>JAJHZJ010000859.1:0-627500 GCA_023548195.1 Bettongia penicillata ogilbyi | reverse complement strand
ACCTGGCCAACTTTCCATTTATCTGCTTTCAGATCAAAGAACTCTAGATTTAGACCTGAAAGGACCTGAAAAGACCATCTAGTCTAATGCCTCATTTAACAGATGAGGAAACAGAGTTCCAGAACTGGGAACTGACTTGCCTGATGCCACATGGATAATACAAGAGACTTTTTAACCCAGGTCTTCTGACTCCTAATCAAGGGCCCTTTTTACTGTATTTACTAACTTCCCTTTATGCTTCATCCATCACTATCTTTGTTATCTCCTGAATCACATTCACCCTGGATGACAGTGAAGCAGCTACGTGGGTATCAGTCACCTGGAGCTCTGACTACTGGATAAGACTGGCTCTGGGTGGCAAGGGAAAGACTTAGCTTGACCTGGGGCAGAGGATGATTAGCCCAAGAGGACTAGCCCCTGAGCTCATTCTTTCCTGTTTTGACTGGATGGATCATCAGGACCTGGGGTGGGGATTCCAGCCACCTTTGATTAAGACTTAGTTGAGTTCAGATAGATGGAGATAGAATTGACTTATGGGACAGATGAAGGAGGATGGCATGTATATAGAGAAATCATCAAATCATAGATATTAAAATTGGAAGGGATTTATATTGTTCTTATATTTTCAAATAATCTTGTTTATTCTTTTATACAGGTGTTATTTATGAAATTCTTTTTTACTCTCCCTAAAAGTCTGTATACTTTGTTCATTTTTGTCATGCTGACTAATGCTTGTATGTATTATTATCTACAAATGCAATAAATATAATTTCCAGATTTCTAAATTTATTTATAAAATTCCTTGTGTCCGACAACGTGATCAATTTTTACAAATGGCTCATCCTTATGTAATACACAGTCTCTTAATCCCAGTTTAGACTAACAGATTGAGTCCCTATAGCTAGGCTAATTTTTTTCTTCTCAGGATTATAGGGCTAAGTTTAAGGGTCTGGGGAGACAGGTTTATAGTATGTTGCTCATGAGTACACATCTCATGTGTTCCCCTAATATAAATTACTAGTTCATATCTCCCCAATATCTCTTAACCAATTTGTTAATTGTATTTGTTAATATATGTACTGAGATATAGGAGTCAGTCTGTCAGTCAGCACCTCCAAGGTCCCTCAGGAGAATGGCCTCAAACTCAACATGGCCATCCCTCCCCCCAATAAGTTCACTTCTGGGTGTGGTATATAGCCAATAGATGAGTCAGTCCTTTGTTTGCAGAATATGATTGATGCCTTGGCTTCTAGATCAATTCACTTCTGGGTTGGGCAAAGTCAGTCATTCCTCAGGATTGGCTTCTCACCAGACTTGGCTACTTCCACTACCAACTTTAGTTGCTGAAAGGAATTTTTATGGCTCTGAACCTAACAAAGCGCACAAGATTGCAACGTGCTCTGTTCCATTACTGATAGTCATTTACCTAAGGCTGAAAAAGAAAAATCGTAACAGAGACAGAAGAAATAGCAGCGCCATGCATTCACAGATACATGGCAGCCAAGTAGGGTCAATGGGCATCTACTTTTCCCCTAACTCAGATGCCGACGGTGATTCCTGCTTCACTTGTGTCTATAGGAGAGAGATTTTATTTGTCTGAGCCCTTAGTATGGACGCTCAGTTCTGACTTAACAATTAGAAGACTTTTTGTCACAATGCAATAAGTTGACAGAAAAGAGAGAATTCTCATCCATGCTCTGCAAGGAAGAAACAAAGAAGAAAAGGATCCTTTCACTCCTTCCATAAAGCATTTTCAGAAACAAATTCACCAAGGTTTCATGTGGATTGACAACAGGTTTGCATATGTTCTATTACCTGGGCTTTCATTGACCAATCTCTATTTCATATATCTGGGTTAAAAGCATATTATTTCCTACTTTTCTGATTCTCCAAATATACCAAACCCATTTTTCTTTATGTTCTTTCTCTTTTTTCGCTTGATTATCATAGTCTTTTAGTGAGTTTTGTTAATCTACCATTATTCATTTTCTACTTAATTATCTTTAGAAATCATTTAACTTTGCCTCTACATTGTTGCTCCAGGATCAAATATATAGACTACTATTTCTTATTTAAAACTCTTCCCAAGCCTATCACTTTCCTAATGGCTTCAGTTTTGTTAGATATGACTCCCTTCAATGTACTCTCTGATACATTTGTACTAGACTGCTTGCTGTTTCTTAAACAATAGGGGTCCAGCACATGTATAGACCCCATTAGCTTGCTCAGCTGATGCAACATGTCCATGTCAAATATGCTAGGGAGCTTGCTTTCAGGAGAATCATGATGATGTGTAAGGGAGGTTCCTTGAAGAATATGCATGGAAATTCTGTAACTGGTTCTGATTGGCTAATCATATATTTGGAAAGAATCTTTTCTTTTGGCTACTTTTGGCTATGGATATATGGTTAGGACTTTAGGAAGCTTCAAAAAGATGTACATCCAGTGCAATTGCCTCTTATCTTTATTCACATCTGGGAGTGAATGATTATTTTTATTCATGGTGTCCAGTAAGAGAAGAAGGCATTTAAAAAAAGGCTGGAGGAATCTGTTGCCCTGGAGGCCTCAGTGAATGGCCTTTTTATTTATTCTTTTCCATTTGAGGTAAAAGAAATTGGTGCCTCATGACTTGTTGGGCTGCAAGGGCATTTATGAGGATGCTACATTCTAGAATCCCAACAACCCAAGACCAGATTCTATGCTAAGCGTCATTTCCAATGACTTTCCAAGAAGTCATTCCAAATGCCAGTGGCCCAGGATCTCAACTTACAATGGCTGAAACTCAACTAGCAGGTACGCCATCTTTGGAGATAGATTTCATGAGACTGAAGCAATTTAGGAAATGAACTAAGTTTTGAGCATAGTTTTCCAGAGACTGAGATGGTATATATTGGAAAGTAAGCCCTGATGGTAGAGGAAAGTTTGCAAAGTTATTCTTGCTATGTCTTTGAAGTAAATATCTCTTTATGTAAGCAAATATTCATTTATTAAAAATAGTTAGGTGGTAAAGTTGATATGCTGGGCCTGGAATCAGGAAGACTAGAGTTCAAATCTAGCCTCAGACACTTACAAACTGTGTGATCCTGGGCAAGTCATTTAATCTCTGTTTGCCTCCGCCCTCTGTATTGACAATGCATTTTTTGCTTACTATTAATGTAATTTTGCTTCTTAATGGGAAGATCTTTCCCATGCATTAATAGGCCCATGTGACCTGCCTCGATCACATAGAAGCCTGATTCACATGAGTCAAGTCAAATGGAACGGAAAGGGGTGGAGCAGAAAGGGTAGAGCAGGAAGAGACGGAGTTAGAGCAGGGCTGAGAAGAAGTTACAGCAGTCAGAGCTGGGAAAGGCAGCAACTAGCATCAGTGGGAGAGCCTGTTGTGATTTTGTTTAAGGGAACCTGCTTATGATTTATTTAAGGGAACTGGTTTATGGGAAGCCTAACAGAGGGAAGGCTTAGGGATGGCATTGCTCTCTGCATTGTTATTGTGTGGATTTCTTTGTTACTATGATGGATTTGGCTTTCTGGTGTTTGAATAAATGTTTTGTTTCTGTCTTCCATGTGAAGAGTCTGCTGTGTTTCGTGATTCAGAATTGCACCAGCATATTCATGTCTGCCATATTGTGTTAGTGCTATACCCTCTCAACTATAAAATGGGGATAATAATAGCACTTAACTCAAAGGGTTGCTTTAAGGGTGAAATGACATAACATTTGTAAAAAGAGCTTAGAACAGTACCTAATATATGGTAATTTCTATATAAATGCTTATTACGTTCCCCTTCTCTTTAGAAAAGCTAACCAATGTTAAATGGTACTGGGACACTAGTCCTTTAACAATGGGAGAGAGGGGAACAAAACTGGTGGGAACTACAGTAATAGTTGATCCCTTAACAGCCTGAAGGACACTTGTAGCAACCTAATTTTGAGAATATGCCAGAGCATAATACTTCATACAACACTACATCCCCTATCTCAGTCACTTTGCACTGGCTGCCCCTCATGCTTAGGCTACTCTGTCACTTCATCTCTGCCTCTTAATTTCCTTTAATACTCAACTCAAATCTCACTTTCTGAAGGAGATCTTTCTCAATCCTTCTAGATATTAGAAACTTCCCTCCATCTATACTAGTTGTATATTATATGTAATTATATGTATATATTTATTTATATGTTGTCTCTTCTATTAGAACATAAGTTCCTTGAGGACAAGAGCTATTCTTTGCCTTTCTTTGTATCCCTAATACTTAGTATAGTGCCTGTCACCTAATAAACATTTATTAAATAATTCTTAATTGATATATAATTAAGCACATAGATGTCAAATATTCATATTTTTTCCTTTTCAGTGATACTTTTAATTACAATTTAATTTCTTTGTTCTAGTAGGTAAATGCTTTCTAATTTTAGTTCAGCTGCTTCTGACATCATTAATACAAATCTCAAACTTTCTGCAGTTAGCTGAAGCACTATAAATTTTAATCTCATATATCTCTAATTTTTTATTACTAACATTGACAAGCACAAAATAAAATGAGAATTTCCATATACAGAGTAGTGCAGACAATGACTGAACATGAAACCATGACTGTCTATTATTTATATCTTGCCTTTCCTCATCAGTATATAATAAATTCAGCATTACTTTCAAAGCCATTCTGGTCATCTGCATTTCCTTGTGATTTTCTTTTCATTTGCTTTTATACGTTTTTTAAAATGCTTCAATGACACTACATTCTTTCTTTTCTTTTCTTCATTCTTTCTTTTCTTAAAAAGCATACTAATGATAATATCCTTCACCTCCTAACTTTCTCCTACCCCCACTGGAAAAAAAAAGGAAAGACAAAACCCCTTGTAGAAAATATATATACACACTTGTCATGTCCAAAAATATATGTCACATTATGCTCCTTGAGAATATCATCTCTTTGTCAGAAACTGAGTTGCATGCTTCATCATTAGTTCTTCTTGGCTGTCCATTGCATTGATCAATTTTCTTAAATATTTAAAAGCTGTTTTTATTTATGATATAGTCATTCTTATATAAATTGTTATTCCCAGTTTCCTTTGAAACTATCCCTATCATCCTTTCTGACAGCTCAATGATATCCTATTAAATTCATATTTCATAATTTGTTTTGCTGTGCTTCCATTGATGAACACTATCATAGTTTCTAATCCTTTGCTGAAACAAAGAGAGACACTATAAATAGTTTTTTAGACATACACATTTCCTCCTGTTTCTTTGATCTCTTGGACGTAGTATCAGCCCTATAGTGACATCACTGGTTGAAAAGATATGCACAATTCATTCACTTTCTGGAACATTTCATTCCAGAAAGGTTGGACCAGTCACAACTCCATTGACTGTTATCTCAAGAGTGTGTGTCTATGTGTGTGTGTGTATCTTTCATCATTAAAAGTGTCTCCTACAGGCAATATCATTGGACTGTTCTTTTTCTGAAATTACTTTTCTTTTTATAGGGGAATTCAAGCCATTTACATCCATGTTTATAATTTCCTCTAAAATTTTTTAAGATTGATTTGTTCATTTAGTCAAAAGGGAATAGAATTTTCTTTATTCCATTAATAGTAATCATTTCCTATCTTTAAGGCACATGCAACAAACAAAAACTCACTAAACAAAATTTTTGTATTTCATATGATTAACCCTGTAAGTTTCATAAAATCTCAACCTCCCCTCTTCCTGTTGAAGACAGAGGTTTCATTCTGGGATTCAGCACCAACACTTCTCCACCCCCATTTCCCTGTTCCACACCTCTCCCCCATTCTTTATAAAGTTCATCATTTATTCCATTCCTCCTCATCCCTTTCCTCCCTCAAATCTTATCATTCATAGAATTTTAGAACTGGAAGAACTATGTAATCTAAACTCCTCATTTTCCAGATGATAAAGACTCAAGAAGATTAAGTGATTTGCCAGAGTTTTCATAGGTGGTAAACATCAAAGGGAGGATTTGAACTTAAGTCCTCTGACTTCAGGATCATTGTACTTTCTCTTGTCCTCAGTTGCCTCTTCAAGATATGAGCATGGACTAGGAATTTAATCTGTAACTCCCTCATGGCAAATGAGAATTTTATCTCTGAAATAGACATGTTCTAATTAACTAAAATAATGCTACTATTTTTTTTAATGCTCATATGGTTATTGTATTGATATAGTCCTATTTAATTACAGTTGTAAAATTGCCATTTATTACAGTGGTTAGATTGGTGATCTATGTCTTTACCTGACTCTGAGTTCTTCTGGTTTTGCAAATCAAAAGTTACTCTAATATCAGTCATTCCAGTCATGAATTACTGAAAATCATTGTGATTTTTAAATGTCTATCTTTTGTCTTTTAAAGGAGAGTTCATCTTTTTCTAAAATCTGGTTTTGGCATGATGTCCTGTCTCTCTTAAATTTTCAGATATCATGTTTAAACTTCTTTGAAACTTTTTAAAAATATAAAAACACTGAAACTTGAATTGGTACTCCTCACATTGTAACCTTTTTTTTTGTGCACACTTATAAAATCATTAGTATTTAGTCTTGAAACTTGACAGTGATGTATCTAATTGAGTTGCATTGGAGTTTATCATTCCTGGTGTCCTGGGAACACTGATGATTTGAAACCCATCCCTCATTTTCAATAGTTCTGGGGAATGTTCTTATATGATTTCCTGAAATATAATAATCAAATAATTTGATTCTTTATAATTTTCAAGAATTCTACTATTTCTGAACTTTCCCCCATCATTCTATTCCCTATATTTGTTGCTTTTGTTCACATTACTTACAATTTATTTCAACTGAGCAATATTCTGTTTATTTTTTCTTTTTGCACTATTCTTTCTGCCTGCTGTCCTCCACTAAAGTAATTCTGTTTTTAATTTATCATCTAATGGATAGCTATAAAATATAGACTTTCATCATTATCTCATCCTGAGAATCCTTAGTTGTACCATGGTTCAGTAGAATAAGGTTTTGCTCTGTTGTCAAAGGACTAGAAATCCTGGTTCAGCTAATTTGATCTTGAGGAAGTCACTTCACATCTCTGGACGTGGGGGGAATATGATCAAAGTCAACAAGGCTAAGGATGAAGCTTTTGTTTTGGCACTGAAAATATTTCTCTTTACAAGGGGTAAACACCTAAACATTTGAGGATGGTTGATTTAAGTCTGGTTAAACATAGACCTGAGCTGTACCCTTGTACTCGGCATGTAAAAGGATAGCTAGAAAGTTAGAGATACACACACACACACACACACACACACACACACACACAGAACAAGATCTGAGCTAGGCAAAGGTAACCTACTCAGACATATGCAAAAAACTCTGACTAAATTAGATTTTTAAAAGACATACAAAGGGCAACAAAGCAGATAACTGAAGATGAATGTAAAAGACTGATGTAGAATCTAATGAAATAGAAAAATAACTGTAATAAATATCAAGAATGCTAATGTCCAGAATGAACTAGGTCTTGTAATAGTTGTGGAGGCAAATGAAAGAATAATCAGTTTTGTTGGGAACTAAAAAAATTATCAAGTAAGGGATAGAATTACTGATTCAGTTGGATGGGATGATGATAACAGATGACAAAGACTCCAATAAAGTCATCAGTCGTTTATTAAGTGCCTACTATGTTCCAAGCACAGTGAAAAGCACTGGAGATACAAAGAAAAGCCAAAAAAGAAATAGGCCTTCTCTGCATGGAGTCTACTGTATAAAGGATGCAAACAACTATATTCAAACAAGATACATGCAAGATAAATTAGAGCTCTTCAATAGAGGAAATGCCATCAACAGAAAGAATTCAAAGTGGAGGGGACATTTTTTGGGGCAATCAGAGTGAAATCTTAGATCCAAAGAGAAGGTAAACCTATTCAGCTTCTGTTTTGTTCCTGTTTTCTCTGCCAAAGAAAATACTTTTTCAAATGAAAAGTTTCCCTCATTAAGTTTAAGTCAGCAGTCATAGATGAACTATATATTCCAAGGTATTAGGAGAACAGCTATATTCATTTCTCACCAGACTGTACTCTGAATCACACCTCAAAAAACTCTTCTCTTAGATCACTTCAGCCTTGCAATTCACACCTCCAAAGTACCCTCTGCCCCTGATTCCTCTCCCTCTGAGACCATGGCTCTTCTTAGAATTTCCATTTTAGAAGAGTCCCATATTTTCATTTTTCAGTAGGTTACAATCCAAACTGTTCCATGATCCCTTCCTTTCCCCTCCCTTTCCCTCTTTCAGCTTCCTTTAATTCGTGGACTTCCCCTGATCCTCAAGGGTAGGGACTGTCTGTCTTTTTGTTTGTATTTATTTGTATTCCCAGCACCTATCATAGTGCCTAGAACATAGGCACTAAATAAATGCTTATCTTGCCTGTTTCCAGTCAGCTATCCCAGAGCCACTGCCAGTGGCCTTCACTTTTATCACCACTGGATTTCAGTAACTCTGGAGGAGAGAGTGAGGCTAATGACTTTGAACTTTGTGCAGCTCTGCCTCATTTAAATCCAATTCATGCACAAATCAAGACATCACCCTCATGATGTCATTGATCCTCTTTGAGAAAGAAGGACAAAGCATCATGCATGTGTGTGTGTGTGTTTGTGTGTGTGTGTGTGTGTGTGTGTGTGTGTGTGTGTGTGTGTGTGTGAAATGAAGGCTTTACACCAGATGATTTCAGAGAACTTTTCCAGGTTTAAATCTCTGATCTTCAAGGTACAAACCTCTGAGTTTGACTAAAATTCCTGAAAAAGTTCTTGAATGCATTATTATTAAAAGAATGGTTTATGAGCATTTAGAAAGGAAAGTGTTAATCACTAGAAACCAATATGGTTCCATCAAAAACAGGTCATACCAGAATTATTTCATTGTCTTTACAAATACTAGACACTAGATCAGGAAAACTATTTGAATGTCATATTCCTGAATTCAATCAAGTATTTGATGAAATCTCTCATGTTATCCCTTTGGATATGATGGGAAAATGTGAGCTACAATATAGGATAATTACATGAATTCAGAATTATTTGAATGACTGGATCTAAAGACTTGATGGATCAATATCAGACTAGGAGGTTTCTAGAAGAAGGCTCCATGAGTCTATCTTTAGCCTTGTGCTTTTCAATATACCATTATAAGATCATAGATTACTATGTTTTACATAACTACATATGTATAACCTACATCAAATTGCTTACCTTCTCAATGAAGGGTCAGGGGAGACAGGATGGGGGAGAATCTGGAATTCAAAAAAAAAATTTTAATGAATGTTAGAAATTGTTTTTACATATAATTGGAAAAAATTAAAAATTAATTATATCCTTAAAAAAAGAAGAAATGGATCCCTGCATGTCATATATTGACTTAAGAAACCACAAATTAACATTATCTATATTGTATTGCATTTTTATTTTGTCAAACATTTCCTTGTTAAGGAATTAACAATTGTTAAACATTGTTTGTTTGTTTGTTTTCTTTTTTGGGCATTTTCCCAACCAGTTACTTGACTTTTGGGTCCTTTGTCAAGAGTAAGGTATACTCTGGGAATCTGTAAGATCTCAGTTCCTCCAAGGACTCCAACTCCAAGAACACAATCAAGGGTGTACTGGTCTGGATGTAGACAGGGATTTTTGTGCTCAGAATCTTAGTAGTTACCTCTCCACAGCCACTAGGCTTCCAGTTCCACCAAGTCAGCACTGGGGGCTGATTTTCAGATAAGCTGGATGGACAGGGCCACCATTCAGTGTAAGACAAAGACCAGCTCCCCCAGGGCCTCCACACAGTGCCGAGGCAAGAATCAGCTCCTCAGTGCTCCCAGAGTTTTTGCACTCCAACAATGAATGTGCCTGCCCATGTGGCCTCTATAGCCTCTGCCTAAGGTTTGAGGTATGGGAAGGCCCTTCTCTCTTCCAGGCCAACTGAAAAAACCCTGTCACTGACCTTTGGCGACTGTGGGTTGAGGAATCTGCGAACCTGCTGCTGCTGCAACTCACTTGTTAAACATTAAAACAAATGTTAAATATTTTTTAAACATTTTAATCTGGTTCCAAATATTGCCATCTGTGTGTGATCTGGGTCACATGTTTAACACCTCTGATTAGATTCTAGTCTATAGTTGACAAAACTTAGACTCAAAGAGATGAAGTGATTTGCCCCAAGCAGAGCCTGATCCTCTGACATCATTATCAATAAAGGAGAGGAGATTTAGATATCATGCTTATGAATATACAACTGATTCAAACTTGGGCCAAATAACCAGTATAATAGAAGCAGGGTCATGAAATCAGGATTCAGAAAGGCTAGAACCAAGAGTCCAATTTAATGAAATTAATAATACAGATTATAGTACATATAGAGTAGTAGATAGCTGATCTGTTGGGTGAGGAAAGTCTGGGTTCAAGCTTTTTGTTCAACACATCCTGGCTGTGTGACTCTGGGCCAATCACATAACTTCTCAATGCTCTTTGGTAACCCTCTAAGACTTTAAATTGCACAGAGGGAGAGAACTTTCATTAGTAGAAGTTCCTCAACAAGAACAGGAAGGGTGTCTGTCCTATGACCCACTATTTGGAAGAGGTCAGATCTTCAATAACACCTAGGAACCTTGGTTTCTCAGACAAGAAGACCTTCTATTGAGTTTCCCTGTCTCCCAGTTTCCTGATACAATCAAACCCTTACCCAGTTCTAGGAAATGACTTGGAGATATATGAGGCTGTGTAGGTTTTAATTTAGCACAAAGTAAAATAGTCTCCCCTAAGGATGGGAAGGTTCTACCTTCTTTGCTATTAAATAACAAAAACAAAAAAGACAGTGTGACTCTGATTGCCCTTCTACAGTCCCTATCCCTCAGGATGCTGAATGTGCTCAGGTGGAGACCCCTGAGCCAAGGGCATAATGTCTTGGGCCTTCCTGATGGGGAGATAGGGTGTCTGCTGTGAAGGCATCATGTATCTTCCACCTCCCCTTCTTCCCCTGGGAGAACCTTAAGGGAACACTACACACATCCCCTAAGACTTCCCAGACAAGCTTGAACATAAGTAGAAGGCCCCAGAGAACTAGCAAACTGAAATCTTACCTGGAGACAGCGATGGTGGGGTAGGAAGTGCCTTGGATTTAGGGTCAAGAGATCTACTCTCCATCTTTGTTCTAAAAATTTCTAGTTCCATGAACCAGAGCTAGCTAATCTGCCCAAGTTTTAGTTTTCTCATTTTTTATAAGGAAAGTTGCTTTGCCATTGGCATACAAGGAGCTTAAAAAGTTATTTACAACTTCCTATGATAAAGTGAGGGAAAAAGGAGAGGAAAGGGAAGCTGTTTATGAAAGTTGGTTTCAGATCGGTAATAGTTTCTGTCTTATTTGGGGTCCTGCTCTCAGTTTCCTGACAGCAACAATTGATAATTCATGACAATTGATCAACCTTGCCCAGTAATGCTGTGTCTTAACCCAATTAAAAAACATGTTTTTATTCATGTGTACAGTATGGTACTATAATACACATTATCTTTTTTTGCTGGGAATGATAACACTTTCTCAAGGACTTATTAGGTTGTTGTGAAGAAAATGTTACATAAACCTTAAAGGGTTATAGAAAAATGAGTTATTATTATTTGATTTTTCTAACAAGTGAGGCCTCCATAAAGTGGTCCACTGAGGAAGGCTGGTACTATTATTACCGTTTTGTAGCTGTGGAAGCTGAGTCTAAGAGAGGCACTAAGTGGTGCATTGGTTAGATTCATGGACCTTTAGTCAAGAAGCCAAGAAGAAGTGAGTTCAGATTTGACTTCAGATGGTTACTAACTGTGTGACTGCTGGGTAAGTCACTTGACCACTGCCTGCCTTGGTTTTCTCAGCTGTAAAATGGGGATAATAATAGCAACTTCCCCTCAGGATGGTTGGGAGGATCAAATTATATATATATATATATAACTCTTAGAACTGTGCCTCATACATAGTAGGTACATAATAAATGCTTTTTTCCTTCCTTTCCTACAAAGTGAATTGCTCAAGCTCTGTGACATAGCTAGTGAGCAGCACAGTTGAGATTCTAAGTCAGATTCCCTGATTCTCAGTCCAGTGCTCTTCTCACTACACAAATAACCTCTTGGGGACAAAAAGACATGCCTCAGTGGCAGCTGGGTGGGGGAGATGCTTCAAGATAAAGGTCCTTAAATCCCCAGAGGGCTGCCACTATTCCCTCTATGAAAGGTCAACCCTGTTGAATCACAGGACTCCAGACACCAGCTAGCTCTACTTCTACCTGAGCAAGAATTCTCTCTACAACGTAACTGACAAGCAGCAATCATCCAGCCTTCAGTTTAGGATCCTCAAGGATGAGGAACATACTATTTCCCTACTCTTGGATCAAGTAAGATCATATATGTTTCAAGGATTATATATGTGTGTATACATATGCTTATACACACATGTACGTACATACATTTACACCTACCCATATAGGTACCACACATACATATACATGAATGTACCTATATATATACATACCACTCATGAGCATATACAGATACATGCACAGGCACATGCACATGCATGCATATGTATATGCAACACATGTGCACATATAGACATGGGCACATTGCATATATGTGTATATACTTATACATATATACATAGGAATATGCACATGCACATACATACATATGTGTATATTGTCCGTGTAGATAGTTTTGAAACCTAAATAAATGTTAATTATTATTATTGCTATTTTTATGTTTATAGTTGTGATGGTTGTTTTGGCACTAACTCTAACCCTTGAGCACTGACCTCAGAAACAGGAAGATCTGGATTCAAATTCTGCCTCTGATAATATTGTCTGTGTGAATCAGAGGGAGCCCTTAACCTCTTAGTAGCTAGATCAGAGGTGCCAAACTCTTCCTGAGGGCCCCAAACTTGTTAAATTTTCCAGGAGGAACCAGATTAAGATGTAATTGGGAAATATTTAGCAAAATAAATGAAAATATAATACAATACAGATGATATTAATTTGCAGTTTTCTAAGTTAATATATGTCAGACAGGAATCTCTCTCTATTTGCATTTGATACCACTGCCCTAGATAACCTTTAAGATAATAATTCAAAGACAAAAGGAATTTCCTTATCTAGGGAGGAGTATCCTATATCAATAAAATCCCAGGTCCATTGCCTATTCTGAATTGCTAGGAAGTGGTTTGGTTTTTTTTTTTCCTGGCATTAAGTCTAAATTTATATGAATGTTATTTCTACCCATTTATTTTTCATTCTGACCCCTTAGGGTTAAGCAGAACAAGTCTACTCCAGTACTTTAAAAAAATACTTTCATTGGGAATTTAATGAGTATCAATAAGCATGGACTTTTCAATATATAAAGAATAAAAAAGAGCAATCCATAGGAAAGCATGAATTTCTGTTATGTGTATGGTTTTTTTAGTGTTTCATAATATCCAGATCACATGACCAACAAGATGGAAGACTAGACATTTTCTCTGAGTCTCATGACCTCTAAAACATCTCCAAAATAGAAATTATGTACTAAAGGTAGAGCAGCTTCAACTCTCTCCATGGTCTAGGGTACCTGGAAGTGTGGTCAGGCAGGCAGTGGTCAAGGGCAGTCTTTCACTGCCCTCCACCCTACCAGCATCAAGGCTATAGTACACAATCTAAGGAATCTCCCCACATACACACACCATGGGCTTGTAAAAAAAACTCCATACCCCAGTCCCCATTCCTTCTTTCTAGTGCTGTGGAAATCTGGGCTCCCATCTGTGGAAATTTGCTGAGATCTTGGTGGCCAAAAACATAACAGTGCTGGCAAAAATTACCTTGCTGCAAAAGATTATTGCAGGAGCACAAAGGAACAGAGGGAACAAGATGGGACACCTGTTTGAGCTGGAAATAGAAATCAACCCCACCCCAGGACCTCCCTCTTCCCAGAGCCTTAGAGACATAAATCCCAAATGATAAAAATCACTCCTGGCTGCAGTAACACCAGTGTGACAGCACTTTGAACTGGGCCAGAGAACTGAGATTAGAAAACTGGGCCAGAGAACTGAGGAACAGAGAAAATGAGACAGAACAAGCACTCCAATAAGCCTGAAGGAAAGAGTCCAGTATCCAACTGGGACCATTTATTTTCCCCAAAAATGTTACTTGAGCTGGTGAATTATGAATTGCCCAATGTGGGAGGAAGCTGAAACACTTTGAGGTCCAGCTCCAATGGAAACCATTATCAGATGGGAGGGAGTCAGAAAGTGAGCAATAGGGAGAAGTAATAGAGAAAAAAAGACTGAAATTACCAAAGATCTCAGGAAGAAGAAAACTCAGATTTTGGACATAAGCAGAGAAATCAACAGGAAAAATATCAACCATGGAAGAAAAAATATGACTTCTAGATCCAGCAAATGAGTTCAAGAATCTATAAATAAATACCACAAAGCAGTGGGAAAAAATCCAACATTTGATGATTCAGACGATTTTATGGAATCTGAGGAAAACATAGAATAACAACACACTGTTTCAAAGTGGTTTTAAAGAGAAATGGGAACTATGAGAACAGAATTTATGACCTGCACATCAAAAATAATTGGAGAAATGGAAAATTTTAATCTGTGATAGCAAGTCTCACCAAAGAAACAAAAGAGAGAGCAATAGATTGGGAATAAATATTAGTAGGAAAAGATAATCTAGAAGAGAGAAAAGAAAAAAAAACATTAAAGAAAAGCTACTCTGCATCCAAGGAAAATACTGATCTTGAAGATGGAAAACTTAGAGATAATCTAAGGATTATAGGTCTCCCAGAAGAACGTAAGTCAAAAGACCTGAACACCATAACACAAGAAAACTGCCCAGGACTTCTTACCACAGGAAATAAATACCAGTTGAAAGAATTCATGGGGGGGAAGGCTGCTAACTCTAAGACGCATAGTCATTAAATTTAACAAAAAATTCAGAAATATTTTCCACAAGTGATTAGGAAAAAGACTTTCAAATACAAACAGAAAGAAATAATAATAATAAATAATAGCATTTATGTAGTACCTGTGTATGTGGCAGGCACCATGCTAAGCACTTTATAAATATTATCCCATTTGATCCTCACATCAACCTTGCAAAGTAGGTAGAAAATCCCTGACTCAGCTTATTTTACCTTTTTATTCTATTGTCTATTTCTCCATCCATTCCATTTATCCATCCATTAATATCTACCTACAGCAATCCACCTGTCTATCTATCTATGCATATGTGTACACACATATATACACATGCATACATATTTGGCATACATTACAATTTCCAAATATGATGTAGCCTGCTTCTTTGCTCTTACTCAATTATGAGTTAAGCTCGTTGTCCATCAGCAATGTCTATCACACACACACACACACACACACACACACACACACACACACACACACACACACTCCTACTGATTGACTAACATGGACTGGCCATCCCACCTAAATGTAATGTTATAGACTGGATATAGGTCAGTCTTTATCGATGTTTCCCCTTTTTAGATTTGTTAGATTTGTATATTGTGAATGGTCTTAGATATCACTAACAAGTTGCTGTAGTATCATGAGGTTTGATACAATCAGAATAATGTCCTCTGCAGACTGGAGCAGCTGAAGCACTTCACCATCTCTTGGGAATCCTTATTCCACATGGACCCCGCTCAACATCTTCAAGAACAACGAATTCTTTGGTGAACATCCACCTCCTCATTTTAGATCTTACTAGACAGATAATCAGATGATTGTGGAACAAAGGAATCTTGCTGGTTTATTGAAGACTAGACTGCCAGAAGTGTTTGGTTCTAAATCTTACTTAGAGAATCAATTCCATTGATTTCTATCATTTTGACAATTACCACTACATAATGTAATTTCACATCTGGTAATGTTACTTAAGTTTCCTTTTTTTTTTCTTCTCCACTGCTTCCCCTAATATTCTTGACCTTTTGTTTCCATATAAATTCTGTTAGGATTTTGTTTAATTTTATAAAGTATCCCTTTGAAATTTTGATGAATACATTGTTAAATTATAGATTAAATTCTCTGCTTTACTTTATTAGTACAACTCAACTGCTGAAACTGGTTACCAAAATAAGTTAGCTCCATTGTTTCTGTCAACATTGTTTTATAGGTGTATTTATGTAATTCTTATGTGTCTTAATGGGCAAACTCCAAGATATATAATGCATATTGTCATTTTGAATGGTATTTCTTTCTATCCACATATCTTGGAGATTATATATATATATATATATATATCCTGGCAATAGTTATAAACCCTAATGGTTTTATATATTGCTACTTTGTTGAAGCTATTTATCAAAACAATTTTTTTTTGATTCGCAAGGATTTTCTAACTAAGCCATCAAAGCCATAAATGGAATTGTTTGGGGTTTTTGTTTTTTTTGTTTTTTGGTTTGTTTTTTTTTTGCTCTGTCTCTACCAATGCTTACTCTCTTAATTTCTTTTTCTTGTCTTATTCTTATAGCTGGCATTTCTAGCACTATGTCAAATAATGGCAGTAATAGTACATATCTTTGTTGAATCCTTGATCTTAATGGGAAAGCTTACAGTGTTTGTTACAAATAATGCTAGCCTGTTGAATTTAATATGTGCTTGGAGGAAAAAGCAAGCTGTACATGATAAAAACTCACAGTTATGCGCTCATTCTTTTCTGTTCTGCTTTGTATACAGAGATGCTTTTTTTGGTTTTTTTTTTGTTAAGTTAAAATAAAAACAATTTAAAGAAACAAATAATGTTAACCCTTAATTTTAGATAAATTTTTGAAAATCATATTAAAGAAAGATCTTTTTATTCCTATGGTTTTTTTTCCTGTTTTTGACATAAATGAACACTAGGATTCATATAACACTTTTTCTACATTTAGTCTTATAACCATATAGTTTTATTATTGACAGTATTCTTTATGTTAATCATTTTCCCAGAGCTTAACATAGTACCTAGTATGTAGCAGGTACTTAATAAATGGGAGAAAACATAAAGGATGATTGCAAGTGGGGATGGACAGATCAAGTGAAGGTTTGGGACATGGGAGAGATATGGACATATTTGTAAGCAGTAGGGAAGCAGTGGACAAGTTCTGGGAGACTAAGGGATAAAGTAGGATCGCTTTTTGCATGTAGAATGATTTGTCTTGGCAAGGCGAAGGAATCTCTCTTTGAGACATGAGTGAAGGGAGAGATAGGAGCAGAGAGAATCTGAGTGAGATAAAATGGGGAGATGGAGGAGGAAGAAGAGGAGAAAGAGAGGGAGATCTTAGTGAATGGCCCCAATTTTTTTATTAATAATTAAGTAATTAATTTTCATTTTCCAACAATCACTTCTGTAAGTCTTAAATTTTTCTCCCCCTCCTACCCCCTCCCTTCCCATGATGGCATGCAATCTTATATGGGTCCCCAATTTTTTTTAATGAAATAGGAGGCAAGTTTCTCAGCTGAGAGAGTAGAGGAAAGGAAAGTTGTGGGAGGATTGAGGAGGGAATGAAAAAACCTGAAAAAGCTACTGTGGGAGTGTATGTATATCAATTAGGGATGCATAAAAATATTGCCTTATCTTAGCTAGGGCTCAGCTGAGCTTATATAACATAAACTTTAAATTTGAATTTATATATAAAGACGATAATTGAACTCATGGGAGCTGATGAAGTGACTAAGTGAATGTAGAGCAATAATATGTATGCACAGGACAGAGACTTGTCACACACTCATGCATAGAGAGAAGGATAGAGAATGATGATCCAGAAAAGGAGACTAAAAGGGAGATTCAGATGGGAGAAGATCCAGGAGAGGACAGTCATGAAAACTCAAGGAGGAAAAAGGATCTTGGAGTAATCAACCATACCAAATACTGCACAGGCATGAATTCCAAAAAAAAGTCTTTGGATTTATCAATGAAAAAAATCATTGGTGTCCCCGATGGATAAGTGGTCAAAGAATATGAACCATTATCAGAGAAAAATAACAAACTATTAGCAGCTATATGAAAGAACATTCCAAATTACGAATAATAGGAGAAAAACAAATCAATAAAACTTCAAAACACTCACACTCAGAAAATTGACAAAGATGAAAAAGAGGAAAGTAGTCAATGTTCGAAAGGCTGTGGAAAAACATACACACTAATACACTGTGAGTGGAATTGTGACTTGGCCTAAACATTTTGGGAAGCAATACGCCTCCACTCCACCCCCCAAAAAATGTCCATACCAATTTATACCAGAATTTTTTTTAGGGTAGGAAAGAACTGGAAACTAAATAGATGCCTATCAATTAAGGATCAGCTAAACAAGATGTAGCACATGAATGTAATGGAATATTATTGTCCCATAAGAAACAACGAATATAAAGAAGTTACAGAAGCATGGAAAGTCTTATAAGCAGAACCAAAAAAGCAGTATACATGATGACTTCAGCAATGTAAATGGAAACAGAGAGGGGGAGGGAGAGAAAGAATGAGTAAGAGACAGACAGAGATAGACAGAGACAGAGAGAGAAGAGATAAAGAGAGACAAAGAGAGGGAGAGAGAGGTCTAGAGAATTTATTAATAGTATACTTGTCTCCCTTCTTTTCTGTGGTTGGGGATTATGGGTGTGGAACCCTGAATACTCTGTGAAACCACTGATATGCTGATTTATTTTGCTGAATTGCTTCTTTTTCTCTTTTTTATATTTTATTACAAAGGTTAACTTGCTGAGCAGGAGAAGGAATAGAGAGATATTCAGAAATAAAAGTGATATAAAAATAGAATATACCTCACAAAGTTTATAATCAGAGTAGTCTGGTAGCTTTGATGAGAACAGTTTCAGTTACATGGTAGGGTCAGAAGCCTGATTAAAAAGTGCTGAATAATGGGAGATAAGTAAGAGGAGGCAATGAGTATAAATGACTTTTTCTAGGAGTTTGGCTATGAAAGAGAGGATGATATGAGAAGGGACTGATGGTGTAAGATGCCTGATGGAACAGCAAGGAAAAGTGATAGGGATTGTTTTGTTTTGATTTGATTTTAAGAATGTGCAAGATCTGAATGCATTTGAGGCTAGGAGAGAACTAATGAGTAAAAAGAAGTAGAAGGTTATAGTAGTGATGGAGATGACTGAAGTGGTCAAAAGATAGGAGACTATGGGATTGGGAGCACAAATAGAGGGGTTGCTTTTGGCAAGGAAAGGGGCCACCTATGTCTCATAGATTAAAGCAAAGGAGAGAATGGGAGATGCTGTGGGAATTTTAGGTATGGCAATGAGCACAGGCCATGTGGTATTGTGGATAGAGAGCCTAGGAGTCAGAAAGAACTAGGTCATGTCCTACATATGACACATACCAATTGTGTGACCCTGGACAAGTCACTTAACCATTCAGTACTGTTTGCATTGTAGAGGAAATCCCACCATGGAGCTCCATTTATTGATGAGACCACAAGTCTAGTCCAAACGCAAGAAGAGAGGAATGATTGTAATCAGTGGCTTCAACTTTATCATAAAATATGTTGCTACCTTCTGCTAAGAGGGTGGAGAGAGGGGATGATGTAGGTGGCTTGAAGAAAGAAACCAAGCTATTTATTAATTTCTTACTATGTGTTCGGCATTGTGTTAAACTGTGAGGATACAAAAAAAGACAAAACAAAAATAGTCCATAATAGAAATGGTACTGGGACGGGTATATTAGAAATTTAATCTCCAGTCAAGGAGGAGTGAAAGAATTTCTGTGCAATGGTGAGGATCTGAGATTAGATAACAAAAAAGTCATAGTGGATTAAGGCAATATAGGTGTGACTGTTGTCAGTGGTGTTCAGGAGCCCAGGAACAAGAGAAGAGAAGATAGATGGGGTAGGGGGTGGGAAGGCAATAGTAATCCAGGACTGGAGAGGCAAGGGATTCAAAGGCAGAAGACAAGGCAAAGTTAAATTAGCTAACTACAGGGTTGAGATTTTATAGGGAGGAAAATGAGACAAGAGGAAGGGTGGCAAAGTAGGAAAGCAAGGAGAGGTTATAATGACATGGAGGGCAACTTGAGGAGGTATGAGGCACCAAGAGAGGTGGAAGGATCAGATAAAGGCATCCTGGATCCTAAAGGTAGAACACTTAAGATGATGATGAGATGTGGAGCATGACCGTCCCCACTGGTGACTGAGCTGGAGTAAAAATTCAAGCTGAGGGGATTGAGGAGTGAATAATCAGCCTTTGGGAGAATATGCACAAATACACTGAAGATCCAAAGTATAAGAGATGACAGTCAGTGAGCCTTCTTCTAAACTCCTTAAGGAGGGAGGCAGAATGACGTGGGGGTGGGTAGAACTCTACCCCTGGGATCTAGAAGGGTTAAAGCTCTTACATAATCTAAAAACTTTACCCAAACCATGTTCTCTGGTAGATTTCATCCTACCCTATGGCTAACTTTTACAATGAAGTCCCTGACTACTAAAATACATGTCAGTTTAATTTGGAAGGTCCTACAGACTTCATCAGAGAATTTCTCCATCTCTCCATCCTCTGAAACAGATGTTGGTACATAAGATGCAGAAATGTTAATGGTCCTCTTTTTCCAAATTCTTATCACAAACAATACAATCCCGGATAACAACATATCTTATGAAATGATACTTCCCGTGCCCTTTTAATATATGATCAGATCAACTTGACCACCTCTTTTATTTGCTTCTCCAAGGAGAATTTGGGAACTATCCTTCCATTTAGCTCTTAGCATGGTACCTGATACACAACAGCAGCTTAATATATGCTGATTTCTTCCCCTTCCCTTGGCTTCTGGTTTGGTTTATAGGAAAATTATTAACAGGGAATGCCATTCAGTTCAACCTATGGTGTATCCACTGCTTAGTTTCTGGAAAAGAAGCTTACATTTAGAGTACGAATGACTAAGTTCACATTTATAGAAAAATTCTGGTTTGGGAATGAACATATTTATCTCATATGAGAATTTTTATATAGTGTAATCTTTCTGTTTTTGAAAACAGTTTATGTAGCTTGGGAATTATTTGTCCTTAAATATTTGATGGAATTAATTTCTTTGTCTGGTGCTAGTTTTGTTTTGTTTTTCATGGAAGTTAGTTTCCCATCTGCCCTCTTTTTCTACTACTCTGCTATTGTCACTGTTGAAGGGAATGGGGGACAGCCCAAGACTGTTATTTTGTATTTTTCTTTGTTTCATGAGTTGCCACAGTCAGACACTTTATCACCAAATACCCAGCCTACTGGTAATGAGTATCTCTGGTCCTCTTGAAAATAGAGGTAGTGTGAGGCTGGGACCCCACTCAAAGACCATTCAGCATGGAAGAACCCTGGAAAGGCTGCAGTAGAAGGTAAGTTCCTTGAAGGAAGGATAGTATCATTTTTGTCTCTGTAATCTCAGACTAATAAATGACTACTGGTTAATTAGTGAATCGAATTGTTTGGTCCATTAGCATCATTTTCAAGAACACAGAGTCACTTCCCCATTATAGAGTATCCTAATTAGAATCATACGATTCAAGCTGAAAGCAACCTGAGAGGTAATTTAGTCTAACACCCTTGCTTTATAGATGAGGTATGTAAAACTCAGGAGAGGTTTCTCCTCTTGCCTTCACTTCAGTGCCTCCCCTATAGAGGTCCATAACTCTAACAGCATGAATCAATTCACCCAAGCTATCACCCTCATGATGTCATTGGTCTTCTTTGAGAATAAATGACAATGCTGCTATTTCTTCTCCTTCTCCTTCTTTCTCTTCTTTTTCCTCTTTCTCCTCTTCTTCCTCCTCTTCTTCTTTTCATCTTTTCACATGAGATCATACACTTACATGTGGGTGCTCTGTCTAAAGGAATATAATTTTTGGTCATTTATATTTCATAAAATATCTTGGGGTTTGAAGGCTAGATTTTTTTTATTTCTGATTTATTTTATCATTATTTTTTAAAAAGCTGGGACAATTAACTCTTTGTCTTGTCCAGTTTTCATTTATGATTTCTTGAAATATAGCTCTGAGAAAAACAGACTTCCACAAAGCCCATTGTGATTCAAATGGAGCTACTGGACTATACCTTTAAACTCAAATCACTCTGGCTTTCATTGAGTGGCCAGTATTAGGTCCCAGGCCAATTCTTTCTCGCTCATTGTTTGAGTTTTGATGGCTCAGAGGGAGTATAAATAGTAATTGTTTTCTGTTCTGAAGAGAAAGGGTCTTTCTCTTCCAGATTGCTTCTTTTGTCATGGTAAACTAGGCCATCTTTTGTCTCAGTTCTTACCTAGCCTTTAGTCACTGAATGAGCATTGCCTTAGACAAACCTAGACCTGGGAGAAACCTTAGTTTAAAAAGACCAAGGTCACCTACTGGACAATGGTCTTGACTTTTGTCTTGCTACTGGACTCTGGTGACTAGGAGGAGAGAGTGAGGCTGATAACTTTATGCAGCTCTGCCTCACCTAAATCCAATTCACATGCAAGTCACCCTTGTAATATCATTGTTCCTTTGTGAGAATGAAAGATCACCACCACCAACAATATGCATTTAAAAAACAAATTGTAACAGAATTGACAGTTTCATGTATACTCCTTTATATTCTTGTGTTTTTTAATATTTCTATTTATAGATGATTTATTAAGCTTTGAATTTTAAAAAAATAACTAGGGTTTCCAAACTATTTCTAATGGGGGAGTCAAGGGATCACCTTACATAACATTCTATCAGGGGATAGGACTCGATGTTATAGATGACCTGGCATTTGACATTTGCCCATGTGGAGCAAGGTTATAAAGAAACTACAATAAGTACTAGAACCAAAAGGGAGACAGCCTAAGTGACATGCCCATATACATGATTTGACCTAAGACCCAGCCTCACCTATGTAATAATGAGCCACATTAAAATGAGATCCTATACAAAACCCTGAACAAATTTTAAGTATTTTGATAAGAGATAGAGAGAGCTAGTCTCAGAGTTAGAAAGGCTCCTTGAAACATATACTCTTTATATGGGTAAGTTCCTTAACTTCTCAATGACTCAAAAAACTCTTTTTTTTTAACGGGTTTTTTCCTGGAAAGACTTACATTAACTGATACAAAGTGAAGTGAGCAGAACCAGGAGAACATCGTATACAGTAACAACAACATTGTATGATGATCCACTGTGAAGGACTTAGCTCTTCTCAGCAATACAGTGGTACTAGACAATTCCAAAGGACTCATGATAAAAAATGCTACCCACCTTGAGAAAGAGAACTGATGAGAGTCTGAATGCAGATTAAAGCATACCATTTTTCACTTTATTTTTGTGTGTTTTTTTTCTTTTTGTTCTGTTTCTTCTTCTACAGCATGACTAATATGAAAACATATTTTACATAATGGCACATATGTAACCTATATCAAATTGCTTTCCATCTTAGGGAAGGGGGGAGGTGAGAGAGGAAGGGAGAAAATTAGGAACTCAAAATTTAAAAAAAATGTTGAAAGTTGTCTCTACATATAATTGGAAAATATAAAATATTATAAAAACAAAAATAAATATATTTATGTTTTCATATCACCTAGAACCCTGTATCCCTCCCTTTCTGCCATTCCAGAGATCTGTCTCTTATAGCACTTTTTTATTAAAAAGAAAAAAGAAAAATTGGAGGAGAAAAAAATTGATAAAACTACAAACGTATTAAAAATCTGTTGTTATATGTAATATTCATACCCATGGACCCCAGTCTCTCAAAGGAGTGAAAGAAGGTTTGTCTTTTTTGAGAGGGATTTTGATCTTTTTCCTTATAATTTCACATTAAGCTTTAATTGTATTGTGTTTGTTCTATCAGTTTACATTGTAATAATCGTTGTTTATATTGACTTCCTGACCTTACTCACTCTATTTTGCAGCAGTTCAGGTAAGTCTTTTCATGCTTCTCTTTATTCATCATGCCCTTTCTTATGGAATATAATATTCCATTTAATTCAAGTACCACAATTTTTTTGGTCATAAACTATGTTTCTAGTTCTTTGCTGCCACAAAAAAAGTGCTGTAAATATTTTGGTGTTTTTCTTCTTGTCAATGATCTCCTTGGAATATATGACTAAGAGTGGAATCTCTGAATCAAAGGGTATGTCAGCCAATAAGCATTTATTAAGGGAAGTGGGAGAGGAGAAGGGAAAAGCATTTATACAGTGCTCACTGTCTTCTAGGCAGTGTGCCAAACCCTTTTCACAAATATCATCTCATTTGGTTCTCATACCAACCCAGCAAGGTAGGTGCTACCAATACCACTATTTTAAAATTGAGGAAACTGAGGAAGACAGTTCAAGTGACTTGCCTAGGATCGCACATTTAATAAGTGTCTGAAGCTAGATTCAAGCTGAGATCTTCCTCTCCCAGCACTCTATCCACTGAGCACACAGCTGCTTCTATCAAACCCTTACCATGTGTAAAGCATTGGCATATGACATTTTAGTCATGGACTGGGTGTGGACATTTTAGTCACTTTTTTTGTCTAATTCCAAATTACTTTCCTGAACGACTGTACCAATTCACAGCTCCATCAACAAGACATTAACATGCCTGTCTCTCTACAATCCCACCAACATGAATTATTCCAATCTTTCATCATCTTTGCTGATTTTCTGGGGTGCGAAACTTCCAAGTTGTTTTGCTTTGCATTTCTCTTTATCATTAGTGATTTAGAACATTCTTTCATATAGTTGTTAATAGTTTGCAAATCTTTTTTTTTTTTTGAGAACTGTTTGTTCATACTCTTTGACCATTTGACTTATGTTCTTTATTTGTCTCTGGGCAAGTCAACCCAGCAACCCAGACAACTCTTAGATTAAGGCTTTGATGCTAGGTAGCAGAGGAAGATCCTCACACTGTGAAATCATAGGGCAAGGGAAAAATTCAAGCACATCTATGTGTGTGTGCATATACATAGATATACATACATATATCCCCAGAAGCACTCTAGTGAATGCAAGAAACACTGGACATGGAAGAGCCCTAGGTTCTATCTGGGCTACATGTCATAAAATCCCTTCCAATTCTGGCATTCTATAATTCTGAAGTGGTTTCTCAGAACTTTGGTGACAAAGAGCAGGGTGATAAAAGAAAAAAGACAAATGAAACTAGAGGTGGGTCCTTGCATCAAGATTACTCTGAACATTTACCCAAGGAGAGAAGATACCAGAATGCATAATATTCATGTCATATTCATAACATGCATAACATTCTTATGTGGAAAACCAATTGCTCTGTCCTGGCACTGATAAAAGAACAAGAGCCAGATGGAATTAGCGCTCTAGAGTTTCTAAAAGAGATAGCCCCAACTTCTCAAGATTTGACTGTAAGCTTCCAGCCAAAATCTGGGGACATTTAGCTTCCTCCCCCAGCCCAGAAGGATGAGTCTGCCCCAGTCTTCCTGAGCTCCCTCTGGCTACTCTAGTCTCCTCTTCAGGGAGTTCCTGGCCTGCAGGCCCGGTTGCCTCCTCCTTACTCCTCCCTTACAAGTAGGAAGGTCATTCCATTTCTGGCTTAATCATTTGCAGATCTTCTTTCTCTTTACTGTCTCCTGAAGTCCAAAGACTCTTCAGATAATTAAACCTGGAGGGAAGAAAGGAGGGAGGAGAAAAGACCCACCCCCTTGGGCCTTTGGAACTGGGTTGGGCATTAGGTCATCATTGATCTTTATTGTTCCAGCTGAAGATTGTTTAGCCCATGTAGCATCTCAGTCCCCTTCACATACACGCACACACACACAAACATAGATACACAGCACAAAGACTCACAATATACATATATAAACATACATCCATACAAGCCACAAGACACTTGTAACGTAAAAATAAAACCCACAGACACAGAAATGGTAACATACACACAAAATACATACAACAGATACACACTCTCTTACTCACACGAGACATTCACCAGTCAGGTGGGTACACATGTACACAACAAATGATTTACAACACATACATGAGTGTCTAGACACACATTTGTTAAGTTGTATGGATGTGGCTGCTTATGTACGTATATTGTGAGTCATTGTGTTGTATATACGTGTACATTCATTTGGCTGTATATGTATCTGCCTGTGTCTCTGCATTGTATATGTGTGTATGTTAAGAGGGTTAATTGCTACACACAGACACTGCTTATGTACGTATATTGTGAGTAGTGTTGTATATATGTGTACATTCATTTGGCTGTATGTGTATCTGCCTGTGTCTCTGCGTTGTATATGTGTGTATGTTAAGAGGGTTAATTGCTACACACAGACACAAACATAGATCCATGAGCATATACATCCAAATAACGAGCACTCTTATACATAAAATATGCAAACAGATGGGAGCAAAAGCATGCACTCACACGTGCGCACGCATACACACACACACACACACACACACACACACACACACACACACACAGCCTTCCCGAAAGCTCAGACATGCTACTGCCCCAGTCCCACATTCCGCATCCCCCGGAAGGAAGCCTTCAGCAGAGGGAGGGCCCCATGGAGTTGTGAGACACAGATTAAGCTGTTTACCCGATCAATTCCTCTGGGGTTTACTGGGCTCTCGCCCCAGCTGAGGCTTCACACACACACACACACACACACACACACACACACACACACACACACACACACACACACACGAGACACACACACACACACACACACACGTTTTCTCACTCTCCTCCCCCAATAACCTTTGTTGAGAAAGTTGCCTACCCCTTCTCCTTAGTCCCTCCCTCCCTCCTTCCTCCTTGGAGTCTCAGGCTGGGCAGGGGTATCTGGGGCCACCTGGGTCTAGGGGATGACACTACTCTCTCTCCTCCTCCCAAGAGCCCCAGGAAATGGCTGGTTTCTGTCTGCTTTGGACAGAGCCAGGCTGCTGGGGCTGAAGGGAGGAAAGTTCCCTCTGGGACATGTCAGTATCCAGTGGGGGCATCTCACAACATTCTGAGGAATTCCCTGGAAAGGAACCAAAAAAGAAAAGGAATGAAGTTTCCTAAAAATACATTTGGATTTCCCAGAGGAGAGAAGGAGGGGGAGAACTGGAGCTTGTATCCTGGACTATAATGGGCATTCAGGAAGACTCTGCCCCTTCCAATTCTGAGGATGCCCTGGTGCCCACTGCCCAAAGCTACAGGCTGTGTGTGTGTGTGTGTGTGTGTGTGTGTGTGTGTGTGTGTGTGTGTGTGTGTAAGGCATGGGCATGCTGGGGCATTTGGGGAGACAAGTAGATTCATCCACCCCTGGTCCATGGAGGACTTCCCTCTGTAACTTTGCATCCCTTCAGCTAGGCCAACCATCTGTGGATGGAAGAAGAGGAGAGGATTCTCATTTTCTGAGGATAGAAATATTGTCTTTGTATTTTTGAAATTTTCAAAGTTTTTTCATGTTAATGATCATGTTTGAGCCTCACCATGACTCTGACATAAGAAGAGCAAGGATTCTCTTATTACGGATGGAAAAATTGAGGTCGAGTGATCAGAGAATTTCCTCAAGGTCAGAGTCAGTTAGTGACACAGTTGGGATGAGAAATAAAAATCTCTTATTCTACTCTAAGACAAATTTGTAATATTTGGATAGTAACAATAATACACATTATACAGCAGTTTATTATTTACACAGATTATTCTATTTTCTCTTCTAACAACCCAAGGAAGTACATAGGGCAAGTAGTGTTGTTTCCATTTTAAAGGCGAGGAAACAGAAGTACAGGTGAAATTATTTCCTCAAGGACTTGTTCAGTCATTCCAGTCATCTTCAACTCTTTGTGACCCCATTTGGGGTTTCCTTGGCAAAGATGCTGGAGTGGTTTACTGTTTCCTTCTCCAGTTCGTTTTATAGATAAGGAAACAGGCAAACAGGGTGAAGTGACCTACCCAGGGTCACACAGTTAGTTTCTGAGGTCAGATCTGAACTTAAAATCTGAACTCAGATTTGAACCCTGAACTCAGGCAGGGTGGTCTATCACACACAGCCAGTAAGAGATAGTTTCTGTTCCTTCTGAGGACCTTCTGTTTGATTCCTTCCCCAAGGCACCTGTTCCATATTCAATACAGAGCTAGTGATAAGCAAAAGAAATGTAGCAAAGAATTAGAAAAAAAGTAGATGCCTACCAAGTGGAGAATGAGCAAATAAATTGTGGTACATGAGTAGAAAGAACTATTGCTGATGCCTAAGAAATGACCAGTGGGAAGTATTCAAAGAAGCACAGAAAGATGCATGAACTGATGCAGAGCCCAGCAAGAAGGACCAGGAAAACACTATGTACCATGGAAATGGAAGGAGCTACAGAATGCTGGGTAATTAATTATACTGATAAAATTTGGTCCTGGAGAAAAAATGAATAAATGGATTTTCCTTCCTTCTATACAGGCATGAAGCATTCATATACTGCTAGACTTGGATATATTAATTAATTTTGTTCAATTTCTTTTCCCCCCTTTTTTTTATTCTGTGTCACAAGGAATGATTAAAGGAGGGAGGATGGATAAACAATACTTAGAAATGAAATTTTTAGCAAAAAAAAAGTGCTGGATGAGGGGCAGCTAGGTGGAGTGGCTATAGACAGAGTACCAGCTCTGGAGTCAGGAGGACCTGAGTTCAAATCAGATACTTACTAGCTGCGTGACCTTGGGCAAGTCACTTAACCCTTATTGCCTCAAAAAAAAAAGTGCTAGATGTAAGAGGAGTCCAAGATTTGGAGTCAGAAGACTTGGGTTTGAAATCTATCTCTGCTTCTAACTTTTTATATGACCTGGGACCTGCTGCTAAATCTCACTGAGTTTCAGTTTCCCTACCTGTAAAATGAGAGGTTTTAACTCAGTGATCTCTAGGTTCTTTCCAGCTCTTACACTCTATGATACCAACTTCCTCATGAGATGGTCATGAGAATGAAAGGAGATGATGCAGGCAAAGTACTTTGTAAAGTATAAAATGCTATAAAAATATCAGCTGTGAGACAGACATTATTACAAGACATCCCTGCCTTCCAGAAGCTTATACTCTAAATGAGGAGGTAGACTGGGCTCCCCTTAAACATCTAAATCACAGTGACAAAGCAACATGTAGGGCAGCAGCAAAGGATACAGAAGAGAAAGATTAAGAGCCAATGGTATGCTAATAAATAGTTAACAACCAGCTTGGTATGGGGAATGTACTCACAAAATAATTTTAAGTTTAATCTGCATCATTAATATTTTCTCTCTTTTTTTTTCATTTTTGAGGCAATCAAGGTTAAGTGACTTGCCTAGGATCACACAGGAAGCATCTGAGTTCAAATTTGAACTCAGGCCCTCCTAATTCCAGGGGTAGTACTCTATCCATTCCACCACCTAGCTGCCCCTCTCCATTACTTTCTTAAGTCTAGAAAATAAACCAAAAAGTAAATCAAGGATTGTTTTGTAGTGTTCCCTCAAAACTATCCAACCGGTTAAGCTACCTCCAGAACACCCCTGGTTCTAGCCCTGACCTCCTCCAGCTCAGTGAGTAGCCTTGGATAAACTGAATATGATCTGTTTCCTCATCGCTGCTTTGTAGAAGTCCTGGTTTTCTTCAAAACTCAGCTTAGCAGATGCCACCTATACCAGGACTTCCCCAATTGCCTTACCCCCACTGCTAACATCCTCCCTCAAAAAAATTACCTTATATTTAGTTTGCATATATATGTTGAATATACTTTTGTGCAGGTTCTCTGAATAGAATATAAACTCGTTTGGGCAAGGACTATTTTATCTTAGACTTTGTATCCCCTATGCTTAGCATTGTGCCTAACACATGGTAGGTCAAGCCCCTTCTCTGAATATCCATTTCCCCAGCTATAAAATGAGGGAGCTGGCCTAGATTAGTTACTCTTAACTTTTCATTAACAAGACCCCAATACATTCTCTTAAATTATCGAGCTTTTGCTAAGGTAAGTTATATCTATACATTTTTTACTGTATTAGAAATTCAAACTGATAAAATTTTAAAATATTTATTAAAATATTTATTATATATTATTAAATTTAATATATTTAATAAATTATTTAATATATATTAAAATACTTAAAATAATAAACCCATTACATGTTAACATAAATAACATATTTATTATGAAAAACAGTTTTTCCAAAACAACAAAAGAAGAGGAGAATTGTATTGCTTTGCATATTTTTGCAAACCCCTTTAATTTCTGGCTAGATTACTAGATTCCCCTATCTTCATTTAGTCTGTTAATGACATGTTGTTTTGGCTGATGTATATGAAGGAAATATAGTCTAACACAGATATGTAGCTGAAAAGGGAAGAGTGTTTTAATAGGCAAATAATGTCTTAGTACTATTACAAAAGGAGTTTTGACCCTGCAAGGGTCTGAGGGCCGCTGAAAGGTCTGAAGACCACCCTTTGAGAACTGCTGGCCTAGATAACTTCTGTCTCCAATGTGCTATGGATTTAGGCCTGGGTACAAGATTTCTGTTGGAGATCTATTCCAGCCTTGAAGTTCTCTGATTGGAACAAGCACAGACTAATACAGTATAAACTGCAGACGGTAGTACTATTTGGTTTCACCTTTCCTCCCCTTCTGGGAGGGAATAAAAAGGAAGAAAGGGAAAGCAATCTTTGGAGCAAAGATAATAGCCTGCTTCTACTTTGATGTCCCTCAAACACCATATTGGCCTCAGCTCCTCCCCTCTATTAACAACAGCTCTGTGAACCACATTCACAGATTCTTAGGGTTGGGGGTGGGGGTGGGGCGTTGCTTCAGAGGCAGAGCCATGACTCGGATTTGTTTTTCTCCTGATGCAAAACCAGTTGGGATGGGGGAGGTAGTGGCTCAAAGGACAATTCGACTATGGTCTCAGTCCTAGCGGAAGAAAGGGCGACCCATCCTCCTGAGAGATTGGCCTTTGTCCCCAAAGGAGCTGGAGGGAAGGGGAGCTCTTGGATAGGAGTGCCATCAATGAGATCCCCGGGGAGAGAGGTCCAAGGGGTCCTTGTGGTGCACCTTGAGGACCTCAAGGTGAGGTATAGATACAGTGGGTGATCACTTCAGAGGAAGCACCCTGGGCCGAAGAGATATTTGTCTATAGCACTAGAGTTGTATGGCCTTGCTCAGGGCATCTAGTCTAACCCCTACCTGACTGGTATCCACTCCACCATATTCCCTACAAGTTGCCAACTAGAGCCTTTACACCAAGACCACTAAGTAGGAATCCAGTACCTCTTGAAACAGCCTATTCCACTTCGAATAACTTTAATTTAACAAACATTTATGAAGTGCCTCCTATGTATAAGACTGGGAATACAGAAACAAACATAAAACAGTAAGGAAGCTTCTACTGAGCTGATTATTAGGAAGCCTCCCTCCTCTTCCCTGCAAAGACTGTGAGTACCTTGAGGACAAGGATGGTTTTTTGCCTTTCTCTGTAGTCCCAGGACTTAGTACAGTACCTGGCACACAGTAGGCCCTTCAATTCTTACAGACCAATTGACTCTATCCATTCTAACCATGACTCTCTCTAACTTGTACCTATTGCTCCTAATTTTGCCTGCTGGGAAAAAGCAGAACAAATCTAATCTTCCTTCAGCCTTTAAATACTCAAAGGCAAGTATCACAAAATCTCACTGGGGAAAGGACCCAGAGGCCATCTGGACCAACTCATGACTCAACAAGGATAGCCGTACAATGTTTGCTTTAAGGCCTCCAATGAGGAGGAACCCTCTACCTTCTACGACATTCCTTTCCATGGTTGGATTACGTGTCTCTCTCAAATCTCTAGACTGAATATAAATACAGTTTGAACCATACTATTTTCTCTTTTTTTTGTTCTTTCTTTCTTGTGGTTTTTCCATTTTGTTCTGATTCTTCTTTCATGACATGCCTAATGAGAAAATGTGATTAATATGATAGTACATGTACAGCCTATATTAGATTGCCATCTTTGGTGGGGGTGAGCAGGGAGGGAGAGAGAAAAAAACTGGAACTCAAAATCTTATCGAAGTGAATGTTGAAAACTATTTTTATGTGTAATCTGAAAAAATTAAATACTATTAAGTTGGGGCAGGGGTGGGGTAAGGAGGAAAATCTCTAGACTAGACATCTCCAGTACTTCCAACTCTGGGTGGGTACCCACTTTTTACTCTTCCTATATTCTGGGTCAGAGGTCTTTAAAGGAGAATCTTTAGCCTGACCTCAACTGAAATCTCTCTCTCTTTTTCTCTTCCTTCTCTCTGTCTGTCTGTCTCTTTCTGAGTGTCTCTGTCTCTCTCTGTCTCTCTGTCTCTCTCTCCCCCCCCCCCCGCCTTAGTTACACAATGATCTCTTAATTGATAAATCATATAGTCTTCTTAGTTCTCAACAGGGGTATGTGCTGATAAATGATAACTGATAAATGTGGATAAATGCTTAACTCTTTGCTTCTCTGTACTCATGACACACTTTTCAGTTTGATCTGCATTTACTAACATTTCCTCTATCACTTTTATAAGTCTAGACAATCAGCAAAACAATAACTCAAGCCCCGATTTGCAGTGTTTGTCAGATCTGAGAATGCTTACGGTGAAAATACAATTAGCTCAGTACGAGCTGACTCTAGTACATCCCTGTAGGACCTCAGTCTTCTGGATATCTCTATAGCCGTTGACGGGTAACCCTCTTCTCCTCCTGAATTCACACTCTCTTCTCTCTAGGTTGCTAAAAATAATATGTGCCACCTATGAAAACCCTTATATATACAAAAAACCCAACAACTTGAAAACAGAAATTTGTAACCTATTTAAAAATCTCGAAGGAATATTTCAGTGTGTTTTAAGCCCATCTGGTAAAAATATTAAAATGAGACACCTTATGATTAGTTTACAAGAGCAATTGATTGACTCTAGAAAAGCTGGAATTTTACTAGCCAAAATTCTGACAAAAACCCTTGCATAATTAGTGAATGTAATTGAAAAATGAGTATAATAACTTAATAAACCCAACCAATGATGCATTTCTTCCATTTGGATGTATCTTCGTGAGGTATCTTTTTCAGCTATGACAGCCATTAAAAGTAAATATCAAATTAACTGAATTTAAAGCAGACCTCTATATTATAGCAGATCTCTTATTTTACAAAGCTTTAAATATTGTTACTTTCCAATCATATTGAATAGAATGATATTCAATCACATTACTCTCATCAAGAGTATCATTATTAATAATTATGTTTTTAGCGATTGGAAAAAAGTTGGGTTGCTTTTCTTTTTCAACCCAAATCTAACAGATTGATTCAGAGCCTATTTCTCTGCTCAGGGTTCTAGCGTGGTCTTCTGAGCCTTCGATGTTGTCAAGGTTATCTTTTGTACTGGAGGAGGGAGACAGAGGTTCTCTCCTTTCCCCCTGCAGCCCTCCAAGGCAATTTTCTCAGCAACTGAAGCTGCTTTCACCCTCAGGGGCTGTTCCAATAATAGAATGCCAAAATCTCACCCTCCTAGCTATCTTATACAAGCCACAGGTGGTGTGGGGGGTATTCAGGGAAGACTAGCACCTCTGGTGGGAAGACTTGCCAAACCCTTTTCAGGGTTGTTTACCCATCTTGGGTGTCCACCTGTCACTCAATTCTCACCTGTGGTTCCAAGAAACTGTGGCATTCCCATCAGCCACACGTTGGTAAACCACAGGCTTAACTAGGTTGAGGGTACAGGCCTCAAGTACATCAGTGAGTTAGAGGAATGGCTACCTTCTCCCAGAGAAATTGGGGGATGAGAACAGTTCGTTCCAATCACCATGAAGGTGGGTGAAGCAGTTGCTGTGGAACGCTTAGAACTTGGTGAAACATCGAAGATGCCAAGGTCCTCCTCTGTATGCCAGACTATCACCTCCCATCTTGACTTTTGTCTGGCCACTGGACTTTAATGTCTCTAGAAGAGTGAGTGAGGCAGATGACTTTGTGCAACTCTGCTTCACTTAAATCCAATTCAAGTACAAGTCAAGATATCACCCTGTAGCATCGTTGGACCCCTTTGAAAATAAAGGATGAGCAAGACGCCGCAGAGAGCATCCTCAACCAATCCCATCACACATTCTGTGCAGTATAATTTCATTTCAACCAATGGCTTGAAAAACACTCCCCAATTTCATTAACTAAACTGGTTGAACTTAGATTTAATGCCTTTGATTGATTGATTGATTGATTGATGAAGGTATCAGGGCTAGAGCATCTGATTGTTTACTTGAAATGGTATAGGGTAAATGGTTGATCCATTCGAACTCCCTTCCTCACCCCACCACACGCACACACATTTTGATACCATTAATAAATAAAATATTTTAAAGGTATTATTTCATCTTCACCTAACTCCAATTTTTATTTTTGTTTCAGTTTTAAAATATGCATAATTATAAGTACGGTAGAGTATGTATCAAATTGTACTAAATTTTTTTTACCAAGTATGTGATTTTTAAAGTTTATAATTACAGGACCACATATGGAGGATACCTGGCCGTACTAGCCTCCTAATAAATTCTTATTGATTGATTGAAGAGTATTCTAGCTACATTCCAATATAGCCTAATCATTAGTAATTATGTTTTTTAGTGAGAGCAGACTGCCATCTACTCCAAAAGTCACTTTCTCCCTTCCCCTATTTCTAGAAGGCAATTATTTGCCAATACTGATGGGAACCTTTCATTTTTAAAGTTCTCTGGAAGTTGGACATTCTACAAGTGGCTTTGACCATTAAGTCATTTTACTACTTCCATAGAAAGTTATTTCAGTTCAATCCAACACCAAGTACCTACAGGCATACCTCAGAGATATTGTGGGTTTGGTTCCAGACTACCACAATAAAGTGAATATTGCAATAAAGTGAGTCACATGAACTTTCTGGTTTCCCAATGCATATAGAAGTTATGTTTACACTATACTGGGATCTATTAAGTGTGCAACAGTATTATGTGTAAAAAATGTACCTACTTAATTTAAAAAATATTTTATTGCTAAAATGTGCTAACCATCATCTGATCTTTCAGTGACTCATCATCTTTTTGCTGGTAGATGGTTTGGCCTTGGTGTTAATGGCTGTTGACTGCTCAGGGTGGTGCTTGCTGAAGGCTGGGGTGGCTGTGGCAATTTTTTAAAATAAGATGACAGTGAAGTTTGCCACATGGATTGACTCTTCCTTTCACTTAAACTCTTAGAGAACTTTGTAGGGTTATTAATTGGCTTAATTTCAATATTGTTGTGTCTCCAGGAATAGGGAGGCTGGAGGAGAGGGAGAGAGTCTGGAACAGCCTGTTGGTGGAGCAGTCAGAACACACAATATTGATGTGGTTTGTAGCACCCCAATACAATCACAACAGCAACACCAAAGATCATTGATCCCAGATCACCATAACAGATAAAATAATCATGAAAATGTTTGAAAAACTGTAAGAATGACCAAAATGTGACACAGAGACATAATATGAGCATGTACTTTTGGAAAAATGACACTGATGGACTTGCTCAACGCAGGGCTGCATTTGTAAAAAATTTGTAAAAAAAATTTGTAAACATTTGTAAAAAAAGAATGCAATCTCTGTGAAGCTTAATAAAACAAAGTACAATAGAACAAGATGTGTCTGTACTATGTTCCAGGCACTAGACTGGCTCTGTGCTGGGAAATACAACAGAAAAAGAGAAGGCCCCTGCTCTCACGGTGCTTACATCCTAATAAGGAGAGAGTATTTTCTCATCCTATCTTGGGAGAAGATAGAGAACTATATCTAAGGCTGGACTCAGAAAATCTGACAGACAGTGTCAGAGACATGTGAGAGCATGTTTTGTAGCCTCAGGCTCCAAATCATCTGGGTTAGGGGGACCCCCGGGGAAATGGTTTAGGAAGCTATATGGGCTCTCCTTCCCTCTCTTATCCAGAGCCTATCAGGATGACCTCAGAGAGTTATTCATGTGTGGTCCATGAGCTTCTTTGTTTACTATTTTGATAACTACACATTATTTCAAAATAACTGATCTCCTTGGTAATAACTGATCATTTAAAAATGTTATTTTGAGAAAGGGTCCAAAGGCTTCACCACATTGCCCCATGGGTGCTTGATACACAAAAAGTTAAGGACTGCAGCTGTAGAGTCCTCCATAGCCCCTAGTTGAAATGCTGATGACTTCTGGAAAGAGTTAATACCCTAAGCCCTAATCAACCAATGCTTTCCCTTTCAGCTGTCTGGAGGGAGATCACAGGAAAGAAAGCGGTGAGACAGAAGAATATCAAGTCAAATTTAGGATCCTAGGGATGGAAAACTTTCTTAGAGACCACTTAATTTAAGTACTTTTGCCTTTACAAGAAAGAACTAGACCTTTCACCTTTTATAAATAGTTTAATTTTACAAATAGATATTATTTACACATTCATATTCATATTATTATATTATTCATATGTTTATGAATAGATATTATTTACAACTTTATAAATAGATATTATTATTACTTTTTAAAAAAACAGACTTAGGATTTCATTGGGAGCTCCCAAGGAGGAACTCCCTGTACCAATTCAGATCAGCATCTATTTGTAATTTAGAGAACTGTCTGGGGGAACTTAGAGGTTAAGTGACTTCACTAGGGTCTCACAGCCATTACATATCAGAGGCAGGAAATGAACCCTATCTTCCCAACTCTTAAGCCAGTTCTTTATCTGTTATAACATCTTGCTTCTCACAAATAAAAGATCATCTTTTTATTAATGATACAATTATTATAGGCTAATAATTGTAATGATTATCATCTATTTGTATTATAATGCTTTAATATCATTATAAAATTATATATTATAATCATTACTATCAGTTATCATTATTAATAAATTGAAGAGCTCTTATCACATCATCATCTCATTGATTTCTGTAGATAAATGTTGTATGGGCCAGTGAAAAGCAGAATGTGACCTGGGCTTGGTGCCATAGGGCATGGGTTTGAATCCTGACTGTGTCATTGAATGCCTAGGTACACTGACAAGCCACTTCTGCTCTCTGGGACTTTATAAAATGAGGGTTGCATTAGATGATCCCTAGAGACCCTTCTGACTCTAAATTCTATGGCTGCTCAAATGTTTCTTTGTAGTCTGAAAGGACAATGTCAATTAATTCCGCTATGTTCCTCTGGCCAAGTCATTCTACCTCTGAGGGTCTCAGTCTCCTTACTAATAAAATGGGGGTAGGATGAGGGAGGAGGATGAAGATGGATCCCTGAGGACTGTCATTTGAGAAGTTGGAAGTTGGAGGCTATTAAAATCAATCCAACTGAATAGCCTTTATTCAAAATTTTAAAAAAATTTCTTTAAACATAGAAGTTTACAATATGTGGTAAAACAAAAGACTTGGGAAGAATCATGTATTCGTTACTTATAAATTTTAGTGCCTTCAATGCTTGAAATTCTGCTGAAGAGACAAAGACAACCAAAAAATCTCAAGATTACATGAGGAATAAAACTTGTGATCATATACAAAAATATATTTTATATATGCCTACACATATGTTATATCACTCCATTAGGATTAATTACCTTTGTATAGTTCTATGTATTTTATACATTTAAAAATATTGATTTGAGAAGGGGTCCAAAGGCTTCACCAAACTGCCCAAGGGGATTTTGACACACCAAAGGTTAAGAAATATACATGCATGCATACATACATACATACAAAGGAACATATATATATATATATGAAGTATATATATATGAAGTATATGGATATATATATGGAGTATATATGGAATATATATGTGAACATATATATATATATATGAAGTATATGGATATATATATGGAGTATATATGGAATATATGTGTGTATGCACACACACACATGATTATTTGAAGAGAAAGCATACTAAGTAAGAAGATGGAGGAAAGTTTCCTGCAGAAAGTAAAACATGAATTAAATCTGGAAGCAAGGAAGGGACGTTTGGAGGCAGAAGTGAGGAGGGAGTTCATTCCAGGCATAGAGAATCAGTCTGTTCAAAGACCCTGAGAGGGGAGATAGATTATTGAGTTTAGAGAATAGTAAATAGGCTAATTTGGCTGGAGTAGCATATGTGAGGAAAGATAATGTGAACTGTGCCTGGAAAGGTATGTTGGAACCATATTGTGATGGTTTTAAATCCTGGGTAAGGATGTCTATATTCTGTCCTAGACACAATAGGGAGCCACTGAGGGTTCTAGAAAGGGGGAAAGGTGGGGGAGAGGATGTGAGGAGTGTGTGTGACATGTTCAGACTTGTGATTTAAAAAGATAATTTTGGCAGCTGAATGGAGCTAGTTTGGCAAGGGGAGATGCTGGAAGCTGGGAGTCCAATTAAGACGCTGTTGCAGTAATGCAGGCAAGAGATGATGAGGTTTGAGCTAGAGTCAGGGTGTGTGGGAGGAGGAGACCAAGGCAAGATGTGCTATGGGGGCAGAATCAACAAGGTGTGTGCACTGACGGGATGACAAGAGAGAGGGGGAAGACTCTGACTAGGGTGATCTTAGACTCCAAAGCCAAGGGACAAGAACAATTCAATAGAAACACAGAAGTTTGAAAGAACAGAGGCTTTCAGGGAGAAATTTGGTTTAGGGAAGAAAGGGGGAGGAATTAAATAATTATATAGTGTTTATTATGTGCCAGATATTGTGCTAAGCACTTTACAAATATCATCTCATTGATCCTCATAACAACCCTGAGGTTCCCATTTTGTAGTTGAGGAAATGGAGCCAAACAGAGTTTAAGTGACCCACCTGGGGTTCCAGTAATACAGTTATTAAATGTTTGAGGCCAGATTTGAACTTGAGTCTTGTTGATTCCAGGACCAATGCTCTATCCATTGGACCACCAAGTCACCCCAAGGTAACTAAGTTGCTTATCAACATGAGGTTGGAGATATCCAACTTGTGATAGGGGTGTAGGGCTCAGAAAGGGAGAATAGGGTTATAAGCATAAACCTATTCTGGGCTAAATAAGTTGCTTTCAACTTCTCAGAAGAGATTATTCAAATTTCTCCAGGCCTTCTTCAAACTCTACAAAAATCTCTCTTGCTATGAACTCCTGGTGCCTTCCTACATAGCCTGCTTCACCCTGTCGGGTAACACCAGACATTCCCATGCCCATTATCACAATTTGATCCCAGACTTCCTCCTACTGAATGGAAGTCCCCTCTCCTCGAACCTACTCTATTTTTCTAATTCTTACCCATCCATCCTTCAAAATCCATCTCTAGTCTCTTGAAGTGTATTCCCTCTCTTATAATTTTAGCCACCAGCGATGTCTCTGCCATCCTGTGTCCTGAACTTGTTATCTATCTATCCATCCCACTTATGACATTTCCACCTGACACTCACTAAATATAAGCAACAGGCTAGAGATGCTAGAGGAACAAAGATAGAAAAACAGCCCCTGCCTACAAAAGGCTACCAGTTTAACAATGAAGGCATGATGAAGACAGGTAAGTATGACACAAAGTAAATTAAGAGGACAAATAGTCATAGCACTTGAGCTAAGAGGTCCTTTTTTTGAGGTTCTTAGCTTAAGGTCCACGAGCTTGTTTTATTTTAATAGTTAGATAGTCAAATTTCAGTATTATTGGTTTCCTTAGCAGTCATATGTATTTTGTTTTCTGTCTCCAAAACACATTCTTCTGAGAAGAGATCCTTAGGCTTTCCCAGAATATTTAAGGGGTCCAGGACACGAAAAAGGTTGAGAACCCCTGACAGATTCTAGTCTGCTCCTCATATTTTACAGACAAGGAAAGGAGAGACCTAGACAAAAGACTAGGAGTATCTGGGAAGGTCTGATGGAAGAAATGGCAATTGATCTGGGTCTTGACAGAAGACAAGAATTTCAAGAGGCCAAGGCGAGAAGGAGGAAATGAATTGTAGGTATAGGGCAGCTTGTGTAAAGGAATGGAAGGGGATGATGAGAAAGGGCAGAGAAAATTATAGTGTAAGTATGAAGAGGAGTTACGTGAAATAAAGCTGGAAGGGTGGTTTGGAGGCAGACTGTAATGGGCTTCATAAACTAAATGAAGGAATTGTTATTTTATTCTATGAGTTATGGGGAGCCAGTGAAGTTTCTTGAGTAGAGGAGTAGTACTTATCACATTTTACCTTGCATGGTTGAAGAAAGGAGGGAGTAGCAGTCATTTCAACCTTTGGATACTCTGCCCAGTATCCTGGCCTCCTGGGGCCATGACAGTTGATACTTAGAAGTCTCCAAACTCAGGCAAGTTTCTTGTGTTATTCTTTTGTCCCTGCAGTAGCCATTGAGGATGAGGGTGGGGATCAAGTGGTGAATGGGACTGGGAAGCCTGGGCCCTTTTGCCAGTGAAACCCTAGAGGATGAAGGAGCAGATAGGACAAAGGGACTATTCTCAATACTCAAAGAAGTTACATTGCCGTGGAGGTGGGAAAAATAAAATCGTTTCATGTCTGAAATGTCTAGAAGAGTTTTCTTCCAAAGAGTTCCAAACACACAGTATTTATGATCTTATCTTGTCTTTTGAGTGCCCTGAGGGGGATGGGGATAGAGTTTCCTCTACAAGACAGATGGGGAAATTGAGGCTCAAAGTAGTTAAGGGACTTACTCAAGGTCATATAGCAAGTAGAGGCACAGCCCAGATGAAAAGTCAGATTATCATGGTAATTCTTACCCGTACAGCCGCCCCCTTCCTAGGGTGGGGTCCTATGACCCCAGTGGAGTAAGTGGAGAGGTGGGTGGGGAGTCACAGGACCTCCCTGTGGTTTGCCCAGACGGAGCCCACATCTCTGTTTCCCAGCTCTCCCAGTATTAGACCACACACACCAGCCAGCCCGCCTCCCCTAAGGGAGCCAGCCCGACTGGCTTTCCTTTGGTGCCGTGCCAACTGCCGAGCTCATTAGCAGGTCTGCTTCCAGGTAGATCCACCAGCAGGGTCATTAAAGTCATAAATGAGACCCCAAATGTCAGTGGGTTGGCCAGGTCCTCTCCATTGTACTCCGTTCCAGCGGGGTCCGGAATTGGGCCCCGAAACAATGCCCCACTTCCTCCCAGGAAGCCAGAGGCCCATGCTGGCCTCCCCGGTCTGCCCACGTGCTCCAGCCAAGCCATTGTCTCTGAGTCTGAGCGGCCCAACCATTCCCATGACCAGGGTAATTGCATCCTCTGCAATGACCACATTTGGCAGAGCCAGAGGTCAGGGCAAAAAGCCACTGACAGCTAACCTCAATTGCCTTCCCCACCTGTCCCTGGTCAAAGAGAGAGGGGCCCAGCAGATTGCTGAGAATCATGATACTTGCATGCTAGTCCTCTGGCTGCCCCTGCTGACTTGCTCCTCCTTCCCTAGAAACAAGGCAGGTAGGTTGGAATAAGAAGGGGAGTGGGAATTAAACTGTCTGTGGCTTGCTGTGTAGTTCTGGGCGAATCACTCCGCTTCTGGGCTCCCATTTCTTTTTTGTGCATTTTTGTGGAAAGACCCCTTAGTAGCCTAAAACAGTGTATTTGAGTGTTCTCATAGGTCAGACTTTTTCCCAGGGCAGAATTTTTATCCTGGGAAGAATAAGATCTTGTTTTATGACCATATTATCACTTGGGGTGATCAGAATAGACACTTTATTGATATAAGTAATTTCCAATAAGAAATTGACCTCTACTAATGCAAGGTTGCCAGGGTCCTTGAGGAATTAAGTGAATTGTCTAGGGTTACATAGCCAGAATGTATGGGAGGGGGGATTTGAACTGTTTCAAGACTCCAAGACTGGCCCTCTATCTATTCCTTCAGCTTCCCCTCAGTGGGATCCCTTAATGCTTTCTATTAGGTGATATTATAACATAATCTGACCTTGCATTGGTGAGCAAGACTGGTCATCTTGATGTTTCCTACCCTGGAAAGGTAGGAAGAGATCCTTTGAAGTATTGTAGCCCTACAGATAGTCAGAGTTGGAAAGAATTTTAAGGGCCCAACCTCCATACTCATTTTCCAGATGAGAAAACTGAGAACTGAGAAAAAAATACTAAGGAATACAGGTGGTAGGTAGAAAGAGCTAGGATTGGACTTCTTGTGTAACTTCACCACAATGGAGGAGGCAGAGAGGGCCAGCGGTGGTGGCAGGATGGGGCACAGACAATGGGGGGGGGCAGTTGGGAAAGAAGGTTGAATAAGTTGCACTGAAAATCAGTCTAACCTCTAAAGGCTGTCAGAGGGATGACCGCTGGCTGAAGTTTGGAGTCAGAGGTCACATATTTAGATCGAAACTCAGTTCTGTTCTACCTGGGTGACCGTGGGTAGGTCAATTCTTTCCTGGGTGAAAGTTCTTTCCTCAGGGTTGAGTCAGATCTCTGAGGCCTGGTCTAGCCCCTGCTCTCTGTGCCCATGGTCCTTTGACTATGAACCTCAGGGAGGAACTTCAGAACGTGGTCCTTCTATGGGATTTAGAAGACCCACACCTGGCAGTGCTGGCCCAAAAGGTAAAAAGTGTGGAAGGTTAGGTGCCAGAGCACTCTGTGTGAAGTCTCTCCTCCTTGCCAAGACTGAACCAAAGCTGGTGCTGTTGCTATATTTTGTTGGGGGCCAACTCAGCAACAAACACAACTTGCAAAGACTCCCCAGCTTTAGCCTCAGGCCCTTGGGAATGGAGTGAGACACAAACAACTGGGTAGGTCAGGGGCAGCTGGGGAGAAGAGGGAGAATGGGGAAGGGTGTGGTTTCTTTGAGGCTAGTCTGGAAAGGGCCAAGATCTGGGACTCTGGGTCTTTGTGGACTGAAGAGGAATCTGAAAGCTGAAGAAGACAAGCAGTGATTTAGCAGGTGAGAGGGGGATCAGGCTTTTGGGCAGGCCCATGACTAGTGTTTGGAACCAGTGCCCCATACTCCTGAGAGTTCCCTCCCTCTTAGCCCCTTTCCTCACCCTTAGAAAGTTGGGAGGCCCTCAGCTTCCTAAGGATTGACTCAGCCTCCTTCTTGTGCTACTACAGGGGCTAGTAGGCCAGTCATTGCATCCAGGCAGTATGGAATAGGGCCAAAAGTGGGGTTCAGATTCTGGTGTTGATTACCAGTAGTGGGACCTTGGGCAAGTCACTGCCTCTCTGATCCTCAGTTTTTCATCTTTAAAATGGAGATGATAGTAATACTTGCATTACCTACCTCAGAGGGTTGTAAGAAGGAAAGTGCTAAATAAATGTGCTATTTTAATTACTATCATTAATATTATGACATAGCATTTTCAAAGGCTTACAGTTGAACAACAGAAGAAATCACTGGCCAGATCTTAACACCCCAAGGCCAGTCCTGTCCCCTGTACTTGAGCTGGGACTGTAACAGCAGATGGTCCTGCAGCTGGACTGATGTGGTCAAAGGCCAAAGAGGACCCAGGAGCTGGGGAACAGGCCAGGGCTCCAATTCTCACTCCTTCTGTGGATCCAATTTGAAATCACCTTTCCATCTTTGTATCTCATTCCCTAGGGTCTGTTTTGTCCTAAAAGAGACTTCCACAGTCAGTTTGCACCCCTAGGGCACTACTTGATGAAAAGTGGTTATTTGAATTTCTTCAGTCAGACCTCTGGTTGGCCCCTAAGTTTGCAGTTACTTCTGTCCTGTTGGACGCAGTTGGCATTTGCTACACGCCATCTAGAAACTGGGTTGGGATGGTAGAGATAACTTTTGAAGAATTACCTGGAGTCCAAGATAAACTTGGGCCCTGCCTGGCATGGCCGCTTGCTACTTGATGTGACCTTGAATAAATCACTTCATGAGCTTGGGTCTTCCCCCCAGTCAAATGAAGAGTAGTGGTACTTGTACTTCTTCCCTCCTGGGGGTGATTTGAAGATCATAGATATAGTATCCAAAGTTACTTTAGAGATCATCTACCCCCTTCCTATTCTGTTAAGGAAACTAAAACTTTTCAATTAAGAGATGAAGACCTGAGTTCAAATTCCAGCCTGAAACAATAGCTATGTGAACCTGTACTAAAAAGACTAGCCAAAAAGACTATTTTATGGAGAGCACATGCAGGGCAAGTGTTCACATAGTAGTCAGAAAAAGTGATAGAAGGACACTCTCAAGGTCTCTCTTAAGAACTTTGGAACTGATTGTGTGACATGGAAGACACTGGCTCAGGATCTCCCAGCATGGCGTGCCCACTTCAGAGAAGGGGCTGCATTCTATCAGCAAAGCAAATCACAAGAACAGCAAGATGAACAGATTTAGGGAATCTACCCCAGAGGTTCACATGGACTACTTGTGCCTGACCTGTGGTAAAGCATCTCTGAGCTCATATTGGTCTGATCAGCCACAGTCAGACACTGCACCTTGACTCTAACAGAGTGACGCCATTTTGGTCCTTTTCAAGAACAAAGGACAAACACCAGCGTGAACCTGGACAAGTCACTTAACTGCTGTTTGCCTCAGTTTTTCCATCTGTAAAATGGGAATAAGAGTAATGCAGCCACCTCCGAGTGTTGTTATGAAGATCCAATGAGATAGTAATTGCAAAGCGCTTAGCATTGTGCCTGGCACATATTAAGTATTATATAAATGTTAGCTATAATAATCATTCCTGTTGTTCTCATTAAAGTGATTTGCTCAATGCCACACAGGTAGTTAAGAAAATGGATAAAATATCTTAGAACTCTTCGTGACTCTCCCAGACTGGGTTCTTCAGAACTTTTTTCAAGTGTTCTGTGCCAAGGAAATAGGGGCTCTTGTGAGGAAGTCTCACCCCTACAGATTTTTCATTTTCCCTATAAAATATTAACTACTAAATGACATGAGTGTCAAAAATACAGGTGGCAGGGTTTTGGTTTTTTTTTTTTTCAGTATGAAAATAGTTTTAATTTCCTTTATCTGACAATGAAATTTCCCAGACCTCCCTTTATCCCAGGGGTACCCCGTGTCCTCTGACATAGACTAACCAGCATTTATGGATTTCTTGAAGTTCATTCAAGCCTCCAACTATTCTGAGGCCAAATAAGTTTGGGAAGCAACTGAGCTAGAGCTTCCTTAAGCAAGCTGTGCACCATTGACTTTAGGAAGTCACAGAAGTTGGGAGGAGAGACTCTTGTGGCCCATCTTAAGGGGAGAAAAAACTGTAGGACAACATTGGGGAAGTCTGAGAACGGGAGTTCAGGGCGGTAAACAACCAAAAAAGCAAGTAGGAAATCTTCAATAATGTCTGCTGACCTCGAACCTTAGAGGCAGGCCTGTGCACTGATGAACAGAGGGTGAAGATCTAGTCCTCCTGATTGTCCCCTGTTCTCATGGTGCCTTCTTTCATCTCCCTACCTATTCTTGTGCCAATCCTCACGCAGAAAAATAGGTTTCCCCAACCCTCGCTTCATCCTCTTCCCTTCCTGCAAGGCCCAGCTCATGTTCCTTCCTCTCTTCATTGTGCCCTGACCCTTCAACCCCCCAGGGGATTGCTCTCCTCCCAAATTTCTCACATCACTTTGCCTAACCCTCCTTCATTCCTTTCATGTTCTACCTTGAATCATAATTATTTGTGCACTTTATCCCCTTTTATTAGACTGTAGCTCCCTGAGGGCAGAGACTAGATATTTTTCAAATCCTTGTATCCCAGTGACTGGTATAATGCTCTGTACCTAGTAAGTGTTTAATGAATGTTTGTTCCAATGAATTGTTGAATGAACTTATTTAGTCTTGAGAAGAGAAAACTTTATGTGGAGGGACTGAAGGGCTAAGCAGAGCTATCATGCCACGGTGATTAGACTTATTCTTGGTGGTAGATGTGCAAGAACCAGTTCCTATTGGTTGAATAGATTGTTCAATGTCCAGGGTGAGCATTCACACCTTGAAAATCTGCAGCGACTACACATCCAGGCTTGATCTATTGCTTTGTTGATAGTCTAGACTTAAGAAGTGTGATGGGGAAAAAGTTAATGATGCAGATTAAATTTAAAAGTATGTAGGGATTAGATTTCCCCCCCTTCTTTCTCTACTACACCAATGAGTATTCTTCTTAGCTGTGGACAGCACACTTCGGAGCAGTAGGTATAAATGTCAGTGATGCTGATTTTAAATGAAAATAAGGAAGTTTTTGTGTTTTTTAACAATTAGAGCTGCCCAACACTGGAAAAGTTCGATTTACTAGGTATTGAGTTCCCTGCTCTGGGAATATTCAAGTGGAGGCTGAATGAGCATCCATTAGGAATGTCATAGGAAGACTCTTAGGGGCGGTTAAGTGGCTCAGTGGCTGGAGCAACAGACCTGGAGTCAGGAACATCTGAGTTCAAATTTGGCCTCAGATACTTAATGTATGTACGACTCTGGACAAGTCATTTAACTAACACTGTTTGCCTCAGTTTCCTCATCTATAAAATGAGCTGGAAAAAGAAATGGCAAACCTTTCCAGTATCTTTGCCAAGAAATCTCCAAATAAGGTTATGAAGAGTTGGACACAACTACAACGACGTAACAATAGCAAGGGAAAAATTTTATATGAGAGAGGTAGCTAGACAAGATAACCTGAGAAGAGCCTTTCCAACCCTGACATATCATTCTATGATTATTAGATGTCTGGAAAAATAAATTGAAGTCTAGCTGTGGGACCCTGGGAAAGTCACTTAACCCCAATTGCCTCAAATAGTTAATAATAATAAATAATGAATTTAAGGTCTTGTAAAATTCTGAAGAACTTACAAATTCACTTGAATTCAACATTTATTTGTACAGAGCCTAGTACTAGGTACTGGACAGAAACAAAGTTTACATGCCTACCCTCACAGAGCTTATAGTTTGGTAGAAGAATAAAATATACCCCAAATAATAATACATGACTACAGTCATAATTAAGTCACAATATAATATGAGGTCAGAGAAAGGCAAGGAAATTGATAACCTGAAAGGGAAAAAAATGTACAAAAAGAACCATTGGAAGACTTTTTTGGAGAAGAAAACTTGAGTGAAGGTAGATAGTAACCAATAGGAAATTCCACAGGGATAGACAACAGCATAAGCAAAGATGTAGAAATGTGAGAGACCCAGATGCACAAGTGGTGAATTAGTTCTAGGGTATACAATGCATGGAGAAACGCGAAATAAAGCTAGAAAGATAGAATGAAGTAGGCCTTGAATTGCAGGCTAAGGCAGTTGAACTGTTTATAACACTCAATATGAAGATTTTTTTGAGCAGAGAATAAATTACCTTTAGGTGGGACTGGTCTATTTTATTTCATCCTAATCTTTGAAAAGATGGCAGTTCACCTGGGATCCAGGGGGCATTTGGAGGGGGGGGTGGGGACAGGGGAGGTTTGGGTGACTTGGAGGTCTAGACCACTACCCTGCTAAGATGGATGCTGTTATCCAGAAGCCCCTCACCCTTCCCCAGCCAGGCTGGATAATTGGAATTCGAGCTGTTTTGTTCTTCCCTTGCTGATGCAGGGGCTCAGGGCTCAGTGGATGTGTGGGAGGCTCCATGTGCCTTCTTAGCACACCTCAAGAGAAAAAGGTGTGTGTTGGTGGGGGGAGTGGGGGTGTGCAGGCTTTAAAGAGACCTTAGGTAACTCATTCCTTTTGTGGATTGAAGGCCTGACTAATCCAGGGAAGGTTGTGGGAACACCTCTTGAGTAGGATGACATAGACGTCTTGTCGGTTTGTCCCTGGTTTGACCATCAGCTCCCCAGAGCAGGGATTTGAGGACGTAATACTTAGCTGAGGGTAGAATTCCTTGTGGAAGAGAAGGAAGAATGGAAGGAGGAAAGAAGGAAGGGGAGGATGCCACAGACCGTCCCACTCGGTCTATTTCTGGGCCCTTTATTACCTGAGGTCCCAGAGTCTTCCAGGATCTACAGGTCCCAGCTCATGTGGCCCAAACCCTGGGTGGTATAGGTGGGAAGGGTAGTAGAGTGGGAAGTAGAAGGGCAGAAAGAGAAAGTGTGAGTATAGCCGCTCAGAATGTCCTGGTCCAGACCCCTTCTTCCCCCCCCCCCCAGCTCCTCCTCCTCTTCCAGGCCCCCCTGGGTTGCCATGGAAACCAGAACAAAGCCTCTCTTTCCCCTCTTTTCTGGATTGTTAATTGTCTTTACTCCATGGTGCCTTTGTTAATTGTTCCCTGTCCCTCCCAGGATGGGGAACTGGGTCTCCCCCAAGGCAAGGCAGAGAGGGAAAAATCAAATGTGAAGGCCTAGCGATCATGGGGCTTCTATTTTGGGAGAGAGGAAAAGGAGAGAGACTCAAGACTGGGGTTCTCTAAACTGTCCAGACTCTCTAGACATGCCACATTTCCCCCTTCCCCTCAGTTGCTATTTACAGCTTCTCCTCACTGCTATATGCTCAGGTAGGGACCTGAAGGAAGGGGTCAGCGAGCATGGCTGGAAGAGAAAGAAAAAATCTTAAGACACAAAAGATTATTGCTGACATCCCCTCCCCATCCCTGCCTTCAGACTCATCCTTCCACACCACCCCCCTCCCAAGTTAAGCAGTAATACTGGCTGCCTGATGCTTCCTCTGCCTTTAGGAGGCCCAAACTTGGACATTACACAGAGAACCCTTCGGTAGAATGGTCTTCTGTTCTCTTCCCTGTTCCCATCCAGGGACAGACAATTCTTGATGCTACCCCAAAAACACAATGGACAACATGAAACAGGAAACATGAAAGGACGAGACACCAATCAACTGATATTTACTAGATAATTGAACCAGAAGTCTTCAGGAATAATGAAATATTCAGACACACCCTGATTTGTGGGAATAATGAATCCCCTGAGGTGATCCCATATATTCAAATATATATAATTTAACTTAGAATTATGTAAAAGGTGGTCATTGATGTCAGTCAAACAGAACTATACAGTACAGCTTTATTTCTACTTTCTCAAAGAGATGCTAGTCTAGATGGGTCAACAGAACTTACATATAAGAACATTTTAACATTTATTAGACACCTACTGTATTCCACGTACTATGTTTGGTTAGGGAAAACCAGGAGGAAAAAAAGTGACTCAATTCTGTCCTGTTACTCTAGTTTATAATCTAGTCATGAGAGAAGAGTTAAAGGTAGTCTAGGTGGTGTAATGGGTAGAAGTATTAGATTCGGAGTGAGGAAAACCTGAGTTCAAGTTTTGGCTCAGAAAGCTATTAGCTTGGCAATCACAGGCAAGTCATTTAATCTCTCTCAGCCTCAGTTTACTCATGTAAAATAGTATAATAGTATCTATATATAAAATAGTATAATAATATCTATTATCTCATGTGGTTGTGAGATAGAGTATAAAATAAGATACTCGATGTAAAACACCTCGCAAAACTTAAAGATCATTATTATTATCACTATTTCTATGGTTAAATCTGTATGTGGAATAAACTGTAGGAGTTCCAGAAAGTAAGATTACTATAGGTAAGACCACCAAGGAAGACTTCCTAGAGCAGGGAATGCTTCATTGTTATCATTTTAATTGTGATTGATATCTTTGGTTTTTACATTCTTTTAATTTCTATGTGCCTTCTCAGTATACCCCACGGAGCCATCTCCAATAAAAAAGGAGAGACAGAGAGAGAGAGACAGAGACAAAGAGACAGAGAGAGAGAGAGAGAGAGAGAATTTCAACAAAGCCAGTCTAGACATCAAACCAAATTTGACTGCCCGTGCAGCATTCTACAAGCAGTCTACCACCTCTACAAAGAAGTAAGGGGAATGCATTTTTCTATGTGTTCTTCAGGGCCAAAGTTGGCCCTTATAATAACAGTCTTCACTTTAGATTTTTGTCACTCCTGTTTTTTTTTTTTTCTCTCAGGGAACAATTTAACTGAGTCTTAAAGACTGAGTGAGATTTGGGTAGGATTTGGTAGGAGTGGTAGAAATATCCCAACATCTGTTCATGTAACAATACTTTAAGGTTCTCCCACGGCAAGCCTGGGAATTAGGTAGTACAAAGTACGTCCATTTTATACGTGAGGAGAGTGAGGCTCAAGGGAGAAGAAATCTTCAAGGCTACGGAGTTAATAAATGTCAGAACCCCAATGAGAAACCAAGTCCCTGGCTCATGGGCAGCAATCTTTCTCCTATAGCGGGATATCTCCAACAGTGAGTGAACAGCATACACAAAAGTATATAGGTGTGAAAATATACATGCATATGTGTGTGTATGTGTATAGGGATGTGGGCAATGGTTTGAGTTCTCCTGAAGGAGGAGTAGGGGGCTAAGAGAGTGTGGTGGAAACACAGAATCATAGATCACTGATTAAGAGATGGAAGACGTCTTAGAGACCATCTAGTCCGATCCTCTAATTTATAGATAAGGAAACTGAGGCTAGGCTGATTAAGTGATTTACCCAAGTGCAGACAGGAGACAATAGAGGTTAGATTTAAACCCAGTCCTCAGACTCCAAATCCATTATTCTTCTCACCATTAGTGGGCATCCCTCTATTTCTGCCATTCCTCTCTCAAAACTTTTTTCCAGAGAACTGGGCTCCTCTAAAGTCTGTGTCAGAGGAGGGTGAGGATGAGGATGAGGATGAAATGAGGAGAAGCAAAGTGAACCATTATATTTACATAGTGGTATAAGCAAAGCACTTTACATCTATTATCTCACTAAATCCTGACAGTAATTTCTAAGTTGGGTGCCAATATTACCTTTGTTTTACATATGATGAAAGGTCAGGCTCAGTTAAGTGACTTACCTAGGGTCACAAGGATCCAAGTTTGGTCTTCTAGTCATTTAAGTAATTAATCAGCAAGCATTTTCTAGTCACTTAATCTATGCTCCAAAATCATACATCTTCCAAGGGGTTCACTGTGCTAGGTGTACTGGCAATACATACATACATATATGATGGTGCATATGTATCTCTTTCCTCATATATATATATATATATAAAATCTAAATACATTATATTTAGATTATATTAGGATAGAATATAATATAGTATATTTATTATATATTTATATTATGATATATTATAGTATATTTATCATATTATGTTTACATATTATATTATGATATAACATAAATATAATACATTATACATATTGCATAAATATGAGGGGGAGAAAGGGGGGAAGGCGGAGAGAGAGAGAGTGAGAGAGAAAGAGAGAGAGAATGAGTGTCTTTACTCTCAAGTTGTTTATATACTAGCTGGGGAGACTTGTACATATATGAATCTGTGTGTGTGTGTGTATATGTGTGTGTGTGTGTGTATACACAAAATAAGTGCCAAGGCACTTAGGGAAGGAGGGTGCTAGGAGCTGGAGGAAACAGGAAAAGCTTCCTCTTGGAGGAAGAGAGGAATTCTCTGAAGTGGAGATGAGGAGGGAGCACGCTCTAGGTATACTGGCAATGGTCAGTGGAAAGGGCCAGATATGAGAGGTGGGAAAAGCAATGAGAAAGCTGATGTGACTGTAAGACAGAGTGCCAGTAGTCATACACGGAAATCAGAAAGAGAGTTCAGGCCACGTTGTAAAGGACTTTAAACCTAAAAGACGTAGTTTCTTTTTCATCAAGAGGCAATAGGGAGCCACTGGTTTATCAAACAGGATCGTGACATTGGCATATCTCTGCTTAAGGTGTAAAGATAAGATTGCAATAGAAAGCGAATTGAAGTAGGGAGACCAATTATGAAGCTATTTTAATAGTCCAGGGGAGAGATGACGAGACATTGCATGAAGGTGATAGCTGTGTGTGGCTAAAGATGGAGAGTTAGATTGAAGACATGTAGTGAAGTAGAAACAGCAAACTTGGCAAACTGATTGATCTACAGAGTGAAGGGGAGTGAGAAATCAAGAATAACAATGGGTTTAGGAGCCTGGGAGCCTGGAGAGATGGCAGTGCCCTCAACAATAACAAGGGAGTTTGAAAGATGGGTACATTTGGTGGGAAGAGATAATGAGCCCTTGGTTGGACATGTGTCCAACAGGCAATGAGGCCATGCTGAAGCTTGGGGGCTAGATATATAGGTCTGTGAGTCATACGCATAAAGATGATAATTAAATACCTGGGAGCTGACGAGGTTATCAAGGCACAGAATAAGGAAGAGGGCCCAGGACTGGGTTTCGGAGAACACCCGAGGTTAGGGGGCATGATGTGAATTAGAATCCAACAAAAGGAGACTGAGGAAAGGTTGACCAGGTATCAGGAAAATTGTGAGAGAGTATTTTCATGAAAATCCAGAGAGGAGAAAGTATTCCAGAGGAGAGGTTGGCCAGTGGTGTCAAATACAGCAGAGAGGCTGAGTATAGCAGATAGCAGATTTCTAGTCAATCAGTTGATAAGCATTCATTAAGCACATATTTATGGACAAGGCACTGTACTAAAATGCAGGGATACAAATAAAGGCCATAATTGTAAACAGTCCCTACTCTCAAGAGGCTTACATGATAAGGGGAGAAAAAACTTGTAAAAAACTATACATATACAAGAAGCACAAAGAAGTAGATGAAAAGTAATCTGAAAGGTGAATACATTAGTGGGTGTGAGAGGAGGGGGAAAGGGGAAGCAGATTAAACAGAATAGGCTCCCTACAAAAAGCTGAACTGGATCTTGAAGGAAGGTGGAGAAAACAAGAGGAGGAGGTGAGGGGGCACAGTATTCTGGGCATGGGAGACAACCAATGTAAAGATTCAGAAATGGGAGACAGAGTCTAGTACAAGGAACAATGAGTAGGCCAGTGTAGCTGGATTGTAGAATGCATGGAGATGATTAAAGTGATGTGAATGGGAAATTTATAGCTGCTCTCTTTGTAGTGGCAAAGAACTGGAAATTGTAGGGATCCCATCAATTGGGGAATGGCTGAACAAACTGTCGTGTATGGTTGTGATGGAGTACAACTGTACTGTAAATGATGAGCTCACTGATCTTACAAAGACATGGAAAGACCTGCACAAAATGATAAAGAATGAAGCAAGCAGAACCAAGAAAACATTGTATATAGTAATATAGTATATGGTATACCATAGTATAATAGAGTAATATAGTGTATAGTAATAATAATGTTTTAAGAATGACCAAGTCATTTTGATTATTATAAACATACAAATTAAAAAGAAGGGACATATGAAAAAAGATGCTGTCTGCATCCAGAGAAAGAATTGATAAAGAGAAGTATGTAGAGAATATTTTAATATATACATATATGTATATATATACACAAATATGTATTATATATATACTACGTAGATTTATACGTGTATTATGTGTATACACACATTTATTTGTTTCTAATGGTAGCCATCTCTAGGGCAGGGAGAGGAGAGGGAAGAAGAAAAGAAAAAAAGAAATTTATATGATAATTTTTTTGTATATTTGGAGGAAATAGCAAGTTGTACACAGTAGATTTGCAGTTTCATGTGCAATCATCTTTTTTATTGTACTGTGTTATGAAAATGCTTGTTTTGTTCCGTGAATAGAAAATAAAAGACATTTTTATAAAGAAGAAGTAGACAGGAAAGGTAGGAAAGACCCAAGTCATAAAGAGATTTAAGTACCAACAAAGGACTTTATATTTGGTCCTGGAAAAAATAGAAAGCATTGAAGTTTTTCAAGTAGAGGGGGTATGATGGTGGTGGTATGGTCAGAATTTAGAGAAATCACTTTGGTAACTGAGTGGTAGATAGACTGGAGTGAGGATGGACTTGAAGCAGGGAGATCAGTAAAAGACAATTGCAGTTGTCCAAGTGAAAGGTGCTGAGTGCCTGGACTAGGGAGATGTCTGAGGGAGTAGAGAGTAGGGAATGTATTCCAGAGAAGGTCGCCATGACCAGATTTGGCAAGAGGCTAGGTTTATGAGGTGAATAAGAGGTTTTTTTACCAAGGTTGACACTGAGATTGTTGCTCTGGGTGACTGGAAGGATAGAGGTACCCTCAAATGTATTGGGGAAATTTGGAAGAAGGGAGGGTTTTGGGGGAAAGATAATGAGTTCTTTTTTCAACATGTTGAATTCGAGATGATTACATAACATCCAGTTCTAGATGTCTGAAAGGTGACTTGGCTCGGTAGTTCAGGGAAGAGACTAGGGTTGCATGTTCAAACTGGGACATGTATATAGGCAAGATGATGATCATTGAAGACATAGAAACTGATGAAATCACCAAGAGAGATAGTTACATAGAGTCGAAAGAGGAAGGACCCAGGACAGAGCCTTGGGGGCCACCTACAGTTAGTGAACATGACATGGATAAAGAACCAACAAAGGAAACTGAGAAGCTGCAGGCACCAGGAAAGAGGAAAATTGGAGGAAAACAATGTCAAAAGCCTAGAGAAAAGAGATTGTCTGGTTCTGTGAGCAGAAGGCAATCAAGAAGAGCAAATGCCTTACAGAGATTCAGAAGGATGGAGATTAGGAAAAGGCCATTAGATTTGCTGATCAAAAGGTAATTAGTAACTTTTGAGAGAGAAGTTTTGAATGATTGATGTGGTTAGAAGTCAGATCACAGAGGACTTGGAAAAAAGTGAGAGAAGAGGAAGTGGAGGCAGTGCACGTTGGACCAAGATATTTGATATTGGCTTGAAAGGATGGTAGAGTCTGTAGAAGTTTTGCTGTTGTTGTTAAAGGACTGGAGAAACATGCATTTTTGAAAGTTGTGGAAAAGGAACTAGTACAAAGAAAAAGTGATGGTTAGAGAGAAGGAATTCTTGAGGGGGCAATCTATTGAAGAAGGGAGGGGATGGGTTCAAGGAAATATACAGAGAGGCTGACCTTGGTAAAAAGAAGGCCTACCTCATCATTGTCAGAGACTGGAGGAAAAAAGAAGAGAGTAGGGATGATGTCAAGGGATAAGACAGTAGGCAAAGGGGCTTCATGGGAGGCCTAAAGATTGGAGAAAAGATTTCAAATAGGTTTTGTGGGGATTGAGATGGTGAATCAATTAGGGAGGAATAAAAGGACTGCCTTGTTCCAGTAATCGGCAGCAGATGAGGTTAGAAGACATAATTCTGTAGCATACCCAGTCTTTACAATTGTATGATTTCCTCCAGCTGGGTTCCCAACTCCATGTCCAGCATTTTATCCACTTGGCTCTTCTGCCTCTCTAATTCAAAGAGGTGGTCAGATCCAGGGGAATGAATGCTGGTATAGGGTGTAAACATGTAGGTACTAGTCCTGTCTCTGCCACTAGTTAGCTAAATAACCTTTATGAAGTCATTTAACTCTGAGCCTCAGTTGCCTCACCTGTAAAATGGGACATTTGAACTAGATTCTTAACCTAAGGCCTATGAAACTTGGATGGGGGAAAAACATTTACATCTTTATTTTTACTTACCTCTAAATGAAATATAGAATATCCTTTAATTATTTTGAAAACATTGTTCTGAGAAGGAATCCATAGTCTTTGCCAGATTGCCCAAGGGACTAATGATTAAAAAAAAAGTGAAGGACCCTCAAACTAGATGATCTCTTTTCCCACTGAAGCTGTGCAAATGTAATGAATATAGTATGCCAAATGTATCCCTCAAGGAGAATCCAAGTAGTCCTTCTTGGTACTAGAGGAACTTTGCTGGGACAATTTGGAAGAAGAATTGATAAGTTCCTTTTTGCCTGCTCTCTTTCCACCTATGACTCCCTTTTCTCAACTCCCCTGGTTTCGAGACTATCCTCCTCTCTATTTTCCTTCCTACAGACACCTAAATGTATCAGATGACCTCTAAACCATAGTAGCCTCCCTCTTCAAAACAGAGGCAGAGCTACTGTTGCTCCTGTGTAGTCCAGCTTGGTCCAGTACTTTCCTTAGGGTGTAAAGTCTGTTCTGAGGACCCCTTGGATCCTGAGGAGAAGTGGAGACTGCAGCTAAGAGACTGAACCCCACAGTGGTAATGTCCATTGTGGAAAGTATGCTGGTTTTAGAGAAAGAAGATCTGGGTTCATGACCAAGTTGTGTCACCCCTGTACGACCCTGGTCAAGTCTCAGCCTCTGTTTTCTCAAAGGCATCTAAATGGCACAGTGAACAAAGTGCTAGATGTGGAATCAGGAGGGTGTGACTTCAGATTCAGCCTCAGGCTAGCTGTGTGACCCTGGGCAAGTCACTTTACTTTTGTTTGCCTCAGTTTCCTCAATTGTAAAATGGGGAAAATAGGAACACCTACCTTGCAGGGTTGTTGTGAGGATCAAATGAGGTACTATTTATAAAACATATGGTAGAATAAATTTTTGTTGTTTTTTGGTTGTTTCAGTCGGGATCATCTCGTGATCTCCTTTGGGTTTTCTTGGCAAAGATGCTGGAGTGGTTTGTTATTTCCTTCTCCAACTCATTTTACAGGTGAGGAAACTGAGGCAAATAGAGTTAGGTAAATTGTCCAGAGTCACACAGCTAATGAATGTCTGAAGCCAGATTTGAATTTGGGAAGATGAATCTTTCTGACTCCAAGCAGACTTTACTGTGCCCCTAGCCCCTACCCAGCAGAGTAAATAGCAGGTACTTAATAAAAATGCTTATCCTCCTTCATCTGTAAAATGTGATGGTTGAACTAGATTTCAGGGGTCCTGTTTAGCTCCAAATCTATGTTTCTATGTTCTTCTGTGTTCTAGACCATAGTTTAGTAGTTTTGGTATAAATAGAAAGATTTCTGGATAGTATGTGAAGAAGATGGTCTAGTAGGAAACATTGGACTTGAATTTGAATATTGGCCCTATGATTTTCACCTCTTCAGGCTCGTGTAGTTATCCATACAATGTTGTACTAGATGACTTCTAAGGTCCTTCCCATTTCTAAGACCTTGACTCTCCCAGAAGAACAAACCCAAGAGCTAGAGATCTAGAGTTAGATGTGACTGCTCTCCATTCATAACCTGGAGGTATCTCTAGACTAACTCCTTTCCCCCCACCAGGCACCACTTTCCCTCTTTACTCAGTTCACCTACCTGTTCCAGGAAAGTCATTTACACCTTGGTATGAACTGAAGTTCCTCTTGTTACCACTCCCAAGTGTATTTGCATGTAGGCTGGGCTAGTAATTATGACTTTGTTAAAGTTGGTCAAAGGAATGTAAGGCTGAATCAAGGAATGTTAAGTCAGAGGAACTTTTCCTTGGTAGCTCTGAAGTCTAAGTGACCCAGGAAAGAGATTTGGTCTCCTTTTTTGCTAACCTTTCCCATTCTACTGGGAAGTTTGCAATTAGAGAGGTAAGGTAGGTAGTGGGTGTCCTGTCATTTGCACCAGGTACACAGCGCCTTTTAATCAGGAAATTTAATCCAATTCAATTCATAAGATCATAGATTTAAAGTAGGAAGGGACCCAGCTCCCTCGGGAGACTGAGGCAACAGAGCCATTGTGACTAGTTTAGTTCATACCGCTAAAAATATCTCAATCAGTATTTGAACTCAGGTCTTCTGACTTCAAAAGCCGAGGGCCATTAGCTACTATAGTCTAAGCAGGAAAATACAAAAGACAAAAATGAAATCTGCATTCTACCCAGAGGATGCAACATGTAGTCAGATGATTAAATATTTAAAATATAAGGAGTGAAACTAATTTTAGGAGAATGAGAGCATTAACTGGGCTCAGGAAGACCTGCTGTGGGAAAGTGGCACCAGGTCTGTGCTTTCGAAGGGGAAGAATGGTCATGTTAGGAGAGGTCCTCACCAGTCACCCTAGAAGAGGCTCTATGCCTACGTCCTGCCAGTCTTTATCTGCCAAGATTCCTCTTGTCCTCATTGTTCCTCCTCTCCTACAGGCCCATATGCAAGCTAAAGAAGGTCCGGAGACCAGAAACCCAAATAGCCAAGCATTTAGTGAGATAATGTATGTGGAGCACTTTGCAAACCTTTAAAGATGCAGTCCTCGTTATCATCGAAAAGGCTGGAAAATAGGCCCAGGGAGAGCAGTAGGGGCTGTTGAACCCAGAGAAGGGAGGGCTATGGGTTTCCCCGAATAACTAGAAAGGGTCTTTATTGCATCGAGCTGCTCTCCCTCTCCTCAGAGCGAAGACGGGCCAGGGCCGACTCGATTGATTTTTAAAATGGCAGCAAGAGGGAGTTGGGTTAGACCTAAAGAGGCTTCCCGGCTGCGAGTAAGATTAGTTTTCCTTCGAGAGGGTATGGGATCTTTGTCCGAGTAGGCTTGCGAATGTAAATATTGACGGCACGGTCTTGAACGCGGACTGGACAGGGGACTTCTGGTCTAGCTCTAAGGACTAGGATTCGAAGAAGGAACACCTGTACCTGCGGAGTGGGGAAAAAGGGGAGTCAGCCGACCTAGTTTCCTCCTTTCTCTTCCCTTCCTCCCCCACCCTCCTCCGCCCCCTATCACCCCGGGCAACCTCGGCTCTGCCCCTTTAAACAGAGGTTTCCTGTCCAGCCAGCTGCGCGATGCCTAGATGGACAGGGCGAGAGGGGGAGCTCTGTCTCTCTGTCCCTCCCTCTCTACCCTCCCTCCCTTCCTCCCGGCTCTCTGTCTCCCTCCCTCTTTCTCCTCGGAAGCCGAAGAGCCGGTGAGGCGGTGGAAGCAGCAGCAGCAGCGGCAGCACAGGCAGCAGCCGCCCCCACGCCGCCGCCGCCGGGCAGTAGCTGCAGCCGCCGGCCGCTCTCTCCGTCCCTCTTTCCCTCCTTTCCTCCTCCCTCCTGCGTTGTGAGTGTGACGCGGGGTGGCAGAGGTAGGGAGGGAGACGGACCTTGGACTTAGCCCGGGAGACAAGCGAGCCCCGCGATCGGGACTCGGGGCTCCGAACTCCGGGAGCAGGAAGGGGGGAGCGAGGGAGCGCAGCCTCTCGGTGCAGGCGAGCCCCGGCGGAGCGCCTGCAGGGCGGTCCAGGCTCCGCACGGACCCCGCGGCGGAGCTCCGGGGACCCCGGGGCAGAGCTCAGAGCTGGGGACCAGCAGACAGCCGGTAGCCGTCCACAGACGTCAGTCTCCCGCCTGGGAGCTCTGGACCCCGGGACCAGCGGCGTCCGCCGGGAGCCCGCAGAGCAGGGAGCGAGGGAGCGTCCCTCGATCTAGCCCGGAGGAGCAGCACCCCTCACCCCACCCCCCGCTCACCCCCTCCACACCCTCCCCACCCCTGGACGTGGCCGGGGGCATGTGAGCTGGAAGCCGCGGCAACCGGCAGCGATCGTCCCGAGGGAGAAGCCCTGCCCGGCAAAGGACGGAGCTGGAGCCGGAGCCGGGAGAGTAGTAAGTGCACCCTGCCCTGCCCCGTCCTCTCGCAGCACCACCCCAAAGCCTACGGTCCGCTCCTCTCCCGGACTGGCTTCTCCCACGGCTCAGCCCTCTGGGTCCCCCGCTTCCCCTCAGGCACCTGAAGTTTGACAGGCGTATCTAGTGTTTTGGGGGATACCCCAGTTCTAGCCTCTCCCGAGTTTCCATCTGCTTGTAAAGTTTTCTAGGGTACCCACCCGTCCCCAGAAGTGGTGTCCACCCCCACCTCTCTGCCCCTCAGGCAGTGGCGGTTCTAGACATGGTGCTCACTGTGGTCAGACCCCAGTTCTCCTCTCTGGGGAGAGGGAGGCGAGGAGAAGGCTTTGGAGCCGCCTGGTTGGGGGGCGGGTTGTGTGCGGAGATGGAGAAGGGAAACAAGGCAGCTAGCTCGGTCTCTCTATGGCTCCCTAACTCCCCCCATCTGCCTAGCGTCTGTCTGGCTTCTCTGCCTGATAACTGACCCGGGCCCCTGTCTCGCCAACCAGTCTGTGGGGCTCAGTCACAATGATTTCCTAGCGGGAAGAGGTGGTGTGCGTGTGTGCGTGTGTGTGTGAGTGTGTGTGTGTGTGTGTGTGTGTGTGTGTGTGTGTGTGTGTTGTGTATTCGTGAAGGGAGGGGGCGGGTTTATGTGACATACCCCATACACACAACCCCCAGGAATTGTCCCTAGATACTGGGATATCAATCCAACCCTTCCCTCTCTGCTCACCCCCTCCCTTCCTTTCCACCCCAATCCAATCAGCCCTAGGTTCATTCCCAAGAGGAGATGGGGGAGGCGGCATCCTGTTTGTGTCTTAATTCTGCTGTTTCTCTCTAGCTTTCCCCCCACCCGACACTGATAACCCCCCACCCCCAATTATTTTTTAATTCTGGGATACACGAGGTAAATTTTCCTGTCCTGATCTTGCAAAATAAAAGTCTGGGGAAGGGGATAGTCCCATTCCCAGCGGCTCGCCATTGTTTTCATACAAAGTGTATTCAACATATAAATACACACACCACACACGTGTCCCTGGCTGGATCTGCCCGGAGGTTGGGGGATTCTCCCACTGGCTAGTGTTGCTCATCTTGGGAATGGGGTAGGCATAGGAAGATGTCGTGGAGTTGTGGGGTGTGCGTTTGCTGTTGTCCGTGGAACAGGGCAGGGGGATGAGTTTTGAATTTAGGGGAGGTAGCTTTCTGGGAAGACCCTGCGCTAGACGGGGTGGTTCCGGCCCCTGACCCCAAAGGAATTGGCAACGGCTTCAGAATTCCGCCAGACCTCTTGGCAAAGGCCCTCACGACATCAGTCTAGGGAGGAAGCTGGAAGTTTTCCTGGGAAGTTTGCTTTTTCTGCGTGAGAATTTCCGGGCAGAGTCAGGGTGACCCAGAGAGACAGAGACGGAGAGAAAAAGACACGGACACAGAGAGAAAGAACAGACAAAGACAGACACTGAGAAGAGTAGTGGTGTTGTGGGGTCTCCCAGGGGCTGTAGGAAACTAGGAGAATGAAGGGGCCCTGTTGCCTGCTGGGCTGAAGGGAAGGCATTGATTTAATTGCTGCTTTGATTTCTCAGACACCCTGGGCCTCCTCTTTCTTTGTGAAGTGGAGCCCACTGACCAAGCTCTGGAATTCTAGAGATCTGAGTCCCAATCCCTGGCTAGTACCTCTGGGGACTTCAGTTCTCCATTCCAGAAACAGGGAGTCACTTACTAGGAAGAGGTCAGAGCTAGTGGTCCAGACTTAGTAACTGCAGGAGGGCAAAAGACCCAAAACACCCAGGCTCTTGGTTCTGAGCAATCTGGAACCAGTCACTTTGGGCAGGAGATTAATTAATACATATATTGGACTTCAAAGAGAGATTAAGTATTCAGGTGCTGGATCCTGTCTTTTACGTTAACTACCTCCTTTTTTTTTTTTTTTGGTTGTTTGGCTAGTTTTAATGAAAGGAACATTCTACTCACCCCACCCTTCCCTCCATCCCTGCCTGGTGGGGCCCTCTCCACCCAGCCCAATGTGTCTGGTGGAAGAAAAACTCAGGACCGTCTTCCCCTGTGCATAGCTTTCTTGGCAGCAAGCTCCAGGATTGGATGTGCATTTGTGTCAGTGGGATTTGGTGAATTTCCTGAGAGAGATGGAACCCCAGATGTCTTGGGCCCCGAGGAAGAGTCACCAGGGAAGGGTTAAAGCATCTTCCTCCTGGGTATCTGCCCCCAAGGCTGTATTTATATTGCTTACTGTTTAGGAACCTCCACTGTCATAAATAGGGGAAGATGGAAGAAATTTGGGAATAATAGATAATAATAAATGCTATATAGTGCTTCTCATATGCCAAGGTGCTCACAAGTACCTTACAATTATTATCTTATTTCATCCTCACAACCACCCTGGGAGATAGGTGTCATTATTATTTCCATTTTACAAGTAAGGGAAATTGAGGCAAACAGAAGTGTTTTGCCCCCCAGGGTCACACAGGTAGTGTCTGAGTGTGTTTGAGGCCAGATTTGAACCCAAGTCCTCCTGACTCTAGCCCCAATAATCTTTGTTACCTAGCTGATCCTTAAATGCCCCAATCTGGGAGTATTTAATAGGTTTGGAGAAAAATATTAATCTTCTCATTTTCAGCCTTGCATAGCTAGGATTGTAGGAATGTGCTGTTGAATTAAAAGCTCTGGAAATAGGTAGGTCAGACTAGTGGAGAGATGGAGGACTGCTGAAGAACGAGATCAACTCTGAGTCTTGGACATCTGGAAATCAGGATTCCAAACCTGACTCTTGCGTATAATTGTGTGACCTTGGACACACAATTTGTATACTTTAAATCTTTTTCCTCTACTATAAAACTAGAAATAAGATTTATCTTATAAATCTTATAAGATTGTGGGAATAATGCCTTCTAAATTAAAAAGAAACCTGGGTTTAAGTCCCATTTGGACTTGTTTTGTGAAAATTGATGTAACACCTAACTCTATGACCCTTGGTATCCTCTTCTCAAAAAAAAGAGGGAGAGACATGGAAATAGATAATATCTGTGATACGTTTTTAGCTCTCTGGGTTGTTATAAGGCTCAATTAAAATAATTTATGTAAAATATACTGCAAAATGTAAAAGTGCTTTATGAATATCAGTCTCTGGAATAGAAATGTAAGCCATTATCGTCATTATTCTTTAGCTCTCTAGACCAGGAGAACTTTCCTATTCCTCCCTAATTCCCCTCCCCCAACTGATCACTGCTTGAAACTTAAGAAAACCAGCAGCAGTTCTCACCAGAATTTCAATCACCGTTGCCCAATCTTCTCTGTCTCAAAAAGACGTCTCCCATTACACACCCTTTCTTCCCTCTCTAATCTTTTCCCCAAAATTGGGCTTTTTCTGTGCTGTCAAAGCAAACTTCTTTAAGCACCTACTAGATACAGAGTGGTGGGACCTAGTGGATGTAGGATCTACCCTCTGAGTCTGGAAGAATGACTTCAAATCCAGACTCTGATACAGGTTAGTTTTTTTACCTTAGACAGGTCACTGAGCCTCTTGGAGCCCCAGGCAATTATTTAAAACTAATGCTGAAATGCTCATCTGTATTGATAGAGTCTTTTCACCTTTAATTTTCCATACAGAATAATTCACAAATCTTTAAAAAAATGGGGCAAGTATTGGGCTAGGCCTTGGGCATTGAGTTCTGTAGAGAGATGAGTTGAACTAGCCACTCTCTTATGCCACTTGGAGAGTAGGGGCTGGGCAAAGAATAGGAAAGTACATAAGCTTATACTTTAGCGCATAATAAATATACAGGAAAGTGCTGTGTGTTTCCAGCTGAACCTTTGGGGAAAGGAGAACAGGAAAAATTTCATGGAGGAATTGATATTTAAGCCAGATCCTTGAAGGATGAGCAGAATTTCAGTAGGCAGAGGTTTAGGGATAGTACATTCTAGATGGGAAACAGCTTTAGCAAAGATGCAGAGGTGGGAAACTAACCACTTGCCTTTTAGGTATATACTAGAAGTCAGGGATGGATGGGCATATTCCCAATTCTGCCCCTGGTATTGTGAGGGTCATAAGGCATTCCCCTCTCTCTAAGCCCCCTTCCTTCTCCCCTTTACATTATCCTTTTTCCACCCAATGAGGAAACTAACCTTAACATTTCTCAAGGCAGCTAAGGGAATGAGTGAGAGTTCAGTTCAATCAATATTCACTGAGAATCTACTATGCACCCAGTATTGTGGTGTGTGTGTGTGTGTGTGTGTGTTTTCAGGGATGATACAAAAGATACGCATCTCTCACTACCCCTTACCCTGTCAGAGCTATCGTGCTGATTGAGTCCTTTCCAGGACTCTAGTTTGACAGGGTGCTTTGAGATGGACATTGGGAGGTTGGCATGAAGTGGACACTGACTTAGGGAGGGGTGTACCAATAGAACAGGACCTTTAACCTCCACAACCACCACCCCCTCACCCCCATTCAGGGGTGAGGCCATATGTTTGGAAAGAACTGTGTTGGAAAGACTGGCTGCAGGGAGCTGGGAGCTCAGTAAATCGTGCTTTGAATGGAGTTATTTTTGTGTTCACTGTTTGCTTAAGAGGGCCTGCTCCTGCCTGAACTCGTTGCATTTACACTCTGCTGGTCCCCTTCCTGGAATCTGGCCTTCTTAACTCGGGTGATGGTCATGGTGCCTGCCAGGGGTTTGAGAATGAGGGCCCAGAGCAGATCTGCTCTGCCCTCCCCTTCCTCCCCTCTAGCCCCATTGGTGAAGATCCAGTGTTTGAAGAATTGAGCCTTCTCTTAAGTCAACGCATTCCCACATCTGGGGTAGGGGAGACGCAGTGACATTCCTGACTGGTCCCTAAGCTGAGGTCTTTGCATTGTAGCTCTCCCATGTTCCTTCCTCTCTGTTACCCTTCCCTCCAAGTTCCCACCATATATATATTAAACTATCCCTTATAGATCCAGTAGCTAACAAAACCAGTAAAAAATGGAGTATTTCTTTTTTAAGTTTAATTTTTATTAATATATTTTATCTTAACATTAACTTTATTTGCAATATATCACTTCTCTTCCCCTTCCCAGAACCATCTCTCTCGTATTTACAAATAAGAGAAGAAAAAAGTCCATCTGAGCTGTCTAATACATCAACCAAGTCCAAATGCTTTCTTCCATACCTGTTGTCCCCTCACTTCTACCAAAGGGGAGGGAGCTACACTCTCAGATCTCTTCTTTGGGACCTAGCTTCCTCATTATAACATTCAGCTTTGATTGCTGTCCTTTCCACCGATGTGGTTAGTAACTGGGTCTCTTGATTTTCTGGATGTACTTACTTCATTTTTTCATCAGTGTGTTGTCTGTCTTTGTTTTTTGGTAGTCTCTTTATTTCTTTCTTCCAGCACAGTAACATGTTGTTACATTTATATGTCACAACTTCCTTAGCCATTCCCCAATCCACGGGTTTCTACTTTTGTTTTCGGTTCTTTACTTTGAAAAGTGCTGCTATAAATATTTTGGTGTATATGAGACCTTTCCTTTTGTCATTGGCGGGGATATGGGTCCCTGGGAACTCTGGGTCAAAAGATTTGGACATTTTTGTCACTTTCTTAGCTTATTTCCAAATTGCTTTCCAGAATGGTTGGATCAATTCGCCACTCTACCAACAAGGCATTAGTATGCCAAACAGATTGCTTCGGTTGGATAATAGAAGTTGGCAAAAGGGCCCTAAAGCACTACTTGGCTCCTGGATTGAATGGGTATCCTTAACTGGAAGTCAGAGTACATAAAAATCATAGGATATTAAAGCCCAAAGGGATCTTAGAGGTGATCTAATCTAATACTCTTATTATTATAGAGGAGGAAATTGAGTCCTAGAGAAGTCAGGTAACTGGCCTGAGATCATCGAAAAAAGTAGCAGAACCGAGATTTGAACGTGGGCCTTTTGACTTCAAATCCAAGGTTCTTTCCATTATAACACACTATTATTATATTGCGAAATATGGTGTATTGACTATACAAAATATTGTATATGAAATTCTCTCTCTTTAATAAGATTTTTATCCTAGTTGTGGTGAAGTGGTATTTCCTTTCTAGGATCAGAAGCATCTGCCTCCTCCCTGCCTCCTGACCCTTATCCCACCATTAGGTAAAGGATTTTCTCAAAGCATCTGTTCTCTTTAATTTCAGCCCTGCCTAGTTTGGCTAACCTTTGTTTAACACATATCTTAGTGACCCCCCCCCTTCTTCTGGACTTTCCACCCTGAGGGTGAATAGAACCTGGCTCTCCTCAAGTCCAGAAAGTCTCCTCCACCCACTAACTTCCTTTTTCTTCCATGAGGTCCCTCTGCCCAACTCCCAGGAGTGTGTAGGGCAGAGTCCTAAACAGTCTTCGCTCTGCAGTTGGTTGATTTAGAGAGAGTCTGGCAAAGAAGATAGAGAGAAGGCAACAGCTGTAATTCCTCTCTCTTCCCAGATTCTTCCTCTTAGAAGAGAAAGCACGAGCCAAGGGGAGTAATATTAAGAGGAAGTCACCAGGGATAGACACTGCCTCTTCTCTGTGGGTAAACTCATGGGCTCGGATAACACAAGATCTTTCTTGCTGTGCTATATGGTTCGGAGTAAGTCATTTCACCTTTCAAATGTTTTTCCAAAGAATGAATCATTTGTGAGAAGAATGATGGTGGTACAGAAGGGGGTGAGAAAGGAAACTGAGGCATTGAATAGTGACCTGATATGCTACAGGATCAGAGTCAAGACTCAACCCTATGAGGTCAGGTTGGGGTTGGGGAAAGGGAGGAAAGGAGAAAGGAGTAGAAGGAAGAATTTCCAGCTGCTTCCTCTCTTCCCAAACAATATTCTTTCTCCTCCACCCCACCATCCCTGTAACTCCCCCTGGAAGACTTGATACCCTCAATTAAATTTGGAATTCTGTTCCCTTAATACCTGTGTTGAGACTCTTCTGCTCAGTGGCCTTAGCATTTAAATGTCCTTCTGCAGTATGTGTGGGGTAGGTATTCATGTCCAGCCACTACACACTGACCCCTACCAACCATTGTTCTACTGTGTCTGCTGGGGACATGTGCAAAGCTTAGGTTTCAGTGACTTAGCCCTGGAGAGAGAAGGGGAGGAAAGAGGAAGTGCCAGTAAGGGGGGAGGGACAGGACTAGACAGCCTCACTCCCTTTACCATTATTGGTTTGTAATCTCTGCCAGACTCCTGGCTCCTCTTGGGACATTGGGGGCAGAGTCTACAGTGTTCTTTTCCCTGGGCTGGACCAAACCCCAGCCCCCACCCCCACCCTACCCCCAATTGCTGTGCTTAGAATGGAATGTGCTGTATGTGGAATGGGACCGAGTGAGAAATCAAACACTGTCCTGTCCTATTCCCCAACCATTTCAGGGAGGAAACACAACCGTGGCACATCTGGCAAACCACCTCCCCTCAACCACCCCCCCAAAAAGAAAAGAAGAGAAAAGACAGACTCAGGTTACCTGCCTTTTGGGAGACAAGAATGAGGAAGGTGCCTCTGAGGGTCACCAGGGTTGGGGTGGGCAGTAAGACACGTCACAGAGAAGGGACAGAGGGCAAAGAAGTCTTACGTACCCTTACGTAAGTAAGCTGAGGAATGCCTAGTTTAGGTGACTCTTTTTGAAACTTCCAAAGGGGGTCGGTATAATTAAATATAAATGCATTTTTTACGATGACTTTTGATTTTACATTACAGTCATTTCCCACTCTCCCCCTTCAGGTTGAACCCTCCCCCCACTTTAAGACAAAGAAAAACAATTAAAGCAAAACATCTGATATGTAGATGCCTGAAAATGTATACAACATTTTTTCCTAGTAGCCTTCCCCATCTTTGCCAGGAGGGAGGAGGTAGATTTCATTATCTCTTCCCCTTGGACCTTGATTGCTTTTTCTATTGCTTAGAGTTCAACTTCCTTTTGGTTATCTTTTCATTTGGGTTGTTATAACCATTTATCATATTGTTCTCTTGTGCCTGTTTATTTTACTCAGTACCAGTTTATAAAAATCTTACCATCTTTCTCTGGATTTGTCATTTCTTAGTGCATAATAATAATTGTTACTTTCCTGTACCATTTTCCAGCCCTTCTCAAATCGATGGTCACTTTTTGTTTTCAAGTAGTTTCTAATTTTGACCTCCTTGTTAACATAGACATATGTCCAGTAGTAAGAGTATCAATGTAATTTCATTGACTGGGTAGGAAGTGGAGTTGGGAGGGTGGAGTTAGACTGTGATGGAGGGATTTTATAGCAGGTGACATATTCCCCATTCTTTCCTGGTCATTTTGGGCTTAGAACCAGAAGGGTGGTGTTTTGGTTCCCTTTTATTCAGTCAAAGATATATTAATCTTTTAAAAAATACATTTAAAAAATTCAATTTGATTGATATATTTTGTTTTAATATCACCTGCATTCCCCTACTGTCTTTCTTGTCCCACTCGCTCACTGTATCACAATTAAAAAAAAAAGAGGGAAAAACATTTTAGTGAAACTAACCAATACATCAGTGGGGAGCTAGGCAACATAGTGGATAGAGTGCTAGCCCTGGAGTCAGGAAGACCTGAATTCAAATCCAGTCTCAGACATTTACTAGCTATGTGACCCTGGGTAAGTCACTTAACCCTGTTTGCCTCAGTTTACTCATCTGTAAAATGAGCTTGAGAATGAAATGGCAAACCACTCCAGTACCTTTGCCAAACAAACCTCAAATGGAGTCACAAAGAGTCAGCCACAGCTAATCAACCAAAATAAAAAAAACCCACCCCAATGTATCGATTAAGTCTGACATTATATCCAATGTTCCCTAACCATAGACTCTGTAAAAAAAAAAATTGAGAGGAGAGAAAGAGGCTCCTTTTCATATTTCTTCTTTGGGGTCAAGCTTGGCCATTACAATTTTGTTTTGTTGTTTTCTTTCCATTTGCATTGTTTTAGTCTTTGTGTATTTCCACTTCCTTCATTTTGGATCAATTAATGTAAGTCTTACCTTGTTTCTCTGTATTCATTGTTTCTTACAGCATATTAATATTTCATAGCACTCAGGTACCACAAATGTCCTCTAGTCCTTTGTCTTTTTCTTCCTTTCCCCATCCCCAGCCTGACTTCATGGGGTTCAGTCTTGATCCTTTCCTTGCTGGCAATAAGTCAGCTCACCACTCAATGCCTCAGTTTCCCTTCTTACTGAGTTCTGTACTACTTCCTTTGTTCCCTCCCACAAATGACTCAGTGTTTGGAAGAATTTATTATTATTGGTGATGCTTTTCCCTTCTGGGACCCTAACATTAAATCAAGGGCATGGGCCAAGAGGGAAGGAAGTACCTTCCCCCAGGAGCTCCTGAAGAATTCTCTGTCACAGATTCCTGCTGTCACTTCTACCCCACTGATTAAGTAGATAAAACAATTGATGAAGCTTAGCTTTGACTCTCAAGGTGTATGTACATGTGTATAGAGGGAGGGTGTGTGTGTGTGTGTGTGCGTGTGTGCGCGTGCGTGTGTGTATCTGTGAGTGTGTGCGTGTGTTTGTGTGTGCGTATGTGCGTTGTGTGCACATGTGTATGGGGAAGGAAGGATCATAGGCTTGGAGCTGGAAGGGACTTTGAGGTCCTCTAATTCAACACTTTCATTTTACAAATAAGGAAATTGAGGCCAAGTGGCAAAAGTAGGATCTGAATTCTTATCCTGTGACCCCAAATTCCTTGGTTTCTACTACACCTAAAGCTAAAGAGTAACTGGAAAGAAGCTACAGGAATTCTCACAAGCATGTGGTATGAGTGGTAGGAAATGTCAATGGGACTATTTTTTTTATTTTAAATCTATTTTTAGTTTTCAGCATTCACTTTTAAAAGATTTTGACTTCTACATTTTTCCTCCTCCACCCTTCCCCCTCCCCAAGATGGCATGCAATCTGATATAGACTATACATGTACAATCATATTAAACATATTTCCATATTAGTCATGTTGTGAAAGGAGAATCTGAACAAAAGGGAAAAACCATGAGAAAGAAAAAACAGAAAAAGAGAGAAAACAGCATGCTTCTGTGTGCATTCAGTCTCCATAGTTCTTTCTCTGGATGTAGACAACATTTCCTTCATGAGTCTTTTGGAATTGTCTTAGATCATTGTTGTGCGGAGAAGAGCTAAGTCTATCAAAGTTGGTCATTGCACAATGTTGTGGTTTCTGTGTACAAAGTTCTCCTGGTTTAATGAGAATATTTATGAAAAGACCTGTTGAAGAAAAATTTAATCAAAGGCAAAAGTTTGCTTGGTTTCCCGTTTTCTTATGGTTTTCTTTTTAACTGGGACATGGTTTCTTCCTATAGACCACAGGTTTGCCTTGAGAAGAACTCTATATATCCTTCTGGGGAAAAGAGGAAAGAACGATTTTCCCCATTTTATAGATGGGATTACATAGGTCCAGAGAGAGAAAACCATTTGCCCAGTGTCATCTACTCATTGCAGGGTACAGGTTTTTCGACTCCAACTCCAGACCTCTTCCTTAGAGTTTAGGTGTCAGTCTTCTTTAGTTGAAGGCCACTAGTGTTGGCCAAGGGACAGCTAGGTGGCACAGTAGATAGAGCACTGACCCTGGAATCAGGAAGACCTAAATTCAAATCCAGCCTCAGACACTTGTAGCTATGTGACCCTGGGCAAGTCACTTTACCATATTAACTCCAGTTTCTTCATCTGTAAAATGAATTGGAGAAGGCAGTGGCAAACTGCTCCCATATCTTTCCCAAGAAAACCCCAAATGGAATCACACAGAGTCAGACATGACAGAAAAACAACTCAACAACAAAGGTTCCTCCCTGAGGGGAACACTGGGCCCAAGAGAAGAGAAAATAGAAGAAGAGAAGGAAAGGAGATATTGGGGTGTGGATGAGGATGGGAAAACTGTGCCCTTATGTGCAACTTCTCTCATCCCCTTGTTGGTACTCAAAATATCTTAGGGTTTTCAATTCCACTGTCATGGTGGACAACATTCTGGATGGGTGGAAGAGAGAGACTTGGGGTAGCTCGGTGGCCCAGTAGCTAGAGTACTGAGACTGGAATCAGGAAGACCAGAGTTTGAACGTGTCCTCAGACTTGCCAGCTGTGTGCCTGTGAGCAAGTCACTTAACTTTTACTTGCCTCAGTTTCCTCTTCTATAAAGTGGAAATAATAATAGCACCTATCTCCCAGAATTGTAAGGATCAAGTGAGATAACTGTGATGCTTAGCTTGGCACCTAGAACATAGCAAGTGGTATATAAATGTTAAATTTATTATATTATTATTACAGTTCTTATGAATGCTAATCTGCTTGGTACCTCCATCCTCCTCTGCCTCATTTTTTGCCCATCTGCTTAAGGAGGTCTTGGAATGTCTCTTCCAAGGGTATTCTCCTTAATAGGTGATGGGAAGGGCTGGAAAGGTAATGAAAGGGTTAAAGGCAGGGGCTACTCAGGCCTGCTGGGTTAGCCTGATTGAGGGCTGGGAGTCTGCCCTGGAATGTAGCTGGGGAGGAGTGGGGGGAGGGAGGCCACTCCCTGGAGAGCCTCTCCTCTTATCTTTTGTTTGGAACAATAGCTCTCCTGGCTTATTGTCTTTAACCTCCTTACCTCTGTTTTGAGCCGGGGAAGGAAGGGGTAGAATGAAGAAATGGAGGGAGCGGCCTGCCAGTCTTCACCCTGAGGGCACCATCTCCAGGGGATCTCTTTGGAGGACGTCTTTGGGAGGTTGGGGCCGGTAGGGGAAAGCTCCAACCCGAGGCGCCTGGAGTTGGGTGAATTTATGGTGGGGGATGGGGAAAAGGGAGTAGAGCCTGAGAGGTGGGGGTTGGGAGAGACTATCCCTCCTATGAGGGATGGGAGGGCCTGGAATAATTGCACCTGGGACCATTGGAAGCCCTTGCCTCCCACTTTCCCCTGCCCTTCTCTGCTTCCAGGCTCCTTTTCTGTAAATAACCATTGTTGATTCTCTTTCTGGAAGTACTGGGTCCTGGGGGGATAAGAGCCTGGAGGTGGAGGAGACCACGCATTATCTCATTTGGTTCTCATGACTGTCATGTAGACTGAATGTTGGACAAATGGAAACAGGTTTAGAAAACACTTAACCAGGGGCCACCCCCAGTGGATCCTCAAGCCCACCACATTCTTAGTCTTCCTCTGATGTAGGACCCCTCCTCCCCTATCTCCTTTTCCCAACCTGGATGCATAACATATCTTCAAACAAGGAGTTACAGCTCTTCCAATCCAAATGCCTCATTTTGCAGATAAAGAAACTGAGGCCTCCAAGTGGTTAAATGCCCTTCATCTTGGGCAGGAGTGGGGAACTCTCTGCCTTGAGGTCACATGTGACCATCTAGGTCCTCAAGTGTGGCCCTTTGGATTCAGATACCTCCCAGAGCTGTTGTGAGATCAAATGAGATAATATTTATAAAGTACTTGGCAAACAGAAGGTGCTTAATAAATGCCCTTCAGTGAGTCAGAAAGGAAAGTATACATGTTACTAAAGTAAGAAGTTCTTTTCTGTCCCATTCTAGGTAGGCAGTTGGGAAAAGTCCTGTGATCCCCAGATTAGATTTCCTCCCCTCCTACTCTACTATCCTACCCCATGCTCCTTGCTGTCTATCACCTACCTACTGGCTCCAGATTTTATAGAAATGTTAGATCCTTAAGAACTCCCTCATTTAATTCCTTTTTTTTTTTTTATCAGACTTGTGATTTCATTGCTTAATCAATCATAAAATCCAGATGGGAGACTTTCTCCCACCAGTAGGGATCATCACCTTCCCAGCAGTCTTATGAAATTGTCTTTTGGGAGACTGGGAGAGGGAGGGGAAAGCTCCAGCCCAGGATCAGTCAGCCAACCTATAGGAGACTTCAGGCCAGTCCTTCCTGACTCCAAGGCCAGCTATGTATCCAACTACAATAGCCTTGCTTCTCCAAATCCCTTCTTCTACAGACAAGGAGGAGACTGAGCCTCAAATAAGGGAATTAATTTGCCTAAAGTCACCCAAGAGTTTAGCCATCCAGCTGAGATTCCAACCCAGACCTCCAGTCTCTAATAAGCAGCAACCTTCCTCAAACAAAGACCTTTGGTTGGAGGTGGCTAGACATTCCAGTGCTACAGGGCAGAGGTCTAGTGAGCTTAAAGTAAGGATTCCGAAATCTTCACTCAGGGCTGGCTTTAGGCAAAATTGTGGAGGGGACCGTGGTTAACCCTTGCTGAAACTATCCGGGTTCCCTCTTCCCAGGGATGAGCTGAAGCAAGCAAAGATTCAGTTGTTAAAATTTCAGGGACAGCATTTACACCTCAGAAACGGGCAAATGCTAAAACTCAGGGCTTGACTTAATTGTTTCGTCAATTGCCTAGATTTTAGAAAGTGATGGAGAGATGTTCCCACCAGCCCCTCCCGGACCTGTTTATGTTTACCAGAATTCCATAGCTTTTCCCTGATGCCCGTGGGCCACCCTTCTTGTCAATAAACCGTAGTTTGGGGCCTACTGTTTCCTCTTACTCTTTCCTTTTTACTCTTGCCCTTGGGGTGGATTTTGTCACTTTCTAACAAAAGGGGGGGCCCTTATAGTTTAGTGATAACATTTGCATTTTAAAGGAGCTTTCTGGAACTTGGATCTTTAACTCTAGAGATTAACTCTTTGGGTAGAAATTCCTGTAATTTGACAAATTTAGTCTGATAGAGAAAGTATTTGGTCTGAGGGAGGAAGGAAGTCTACATTTTGCCCCTAAAATCTTGGTCTGGAGCGTATGGTGAACTGAAAGAGGCTTGTTTTAAAGCCAGAAAACCCGGATGGGAATCCTGAGTCTGGGATTAGCTTGTGTGGTCTTGGACAAATGAGTACATTTTTCTAGGCCTCAATTTCCTCAGTTGTCAAATGAGAAGGTGAGACTGGATGATCCCCTGAGTTCTCTTCCAGGTCTAACAAGAGTCGATCATGATTTTAATAGGGATATTGGCTATTTTCCACCTCTCCCCTACCCTACCCTGGAAGCTCCCTTAGCTATAGTCACCACTGAAGCAGGACTCCTGTATAATTGAGATCATATTCCTCATACTGAGGTAGGGGTCCTTTTCCTTTGAAACTCCTCTCCTAGAGACTTTTGAGTTGAGCCAAGTGTGTCAAGGACAGATAGGAAGATGTTTCAGGCTTGGATACCCCAAAGAACTTGGGCATGTGTATGTGGCTGGGTATGTCAAAGCATCTTTTTAAAACATTGTATGATATATTATTATATTACATATAATATATTATATTTATATTGTACATATTATTATGTTAGCATTTTTCTGGCAATTCATACAAACATCATGGTATAGTGGAGAGTGTGATACTTGGAGTAAGAGAGAAATATGGGTTTGAATCTAATCACTTGCTAGTGGTATTTTCTGGGCATTCAATATCTTCAACTGTAAAATGGGGCTAATAAAAGTAGTGTCTACCTTTCAGGACTGTTGTACGGTTCAAATAAGATGATGTTTCTAAGTTTCTATAGGTCTATAAATGTTGGCTAATATTGCTTACGTAGGGAGGTTTCCTAGCCTAATGGAGAGAGCACAGACAAGAGACTTCTACATTCCAATCCAAGCTGACCCTTTCGGCTTATGATTCAAAACAAGTAATTTCTGTGAGCCTCAGTTTTCTCTTCAGTAAAATGGGAATGATGGTTCTTGTGTTACCTGCCTCATCAGCTTGTAGAGAAAGTGTTTTACAAACCTTTTGTTGTTCCTCTTATGTGTGTGGTCCTATGTTGGTGTGTAAGACTGTTAGGATGGGATTGTGAGGTTGTGGGTGCTGCCCACTGGAAAACACCTGGCTTCAGGGTGATGGTGGAAGCTAGAGTAACAGCAGCAGTCATGGTGGGGGTGGTGGGCAGCGGGTGGTGGCAATGGGGCCTGATTCCCAGGACCAACTGTGAATTAACTCGACTGGCTGCTAAATGCCTTTGCTGGTTCTTTGCCCTGTCTGTCCCCCTCCCCTTCCGTCCCCTCCCTTCGATGCCCTCCTGAAAATAAACAACTGTGTCAACAGCAGGGTGATTGTGCGTCTCCTACAGGCCCGGCTGCCAGGACTGGGCAGGTGTTGGTGGAGGCTGCCAAAGGCCCATGCTGGGAGCCAGGGCTGGGCTGGGGCTGTGGATAAACAAGGCCGCACACATGGAGGCAGGCAGACAGGCATGCTAGGAGGGGAGAGAGAACAGGTGTCTCAGGAGCCTCGGAGACACAAAGAGCCTCTTGTCTCCTCCCCAGCAACCGGGATAGCCACCCCTCCTTCCTCTTCACCCCAGGCCCAGGCCCAGGCCCAGTGACCAGGTCATCGGGCGAGGGCTCTGGGAACAGTAAGGGAGTTAGCTGTCTCCCTGCCCCTGTCCCTCCCTTCAAACACTCCCTCAGCTTCACTTGTAGTCTTCTTAAGACTCAAAAGGCAGGTAACTGGTGGTCTAACCAGATTGACCAATAGGCTTTGTGACCTTAGATGAATCATTTAACCTTTTGGGGCCTCTGCTTCCCCACTGATATGTAAGCAATCTACCTTACCCAAGCCCTAAGGAAAGAAAGACTAGGACCTGGTCTTTTTAAAAGGTAGTGGCAGCTTCTAGGCCTAGATAGAATTGAGAGGCCCTGGGAAGGACTAGGGTGGGCGGACATTGGCTGAGCTATCTACAGGCATATGAGATTCTGGGAGGAAGCCTTGAACATTAGAGCTAGATTTGGACAGTGAAGCTGGGCTCGTCCTGCGTCTGCCACTGATTACTCATCTGACTTTGGGAACTGGTCTCAGTTTCCTTGTCTGTAAAATAAAAGAGTTGAACTGGGTGATGTCTAAGGTTCTTTTCAACTCCACATCACACGATCTAGTCTAACTTCATTTTGCAGGTAAGGAAACTGAGATCTAGGGAAGGAAACTGGGGCTGGTTAAAGGGGCTGGGCGTTGAAGAAGGATTTATCTATGTAATGAACACAGTCCCAGCTCTTGATATCCCCAAGAGTTGGAGCATCACCTAGATACCTTCAGTGGTCTTCTTCCCTTACCCTTACCCTTTGGAATAAATAATAACTCAGTTATCTAGAGCGCTTTTAGGTCTTTCTTTATAAAAATACTCCAAGCAATGGTGTGCTGGTCAACGTTTAATAACCAGATCTCTGGGGGAGGAGGAGAAGGAAATAGACTTGGAGGACACGCCTTTGCATTTGTTGTTCTTCAGCCATTTCAGGCATGTTTGACCCTTCATGACCCAATGTGGGGTTTTCTTGGCAGAAATATTGGAGGGGTTTGCCATTTCCTTCTCCAGCTCATTTTACAGATGGGGAAACTGAGGCAACAGGGTTAAATGACTTACCTAGGGTCACACAGCTAATAAACATCTGAGGTTAGATTTCAACTCAGATCTTCCTGACTCTAGGCCACCCATTGTGCCACCTAGCAGCCTTTACTTTGAAGTTTAACTGGCCTTAGTAACAATTTCTTCATCACTTCCTCAAGTTGAGGCAACCAGCAAAGAAATAAATTGAAGCCCTAATTTTTAAACTTTATCTACACTGAAAATTAAACAGTTGGAGAGCCAGTTCAGACTGCAGCCCTTTGCCTGTGAAGCAAGTAGTCTAAGTGTTATGGTCCGCATTTTAAAGATGAGGAAACTAAGTGACTCATCCATGGTCACGCAGCTATAATCGTAATTATAGTAAGCACTTATATAGTCCTTTAAGGCAAAGTGCTGTGCATATGTTACCTTATCAAATCTTCACAACATCCTGTTGTGGGTGCTGTCATTGCCACCATTTTATAGAAAAGGAAAATGAGGTGGAATCAGGTTTAAGGTCATAAAACTAGCAAGTTTCTCAGGTATAATTTGAACTCCAAGTTCACACTTTGGGTTCCAGGCAAGTTTCTTCACTAACTTCCTGTGTGACTTTGGACAAGTTTTTGGACTTAGTTTCCCCACCTGTAACCCATGGAGATTCATCCTTGTCTTTTCAGAGATAACGTGGGACTGTGAAGAGAGCAGCGGATTTGCAGTTAGGACCAAGGTTCAAATCCTCAGCTCTGTTTCATATTTGTATGACTTTGGTTAAGTCCCAGTCTGTCTGATCCTCAGTTTCCTCTTCTGGAAAATGAGTCAGTTGAACTAGATGGCTGGTCTATAACTTCCCTTATACATCGTGATCCAAGTTTGAATTCAGGCAAAGAGCCGCACTTGAAGATCTAGAGGGCCACATGTGACCTTGAGGTCAAAGGTTTCCCACCCCTTGCCCTAAATCTATGAGCCTCTAAGTATAACATAATGGACCTCAGCATCCCTAGAGAAGTCAGGTACAGAGCTATAGCAGCAGGAGGTGTGGATAATAGGTGAGTCTGGGCTAACTCTGCTGAGCCTCTGAAGTCAGATGAGAACCCAGTTCAATAGCTTTTGCCTTGGTCCTGGGCCAGGTTGTTTATAGCAAAGCTAAGATTGTTAATGACAGGGAGAGGTCCGAAGAGGCCCACGACTGCCATCCTCTTAGCTCAGACCTCTGTTCCCCAAACATCGGACAGCTGAGACAGCTGAGACTAGCCCCACCCTCCTGCCTTGGCTTAAGTCTTCCCAGGGGCCTTAGCATCTTCTCCCCAACAGCTGTGTTGGCATTTGGGGGGAATTGTTCTCCTGTGAGGGGAACCTTCTGCCCCCAGCAACCCTCCCCCGACACTTCTGAGGCAACTGAGTCTAATGGGAATCAAGAATCTTGGTTGGCTCTGCCACTGACTTGCTGTGTGCCTTCAGATAAGCCTCTCACTCTCTCTGAATCTCAGATTTCTCATCTTTACTATAGAGACACTCATCTTTGTTCTTCCTGTGAGAGAGTTACAAGAGCTAGAAGAATACAGATGACACTGAGGATGATTGTTATATTTTGAGATTTTTTTCTCCCTGGCTTCAAAACTCTGTTATAGTGTTTGGTGTTCTCTAAAATTGAAAGACTGTTGTTTTCAGAATATTTTCTTATTTTAGCCCTGTGAGGAAGGCAACTTAGAAAACTGAGGCCTAGAGAAGCTAAGTCACTTGCCTGTTGTCTCATTGCTCATTACATAGAGTGAGGGAAGGAATGGAACTCAGATCTCCTGATGCAAAGTCTACCTTAAATATAAAAATAAATAAAAATTTTTAAACTTACCTTTTAAAAAAAGTCTGTATCACTTCCCAGTGGTTCCTCTCTCCACCCCTATGAGTTAAGCAAAGAAAAATTAACACATAAGCCATGTCTGAAAATGTACCCCCACTTCAGTATCCATAGGCTATCACCTGTCTGCTGAGATGAGGGAGGCATGTTTCAGTATCAATCATCCAAAATCGCCAGTGGTCCCTTCAGTCAGTCAGCAAGTATTTCTTAAGTGCTTACTATGTTCTGAATACTTCAACAAGATCTGGGTGTACAAAGAAATGCAAAAGGCTAGTTCCTCTTCTCCAGGAGTTCACCATCTAGTGGGGAGAGAAATCATGCAAATAACTGTATACAAACAAGATCTGTAGGGTGTACCTTGGAGATATTTTGAGTTCAGTTCCAGACCTTCACCAAGAAGCAAATGTCTCCATAAAGCAAGCCACACAAATTTTTTAATTTCCCAGTGCATATAAAAATTATGTTTATGCTACTTTGCAGTCTATTCAGTGTGCAATAGTAATACATACTTTAGTTTAAAAAATACTTTATTGCTAAGAAATGCTAACCATCATTTGAGCTTTCAGTGGCTCCTCATCTTTTTGCTAGTGGAGTGTTATGCCTTGTTGATGGCTGCTGACTGGTCCGAGTGGTGGTTGCTGAAGGTTCAGGGGGTGGATAGAGGGGAATGCTGTGGCAGTTTCTTAAAATAAGACAGCAATGAAGTTTGCCACATGGATTGATTCTTCCTTTCACTCAAACAGTTAGAGGCCATTATAGGGTTACTAATTGGCCTAATTTTAACACTCTTGTGTCTTGAATAGGGAGGCCAAAGGAGAGAGATGAAGAGAGGGAGGAAGACAGGGAATGAAGATTTGGTAGGACTGTCAGAACATGCTCATTTATTATTTCCTATGGGTCAGTCTGTGGTGCCCCAGAACAATTACAATAGTAGCAGCAAAGGTTATTGATCAGAGATCGCCATAACAGACATAATAATTAAATAAAAATTTTTAAATAATAATATATTATAATAATAAAATAATAATAATGAAAAAGTTTGAAATATTGCAAGAATAACATGGAGACATGATGTGAGTACATGCTGATGGAAAAATGGTGCCAATGGACCTGCTTGAAAAGAGTTGCCAAAAACCTTCGATTTGTAAAAAACTTGACGTCATCGAAGTTCAATAGAATGAGGTACGCCTGTACAGGATAAATAGGAGATTATCAAAAGGAATACATTAACTAGCATTAAGGGGGATTGAGAAAAACTTCCTGTAGAAGGTGGGATATTAGTTGCCAAGGAAACCAAGATTCAGAGATGATGAAGAAGAGAATTCCAGACATGGGGGAACAGCCAGGAAAAATCGAGTGTCTTGTTTGAGAAATATCAAGGAGACCAGTGTCACTGAATCACAAACAACATGGTGGGCTATAAGGTATGATAAGACTGGAAAGGTGGGAGGGGTCCAGGTTATAAAGGGCTTTGAATGTCAGATAGAGGGTTTTATATTTGATCCTGGAGGTGATAGGGAACCACTAGAATTTACTGAGTTCAGGAGGGGAAACCTTACTTTAGGAAGATCAATTTGACAGCTGAGTGTTGGCTAGACTGGAGTGGAGAGAGATTTTAAGTGATAAGGGCCTGAACTGGGGTAGTAGCAGTGACAGAGAGGGAAGGGGGCATATACATGTAGGAGATGTTATGAAGGTAAAATTGGCACGACTTGGTAATGAATTGGATATTAGGGCAGAATGAGAAAGAATAAGGAGGAAAGGATGACATCTAGGTAACTGGGAGTATGGTGGTTCCCTGGAGAAGAACAGGAAAGGTCAGAAGTGGAGGAAAGATAATGAATTCTGAAGTCACTGAGGTCATCATGTCAATTATTCCCTTGGTTTGTTTTCTTTGTTCTGGGTCAGTTCATATAAACCTTCCCAAGTTTCTTTCTTCATGCTTCATCATCTCTTTTGGCCCCCAAATATTCCAATATATTCATATACCATCATTTTTTCCACCATTGCATATTTGATGGGTCCCTTCTTTCCCTCCTATTGTTTACAACTACAAAAAATTTCATTGTTCTCTTGGGGACACTGCTTTGCTTCTTGCCCTTTGTACTAAGAGCTGTTATAATGAGGAAGATCATCCCTGGGTTTTTATCACTTAGGGCCTTCCTGTGGAGATCCTCCAGACCAGTGATTTGCATATTCTTTACCTCATCTTCCCTATTCCATATCTTCTCTTGCCCTATGACATATTTTTAATAATCCCTTCTTTTGGGGGTTCCTGGGCTTTTTTGGTGCCTGGGCCCTATCTAACCTTTGAAGAATTGGTTTTAAGAAAATAAAAAAAGAGTTGATATCTTGCTGGGGAAACAGCCCCAATGCCCTTTGTCCTTGTGTTCTGACATGTTGGAATTATTAATAGGCAGGGCTGATGGACACAGGAGAACATCTGGAGTCCATTGGATATCAGGGATCATGCTTCTAAAGTTTCTGCCCACAAAATTTGGAAAGGCTTTTCCAAAGTCATCCTATTCCTAGCTCTCGATCTGTGAGTCTCTCAGTGCTTGGCCCATATTTGGGCCATGCTCAAGGCTGGGCATGGCATCTTGTTTTCTCTTTCCCCAGCAGACACAACAATCTGAGTGCTAGCCCTTGGCTTAGAGGACAATGGGGGTGAAATGAGGCCAAGTGGAAACAATATTGCAAAGGAGGATGCTGGCAGATGGGCCTGTGGATGTAGTCTTTGGAGAGCTTTCTCCAGTTCAGACTCACAGCATCATCTGCCATGTTGTTGATACCGTAGTTCTGGAGAAGATCACTAGGCCCTCTGATTGTTTTTAAAACTCAAAATCTAGAGCTGACTTATTTCCCAGTGTGGTTCCCCTTAGCAAAGTATGTCACATTGTTCTGTTATGATGGGAATCTCCTGACTCTATGACAAGTGGCGTGATGTATTGCTTTTGGATCTTTGGATTTAGAACTGAAGGAGACTTTAGCAATTATATAGTCCAATCCCCTCATTTTACGGATGAGGAAACTAAGGATCAGAGAAAGGAGCTCTTGTGGTCCAAACTCATATGGGTCTTAGGTAGCAGAATCAGAATCAGAACTCGGGTCCTTTGGCTCCAAATCCAACAATCTTTCCACAGCCATCAGATTTTGTGACATGCAGCTGGTATGTGTGAGATAACTCTTCTTTACCACCCAAGATCAAGTATAAGAGTTTGAGAAATAAGGAGAGTGAGTTTCTCTTTCAGGGTCCCTCCTTTGTGCACAATTGTCTTGGAGTTCCCTAACCCGTTGATGAGGATAGTAATGCCTCCATAAACCAAAATGGACCTGTCCAGGAAGCCATTTTGAGATTCAAATGAGATATCAATGAAAAAAGCATTTATTAAGCTTTTAGGCTAAACCCTGGGGCAGATGAGGGCAGTGACATTAGGATGTGACCATGAATGAACAGTACAGACCCACAAAGGTCCCTTGGGGAGAAGAGAACCTAGAAATCTCCTTAAGGAGGAAAGGCATCCAATAGAGGTCCTGTATATAAGGAAGAGAGGGAGGAAGGGTAGGGAAACATGCAGAGAAGAGAATGCCGATAGCCTGACTGGCTGCCATACCCTTGGCTCCATAGGAAAGTATGGCACAGAAGAAAAACAACCCCCACCCTGCAAAAAGTGCTGACAGCGTGGAATTTAACTCAGACGTGAGATCAGGGCGGAAGATAACGTTCGTTGTTTGTCCCCTCTGGGTTTGAGTTGCGGGGCTCCCGGAAGCAATTGGAGGGGCTTGGAGTACATTGACTATCTCCATCGCAGAGTCAACTTGCACAGCACCCTAATCTCATCTACAACCCGGGGTCCTGGGATCAAGTCCCTTCCTGCACTCACTTTGCAGGTAAGCTTGTTCCATTCCCTTCCCACTGTCCTTTTATACCCATTTGGTTGCTCTCTGTCTCCCTTTCCACCAGGATTAGGGAGATCTCCCTTCAAAGTAACATGTTGACCAGGATTCAGCTTTTTTAGGGTTTGGTAGGGCAAGTACCTGAAGTATAGAAGAGAGCAGCCCAAGAAGAGCTGGGCCCTGGATACTGCCAAGCCTCCTAGTGTTGTTCCTAACATATAATCAGAGGCCATTTTACCCCTGCTAAATCCAACCACCCATCTTTTTCTTCCTGAGCCTTTCTCCGTTAACAAAAAGTAGTCAGCTACCTTGGAGTTTGGGGAAAGTAATACTGGACCCAGGGCTAGAGGGGAATGCCAGTAGCATTCTCTTAGAGAATACAGGCGTAGAGAGGTGAGGATGCTTGTCTAAGGTGGCAAGTAGAAGGAGGTAAAACCAGGATCCAGACCCCTTTCTTTCCAACTCTGTAGCCCATGTTTTCAGGCAGAATGTGGGAGAGGAGATATTTAATGGGAGAGCCATATTAGATTCTGGCTGTGTTGTTGAGATTCATTATTTCATTATTTACACATACACACATCATGCATAGGTCCTTTCCTCCCCCCAAAAGTGGACATTAACAGAATCCCATAGGTTGTCATTTTCCCTTGCGTTCTTCTTCTCCATGTTAGGCCTGCTTCTCATATCTTCTTGCCTTTTATAAGAAGATTTAGCCCTTCTTCCTTTCAGAGACTGTCTGGAGGAACTTGGGTTCAATTCAATTCAACAAACATATTATGTGGAATACCTACTATCCACTCTGGATGTCAGATTTCATCCCCAAAACCTTCTGTGCTGCTTATGCTCTTCCTAAGAGTCACTCAACATACGTTGATTGGACCTTTTTCTGGGTGTGTGATGGTAGATTAAAAGGTGAATAAAACATAGTCCCTGTCCTCAGACAGTTTATCCTCTTCTAACAAAACTGATCATGAAATAAACCTCTAACATGGGGCCTTTCCCAAAGAAAATAGAAAAGAAATTTCCTGCTGGGAAGAGAGAACTTCCCCATGGAGTTGGTGGCCTAGGCCATCATTTGATTGAAATTTTATTTCAATGGGCAAAGATGGGAAGAGATCTTCTGGGTGGAAGAAAAAGACCTTCTGGGTTGAGGGAACAGGCGAGCAAAGTCATAGAGATGTAAATAATAGTCATAAATGATATTTATTTAGTGTTTTAATATTTGCAAAGAACTTTATATATCTGGCATATGTAGATATTTAATAAATGCTTGTCAATTGATTGGGGTGCCCTTTCTTGGTTCCCATTCCTCCATGTGTCATTTCTTGCATATTTTCTTGCATTACAAGCTAGGATTCTTGAAAATTTGCCTTTTTATTTGTAGTCCCAGAGTTTAGCCTAAGAGCTTAATAAATGGTTTTTCACTGATATCTCATTTGAATCTCAAAATGGCTTCCTGGATAGGTTCATTTTGGTCTATGGAGGCATTATTATCCTCATCAACGGGTTAGGGAACCAAAACTCCAAGAAATGAAGTCACTTGCCTTGGATCACCCAGCTAATAAGTAGATGATGAAGGCTTTAAGAGCCTGAAGGGGTGTCCAACTCATTCATCTTACTGATGGGGAATCTGAGGGCCAGGAGCATGTCTAAGGAACCGCAAATAGACTTTTGGTTCAGCTGAAACACTGGGCCCATACACATAGGACTGGCAAGAAATTAGGCTGAATTAGGTTGAAATTGGTTATGGGTCTTTTCTGTCTGAATAGAACAGCCTGAAACTGTACATTCTAAGAGATTTGGATGACTGGGAGCTTGGTCCTAGAGTTAGAATGGCTAGCTTTGCCTTGCCCAGTGATTACGGTTAATATTACTACCTCAGGTGGCTTTTCTCATGTTGCATTCACAGTGATCAGGTGAGAATGTAGATAGCTCCCTAAACCACCTCCCAATGACTGGAAAGACCAGTGTCCATTCCAACGGCTGGTCCACTATTGTTGAGAGCCACACATCATTTCAGATAGTCAACGTTCTCTACTTTAAAAGATGGTGTTAGTTAAATGTTGGTGTTCCCAAACTGTTCAAGAGATTCCCAAATATTAAGGTAAATTAGGAAGATTCCCCAGTAGATAGATTAAGAAATATTTATTGGGTATCTACTCACCAGACCTCAGTCTCTATATCTGTAAATTGAGATTAGATTCCATCAGCAGTTTGCAAACCGAATTCTGCACAACACATGGCATAAATAGGGGTTCTCTGAGAAAATTGTAATATTTTCCCAATTATAACAAGAAATATAATCATATATGATGTTATTTTATGGTAACTTTTCTGTGTGGCAATTAATTTTCTCCATTTTCTTCAAAAGTTCCCTGACACCCCCTACTTCCTTTATACTGTGGGTATATACTGCTATATGCCCTCCACATGGCACAGCATTTTGGATTCTAGCAAAGCCCCAATACATCCTGTGGCTAAATAGTTTCAGCAAACTAACGCTAAAGTCGATAATTTCTGAGTTCCCTTGTTGCTCTAAAAAGTTCCAAGACAGATTGTAGGTACTATGTGCAGGATATTCCTAGGTATTGAAGGGGATACAAAAACATTAATATGGCCCCTGCCTTCCAGAGGCTTGTAATCAATTCATGTGACACGATTAACTCAACATGAAACAGAGGGCCATGATTTGATGTCTTAGTAAACAAATCCTCTGGAAATAAAGTTTGTTTTAAAAGATACCTCAGGCCAAGGGATTTTGGGGTGAAGTTCCAATCTTCTGTGAGAGTTTGGGGGCGAGGATGGAGGTGGGGAAAGAGAAGAGAGTTGCATGAACATAAATTTAAAGTTCATTTTACAGATGAAAAAAATCCCTGAGAGTTGAATTTGTCCAACGTCACTCAGGTTGTAAGTAGTAGAGCTACTAATCGGAAGCCAGTTCTCAGACTCCAAGGTCAGTGTTCTTTCATATATGAAGATGAGGATGAGGAGGAAAAGGAAGAGCTAAAACCAGTAGTGGCAGTGGGCTTGGGATCTAGATGATACTGAAAGAAGGACCAAATGCATGGTATTTGAAAAGCCTAGGGTCTGGTAGTGTGCCAAATTGACATGTGACACAGCAGGCCATTTTCCTTGGTGTTCAGAGAAAGTAAAAGACCCTCTGGTTGGGGAGGAAAATAGTAGGATCTCTAGGCCCTCCTATGGAGGTGGAGGAGATGGGGAGTGCCATGCTGAGGCTGTTTGAGATTTGAAATTCAAGGGTTAGAACTCGTACCTTAAAGTCATCAGTTACTTTTGCCTTCAGTGATGAAGTTTCTGACAACCAGGTATGTTTTGGGAGTGAGTCCTTTTGCTACAGAGGTCTAATTCACTCTAGAAGGAAGCTCATAATCTAGTACTTGGTGATGACAGAGCTGTTAGGGAGGTGTGCAGATAGATGGCTGATGGGGAGATGGGTCGGAAGCAGTGTTTTGCCTTACACTTGCCAGCTGTTCTTGTTATAAAATCTTTTTGGTGTAGAAGGAATAGTGTTGGATTCAGAATCGGTAAATCTGGGTTCAAGTCCAGACCCTGCCTCATATTAGCCTTCTAACTGTGGGCAGTTAGAATCTGACGCTCAGATTCCTCATCTGTAAAATGGGGATAATAGTACCTAATTGACCAGTGAGAGAGGAATACTTTTTTTTGTCAATACTTTGTTAATCCTTATGGAGCTATGTAAAGATGACTTATTCTACTTAGTCTCACAGTGAATTAAGGGGAAAATCAAGATGGAAATGCAGGTCTCCTGACACTAGCCCCTCGCCTTCTCTAGGTAGTCTTTATCCGATACTCACCTTCTGACCCAATCTGTAGGGTGGTAGCTTGGTCTGGTGGAACTGGTTGTGGAGTTAGAAGGTTCAAATGTTGCCTCTAGAAGTCACTCCCTCTGTGTCCTGAGGCAAGTCACTTAAACTTAGTAGGGCTTAGCTGTAAAATGACCAGCTTGTACTTGAGGTCCTCTACAAGTTCTTTCCAGCTTTAGGTCAGAGGTGTCAAATGCAACCCACTATACTCTCAGATTGAGGCAGAACCCAATTCAGATGTAATTGAGAAATCTTTAACAAAATAAATAAAAATACAGTAAAACACAGATGACATGACATTTTAAAAACTAAGTCAATATGTGACCCATAGGATTAGTGACCTCCTTTCTATTTGAGTTTGACATCACTGGTTTGCATTTTGGGTGGTGATGAAGAGTCATTTTTTCAGTGACTTTGGAGGTGGTTTGAAGGGAAGCTGACCTCACTCACCCCCATGGCTCCCGACAAAGTTAATTGGGGGTTGTAGAAGAAAAGTAGGTAGGGGTGGGGCTGCTAGACCAGAGTGTTCTGAAGAGAAGGTAAGAGATAGAGGGTCCAGGGTAATGGGGGCCAGGAGCTTAGCTACTTTTAACTCTTTTGTGACTGTAGGTGGCAGGGTCATCTGAAGCAATATAAAAAACACCCTGGATCAAAAACTACTGATAGATCTTATAGACCCAAGACACAGAGTGGAACATTCTCCCATGCAATGGAAATTGCAATGACAACTATTAATAAGAATACTAGTAATTGAATGGACGATCTCAGAACTTAGAAGCAACCCTAAGATCAGCTAGTCTAGTCTCCTTATTTTACAGAGGAAAAAACTGAGGCTCAGAGAGCAGGGGTGATTTACCTAACATCATCTTGTTAGCACGGGTCAGAATCAGGACCAGAGCCGGTTTCCTAACTCTCAGGTTTTCTCCATCCCCTCTGCTCCCCACCCCATTTTTTTAAATTGACCTCTTTTGTTTTTACATCCTATGCATTTTCTGATCTATTTCTTTCCTCCTTCCAGATAAAAAAGAAAGGGGGGGAGGGAAGTTAGTTTCAGCAAAACAGGCCAACACATGCCCAAAGTCTGGTATCATGTGCAATATCCCACATCCACAGTTATCCATCTCAGCAAAGATGGGGAGGGGGAGTCTCATGCCTTCTTATAGCTCTTCTTTGCACTATGCTCAATTTTACCAACAAGAAAACTACATCCTGGGGTAGCCATTTGTAGATGATACCAGAACAGCTTTCCCTTTCTAACACCATCATCATTCCATTTAGTTTTTTTTTTAATTGACAGTACTATCAAATATTGTTAGGCCAAGAGCGGGAGGTCATCTAAAGGGTGGTGGATTTGGAAAGAATGGACCTTGGTTTGAATTCTACCTGCCTCCACCACCAGCTATAGCATTGGCCAAGTACCCTTCCTTTTGGAGACCTCATTTTTATTCTCTATAAAATGAGAGATTTGACCTAGGAGAGTTCTGAGGTTAAGAACTTCCGCCCTTAACCACCCCCCTCCACCCCCCACCGTGATAGTCACAGGATTCCCTTGTCATGAGAAAATAAGTAGTCCTACCTTTCCCAAAAAGGTAAACTGATGTGTTAGTTACTTGTCCGTGGTCATAAAGCAACCTGGGGGCAGAAATTGGGCTGATTCAGTTGTCTTGCCTACACAGGCCAAAGCTGTTTTCCTGAGATTTCTCTCTCTAAGTAGAAGACCAACGGAGGAAGGGACCGATGGTGGAACAAATGAGTTGGTTTTAAGCATGAGTAGAGCTGTCTTTTTGCGTCTTTTAACTGAAAGACCCAAAATAACCTTCACTTTAGGCTACATGGAAGGAGTAGGAGGTAGGATACTTCCTAATTAGTCAGGGAGACAAAGGTGGTGTGGAGGAGCCATGCGAGGGGAAATCCTTTAGCTAGTGTGGCAGGTTTGACAGTCTCTGCCTCTGGACTTTCCTATGGGGTACACTTCAATTAGTCGTGTTAATTATGGTCATGCCACTACCCTGCAGGGTTCTCGGGAGTCCCGAAGTCCTCAGTTTTGTGTCTCCCACGGTACCCTGATCATTTTTGCATTTCCTGCCTCCTTTCTGAGGGATCTGGAAACATCACGGTCAGATTCTTTACTTTTTTTTCTCTTACGCTGGAGGGAGGAAGGTATCATGATGTAGTGAAAGACACAAGGTTGAGACTGTCCTCAGTTCAGCCATGTGGCCCCAGCCATGTCACCCAGCCTCCTCATCTGTCAAATGAGGTAACGATAATATTACTTGCTTGCCTGGGGTTATTGTGAAGATTGAATGAGATAATGTAGGACAGGGAAAGTACTTAGAAAAATTAAAAGTGGCCTTCTGATTTTAAGAATAATATCACAACTAAGGTATATTGTTATTAGCAGTCCTATTATTATTTGTTAGAACTATGATTATGTTTTCCATCTTACCCAGGGGAAACTGAGGCACAGAGAAATGATGGAGTGTACCCCTAGTCCCAGAAATGGCCATGCATTTCAGAACTCAGGTTTCTGAATATGCAGTCCCACACTGCCTGCTATCCTATCCATCTCCATCACTAAGAGACCTGGTTGAGGGTCTTTTATTTACTCTGTGATGCTGGGAAAAAAAGTCTTAACCTCTCGTGGCTTCAGTTCCTCATGTGTAATGTGGGGCAAATAACCTCCGATCCAGCCAAGCTACTAGAAGGGAAAAATTAGGAAGGCTGGCTTTTTAAATTCTTTTTTTAAAATGCAAAACAATTTAAACATTTTAAAAATTTAAAATAACAATTTTAAAAATTGATACCTTTTGCTTTTACTTTATCACTTTTATTTCCCAACATATTCCTCTCTCTCTCATACCCAGAGAATCATCTCTCATAATAAAAAGTTCGAAAATTTAAAAAGGAAAAAAAACCACCACTTGAGTAAAATCAACCAGTATACTAACCAAGTCTATCAATACATGCATGGTTCCACATCCAGAGTCCTCCCACATCTGACTCTCATTCTGTTACCTACCCTGGGCTAGTCATTTAACTGCTGCCTGCCTCAGTTTCCCCAACTGTAAAATGGGGATGATAATAGCAGCTACCTTTCAGGGTTGTTGTGAGGCTCAAATGAGATAACAGTTGTAAAGCTCTTAGTACCATAACATAGTAGGTGCTTAACTGCTTATTCTCTTTCCCCCTCCTACTCCCTGTCTGTCTGATGGCATGGTCTTCTTCAGCAACAAAGGATGAACCCACATTTTGTTACAGTCACATACTGCAGCTTCTAAACCAGTGGGCTAGCTTTGTTTCCAATTCTTTGCTTCTGTGAAAAGTGCTGCTATGAACATTGCTTTCTGACTTTGATCACCCTGGTATATGTGCCTACTAGCAGGGAGAGGTAAAATGACATCTTCTAATATGAGAAGACATGGAAAATTCCATTACTTCTGCTGATTTCTACCATGTGGATACTCTCTCTGATGATATAGATTGCAGTCGCCTCCCAGTTTTCATGCATATTCTCCATGAGCTGCTGAGTCCTTTAAAAAAAAAGTTATCTCTTGGCAGCTAGGTTTCTCTATAGAGGAGCCTCTCTCTTACCTTGGGCTGGCCTTAGGATGATAGATTTACAGGGGGCCTGTGCTTGAATCCTTTCCAGCTGTGGAGGGTCTGTCAAAGTTTGCCTTCTACTTGGAGACTGTTGAGGGATCCGGGTATAATTTGCATTCTGCTGGCATAGCCTCTGAAATCCATGGGTCACCTCTACACCCTAAGTAAGAAGGGTCTAGAGGAAGGTTTTAGCTGGGGGCAGGGTGGAGGTCAATAGTGTGTTGCCGATAATACCCTTTGATTTGTAGTGAGTGACATATTATAGGGAACATAGAACAAAAGGTTGGTCATAGGAAAAAAAGTTGGTATTTGTAGTCAACCTATGGACTTGTGCTTTGAGACAACCCCTAACCCCTAAGGCTAGTGGGGATGAATTACACTAAATCATCCACACTTTCTTATCCTGGTTCTTTGCGACCATCATATACATTAGTGGAATAGGTACTCTGGTGGACCAGGAGCAAAGTTTTTCTCTTTCCAAAAGATTTCCACACTTTTTGATCCTTTCATGTACTTATCACATTCTCCTTTGGGTTTAATTTAATTTTTCTGGTTGTCTTATTTTCCCCTCTCCTACTCAACCATGAGCTTCTTCAGGTCAGGGACTGCGTCTTACAGCACCCCTCAATACACACACATTTTCTCTCCATCACTCTCTCTCTCCCCCTGCCTTCTCTCTCTCTTTCTCCTTTTTTTCTCTTTGCTTTCTCTCTCTCCTTCTTTCTTCACCTTTTCTCTCTCTCTATCTCTGTCTGTCTCCCTGTCTCTCTCCCTCTCTTAGCATAGTTCCTAAACAGAGTAGAAATGTTGTAAATATGTATTAAATGAAGCTGATTGCACCACTCTATTGGAAGCTCTGCCCTTGGCCTTATTAACACTGAGATCAGAATTCTGTGATTACAATGACCATATGGGCCAGGATTTTCTTGGAGAGCCCTGATTTCAGATGTTCTGCCCCATTTCCAAATGGGGGGAGGGGTAACCCAACCCAAAACATCTTTTGTACTATTGTGTCCTAAGTTGGTACTTGGAAATAAGGCCATGGCACCTGTAATAGAGCAACCCCATCCCAGTTTCCCTCATCTCTGTTAGGGGAAACTAACCTGGTACCAGTGATTATAGGGAGAAAGGAGAAGACTGAGTCACACTGATCTGAGTCTTCTTGGATTTTGAGGCTCTTATTTCTGGGTTCTAGGGTAAGAACAGTGGCAGATTCCTGGCCAGCCAGTTTGTCAAAGGACCTCCATGCTTAGGCTCTCGTCGATTGCTATTTTGCCCAGGTTCCCACTTTCATCCTGGTTGGAGTGGGATGCTGCTTCTGTGGCCAGTGGGCAGAGGGTCAGATGTTGAGGAAGGGGGTGGCAGGGAGGCTCAAGGGTGGGGAGGAGGGCAGATTATTTTTCTGGTTGTTTCGATAAGCTTGTCAAATGGGGTGGGTGACTAACTGGGCGTTCCAGGCTTTTGTTGCTCACCTCTTTCCCTCCTCCTCTTCCCTGCTGGCCCCTTTGAAATGGTGCCAAGACCCAAAAGGAAAAAAATAAAGCCACACCATAAAGGAGAGAACGAAAATAACAAAAAAGAAAAGAGAGAAAGAAATCTTGCTTTCACGCAGGACTTGGCTGGTGATGGGGTAGATAATGGGAGAGGAAGCTCAGCTCTTGCGGAAAGAAAGAACGGAACACTTTGTTCACTGGAAGAATGAGAGCCACTCGTGCAAGGGCTACAAAATTGGGGTTTCCGATGTATGAGCTATCTTAGAGATCTCTGAGATGGTGTTGATTAGGCGAGGCCTCTACACAGGACGGGTGGCGTCAGCACTCCGACTGGGTGGGGAAGTGGGCCCACCAATCCTCATGCCCATTCTGTATGCTGTCTTTTATTTATTTATTTTTATTAATTTTATTTATTTTCAGTGTTCTACAATCACTACCATATAACTTAGATTTTTTTCCCCCCTCTCTTCCCCATACCTCCCTCCTCCCTCCTCAAGATGGCATACAATTTTATATAAGTTTTACACATACTTTCCTATTAAATACATTTTCACTATAGTCTTGCTGTGTAGAAGAATTAAAATGAATGGGAGAAGTCTTACGATAAACCAAAATGTAATACACACACAAAAAAATGATCTGCTACATTCTGCGATTGAGTTCCATAGTTCTTTCTCAGATGTGTAAGGCATTTTGCCTTAAAAGACCATTGGGGAATTTTTTTAAGTCCTTGCATTGCAATAAAGTTCCAAGTCTACCAGAAAAAACTCTCACACACTGTGGTCGTTGCTGTGCATAAAGTTCTCCTGGTTCTGCTCCTTTCACTCAGTATCAGATCATGTAAGTCTCGCCAGGCCTCTCTGAAGTCTTCCTGTTCATCATTTCTTATAGCACAATAGTATTCCATTACATCCATATACCATAATTTATTCAACCATTCCCCAATGATGGGCATCCCTTTGATTTCCAGGTTTTTGTCCACCACAAAGAGAGCTGCTATAAATATTTTTGTACACGTGGGACCCTTTCCCATTTTTATGATATCTTGGGATACAGTCCTAGAAACAATATTGCTGGGTCAAAGGGTGTGCACATTTTTGTAGCCCTGTACCCTTTTTTAAAGGAGAGTTCAGGTCAAAATCAGCGGGCCCTGGAGTTGGAATCTCTCTAGCAAGATGCCCCTTTCCTTGGCTTCCTGTGTCCATCATCTAGGGGAGGGTTCCCAACTTTTTTTTAGGTCATGTACCATTCTGGCTTTCAGTAAAACTTCTTATACCCCCTATTCAGTATGAAAGGAAAAAAATTCTAGATTATCCATGCATATTTGCATAAGAAATAAAAGACATTAATTTTCCATAATGAAAGTTTTATTCAATACATAGCAATTTTTTTGTATCAACTTGTTTTCTCTCTAATCTACAATTTTTTTCACTAGCCTTATTATTTTTAGAATATTTCAATAGGACAAAATAATCATGTACCAAATATTTCCCATAGCCCCTTGACAAGCTTCTCATACCCCCTAGGATTAATTGTACCTCAGGTTGGGAACCTTTAATGTCGGATTAAAATGGGGAATTTAAGGAGCAAAGAGGAAGACATGTCAATCAAAGCATCTATAGAGGTCTAGTTTCTCACATCAAGGGGTTAGCTTTTTAAATTTGATTCACCAAGAGCAAACAGATGTCTAGTAAGTAGCTACAAGTGAGGTGTACTTTAAGATGTCTCAGATGAAGTCAGTTGTAGGGGAGGCCAGTTGTTATACATGAAGCTGTGAGAAAGGGCCCAAGGGATTTTTCAGCATGGCATCTACATATAGTATAAAAGTTCAAGAGACATGATGGTAAGTTCCTATAATCCCTACTCCCTAAAGGCTGAAGCTAGTGGATGACTTGAGCTAGAGAGTTCTGAGCTGCTGTAGGGCAAAAACCAGTTGTATATTCCACTAATTCTAACACCAATATGGCAGTCCTCTAGGAGCAAAGGAGGATACCAGACTGTCTAAGGAAGGGCGAACCAGCCTAGTTGAAAGGTTCCATGCCAATCTGCAGTAGGATTGGTTGGGCCCTGGGAAGTGTCAATGACACTTCCAGCCTAGCCATGATGGGAAGACACCATTTTCAGAAAAGAAAAAAAGACAAAGTTTGTGAGCCTTGAAAATAGGAGCTACAGAGACAGATCCCAGCTTAAACATAGATTACCTCTGAATGAGGCAAGTCCCATAACTATCCTCAGCCTCAGTTGCCTGATCTGCAAAATAGAAAACATATGTTAACGTATCTACCTCACAGTGTTGTTGTGAGGAAGGAGCTATATAAATATATGTGTAATATAAACATATTATATATAAAATATATAAATATTTATATGTAAAATATAATATAAATATATATTTTATGTAAAAATACATGATACAAATACTACATATAATAATCTATAAATATATGTAAATCTTAAAGCCCAATAGAAATAGAAGTTACTATTTTTCTGAACTTGTAATTTTATCAATAAATCAATCATTAAAGCCCATTGTGATACCTCCCTCCTCTAATACAGACCAACAGCTCTTCATGTTGTCCCACTTAGCGTCTAGTATTGTTGCTTGGGATATTGAGGCACTAAGTAACTTGTCCTTGACATCACAGCTAGTATATTACAGAGGGAGCACTAGAACACAGATCTTAGCGACTCAGAGTCGAACGCTGTAGAGCATTTTTGAGTTATAGTTCTCATTATTTTTATTTGAACTAGAGCTATGGTTTCGACGATAGAAGGATCTCCCAAGGATGAAGCTCAGGACTGTTGCTGTTGTTACTTGCATATCTGCATACTGTGTTTGTACAGTACTTATATCCATAGTTGGTTCAGCTTACTCTAGACCTATGGCTATGCTCATGTAAATATCCCATTGGTGCTCCCCTACTGCCTCTAGGTTTTGCCATGATTTTTCATGATTTTCTCTTCAGTCTTCCTTCCACAATCACTGTTTCTGTTCTAAAGCCCCAGAAGTCTATGACAGATGGGTGGGAGAAAGATATGTGGTGCCAGGGAAAGGACAAAGAAAGAAGGATTGAAAGACAGCCCCCACCCTTTCTTTCCTGATGCCCCAGTAACTTCCCACAGGTCCTGGTGTGAAGGGGCTAGCTCTGAGATCCGGGGCCATGGATGAGGCTTGGGCAACAATGTTTGTTTAAGTGGCTTTAAAGGGTTTGGTTCTGATGCCTTCCGAACAGAAATTGGTTTGGGGCTCAGTGCATGAAAGGAGACAGAGCGGATTTCTTGAGAGCTCATTCATTCAGCTTTTATTTACGGACCAGCTGCTTTGTGCCCTGACATTGGAGAGGAGGTTGAACCCTCTGCTCTCTACCCCATTTCCCTTTCAGATAACCCTCCCTTAAAATTGGATGACTAGGGAGAGAATGAGTGTTTACTTGGTCCCCCATATCAGTATTATCATTAATTATTGGTCACATAGGCTTGGAACTGCCATGCAAACAAAAATCAAACTAAGTCATAATCATACAGCTAATAAGGACTTCAGAGCTGGACTTCAGAATGGGCTCTTGGTCTAATATCATTAAAAATTATTTTTTGGTTTATTTTTTATTGTGAATTTAGGAATTATCAACAAGCATACATATTTCAATATATAAAGAATAAAAAAGAGGATTTCATATTAAACCATGTAGTTTATTATTTATGATTTGAACTTAAAATTTTATATGTTAAATTTAACAAGGTAGTAATGAAATTGTCCTGCTTATGTCCCCTTCTGGACTTCTTTTTGCTTTCTTCTGCATATTTCTAAAATGTTTTCTTGATGTTCTTTTTTAAAAAAAAATTTCTATAGCCACTCACTAATTCATCCTCCCACTGCCCCCTTAATAGAAATTCCCTCTTATAACAAATAATTTTACTTGAACAAAATAAATCAATGCATCACCATGCCATATGATGTGTGGTAAGTCATTCATCCCTGCTTGACTTTAACTTCCTCGTATATAATATGATCCAGCCCTCACCATTCTTCCTTCACTCCCTGAGACATAGAGATTATCCTATGAATGAGGAGGCTGTTTGGTACAATGGAAAGAGTGTGAGAGTTATTTTTAGTTTGCTTTTAATTTTTTTCAATTAATAAGTTATTTTCTCTTCTTCCCACTCTCCCTATTGAAAAAAAAACCCAAAGAAAAACAAAATAAAACCCTTATAACAAATATACGTTGTCAAGCACAATGTTTCCACATTGATCCCATCCAAAGATGTGTCTTGTTCTACATCTGAAGTCCATCATCTCTCTATCAGGAACTGGACAACGTACTTCATCATCAATCCTGTGCAATCATGATTAGTTGGTCATTGCATTGATTAGAATTCTTCAGTATTTCAGAGCTGTTTGTCTTTACAATGTGGTTGTTCTTATATAACTTATTCCCCCATCCTCTTCCCTTCATTTTGCCTCCATTCATACAAGTCATCCTAGGTTTCTCTGAAACCATCCACAATATTCCATCACATTCATGTAATAATTCCCCAGTTGATTCCCCTTGATGTCCATTTTTTTGCCACTTCGGAAAGAGATGCTATAAATATTTTTGTTCCTATGGATCTTCTTCTTTGTAGTGATGTTAGCAGGTCAGAGGGTATGCATATTTCCAAATTTCTTTGTAGATTGGCTGGACCAGTTCATAGTTCCATCAAGACTGGATTTGGAGTACTAGATTTGGAGTCAGATCTCTCTGCTCAGAAGCTTACTAACTCTGACTCTGGGCCAAATCACTCTACCTCTCTGGGCCTCATTTTCCTTCTTTGTAAAATGAGAGGGTTGGACTAGACTTCCTTTTAGGTCCTGTCCAGTGATTCTTTGATGTCCAGGGTTGCTTTTAGCACCTCAATCCCCTGGATTTACTGTATGACTGGCAGTATACTAGACTGATGGGAGATTCAGAAGAAAACTATGATCTAAATGAGGGCAAAGGCACACATGAAACAGTGAGAAAATGACCTAAAACAGGACCACATGAAGACTTAAGCCTACGTTGGGATGAACATTAAGTGTTCTAGGAGACCAGAGAAATGAGAGGTGAGTGAGGTTAGGAAAGCAAAACCCTATCTCAGTCTAACTTCCCCTACATCCCTAGACCTTCACCGTCTCAGCTCCTGTTCCCTGTTCCAATGACTGTCATGGTGGTATTGACAATCATTGAAGGTAGGATTATTTTTTGTGAAAGAGCACTGACTGGTTTGGGAGTCAGAAGTCTCAGGTTAGAACCCTGGATCTGCTACTTACTTCCTCTGTGACCATGGACAACTCATTGAACCTCACTGGGCATTTATTTTTCATTGCTAAAATGAGGGGGCTGGACTAGTTGACCTTTGAAATTCTTTTCAATTCTAGATTTCTGAGGGAGAGGTGGTTCTGGCATTGGATGAAATGCTGGTTCCCTTTCTCTAGCTTTCCCAGGTGGGAGTTACCTTCCTGGGACCATCTTGTTATTTACCCATGGGATATTCTTATAAAGATTGTCCCAAACCCAGCCTAGATGGTGAATAGGGATGTATGTCTAATATACCTAATGTTAACTCCAGAAGATTCTTATTGTTGTTCTGTGATGTTCTGCCCTGGTTTGTTCACAATTTGATTTTTAAGTGTATATTAAATTTAACAAGGTAGTAGCAAAATTTCTCACTTTGTATCCCTTTCTGGACTTCTTTTTGTTTTCTTCTGTGTATTTTAAAATGTTTTCTTGGGTGTTCTTTCTTGGGGAGGTTCCCCCTACTCATTCTCCTCTTCCTAAATACTGAGTTGGGGATGATTTAAAAAACTTCATAATTTCTCAAATATCTATGATGGTAAGGAGGCTTGGTAAGAGATGCACATTAAGGAAAAGTTTTTTGGGGGGACATACTGGTATTTAGAGATCTCCCATAAAGAGAAGTCATTTTGAGAAGACAATTATTTACCTCCCTTTGCAATTTATTTCAGGGTTCAGAGAAACCTATACAAGTCAAGAAGAAAGGGGAGGGGAAGGAGGGAATGGAGCAATGAAGGGAAAGAGAATCTAGTCTGGTAGGGATGCCAAAATATACAAACACACCTGGGACACAGACAAGAGAGACAAAAAGAGAAGTAATACTGAGTAGTTACCAGGTAGAGCTATGGAGGTTAAATGTTGTTGTGTTGCTGAAGGGATTGTGACAAGAGAAAGAGGTTGGTGAGTCTGGGGAATGAGTTTTGTCTTTTCTCTAGTGAGTTCAGGTTTTTGGTACATGTGGTCTGGGTACCTCACTGGCAGTGTGTACCTGTCCCCTTCACTGTCTCTCTGTGTGCTCCCACTGGAGAAGAGTCAGGTACATTTTCCTGCTGCTCTGTGAGCTGGGAGTAGGACTTGGAGGAAAGGGATGTAGGTGGCTAGCTCACAATTCCAGATTCCTGGATGGCTGCCCAGGTGGGCCTAGAACTCATTGTGACCTAGGACTATGGGGAGTCCATTAGTTCAGTGTATGAATGGACTGGGACCTCTGTGCCAAGGCTATAAGTAAGAGGCAGCATCTTCTTCCTGAAGGGAAACTGGAGGATAGCTAAGCTGCTGGCTCGTCTGAATTGGGTTTTTCTGTCGGACTATGTATGATAGAAGCCACTTTGGAAATAGCACCAGGACAACCCCAGGTGGACGCTTCTGCCTCCATCAAGCCTGGTTGGGCTAGTCTGGGTTACTCCCTACATATGGACTCCCTCATGCCTGCTGGGGTCTGGTAGAGGGAGCCAGGGGTGGGGTTGGGGGTTGGGACTTTCAGGAAAGCTTTTGTCCCCAGCATCCAGGCAGCCCAGCTCAGAATAAACAGGAGAGATAGCATCATAGCCGAATCAGGAAGGGTGGCAGGGTGCGGCCTAGCAGAAGAATAGCAGGATATGGCAGAGAGGCCTGGTTCTGGGTACCCACGCCTCGCGATATTGTCAGGGCACAGATTTCAGCTTGCCCAATGCTTTCCTTGCTCTCTGGGGCTCTTGAGAAGGAAATAAAATTCCCCAGAGAATTAGTCCTTGCATTGATAAAAGGACTTGTCTCTTTCCCACCTTTACCTGGTGCTTCTTTCTCTGGCCCCCCAACCCTAATCCTAGCTCCACTGTTAATTTTTAGCTGTGTGACCTTGGGCAAGTCACTTCTCTTTTGTAAATATGATACAGTTGTTCTAAAATCAGGAAGATCTTAGCCTGGAGTCCATGGCACTTGGCAATAAAATACATACATACACACATAATATACACACACACACACCTATATGTATGTATGTGTATGCATATATACACACAAATATATATATACATGTATGTGTATATATGTGTATGCATATACAAAAAAAATCGATAACTGTGTTTCCATGTCATTGGTATCCTTTGTAATCCTCTGTATTTTACTTTATGCATTGAAAAGCATTCTTCTCTTGGAGTAGGTGATCTCTAAGGCAAGTTTCTTTCCTCTCTAACCTTCTAGGGTTCTTATCTAAATGATCGCTATAATAACACTAACTTGTGTGTACACACAGTAGTACTTTAAGGTGTACCTAGCCCTTTCACATGTAGTATCACATCAACAACCCTGTGAAGTAGGTCGTGCAGGTGTTATTATCCCCATTTTACAAGTGAAGATACTGAGATGAATTGAGGTGAATCAATTTGCCTAAGGTCAAATATCTTCTATAATTATATACATTGAGGGAATGCGAGTGTTTATGTCAGTGGAGGTGACAGTTGGGGAATGAAAGGGCATTTGTGGGTGAGAAAATGAAGTGAGTAGTGGTCTACTCTGGGGAGAAGCTAGTCCAGGTGTCAAGGTATAGAGATAAACAATAGTGAAGGGTCCTACTACCAACTTGTTCTGTAGCATAGATAGGCAATGGTGGCAAGCAGCCCTCTGCTGAGTGCTTTCCCCCAAGTTCCAAAGCTTGCTTCTTTTCCATGCTGGGTAAGAAATCGAAGAGATTGATCCAAGTGGAATTCCTAGTCTAGAATTCACAGGCCTTGGGCACCAATCAATCCTAGGATGAAGACAGCTGAGCATATTTCCCTCACAGGTGAATTAAGGCCACAAAAAAATAAGGCATCAGATGACTAGTAAGGATGGTTTGATCAGAATGTGTCTGGTCTTCTGGGAAGGGAGAAGTTTGTGTCTCCTAGATGGAGAACCCAGTAAGAAGCTAAAGTTTGGGTCAATCCACAAAGGAGGATTGAAGTCGGCTGGGGAAGGTGCTTTTAAGAAAAAGGTTAAAAAAGTGGAAATTTGGGATCCCTGGGGAAGGGAAGGCTGAAGGGATGAAGTGGATAATGGGCCTTAAATGTATTCAATGATGTCTCATCAAAGATGTTTTCTACTTATCCTGAGGCCAGAATAAAAAAAAATATATAGGCTTGTTTTACAGTAGGAGGGATTAAGGTCAACCTTAGGCAATACTTAGACCTGAGGAAGCAAGACATTGGCACAGATGACTGAGTGGGGTTTGGGGCATGGGAGGAACAGAACTCTACTTCCAAGGACTTTCTGGGATGGGGTTCATAGGTTCCCAAAACGAGTGATACCTCCCCTGGAGAGTGCTGGAATGATCCACCAGATTGCAGTAGTTTGAAATGATACAATTAAAAAAAAAATTAAAGCATTAAAAAAAGTAGATTTCCAGGGTGGGGTGCTGAGTAATTTTTATTTTTGCAAAGGGGGCAATAGATCTAATAAGTTTGGAAACCTCTGGTAGAGAAGAGACAACCCTGAAGACCTGAATTAAAAGCTCACCTCTGATATTTATTAACTATATGACCATATTGTGACCATAAACAGCTCATTTCCCTCTCATTTATGCCATCATATATACATATATATACACATACATACACATATACATATATATACACATATAACTACACATATATTTTAAAGTTCTTTTGAAAATTTTTAATTTATGGAATAAAACAAGCATTTTTATAACAATATAATAAAGATGATTGCACATGAAACAAAATCTATTACATACAATTGCTATTCCTTTTAAATATATAATATAGTTATTTTGTAAATTTCTTTTTTTCCCCTTTTTTCTTCCCTCCCTCCTCCTATATATTTTGTATGTACGTGTCATCTCTCCCATTAGGATAAAACTCTTTCAGGACAGAAACTTGTGGGGGTTTTCCTCTCTTCCTATGCTCTGACCTTAGCACAATGCCTCCCAAATAAATGCCTAATAAGGTAAGGTAGGTTTGATAAGTATTTATTGTGCGCCAGAGGAAAAAGTAGTCCCTGTCCTCAGGGAGCTCACTGGTCTACTAGGGAAGCTAATTCGCAAATGATTATGTACAAACAGAATATACTACAGGTTGGTGGTTGTCCTTTATTCTCAGATAGAACCAAAATAACATCACCATGTTAGAGTCAAGTGTCCGAGTGTGGTTGATAAGACCAATATGATCTTGGAATGCTCTACCACAAGTCGGGCACAAATAGTTCTTGAGAACGTTTGGGGTGGGTTCTCTAAATTGGCACATCTCGCAGTTCTTTTAAGCTGCTTTAATTCCGCTTTGCTCTTAGAGCACAGTGCCTTCTCTGATGTGGGCATGCCATGCGGGGCCATCCTCTGCCAGTATCCCCCATGCAATCAATGTGTGGGATGCATTGATTATGCAATCAATATACAGGATAAATGGGAAGAAATCAGCAGAAGGAAGGCATTAGAGATCAGGAGAATGGGGACACTTCTGTAAAGGTAAAACTGCAGTTGAGACTTGAATGAAACCAGGGAAACGGAGAGGCAGAGACTTTGTGATGAAGAATGACAACTATGATAGTGATGGTTTTTTATCTCCTGGGGCCTCAATTTCCCTCAGTACCAAGTTCGGGGGCTGGACTAGATGATCAATTAGTCACTCGATTAATGAGTGTTTATTAAATACCTATCACATATGAGGCACTGTTCTAAGTGTTGGGGTACAAAGACAAAAATGAAGCCGTCACTGCCCTCAGGGAGTTTATATGTGTGTTCAGTCATTTTAGTCATGCCCGACTCTTCGTGATCTTATCTGGGGTTTTCTTGGCAGAGATAGTGGAGTGGTTGGCCATTTCCTTCTCCAGCTCATTTTACAGATGAGGAAACCAGGCAAACAGAGCGAAGTGACTTGCCTGAGGTCACATAGCTAGTAAGTGTCATCGGCCAAACTTGAACTCAAGAGATGTCTTCCTGACTCCTGGCACGTTACCCACTGCGCCACCTAGCTGCCCTACTCGGGGAGACTACATGTACCTATATAAGTATGTAGACATGTATGTCTAAGACTTCCAGGTTGGAAAATGTTATTATCCTGGGGCCATTTTGGAAGCAGGAATTGAACTGAATGAACTCAAAAGTCCCTTCCAGTTTAAAAATATGATTTATGATCCTTTGACCTCCAGCTTGATAAATGTGCCTTCTTCCAGAGCTTCCCAATCCCATCTACCCCCTCTCTCCAGGGTCCTTTTGTCTTTTCTCCTTTTAGTTTTCACCTACTGCACCAGGGTTGGAGCCTCTGGGTTTTAATTTGGTTAAAAACAAAGTGCCTAGACTAGGACCCTAACACCTGGCTAGCGAACTGGGAAGTCCTGCCTGAGCAGACTTGAGCAGCCTCTGAATGACAGAAGATAACGGGAGATACAGTAATCTCATCCATTTGGCTATAGATCCCATCTCATCCAGGCCTGCTCACTCTGTGTGATCTGCGCTCCTCTCTCCCCACGACTCCCGCAGGGAATCAATAGATAGAGATCTTCTTCTAGTCTAGGGATTCCTAATATGGGGTCCATGAACTTGTAATAGATAGACAGACAGAGACACACAGATAGACAGATGATTGATTGATAGATATATAGATAGATATAACTATATTCCTGTATAATTGATTTCCTTGGTAATCCTGTGTATTTTATTTTATACATTAAAGTCATTATTCTGAGCAGGCTAGGCTTCACCAGACTGCCGAAGGCATCTATGGCCCAAAAGGCTTTAAGGACCTTGCTTTAGTCCAATACATAGAGGTTCAATATGTGTGTGTGTGTGTGTGTGTACACACACATATATGTATATACAAATACACATTATGTGTATATACATACATGTGCACATATATACACACATACATACATATATACATTTAGAGCGAGAGATCTAGAGATCATTCCTCCAACCCCCTCATTTGACCGATGAAATGGTGAAAATGATAATAAAAATAATAGGGAAGGAATGAGCATTTATGTGGCTCCAGTTATATACCAGGCACTGTAGTAAGTGCTTTTATAAATATCTTATTTGATATTCACAATTCTGTGAAGATAGGTGTATTATTAAACTCATTTTAGAGATGAGGAAACTGAGGGTAAGGGGTATTTCTATAATGCTTTAAGGTTTGCAGAGAGCTTTAATAATAATTAACATTTATTTATGTAGCCCATTAGGATTTACAAAACGCTTTACATATATTATCTCATGTATTCTGCACAATAATCCTGAGGGCTAGGTATTGTTATTATCAGCCCTATTCTAAAGATTAGGAAAACTGAGGCTGAGAAAGATTAAATGACTTGTCCAAGGTCACACCATCACTGCTTTGGGCGCTATGCCAACCAGCTCTCTGTAATGGTTCTATGATGCAGTATACTGCTTCGAATACAGGCTGGATATGGAAATTAGAGGGGGAGACACTTAACTCCTCATGGCCCCCAGAAAACTTTTGGTACTGTTTAGTCTTTCCAGCCTCATCCAACTCTCTCTGTAAATTTGAGATTTTCTTGTCAGAGATACTGGAGTCGTCTGTCATTTCCTTCTCTAGTTCATTTTATAGATGAGGAAACTGAGGCAAACAGGGTTAAGTGACTTGCCCAGGGTCACACAGCTACTAAGTGTCAGAGCCCTAATTTGAACTCAAGTCTTCCTGACTCCCGGCCCAGCACTCTGCACCACCCAAGATTATAAATCCCAGAAAAGTATCATTGGTAGGAGTTTCTTCACTGGGAATTCCCTATACCAATAAATCATGGGCGTAATCTAAAACATAGTCAGCCCTATGCTTTAAAGGTCCTCTAGCTGAGGAGACCATGCTGGGTGCTGGGCTCCTAGAGTAGTGTAGAAAAAAGCTAGAAAGCAGTTTCTGACTCAGAAGATCTCGATTTGATCCCTGCTCCTGACCCTTATTTACTCTTTGATCCTAGGCAAGTTGTTTTACTCACCCTCTTTGCTCATTTTCCCATCTCTGAAATGGGAGTAATAGTTATCCTAGCCCTAGCCTCCCAGGATGGTTGGGAGGAAGGTGCTGTGCAAGGCTCAAAGGGCTGGATAAATGTGAGTTATTACTGACTCGCCCAAGGTCACTCAGTGAACAGTGGCAGTGCCAAGTCTGGATGCCAGGTTTTGCTATTTGCACTGTACCACACCATCAGCCCTTTGAAAGGCCCCCGGCCAAGAGGACTTGGCTCCTGTCTCTCATTGTTCATGCAAGAGAGAGGACGCAGTTTCTCAACCCCAGGACTCCTTTCCTGAGGGCTGAGTCTGCAGAGAGGGAAGGGAGGATCCAGTCAGGTATATCTAAACCTCCACTCCTGGTAATCAGAACCAGGCAGGATGGGAGACCTAGGGTGCCAGCCCATCGATATAACATGGGACCATGTTCTCACCTGTACTATAGGAAACAGTAGAGGAAGACAGCCAAGGTTCACAGCTGGGAGGAGAATGTCTCTGAGAAGGGAGTCTTCATTCTCAGGAAGCCGGGTCCACAAGTGGGCATGGAGGCAGAGAGAAGTTTGATTCCTCCACATCACCTGCCCTGGTCAAATAGCACTTCTGACCTGAGTAACCTCAGCTGGGATATTCCAGGCAACATGCCATTTCTAATCTATCAGTTATTCGCCCCAAAATTCACTACTGAGGATTTATATTGAGCAGAGGTGGAATTCTGTGCCACAAGTTGCAGAGAATGAAAATCTGAATAGATTCTCTGGCCTGAAAGAGCTTCTGTTTGCTTGGGGGCACGGGGCCTATATACATAAAGAAAATAAATAGGAATCAAAGCTACTATGTGAAAAGTGCCACCTGGCCAGCTGTCACACACAAGGCTTAGACCCACATCTCTTGGCTTCAGATCTAATTCTCTTTCCATTCTCCCACATTACCCTTTTCCTTGACCCTGCTTTACAACATGCTCAAAGTCGGGGGCTTGGGTAGTGTAGCCAATAGCTTATCAAATCTTCATTCTGGGCAATCAGGGTCCAAATTCTTGTGTGAATGGAACTCAGTAAAACCATATGATGTAAGGGACAGCTAGGTGGCACAGTGGATAGAGGACTGGCCCTGGAATCAGGAGGACCTGAGTTCAAATGTGGATTCAAACACTTAGTAGCTGTGTGACCCTGGGCAAGTCACTTAACTCTGATTGCCTCCAAAAACAAAACAAAAAACATGGGATATGGCAGAAAGAACACCAGGTCCACTGAGAACTTAGACGTAGATTCATTTCTTAGCTTTGCACTGCCCTGTATGACCTTGTAGTGGACAAGCCTTGCCTCTGTAGTGCTCTGTCTACTTACCTATAAATGAACTGGTTGGACTAGATGACCCCTCTGAGATCCCCCACTTCACTGTCGTAGCCTTGGCTCTCTGTCTACATGTCCTTCTCTCTGCCCCGCTCTACCTTAAGCTCCTTGAGGGTGGGGATGGTGTCTGTCTTTGTATCTTCAGAATCTGCCGCACTGACTTGCACATAGTATTTAAAATTTAATAGCTTGTTGGGTTGACCTGGCCCCTTTTGCTTCTAGGATTCTGAAGTCCCTCAGTATTCTAGGGCCTACAGGCAAGGAGGCCAAGATGTTCAGTACTCCCCTAGGAAATTCACAGCAACCCCTTGACAAATAAACACAACTTTGAAAATCAGAATTAGACTGTATGTCAGAGCTAGACGCACCTTAGGAATCACCTGGTTCAACCCCCTTTTCTTTGTGAAAAGGACACCCAGGGACAGGAAGTGATTTGCCCGAGTCCACTAGTGGCTGAATCAGAATTCAAACCCCAGTGCTCTTCCAGAATACACAGACAGCGTCTCCGTCCGAAGACAGACTCAGCAGCTTCAATCGGGCTAAGCCAGGGGTGGGGAACCTGAGGCACCTGCGGAACCTGAACCTTCACGGTGAAGGTCGCATTCAAAGGGCCACACTTGAGGACCTGGAGGGCCACATGTGGCCCCAAGGTCCCAGGTTCCCCCCTCCTATAGAAGGGTCTAGGATTTGGGGGTTGAAGCCTGTCTGTTGGGGAGGGGTCCCCATCACCTCTTAACTGGACTTGCTGGGTCCCACATGAGCAAGGAAGAGGTCCCTGGCTGGGAGGGGGGAACTGGCCGGGGCTGGGGCGCGGGGAGCCCCGGAGAGAGGAGCACAGCCGGCACCCCGAGAGCCAAGCGGCGGGTTGGAGGAGGGCCGGGCCGAGATAAAAAGCCCCGGGCTCGGATCAGAAGCACACAGGCCCCATTGTTCCCCTGTCACACTTCCCCCGGCTTTATTGCTTTTGTCCGCCACCCTATTGTCTGATTTCCTTTTGTCCCCCATTCAGCGCCCGCTGCCTTTTCATTTCCCAGCCAGCCCGCTTGTTTTCGTTTCTTTTGTCTAAAGTTCCTGAGAGGAAGGTTTTATTTTCAGCGGTTTGATTAATTCGCAGCTTGAGCCTGGGGTTTGTTTGTTATGTAATTACTGCCCTGAGCTTCAGGAGAACACCCCTTCCCTGGCCTCCCCTCCCCCTCCGCTCCCCACCCTGCCCCACCCCCAGGGGCCTGGCTGGCTGGCTGGCTCCGGGGGGCGGGGGCTCCCCTCCTGCCGGATGGGCTGAGGCCTCGCTGCTTCCTGGAGCCGCTCAGGGCCGGGGGGAGGAAAAGAAGAGTTAAGGGCTGGGGGGCGTCTAGGTTCCACTCAGTGCTGCTGGCCCTGGGGGAGGGGGACGAGTGCCCATCCTGTGCCCCCTTTGGGCCACCTGAGTGAACGTGGGCCTCAGGATCCTTGGCCTTCCCAGACCTGTCCTACCTTCCTGCTAGGCTACTCTGGTATGGAGAGTGGCCTACGTCAGTCAGGCAGTGAACGTTTATGAAGCTCCTACTAGGTGCCAGGTGCTGTCATGGGAATGCAAATAAAGGCAAAGAAAGACAGCCCCAGCCCTAGAGAAGGCAAGCAGACAAATGTGTACAAACAAGCTATGTACAGAACAGTAACCGAAACGAGTCACTAAAACCAAGAGGGACTTAGAAAGCCTTCATAAGGTGGGAGGTTAGCTGGGACCTGAGGAGCAGGGAAGCCAGGAGGCGGAGATAGAAGGGAGGGAATTCCTGGCATGAGGGATGCCCACGAAAAGGCACAGTCTTGGGAGATGGGAGCGTCATGTGGAAGAACAGGAAGAAGGTTGGGGCCACTAGATAGATGCATTCTTAGGGCCCTGTAAGGTGTAAAAAGACTAGAAAGATAGAGGGCAGGACAGGGGCCTTTGTTATGAAGGGCATCGAACGCCAAACCGAAGTCATATCTCTTTGGCTACTGTGGCCCTCAACTAACTAGATTGAGGGAGCTGTAGAGGAGACAGAGGGCAGTGAGGGCATTTGACTGAGAGTAGCATCTTTGAACCCATTCCCAAAGAAAGGTATATAACATTAGCATAGCTAATACATAATGTTTCAAAGTTTTGAACTTTGGATAATGTTTAAATCATTGTTCAGTCATTATTACCTAGGAAAAAGGGGGTCACCATATTATTGGAGTTAGAGGAATCTTAGAAACCATCTAACCCAGGAGTTCTCAAACTATTTGATCTCAGGATTCCTTAACATTTTCAAAGATCACTGAGGATCGAGTGGTTCAGTGGGTAAAGCCCTGGGCCTAGAGATAGGAGGGTCCAAGTTCAAATACTGCCTCAGATACTTAGTAGCTGTATGACCCTGGGGAAGTCACTTTACCCAGATTGCCTCTAAGGGGGGGAAAAAGGCAATGAGGATTTCCTTAAAAAGATCTTTTGTTTTTGTGAATTTTATCTATCAGTTTATTGTCACTACTTTTCATTTGTCACAGTTGTGTCTAACTCCTCATGACTGAAATTTTCTTGGCAGAGATATTGGAAGTGGTTTGCCATTTCCTTCTAGAGCTCATTTTACAGATGAGCAACTGAGGCAAACCAGATTCGGTGACTTGCCTGGGGTCAAGCAGCTAGGAATTGTATGAGGTCAGATTTGTACTCAGGAAGATAAATCTTTCTGATTTTAGGTCCAGTGCTCTATCCACTGCACCACATAGCTGCCCCTATATCTATTAATATTTGCTGTATTTGAAATGAAAGCTGTTTCAAGCTATTAATTCATTTGAAAATAATAGACCCAGCACACATCCAACATCAATAACATTTTAATAAAATAGATACATTTTCCAAAACAAAAAAGAATTCGTAAAGAGAATGACATTCTTTTACATATTTTCTCAAATCTCTTTTAATGTCTGGCTTAATAGAAGACAGTCGGATTCTCCAAATGCTTCTATGTTCAGTCTATTGCAATATATTGTTTTGATTTGAGTATAGCAAGAAAATCCAACAGCACACATAGGTGGTTGAAAAAGGGAAAGCCTTTTGGTAGGCAAATAAGGTCTCAATATTATTATAAAAATAGTTTTGACTTCAGGGACCCCCCTGAAAGCATCTTGAGGATACAAAAACGCTTTTCACATTAGAACCCAGTCTCCTCAATTTAGAAATGGGAAAACTGAGGCCTTTTGTGACAGAGGTAGGGAGATATGTTGGATAAAGAGCACCTGATTTTCAGTTCAGTCTCTTGTTACTTATCTATGTAACCTTGGACAAGTCATTTGACTTTCTCTTTGCCTCAGTTTCCTCATGTATAAAATGAGGGTAATAGATTAGATGGTCCTTTCTACCTTTGACATTCTTTTTCCTAATTAAGGGGAGAAAGGGGATAAGCATATATGAAGTATCTGCTTTGCACCAGGAACTGTGCTAAGAACTTTACAATTACAATTCAAACCTAGATTATTTTGTTTACAGAACCAGTGTCCTTTTCACTAAAACAAACCAAAGCATTGAAGATTGAGTTGATAAGAAGTCATTAGTTAAGACTATCCTCAATTTTCATAAACTAGTTTATCCAGAAAAAGAAATACCAGCTAGGAGGTACAGTGAATAGAATGTTTTGCTTCAGTTTCCTCCTTTGTAAAATGGGGATGATAACAGTACCTGCCAGGGTTGTTGTGAGGATCTAATGAGAATGTTTGTAAAGTGCTTAGTGTAGCACTGGCATGTAGTAGGCACTCTAAACTCTAACAGTGTTAGCGGTCTTTATTGTGGTTAGCATTATCATTACCTCGCTGGGTTGTAAGAATTAAATGAAATAGTGTTTGTAAAGCACTTGGAACAAACAGTGGCTGGCACATAGTGGGTACTCTCTCCCCCTTTCTCTCTAGGTAGAGTGTGTGTGTGTGTGTGTGTGTATTTATTTTAACCCTTCCTCTCCCCCTCCCCAGAAGTCCCTATGTTAAAAAATTTGTATGTAGGCAGCTGCTCTTTCTTTTCTTCTTGTATAGAATATAGACTTTTGACACATGTGTGATATATTAGAAGTTGGGGGAATTGGTTGTGATATTGAACTTCTAAATTTAGGTGAGTCTCATTTTGAGTTTTCCTTTCCTTTTTTTGGCAGGATGTCCATGAGGAGCCCCATCTCTCCCCAGCTGGCACTAGATGGCATTGGGACCATGGTGAACTGCACTGTCAAGGCAGAAGAAAAGAAGGAGATATGCCAGGAGGCCCCACCTGGTCAACAGGTGCCAGCCCCTGCTGCAGAACCCTTGACTGGAGACCCAGCCCGGGCCCCCCAGGATGGATCTGACTCAAGTGGCCCACCCCAGGTGACTCCTAATTAATTACCTTAGATTGCCCCAGTCTCAGTTTCCCTCTTTCTCAGTGTTTCACTCTCGAGTGGAATCACAGGCCAGGGTAATGGCACTGACCTACTTGGTGAAACATCCTCTCATTCAGATGGAGATGGCTATCTTTAGGTAATAGGACTTGGATTCTTAGCTGGAAAGGGACATTAGAGATCCAGCCCCATCTTTTCACATGTTAGAGAACTGAGGTCCAGGTAAATCACTCCAGGTCCCATAGGAAATTGCAGAGCTGAGACTTGAACCCAGATCCTTTGAATGTATATGCAGTGCTTTCTGCATCACAACCCACTGCCTCTTCCTAGGTTTGGTCTTGGCCCAGAGTTCAGGCCATTTGACTTCACCATACAAAATTAGGAAAAACTAGTCTATAAAATGGGGTGTAATAACACGTATACTTTTATTTCACAAGCTTCCTTGGGGACAGAGGTGTAAAACTTAAAGTGCTTATATAAATGTGAATTGTTATTATTGCATCTTATGGTTATGTTCCTAACAGGGACATGGCATTCATTCATTCAGTCAGTCAGAGCATACTTGGTATGGCTGACACTGGAAGAGAATAGGAGGTATAACACTTCTTCGCATGTGGTCACTGCTTCATGGTACTCTAGAACTAAAGTGAGAGGGACCTCAGGCATCTGGTCCAAGCTCCACATTTTACAGGTGAAGAGATTAAGAGAACCAAAGGTCATTTGAACCCAGGCCCTCTGACTCCAGAGCCAACAATCTTTCACTGTCCCATGCTTCTTGTCATATGTTATAATCTGGTTGGAGAAGCAAGTCAGGTACACGTGAATATCTAACAAGCTGTGTAGTAACGAGACTCCTTTCCTGTGTGACTCTTGGAAATCAGTCTTCTTACTCACCCAAGAGTTAAATAACCATACAAGACAACAATACAATTTCTTTCTCCCTGAAATGAGGGGGGTGGACTAGAAGCTCTTTAAGGTTCCTTCCAACTCTAAAATATTCTATGATTCTATTTAAAAGATGTCACAAGGCTTGTAATTAAAGAGCCAGATGAAGGGAACAGACAGTAACTGTTGTGAGAGGTGGGAGGAGGAAAAGACCCTTCCAGTCTGGTGTGGTCATAGGAGGCTTCATGGAAGCAGGGAGGATTTGAGGAGGGCTCAGAAGGCTGGGTTGGACTCAGATAATCATCAAGAAGAAGGAGGGGCTGTGTATAAGAGGAGTGCAGTGAGAGCCAACATGTGGCACATGCAAGGGGTTGGTGAAGAGACTGGCCTGGCTGGATTGAAAGGATGTATGTGGTGGAAAGAGTCCCTAGGTTATGGATGCAGCAATAATCACAGCCTTGTGACAGCGGGATAGTCAGAGGCCGTAACCTACCAACATCAGCGTCTGCTAAATTTCCCAGGAGTTTGTGTGGTACAGTGGAAAGAGTGCAGGACCTGGATTCAGATCTCGCCTCTGATGCTTATTCTCTCTGTGACCTTGGGCAAATTGCTTAATCTTCCTAGTTTCTTCTTTTTTCAAATGAAAGTGTTAAACTGGGTGGCCTCCAAGGCCTTTCTAGCTCTAGACCTAAGATTCTAAGAGAAAGAGAATTAAGGATGTGTCATGGCTTCTGGATAAGCCAGAACCACTGACCAGGTCTTTCTGAGGTATGTTGTCATCATTCCTTTGTTAAATACTATGAAAGCATAGCTGAAAACTAAAAACCTTATTCTTTTCTCTGGTATATTTCTTGATCTTTTGTTTTATTGTCAATTAATTTTAAGCAGAGCCCACCTGACTGAGAGGAAACTGTTGGTGTCTCTCTCTACAATTGTTTATGAGTTGAATAAAGTGTCTTTGACTTTAGCTAAAATGTAGAGTAGAGATTGTTTCTTTCATGTTAGGAAATCCCATGTAAGAAAGGCATATGTGGTAGCTATTACAGCTCAATTTATCTAAAGCTCAGCCTCATTTCTTCTACTTCTCCCCAGAAAACCACTTTGCCTTTGCTGAAGGCTTGTCTTCCCTCTGGGTGTCTGTCTGTGTCTGTGTGACAATTGTCCACATAATGACAATTTGAGATGGATTGTGTTACAGGACTGTGGGTCCCCAAAGAGCAATGGGCCACCAGAACCCAGGAGATCAGGGCCTGAGCCAGCCACTGGAAGCCAAGAAAAGCTGGATTTCAATCGGAATTTGAAAGAAGGTAAGGTCCTCATCAAGGATAAAAGTGGGTTTTCCAGGGTGCCCAGGGATACTGATGGGAGGTGTTGGGAAAGGTCATTTTTCATCTATTGGTATCTTTCAGTCATGCCCACCATTGAGAAGCTTCTATCCAGTGACTGGAGAGAGAGGCTTCTAGGACGAAGCACTGTGGAAACCAAAGATGTCAAAGGTGAGGATTTTATACCTTGGCAGAGAGGAAGTAGTGGGTATGGAGGTGGTTTATGTTGACATGAATCTGAGTCTCTATACCATCTTCCTGAGTTGATAGGCCAAGGGAACAGAAACTCTGATAGTAGAAGATTCTGACCCAGCAACAGGAGGAATGAGACCTGGAAGATGCCCAGAGTCATTTGGTCAAATATTTATAAAATGCCTACTATGTGGCAGGCGCCAGGTTTACAAAGAAAGGTAAAAGATAGTTTCTGTTTTCAAGGAGCTCATTTGTGCCCACCAGTCTAATGGGTAAGCATTATGCAAACAAGTCATACAAATTACATACGGGATAAATTAGAAATAATCTACAGTGGATTTGTTCTTTGAGGTTTAGATTCAAAGGGCTACACTTGAGGACCTAGAGGGCCACATGTGACCTTGAGGCCACAAGTTCCCCACCTCTGGTCCAGAAGGCACTAGAATGAAGAGGGACTAGGGAAGATTTTCTGTAGAAGGTGGGATTTTAGACATAACTTGAAGAAGACCAGAAAGCCAGGAGGTAGATATTCGAAGCATAGGGGTAGGGACAAGGATTACCAGTGAAAATGCAGACCAACCAGTCCAATCATGAGGTGATAAGGACCATAGTGGCAGCATCATAGAAGAGGTCATATGCAAGAGATGTTACAGAGGCCTTGGCAATAGTTTGGATATGGGGGAGGTGAGGAAGGGAGAGACAATGGGGAGTTGAGGATGGCACATAGTTTTCTTGTGTGGGTGAATGGGAGGGTGGTGGTACTCTCAATAGTAACAGGGAAATTCAGAATGGGAGAAGATTTTAGGGGAAAGTTAACGAGCTCAGTTTTGAACAGGCTGAGTTTAAGATATCTGCAAGACATCTAGTCCAAGATGTCCAATAGGCAGTTGGAGATGTGAGATTGAATATCAGTAGATGTGCTATGGCCAATGCAGAAATTTGTTTTGTATGATTTCACATGTATAATTGATGTTATGTTGCTTGCTTTGTCAGTGGTTGGGGGAGGGAGAGAACTTGGAACTCCAAATTTAAGAAGAAAAGAATGTTAAATGTAAATAATAAAATTTTAAAGATGAACATAAACACATACAAAAGAATGTCAGCAGAGGTCAGGATTGAAAAGGCAGATCTGAGAATAATCAGCAGCAGAGAGATGAGAATTGAATCCAAGGAAGCTGAGGAAGTAAAAGAATTTAGAGGGAGGAGAGAAGAGGGACCAGGCCAGAACCTTGTGGGATGCTTGTGGTTAGCAGGTATGACCTAGATAAAGTTCTAGTAAAGGAAACTGAGAAATGGTCAGAAAGGTAAGAGGAGAGAGCAGTGTCACAAAAACCTAGAGAAAGAAGGATGAGGGTGATTCAGTGTTAAAGCCTTCACGAAGGTCAAGAAATGGGAGGACTGAGAAAAGGCCATCATATTGGGTGATTAAAGAAATCCTTTGTAAGTTGGGAGAAAGCAATTTCAGTTGAATGAAGAGGTAGAGAGTTAAGAAGATAGCGAGAAGAAAGAAATTGGAGACACCTATTGTTTAGGACCTCCTCAAGGAGTTTAGCTACAAAAGGGTGGAGAGATAATAGTGGGGGTGGATGGATCTAGTGAGCATCTTTTGAGGATGGTGGAGACATGGGCATGTGTGTAGACTAGTGGATATGGAAGACTAAAGATAAGTAAGAGATTGGGGATGGTAGAGGAGGAGCAAGGAGATCAAGCTCCATCTAGGTCTCTATCTGGATTTTAATGTCTAGGTAGGATGACACTTTGATGGTGAGTCTTTTCATGGCACCAGCCTGAACTAGTCTGTATCATTGCAAATACACTACTTACACCAGTCTTATCATCAGCTGTGACCCCTTCATGCACTTATGGCTTTCTAACTCTGTATTATCCAGGTAGAATGTATGCGTGGGGTGTGCTACAGGGAAAGGAGTAGTGGATTTTGAGTCTGAGAAACTGGGTTCAAATTCTGGGCTCTACCACTCATTACCTTGTACCTTGTACTAGGCATGCAACCTCTCTGGGCCTCAGTTTCCTCATCTATGAAATAAGGGTTTGGATTAGACAACCCCTATATGATTTCTTCTAGCTCTGGATCAATGATTCCACTGACTTGACTTTGGGCTCTTTCCTCCTTAGCACAGTGTCTGGCACAGAGTAGGTGTTTAATAAATGCTTATTGACTTTGAAGTCAGAAGAACTGAGGTCTAGCCCATGCTAGGTCACCCACTTGCTATGTGATTTTGCCTCTTCCTGCTTCATTTGTCTCTAATTTGATTCAGTTCAGTCCAGATTTATTGAGTAGTTATTTGCAGAGCCCTTTGCTGTGTCCAATGATACAAAGTTAGATATAACATGGGATCATAGATTTAGAGATGGAACAGACCTCCAAGGTCATCTGCTCTAACCCATTTATTTTACAGATGAAAAAAAATGAAGGCTCAGAGAAATGAAGTGACTTTCCCAAGGTCACACATACAGTAAGTAAAAGAGCCAGAATTGGAATTCAGGTTTTTTGACTCCAAATTCAGCACTCTTTCCCTAATTTCTTAAACTCTGTTTTTAAGGATCTTATACTGAAAAAGGAAAAAGACATGTATACAATTGGTATTATTATAAGGGAAAGCAAAATACAGGAGTAGTCCAGGTATAGCAGTGTGCTACTGACCCTTTTCAATAGCCCTGTGGCTATTGGGATCATTAGTGAATGAAGCTGCAGTCCTCGCTCATAACCCTATCTATTTGCATCCTTCTTATATTTTCCCTGCCTTCCTGGTGGTATTGGTATTCCATCATAGCCCTCCGACTATGCATGTCCTATGAATGAGACCTGGAGAAACTGATCTAAATCTGAGATGCCACATTAGGCAAGAGATCCTAAGGTTTGGCTTTGAGAAGGAACATACTGTCATCTATCCAGGTCTGACTTACCATCTTTCTGTCAGTGCCATGGGGAATTGTGGGAGATATTTCTTGTTTGAGTAGGGACCCAAGAAAGCCTGGCGGAAAAGGAACTTCAGCTTCTAGTAATGATCCATCAGCTGTCTACTCTTCGGGACCAGCTCCTGACAGCTCACTCGGAGCAGAAGAATATGGCTGCCATGTTGTTTGAGAAGCAGCAGCAGCAGATGGAACTGGCCAGGCAGCAGCAAGAGCAGGTGAGCCCTGACCCATCCACTTCCCCTTGAGGTGTGAGAATTTAGCATTTGCTAGATGATGTGTACTCAGGGGGAAGAGATAGAAGCTTGAGCATAAGACTCAGACAACCCTAACCACCAAGACTTTGTGTAGATAATGGGGGGAAGTCATTTTAATATTCTAGATTTCATAGGTTGACTTGGGGGCAATCATTAGAGGGAGGTATGTGTGTATATTAGGGAGGGGATATCTACTCTTTTAAACATAATTGTAAGAACCTGGGACCTCCAGCTAGACTAAAATGAATTCATATGGGTAATGGGCAGTGGAAGTCCAGAGTAAGTAGGAAGATAGTAAGAGATCTCCTAGTTGTCCTTGAGTTCAAGTCACTACATGACTACTTAGCTGGGAACTGAAAGAACTAACACATGAGATTGCTGATTTTGGAGAAAAGGAGAGACACTGAAAGAATGAAGTAGGACAAATAACCTGATTTGAGAGAGAATAGAAGTTTTTAAAAAAAAGATCAGTGGTCTTGGCTTTGATTCCTGGAAACAATTCAAAAGTATATTATTAAAAAGATGACTATTGAATATCTAGAAGAGGAAATAGTGATCACAAAAAGCCTTCATCAAACTCAGATCATGCCAAGCCAACTTTATTTCCTTTTTTTGATAGGCTTTCTAGTCAACATCACCCATAGATTTAGTTTACCTAGGTTTTATTTTTAAATTGTATTTATTTTTTTCAATCAGCAAAAATCTACCTTTTCTCCCTCCTACCCCACAATACACACATATGTATGTCTTATTCTGCGCTTTGAGTCCTTCACCTCTCTATTGAGTATGTCTCATCATTAGTCACTAGAATTATGATTAGAGTTCTTCAGTTTTTCCAAATTATTTGTGTTTGCCTTATTACTGTTACTATATAAATTGTCCTCCTGTCTGTTGACTTCACTCTGCATCAGTTCATGTAAGTCTTCCTATGTTTCTCTGAAACTATTCCTTTCATCATTTCTTATAACACAATAGTGTTCCTTCACATTTATATACTAAAACTTGTTCAGCCATCCCCCAAATGATAGATGACTCCTTCAGATTCCCTTTCTTTGTCACTTCAAAAAGAGCTATATTTTTGTACATATTTTAGTTAAGATTTGTTTTGTTTAGGACTGATCTCTCTCTTAATCTAAATTCCCTCCAATTCCCCCTACTCCCTTCTTCCTTTCTTCCCTGTCCCAGTGTATTCCTATTCTCCTCTTTTTCCATTCGTCTAATATCATCAAGGACTAACAGAACTAATGCTGAGCCTTCTGTCTAATTAGAGTCAATGTGTAACCCTCAATGATGACTGGGCTCAGAGGGAACAAATATATTATCTCTGCATATTTGAATTTAAATGGTTTATCCTTGTTTAGTCCCTTATGATTGTTCTTTCCTGTTTACCCTTGTATATTTTTCTTTGTTCCTGTGATTTAATTAAAATATTTCTTCTTAGCTCTAGTAGTTTCTTTTTTTTTTAATTTTTTTAAAACTTTTTTTCTGATATTTTCAATAGGAATGCATGGAAATCCTCTATTTTGTTAAAGGTCTATTTTTCCCCCTGTAGTATTACACGTAGGTTTGCTAACTAAGGTATTCTTGACTGCAAGCATATATCCTTAGCCTTCTGGAATATCATATTCCAAGTTCTTCACTCTTTAATAGTGCTGGCTACTAAATCATATGTATGCTTGATTGTAGCTCTTCAGTACTTGAATTCTTTTCATTCTTGCTATTTGCTATCTTTTTTTGTTTGTCCTGGAAACTTTCATTTTGTCTGTAATATTTCTTGGAGTTTTCATTTGGGTTTTTTTTTTCTGGAGGTAACCAATGAATTCTTTTACTTTGCCCTTTGATTCTAAAAGAGCTGGGTGTTGTTTATTTGTTTTTAAGATTTCCTGAAATATGATGTCTTGGGTCTTTTGTTTTCTTCATGGTTTTCAAGTAGTCCAATGATTTTTTTCCCTCCTCAATCTGTTTTTTATGTCAGTTGTTTTTCTTTTGAGGTTTCTTACATTTTCTTCTATTTCTTTTTGTCTTTTGCATTTCTTGTTCTCTCAGGGTGTCTTGGGTTCTATTTGGGCCATTGCATAGACAAGTGCCAAGCCATTAATCCCCTTTCTAATTCTTTCTTCCATAGCTCTCATTCCCTTTTCAGTTTTTTCCTCTATTGCTTTTATTTCACTGCCAAAAGCATTTTTAAAACTATTTTAAAGTCTTGCTTCATATCTTCCTGGTTGGATTTGTTTCCAAACTGTGTCTTTTTCTGAGGCTTTGCTAGTAGATGTTCTGGAGTCATTCACTTCTTCAGAGTTTATGTCTTCAGTATTCAGATCTTTTATTGTGATTTTTTTTTGAGTGCTCATTTTTCCAACCTATTTCTTGATTTCAGACTTTATATTAGGGCCAGGCTTTGTACAGTTGTAGAGGAAAGGTCAGGGCTGGTCCTGTTAATGCTTTCCTGGGAGTATTGTGTTTTATGTTATTCTAGGATTTCAAGATGAAGACCCGTAAACTTTCAGCCTTCCCAAAGTGGTCTTATCTAGGGTAAAGTCTGATTGCTGTCCTTCTGGTCTCAGCTTTACCTCCTGACCTGGGTTTGTGTTTGAGCAACAATCGGACATTGCTAGAGTCAACCAATGTCAACCCACTGGGAAACTGCTGGTTCAGAGTAATAGAACTGAAGGTTGCCCTTTTGTTTGAGATTCCAGTCTCAGTTTCCTTTGAAGGCTTCAGACTGGGACTAAAAACTAGAACTGAGACTCTGCTCTGCTCCTGGGTGTCCAAGTCATGCTGTTGCTGCTTACTTCTGAAGTTGCTCCTTTCTTGATACACTACCTAGGGTCTGCAACTGATGCTAACCCAGGAAAATCTCCTTACCCTAGAAAGTCATCCTTGATGGCAAGTCCCCTCCTTGGTCTGCTCTGGACCTGTGTCCCAGAACTACTTAGCACTTTTTCTCACACTGTGCATAAATTTCATCTCATTATGAATCTGCTACCTCCTCTTGCTCTGTTTTGCAACCTCTCCCTGGGCACTGGAGTGCTCTATAGGGAGTGCATTCCTTTGTCAGATGTTGTTCCCTTTATCCCCAGACCTCTCTAGTTATTTCCTTGTGCTGAATGAGGCTGGAAAAATAACTCACTGTGACTTTTTCTTGTATTTTCCCCTCAAAACTCAATCTGCTTTGTTTTCTAGATCTGTTTGAAGGAATTTGAGTTGAGGGAAACTCACTTTGCCCTTACCCCTACTCTTGGTTCCTTCTCTAGATTTTTAAAATATATTTGACAAAGTATCTCATGCTTTTCTTGTGGAAAATATGGCAAGATGTGGGCTAGCTGATAGGATAGTTAGAGTCAGAACTGGTTGAATGGCAGAACCAAAAAAATAGCCATTAATGGTTTGGTATTACCTTGGCATGAGGTTGCCAGTGAAAGATTTCAGGAGTCCCTATTTGGCCCTGTGCCATTAACATTTTCATCAGTGCTTTGAATAAAGCATAGATGGTACACATATCCAATTTGGAGGTGATATATTGCTGAGAAGGATAGCTAGCACACTAAATTACCAAGTCAGGACACAAAAAAATTAGACAGGCTAGAATATTGGGATGAATCTAATAAGTTGACATTTAATTGGGTTATACTTGGGTTAAAAAATCAACTTCACAAATACAAGATGGAGAAGATGTGGCTAGGTAGCAGGGGGGAGGTTGGTGAATGATGGGCTAAACATGAGTCAGCCGAGTCAAGTGGCTGCCAAAGAAAGCTAATGCAATCTTAGGAAGCCTTAAGAGAAGTGTTGTATCCAGAACTAGGGCATTAGTAGTTCCCCTATCTTCTGCTTTGGTCAGACTGCATCTGCAGTATTGTGTCCAGTTTTTGCTGCCGAATTTTAGGTTGGACATTGATAAACTTAAAATTTTCCAAAGGAGAACAATCGAGCTGGTCAAGGGACTAGAAATCACTGTTCTGTGAGACTCAGTTAAAGAAATCAGAGATGTTAATTTAATCTTGAGAAGAGATTTCTTGAGGGTAGTGGGACTATGATAGTTGCCTTCAAGTATTTGAAGGGCTGCCATGCAGAATAGACTTGCTCTGCTTGGCACCAGAGGACAGAACTAGGTATAATGAAAGGAAGCTGCAAAAAGAAAAGATTTGACTGTATCCCAGAGAGATTTAAAAACAAGGGAAAAGGATCTATGTGTACAAAAATATTTATAGCAGCCCTTTTCATTGAGACAAAATATTGGAAACTGAGGGGATGCCCATCAATTGGGGAATGACTGAACAAGCTCTGCTATATGGAATGGAATACCACTGTGCAATAAGAAATGATGAACAGGCAGATTTCAGAAATACCTGGAAAGACCGTATGAACTGATGGAAAGTGAAATGAGGAGAACAAGGAAAACATTGTACATAGTATCAGCAACATTGTGTGATGACCAAGTATGAATGCTTCAGCTCTTCTTAGCAACATAATGTTATGAAAGACTCATAAAGAAAAATGCTGTCCACATCCAGATAAAGAACTGATAGACTCTGAATGCAGATTGAAGCATATTTTTTTCACTTATTTTATTCTTTTTCATGTTTTGTTTTACATGATAGCATATATATAACCTATATCAAATTGAGTACCATTTTTGGAAGAGGGGAGGGGAGGAAGGGAGAAAAGTTTGAAACTCAAATCTTGTAAAAATGAATGCTAACAATTGTCTTGATATGTAATTAGGAAAAATGCTATTAAAAAAAGATTTAGGCTTGATATAAGAAAAAAAATCTTCCTAAAAATTAAGAGCTCTCCGAACAACTAGGTGGCACAATGGAGTCAGGAAGACTTGAGTTAAAATTAGTCTTAAACACGTTCTACCTGTGTGACCCTGGGCAAGTCACTTCACCCTGATTGTCTCAACAAAAAAAAAAAAGCTCTCTAAAATTGGAATGGGCTACCTGGGAAGGTAGTGAGTTCCTCTTCCCTGTAGGTCTTCAAGCAACCCATTGTCTAGTGTATTGCTTAATTGGTTTTTGATCAAGGAATGATTGGAATAGGGGATATTTTGTGACCATGTCACCCCCATGCCTCCTTTTTTTTCCTTTCTCTGGATGAATTCTATTCATTCAAGAAGAGAGTAGATTTGGAAACCTGAATGACTGCCTGCATTTCCCTCCCCTTGACCCTGTAGACTCTACATGGGACTAGGTTTCCTTAGAGGTTCTGTGGTTTGTCCCAGCACAGATAGGGCCAGGGTACAGGGTTCCAATGGCCATTCTGTAGGGCTGGGACATTCCCCTTAGAGAAAGACTGTGGGCATGCAAGGATTAATCGGGCATGGCCCTGTTCTGTCCTCCCCACCCGTTCCTGTAACCAGATAGCAAAGCAGCAGCAGCAACTCATTCAGCAACAGCACAAGATCAACCTCCTCCAACAGCAGATCCAGGTAAAGAGGGAGGCAGGGTTGTCAGAATGCTTGGAGGGGGGGGCAGGTCCTGAGGGGAAGCAGGTGGTGGGAATGTTGGGAGGGGAGGGAGGCTTAGAGGCATGGAGTCTGAAAGATCAAGGGGCAAATTCTTCCTCTGACACAGCAGGGTGATCAAGGCACAGCCTTGGCTTTCTCATCTGTAAAATGAAGGGATTGGACTCCATGGTCTTTAAGGTCCCTTCTGGCTCTCAATCTATGATCCAGTGAATCAGTTGTCTTTAGAGACTCTTCCACTACAAGATGTTCTGCTAGTAACCTCCCTTCTCCACACTCAATTTATCATGGCAGGTGGTGGAAAGGGAGCTTCTCTGGGGGAATGGTACTGGAATGGGGCTGGTGAAGTAAGCAAGGTCTACAGTCAGGACAATAACCAGGGTCCCTAGTGTCCCTATGTGGTATCATGGAAAAATTATGTTTGTCCTAAACTAACTAACCAACCAACCTTGGGCCAGAATTGGAATTCTGCTGTATAGTAGCATGGAACCTTGTGCAAATCACCTAATCTTTAGAACTCCATTTCCTCCTCAGTGAGATGAGGTGATGGGATTAGGTTTCTGAAGCCCTCCTAGATCTAATATCCTCTGATTCTCTTTTTTCAACTTCTTTCACTTCTTTTCTCTTTCTCTGCGGAGAGGTTTGAGGGTAAATACTTCCTAAGGCACCATGGTATAGTGGAAAAATCAATGGATTGAGAGTCAAGAGTTTTTTGGTTCAAATCCCGCTTCTGTTTGACCCTGGAGAAGTCTTTCACCTTTCCAGGCCTCCGGTTCCTCTTTTGTAAAATGAGGGGATGGAGTAGATGACCTCTAAGTTCTCTCTTAGCTCTAAATATTTGATCTATAATTTGATTTCCTTAATAGGAATTGGTACTCATAGAACCCTAGACATGTAGAAAGAAAGACAAAACACAGGTATCCCCCTGGCTGGCTAGAAGTAAAAGCATTGAACCCTTTGCCCTCTCTCCATAAGTTCAGATGCTTCCTTCGTGTGACCTGGAGTTGCCACGTCTGGGGAGCTCACATGGGGGGGTCTTTCTCCCTTCAGCAGGTCAACATGCCTTATGTCATGATCCCTGCGTTTCCTCCCAGCCACCAGCCCATGCCGGTCACTGCTGACTCCCAGCTGGCACTACCTATTCAGCCTATCCCTTGTAAACCAGGTAAGTGGGGGATCCTAAGGGGAAGGCTGGGAGTCTCAGAACCTTGGCTAGTTCTGAAAAGGAAAGCATTTCTGGAGGCAGCACTAGAAATCTGGAGACGTTGGTCCTATTCCAGGAACTTATGCAACACTGTATGTTCCTTAGTCTTCTGGGGTCCCAGTTTCCTCATCTGTACAATAGGCAATATTTCACAGTGTGCATGGAGAGAACCCAATGAGGTCATTCATCCAACAAACATTATTGAGCACCTACCATATACAAGATACTTTTCTAGAAAATAGTAAGATATAATCACTATTCTGAAGGAGCTAACAGTCTACATTAATATCTGCATGATTTCAATTTAATTAGATCAGATATTATCCCCATTTTATAGATAAGTAAACAGAGACTCAGACAAGAATTGACTTGCTCAAGGCATATATAGCTGACAAATAGAAGACCTGGAATTAAAATCTCCACATCCTCTGACTCTAAGTACAGTGCCCTTTCTAAAAATGCTGTGGAAAATATATAGGAAAGAGTTCATTTAGAAGTAGCATGATACAGTGGAAAGAAGGTCAGCTCTGGAGCTTGAGGATCTGAGTTCAAATTCCACCTGTGTGACCATAGGTGAGTGACTTAACTTCCCCCAGACCTGAGCTTCATCAGTAAAATGAGGCGATGTTGGACTGGATGAGGTCCCTTCTAACTCTAAATCCATAGACTTATGGTCTCTTTGCTATCAGTTACTTTATAAATGTAAGGAAGGGTTGTTTTTTCCTCTGGTTCCTGGGGCCATTAAGACTAACTTGAAGATTTGATACAATTTGAACTTCTGCTTCTTGGCCGCTAGGTGGCGCAGTGGAACAGATTACCTGGCCTGGAGTCAGGAAGACTCCTCTTCTGGAGTTCAAATCCAGCCTTAGACACTTCCTAGCTGTGTGACCCTGGGCAAGTCACTTAAGTAACCCTGTTTGTCTCAGGGAGAAGAAAATGGCAACACTCCAATTTCTTTGCCAAGAAAACCCCAAATGGGGTCACAAGGATTCAGATACGACTGAAAGATACACTGATCTCTCCAAAATCTCCAAGCGCATCATTTCCCCCCTCACTGGCCATACCAATCCCCACAACTGTCTCCTTGTAGGTAAAGAACACAAGCGGAGTAACAAATTCAATTCACCAAATCTACCCCCCTATTGTGTCCCTCCTACTGGTACACATATATGTACAACAGCCTCATCACACACTAGCTGATGGGGATAAATGAGGAAAGGGAAAGACAGACTGGAGAGAGAGCAGACTCAGCAGCTGAGCAGTGGAGAGTTGATTAGAATTCCTGTTGGCTCACTGCCTGATTTCTTTTTGGCCCTGAGTGTGGGGCGGCTGGTCAGCGACACTAATTGAAAGCTTGCATTTGTCTAGCTCTGTATTTGGCACTTTGGAGTAAGCTACAGAGAATGATAGGATAGGCTCTGGGTTTTTTGTTTTTTTTTTTTAGGAAGACTTTTGTTCTAAACATGACATTTAAATACAGCCAATCAAACTTGCTTAGCAACTATTTGCACTGAAATGAATTAGTCTCATTATAAAGTATCGCGAGATGCTGGCCTTTCACTCAACATTAGGATCCTTTTTGTTCGTTCATTCTCTTTTGCTCGTCCTCCTAGGTAGTGAGTGTATACTAGTACCTGCTTTTTCATTTTGCATTATTTCATACAGTTATTTACAGATTTTTTTTGGTATTCTTCTCTACTTGTCAGCTTTAATTGTATTGTTCTATTACATTAATGTGCCACAATTTCTTTAACCAATGCTATCTTGTCGGACATTTGGGTTATTTCTAGAGCTTAGTCGTGGTTTTTGGTTCTGCACAATTACATATATTGCTGCTATAAATAGAGTTAGTTGTACAGATAACTCTTTTTGGTTTGGTTTGGCTTTGGGGCACACTCTGAGGATATATTTCCAACAATGAAATTATTAGGTCCAGCCCTTGCTTACTGCCTTTAACAAGTGGTGCAGTGGACAGATCACTGACACGGAAGTCAGGAAGTTCAACCTGGCTTCAGATACTCCCCAGCTGCATGCAGCTCGTAAGTGTCGCATATCTTAGGCCACATTTGAACTCAGGTCCTCCTGACTCCAAGGCTGATGCTCTATCCACTATGCCACCTAGCCGCCCTCAAAATCCAAATTCTTTAACCTATCACTCAAGGTCAATTCAAGGCCCAACTATCCTTGCCTCATTCTCCTCAGGCTCTAGAAATAAAAGAGTTTACAGATATCATCATAGATGACATCTATTTAAATCCTTTGTTTTGCAGAGGAAGAAACTGGGTCCAATGGTGGTAAAGTGCCTTGTTCTATCTAAGAGTTGAGAGTCAGAATTTGAACTCAGGTCCTCTGACTCCAAATTCAATACTCTTTCCACCCAAAAGCTATACCTAACTTTTCTTCTATCCTCTCTATCCGTTCCTTTGCCTTTGGTCATATTGTATGAAATGTACACTGACCCCATCTCCTTCACACTCTACACATCCTTGGAGACCCATCTCAAATGGTCATATCTTTGCAGCCTTCTCTGATTTTCCCAGCCAGAAGTCAGAGTGGTGGGATTTAGAGTATGATGGGACTTTTGAGGTGATCTTTTGACTCTTTCATTCCTCTGTGTTCAACAAACCCTTGGATCACCCCACTTATGATTCTCGTCACGTATTGCAGCTTGGGTATATATCTTGTCTCTCCAAGTAAGCTTTCTAAGGGCAGAGACCATGTCATATTTTCTGTCTGCATCCCCTTTAGTGTCTTGCACACCCAAGAAATATTTGCTGAATTGGATGAATACATAGCCTTGGAAAGGGTTTAGAATGTTGCCTAGAGCTTATATGTTAGCACTTTACATTGTGCTGGGTATGTAGGAGTGGTGTGTGTGTGTGTGCGCCACCATCAGAATTGCAAGATGGTTAGTGGGTAGACCTAGCTGACTTGTCAGATGCTGGGAGGGACAGCTGCTAAAGCCAAGCTGGAGACGAGAACTCCAACCCGCTGTCTGTCCATCTGTCCTGGCCGCCGATGTGCCTCGTCAAGCAGGGTCTCTGCTGTTCTATGCTCATCCAGGACTTTTCTCCTTGCCGCCTTTTCCACAGTGGAGTACCCGCTGCAGCTGCTGCACAGCCCCCCTACCCCTGCAGTGAAGAGACCTGGGGCCGTTTCTACTCATCACCCTCTCCAGGTACTATGACACCCCCACTTGGGACTGGGGAAGGGACAGGGTGGGAGAGAGATTCACTCTGCCCACTCCATCTCCCCACCCTTCTTGACTCCTGGGCCTAGATAAGATTGGCAGTAGCCAGAGAGGAAAGCTGGCCTGGACTCCAGGCATTTCCTGGTGCTCCCTGGTAAGGAATTAGGGATGGAAACATGTACTCATTTCTTACTCCCAGGGGTCCTTGCTCTCTCTTTGGGAAGGTGGGTGTGTGAGAGGCAATGTAAAGTGCTAAGAGAAAAGATTAACATAATTGGGAAGATTCAGTCAGTTATAGTCATTCGCTTATGTTTGAATCCCTTAACTTTATGTCTATACTCTTCTGACAACTCCGCCGTTAGACACACACATGTTCTCTCTCATGTGCTATCCATGTCTGTCTCTGTGTTACTTGATGCCCTCTGTCTATGCATCGAAGTCTGTCCTTTTGATCACAGTGTGTCTCTCCCTAGCCAGACTTTTATCTTTCTCTGGGTCATTCAACCCCTTCCTCTCTATTTCTGTCTCGGTTTCCCCTAGGAGTCTTCACAGCCTCTGAACTTGACAGCCAAGCCCAAAGGTCCGGAGCTGTCCAACACCTCCAGCTCCCCCAACCTGAAGATGAGCACCTGTGGTCCCCTCCCCACCAGCCATGGGGCTCCTAGCCGGGACCTCCAAGCCAGCCCACCCAGTCTACCGCTAGGTATGCCCTTTGCCTCACACCCCTACCTCTTCATTCATCCCCCCCCTTGCCCCCTTTTCATCCCTTCCATCCCCCAGGGGTTGAAAGTAAGATAACATACGAAAGTACACCGGCCTGGCAGGAAGTAGACTTGCAGTCTGGTTCCAATTCTGCTAACTGTTATGAGGATCAATGGTAGTAAAGATGGGTGAAGTGATTAGAAACTTTATAAGCGCTGTACAGATGTTAGCTGTTATTGGGCTCCTATCAGCTATTATTATCTAATAATAATAGATCATTCCCTCTTATTAGATATTTAATAATACTTATTGTAATATTTAGCGATTGGTGATAGTAATTGGATAATCTTGGACAAGTCATGTCAGTTTTTCTGGGTTTCATTTTTTACCTGCAAAACTGACTTGACATTCCCTGAATCTCCATGTCATGAAGACCACCCTCTCTATAGGATGCCACTTCCCCATGGTGGGAGAGTCCCAGATGTCCCTATATCCTGGCAGGGAAGAATTTCCAAGGCTGTGGAGAGGAGAATGTGTTTTTCAAGGCTGAAGTAGGAGGCTTACTTGCTTCTCTGAGGGAAGGTTCCGTGTTTGCTGATTTTAGCTCTCCTCCCCTTCTCTTCTCCCCCACTGAAGGCTTTCTGGGCGAGGGTGATGCCATCACCAAAGCAATCCAGGATGCCCGGCAGCTGCTGCATGGCCACAGTGGACCCATCGAGAGCTCTCCTAATGCCTCTTACAGGAAGGTAAGGATTTCTGGCCCCCAGAGCACACAGAAAAGCACAGGGATCAGCTGGGTGCAGGTACTTGACTATTTTAATTTGAAGATTAAAGGATAATTAGGAGGAAAAACAGAGTGACCTGGGTTCAGGTTCCTCCTCTTATATTTATTGATGACCTTGGACAACTTACGTAACTTCCTCTCTGCCTTGGGCAGTCTCAACACTGTTAAGTTGCAGAGAGGTTGATGGCCAAGGTCAAGGTAGTTTTCTGATCTGGGAGTTCCCTATGCTGATGAAATTGTAGGTCTAGTCTCTCTCCCTGGGACAATGTCAGAAGAAGAAAGTAAAGGGAATGTTCTGGCAGGGAATGGGACAGGGTCTTAAGGGTTGAACATAGTGACAAGCTGCTGAAGCAATGGGCAATGCTCCCACTATACCCTTTCTGGATCCCTAGGACCTCATCAACCTGGAATCATCCCCAGCCAAGGATCGACTGGAGGAGAACTGTGGGCACCAGCTAGATGAGACCATGCTGAGCTGTGATATGGATGGTATGGTCCCCCAGGGTACCAGGAGATCAGGGAGTTCTCATCCCCAGTCATTTCCTAGTGGAGTCCCCCCAGATGAAGCCTGGGATGTAAAGGTAGCAGAGGGTGGGTCTGGGATTGGTGCTACCTCTGTATCTCTGTTCATCTGCTGGCAATTGCTTTCTTCCTCTCCTTTTCTGTCATCTCAGTGTTCTCTCCTCTGTCTCTGATGTCTGTAGATCTTAACATCTGTGTGTGTGTGTGTATGTGTATGTGTGTATCTTCCCTCTCTCCATCATTTTTGATTCATTGTGTCTCTTCCTTTTCACCCTCTCCTCCTATATTGTCATGCTTGGGGTTCTTAAAAGCATAAATTTCAAGTCTTTTGAGTCCCTGTTGATCTTGCCCATGGCCAGACTCTGGATCTCGGGGGAGATAATGGGGTGGTGTTAAATTACTTAGTTAAAAGGAAGAGGTGAGGGGTCCCTTAGAAATGTCCACTTTGGGACCTGGAACAACCTTCCTGAATGGAAATATTCCCTCTCTAACATCTCTGACTGGTCATCTCTGATCTCCACTTAGTCCTCTAGTGACAGGGAAACTATTTTGTCCTCAGGCGGCCCATTCCCGTTCCCCTCCTCCCTCCAGGGTATACCAAGGTAGACCGACTCTTGTTTCCATCCCACCCCACCCTGTACTAGGCTCCCGACACTTCCCCGAGTCCCGGAACAACAATCACATTAAGAGACCCATGAACGCCTTCATGGTGTGGGCCAAAGACGAACGGCGAAAGATCCTGCAGGCCTGTCCTGACATGCATAACTCCAGTATCAGCAAGATCCTTGGTGAGCAACCCCGTGGCATGAGGGTGCACGGTGCCTAGCGGGGCTCAGGCTTCCTTTTGTTTCCCCTCTGCTTCCTCTTCCTGTTATTTTGTTAGCCAGATGCACCAAATTTGGTGCCTGATCTCGGAGTACCTCACTTCCAAAGGAGATCCATTGACTCGGGTGGAATTTGGCAGAGTGTACGAGATATTCACGTCCAGGAAAGATGCCCAAATGAAGTAGAGGTAGATGGAACAGTGGATAGAGAGTGCTGGACTTGGACTCGGAAAGCGCTGTGTTCAAATCCAGCCTTAGACCTCACTCAACAGTGGGACCTTGGGCAAATCACTTCACTTTGCAAGCCTCAGTTTCCTTATCTGTAAAATGGGAATAATAATAGCACCTACCTAAACTTTAACTGCCATTGGCATTTACGGAAGGGAACTCCGAGTGTCCTATGAGACAGTGCTGCTGGCCACGTTGAGCTTGATGCGACCTGCCTCTGCCCAGATCAGCCTTCATACGTATGTGCTCATTTGTATATATTGGGCTCTGGCCTCTCTAGCCAGGAGCCTCTTACTACCTCTGTTCAGGCACAGAGAATCTATTGAGTCCATTCTCCTGGTCTCTCTTCATCCCATAGAGAATCCAGTATGACTGCGGAAGTCCAGTCATGTCCAACTCTCTGTGACTCCATTGGGGGTTTTCTTCGCAAAGATACTGGAATGATTTGCTATTTCCTTCTCTCTTTCATAGATAGGGAAACTGAGGCAAACAGGGCTAAGTGATTTGTCCAGGGTGACACAGAGAGTGAATGTTTGAGGCCAGATTTGAACTCAGGAAGTTGAGTCTTCCTGACTCCAGGCCCCCCACTCTATCCACTGCCCTACCTAGCTGCCCCCCACCAGACTCTATATCACCTGCAGCATATGTGTGGGAGGGGGTAGGAGGGCAGGGTTAGGGTTGGGTTTGGTCTGGGCTGCTGGGACTGATAGCAGGATCTGGGTGATAGGCTCCCGCTGGAAGTCCATGACAAATCAGGAGAAGCAGCCGTACTATGAGGAACAGGCAAGGTTGAGCCGCCAGCACCTGGAGAAGTATCCTGACTATAAATATAAGCCTCGGCCTAAGCGTACATGCATTGTGGAGGGCAAGAGACTACGAGTGGGCGAGTACAAGGCTCTGATGAGGAACCGGCGCCAGGATGCAAGGCAGAATTATGTGATCCCGTGAGCCTCTTGCCCCTTTCCTCCCTATTTCCTTCCCCTCCTTGGTCAGCTGGGCAGTTGAGGAAAGAGGGGGAATAGGATTGTCAGGTCTACCATGTAGGGTGTAAACAGGGAGGGGTGATTGGGGAATTCTACACTGGCCCATAGATGTCAAACTAAAAGGATCATCCATCATCAGGGTCCTACATAAAAAAAATCCCAGGATTATCTAGTCCATTCTCCTAATTTTTCATTTGGGTAAACTGAGGCCCAGAGAGAGGAATAACTTGCCCAGAATCACACAGTTTATAAATTGAAGAATGAAGATTCAAACCCAGGTCCTCTTACTCCAGAGGCAGGAAACTAGGTTTGTTTCTTCATTTTAAAATGAAAGGGTTGGTATGATTGACTTAACTCTTCTCAAGACAATTTCAAAAGACTCATGACGGAAAATGCTGTCCACATCCAGAAAAAGAACTATGAAGTCTGAATGCAGATTGAAGCATGTTATTTTCACTTTTTTTTTGTTTTTTGTGGCTTTCCCCTTTTGTTCTGTTTCTTCTTTCACAACATGACTAATGTGGAAATATGTTTCCATGATTGCACATGTATAACCTATATCAGATTGCTTACTATCTTAAGGAGGGGGGAACGAAGGAGGGAGAAAAATTTTGAAACTCAAGATCTTATAAAAGCAAATGTTGAAAACTATCTTTACATAACTGAAAAAAATTTAAAAAACTATTTACAAAAAAATAAGTCAAACAATGAGGTTGGACTAGGTGATCTTCAAGAGCCCTTTCCAGCTCTTGCCACCATGTCATGTTACATGCAACTACATCTGATAGGTTCTGATAAATGTTTAACAACTGGTTCTCTCCCCCCTCCCAAAAAAAGTATGCATGACATTTTTAAATTTAATCTATGTCAACATTTTCTCCATTATTTTCAAGTACTTATAGTCAACAAAACAATAAATCAAGCCCTAATTTGGAGAATTTGCTGATTTCTGAGGTGTAAATACTCACACTGAAAATTTAACCATTGGCTCTAGACAGTTAAGATCTGATTAGAACTGACTGCAGCGGACCCCTGCTTATCTGTGACTGTACATATGTCACTGTGAGTAAGTATGGATGACGGTGCATGGGTAATGATCACCTGATTGTGTCATTTGCCTTTCGGTCTGACTGTACTTTACTGTACAGGCATGTGGCAGATGCACAAGGACTGACTTGTGCATGGCCACATCCACTGGAGCAGGATCAAATACAAGAGGATTAATTTACCAAACAATATTACTTTGGGGTGATGGTGGTCCTTATCCAGTATTCCTTTGACAAAGGATTTCTCATTATGGTTCCTTTCCATAGAAATGGTTTTGGCACATCTAAAATCTGATTTGACTTTAAAAATGGATTCACACACATCATTTGGAGAATATAAATATGATGTAGAAGTACAGTAGCCCCATAAATGTATGATTCCATAGAAGTGAGTATGTGAGTACCTATGTAGCCAGCCCTCCTCTTCCTCTTCATACATGACAGTTCATAGGTTTGACTTTTCAGAAGATCAGGCACTAGTGAGCTTAGGAATCTTGAGTCATATATAGTAATGCATGGTGTGATAGAAATAACAGAGCTTTGAAAATCAAGAGGAAATGACTCATCCTGCCTTCAATGCTTTACTACCTGTATGACTGGGCAAGTGATTTAGCTTCCTTGGGCTCAGTTCGATAACCTCTGACCCTTTCCGAGCTAGATTTCTGGTCCTATGGAGTGTATGTGTAATTGGAGGTGGGGGATGGAGGGACAAGTGATGATATGTATATTCACGTCGATGCCCTTGTTTTACGTCCCATTTCCCTACCTCATTGAGTACCATGGAATTGGAAGGATACATCTTCCCAATCTTTCTACTTCTCCTAGCTCTACAGCATCCAGGAGAGACTGTAGGATTAGAATTGAGGGTGGGGTGATGAGGGTGCACCTATGCAGTCTGAGGGAGCGGTACTAACACCCCCCCATTCTTCCTCCTGCTCCCCAGTCCACAAGGCAATCAGATGCAGATGAGCTCCCCAGATGTCCTGTACCCCAGAGCACCCGGAATGCCCCTGGCACAGCCCCTTCTGGAGCACTATGTGCCCCGGAGCCTGGACCCCAGCATGCCTATCATTGTCAACACCCGAAGCCTTAAGGAGGAGAACGAGGGAGCTGAAGATGGACACTCCGGAGCTGATGGGGAAATGTTCCGGTACAGCGAAGAAGAAGATTCTGAAATTGAGGAGAAGAGTGATGGAGAGCTGGTGGTGCTTACAGACTGAGCTGGGCTCAGAGGGTTGTGCCATCTTGCTCCCCACCAGGCATATCTTTAAGGGAGGGGAGGAGGCTAACCAGGGCTTGTCCCCTGGCTCTATCAGGCACCACCAGCAGACTTGGACTGTGTAGGTACCTTGACAGGGATGTGTCCAGGAGATGGGCACAGCTGCGCAGATGTATATACATCTATGCAGGGGAAATGGGATCAGGAAAGGTTGAATCTTACCCCAGGATGTTTGGCTTGGAAGTAGGTGTCCTCTCTTGGAGGGTTTCAGAGCCAATGGGGTTAGTGTGGCCTGAATTCCAGAAAAAGGGGAGCTTCGTAGTCTGACCCAGTTTCTTATCAACAACCAAGTAATGTACAAGTCCCCTGTTATCCACACCTAGGAGGTTATTGTATGACTAGCACCCTCTACTCCCTCCCTGTCTGGGGTGCTGGTTGCTGCAGCCCCCTCCCCCATACCCTTTTCTCATCTCCCTTGATCTGCCAGGAGGGTGATATATATTTTGTGTGTCCATTTCATCCATCTGCTAACCCTTCTACTCTATTCATGCTCTGTGTCTGGGGCAGCATACCTCCTCATTCATTTTACGCCACCTTTCTGCAGGGCTTTCTTTCCCTACCCCCACAGGTCTTTTCCCAGGGTCTATGTCTGCCTGGTGAATGAGCCGAAGGGTGTGTGTGTGAGTCTCTGGTCCACCTGCCTTTCCCCTTGACGTTCTCATTCTCATTCCTCCCCACTGGACTGTCTCTGTCTTGATGTGTCCAGCCTATGTGTGTATCTGTGTGGATGTTAGTGTAGGGGTATGTGTTTGTGTGTGTACACATGAGGCCTGTGTGTCCCCTTTCTGGGGGATTCCTGTGTCTCAGGATTCCTGAGGGGAGGTTCATTTCTGTGCCTCTCCTTCTCTGACTCCAGATGTCTCTGTCAGTGAGCATCATTCGACTCTTTGCCTTTCTGTAGCTCTCTATGGGTCTCAGGTTCTCTCTTTTTGTGTGTCTCTGTCTCTCTATCCTGGGGCTCTGTTTCCTTATCGATTTGCTCCTCCCTGGCAGGATGCCCCGACCCTTCTAGAGCCGCCCTCTGTGTCTGGACATCTCTGTGTGTCTTTGGGTCTCGGTGTTTGGAGATGTGAGCCACCCTGACCTCCTCCCTCTCTTGTTCACTGACTACCAGTCAATTCCCACAGAGCCATTTTTAGCTCTGAGATGCATGAGAACACAGCCTCTCCAGGGCTACCCAGCCCCCTAGCCTTCGGCTGCCCAACTTAGGCCTTGGTTCCCCACAGGAGAGTGGGGGGAAGGGAAATAGGACCTTCTCCAGTGCCCTGGAAGCTGGGATATGAGGAAACTGGCAGAAACCAGAAAGGCAGGTGCCGGGAGAGACCGACTACTGGGGTCATCTGGTCCTGGCCCTGCTTGATAGACAAGGTCAGTTTGGACAAGGTTGGAATGATGGGCATCAAAGATTGCCCAAGGTGGCCAAGATTGCTTCCAGAACTGGCTGGCCCTGCTGGCCTGGGAAGGGAAGGGTATGTATGTGTGTGAGTCACTTTGTTTATTTGGGGGGGGGGGAATGATGCCCTTTTCCCTCCCCTTCTTTCCCTTGGCTACAATCCTTCCCTATTCCTTTCTCCACACTCACCCTCCACCCCCTTGCCATTGACCCCACCCCTTGGCTGGGGGACTTGACTTTGCCCATGATCAGTCTCTCATTTTATTTATTTATTTCCACCCCCAAGAAAATCACATCCCATTGGAGAGGAAACTGAGGGGGCAGGGAGAGAGCTCTGGGGTCAGGAGGAGGGGACTCAATCCAACTGGGACAGATGTGGAAACCAAGCCTACCCTTTGTCCCATCCATCCCCATTCCCCCCACTTTGGCCCCTTTCCTAAGCCCCCATCTCTCTCCAGGGTAATTCCTTTTTTACGACTGTAAACATAGATAGGGCTTTATTTTGTTAATAAGATGATGATGAGCAACTTAACCTGTATATTTCTCCTGACCTGTTTACAATCTGGGGATTTTTTTCCGGTTGGCACAATAAAAAGAGAACATTTTGGATCTTTGCCCTGGCACAGAGATGGAATGGGAAAAATGAGGGTCATCCTTAGGGAAACCAAACCCAGGCACCATCAGTGACCTAATAACAACTAACCAGAATTTTAAGATTGGTAGTGCTCTGAGAAAAGAACCTTCAGAGTATGAACATAACAAAACTAGTTCCTACAAAGGAAAGGCAAACATTCTTCCAAATCACTAGTACCACCAGTTCCCTCCAGAGGACTTAGACCAGGAGCAAATTGTATATAAAATAGAAAGAACTTTTTTTTGCAGGGGGGGCGGGGAGCGCAGCCAGGTGGTACAGTAGATTGAGCACTAGTCCTGCAGTCAGGAAGAACTGAGTTCAAATTCAGTCTCAGACACTTGACCTAGCTGTGTGACCCTGGGCAAATCACCTAGCCCCAATTGCCTCACCAAAAAAAAAAAAAAAAGATGAAATTCAGGAGACCTGGATTTTATTCCCTGCCTTGCTATTCCTGTTTGTGTGACCTTGGTCAAGTCACTCATCTGGGTCTCAGTTTCCTAATCTGTAAAATGAAGAGTTTAAATTCAACCATCTATCTATAAAATCCTTCTCAAGCCTGAAGCTGATAACCCTATAAGTTCTAGAGATTTTCTTTGCTCTTAACATTTTTATATTCTAATGTGAACCTGAAAGATTTTTGCCTACTGAGTCTCCTGAGAGTTGATGTTCATTGGATAGGAATGGAAATCTTGCAGTTAAAATGGCAGCACCGTGTGGGAGGGTGTTGGATGGATCAGATGATTTATAATAGCCGGTTGAACAAACGCAAAGCATGGATTAATAGGTCAGTATCCACCTGGAGGGATGTCTCTAATGGTGTGCCACAGTGCTTTATACTCTGGTTCCAAATTATCATCACTAAGTTAGATGAAAGCACATATGGCATATTTATCAAATTTTCAGATGACCTGAAGTGGGAAGGATTACTATTATATTGTATGGCAGAATCAGGTTTTTTTTTAAAGATATTGATAGGCTAGAAGAATAAGATGAAACAAAATTAAATTTCACTGGGATCATTCATATTTCTACGGCACCTGAAAGTTGACAAAGCACTTTCCTCCCATCAACTGGGTTAGGTAGGTAATATAAGCACTGTCACTCATTTTATAAGGCTCAGAGAAAGTAAAGACTTCCCCAGAGTCACATAAGCAGCATTTGAACTGAAATCTCTTGAGACCTGAGAGACCAAGTCCTACTGGACGGGGTGCTGGACTTGGAATCAACAAGACCAAAGTTCAAATCTTTACCTACTCACTTTCTAGCTGTGTGTCTTTCAGTTTCCTCACCTATCAAGTGACCAGGGGGTTGGATTCAGTGATTTTAAATCTCAATCTATGAACCAATGATTCCAGGGCCATTGTGCTTTACCCTACAACATGAGGGCACTCTGGTTTAAAAAAAGAAAAAACAATACAAAACAAAAATATGGTGGGGTATAATTGGCACAATGGTATAAAAAAGACCTAGGAATTAATTGATAACAAACTGAATAAGAGCCAAAAGTAGGTTGTGGCAGCCAGAAAAACGAATGTGATCTTGACCTCATTAAGAAAGAACAAATCCAGAGCTGGGGAAGTAATCACCTCATTGTCCTCTCCACAGCTGGAAGTTTATATTCCACTCTGAGCGCCATATTTGAAGAGAAGCATTGATGAACCAGCACATCCAGGGCTAGGTGCAAACATTAGGAGTCGTGTTATAATAAGAACTGTGTGGAAAAACTAGGGATGTTTTGCTTGTGAAAGAGGAGACTTGGACAGCACGAGTTGTTTGTGGCTGAATCATGTCAGTCATGACCCTTTCCGTGACCCCATTTGCAATTTCCTTAGAGATACTACAGTGGTTTGTCACTTCCTTCTCTAGCTCTTTTTTACAGATAGAGAAACTGAGTCAAACAGGGTTAAGTGACTTGCCCAGGGTCACACAGTTAGGAAGTGTCTGAGGCCGGATTTGAACGGGTTCCCCTGACTCCAGGTTTGGCACTCTTTCCAATGTGCTGCCTGGCTACTCCAAACCAGAAGCAGAGGGATTTCAGAAGGAACCAGGACTAGAGTGGTAGAAGTTAAAGGGAGATAGGGTTTCAGTTCAATATAAGGAATAGTTCCTAACAGCTGTCCCAACAGTGGGACAGTCAGTCACATTAGGTAGTGAGCTCTCCATCACTGAAAGTGTTTAAGTAGTGACTACATCTGCCAGGAAAATAAATGGCAGGAGCCTGTTCTAGGTGGGAGGCTAGACTAGATGACCTATAAATTCCCTTCTAGGTTCTAAAATTATATCACTAAGAAGTTGGTTGCTGCATTAAGGAGTTGGAGGGGGGGGGTGTGGTTGGGGAAAGAGTGAGAAGCCTGGGTCTGAGTCCCAGCTCTACCACCCACTGTGTGATTGTGGGCAGTCTGCTCTTCTCTCTGAGGCAGTTTTTGTAAAATGATGGGGTTGGCCTGGATGTTCTCCAGGGTCTTGACCACCTTTGCAAACTGTGGTTGCCTAGTGGAGGCGAGGGGATGGCCAGAGTCTGTCTTTAATGCCCCTCCTTTGGTTCCCTGCTTGACTTGTGGCCTTGGGTGGCCCTGAGCCTGGGCAGCACAGAAGGGTGAAGTCGGCCTCCTTCACCAAGGAAATCAAAAGAGAAGAGACAGCTGCAATTTCTGCCCTCTGGTGCCCTAATGGGAAACTGCTGCTTGGATCTGGTTCCATCCATCCATCCATCCCCTATGAAGCTGGCTGCTGGCTCTCTGGTCTCTGACCCAGAGCAGGTAGCTGCTTTACATTCTGTCTCCTCTGCTTCCACATGATCACTGTCATCAGGGGCCCAGTCTCCCAAATTGACTCAGGGCCCTGTGCTATGCCAGACTTGCCTGGGGTCACTGCTCATTCCTTTAGAAGGGCCTGGAGGCCTTGGGTTAAGCAGCCCTGATTCATACATACCCCTCACCTTTCTCTAGCTACTCGGGCCCCATGTTCTTTACACACCCTCACTCTGCCTTAGAGATGTGGAAACATATTCTAGGTAAGAAGACATTGTCCCCTAAAGGGTAAGATGGAGGGTCTGGGGAAGGCAAGGCTCATTAGCCAAGGCTTACCTGGACTTGTGCCCTTGTTTTGGCCTCTCCTTGTTAAGGGTGTGAGTTGCCAGAGGCCTGCTGGGGAATGATTCACCTTGACCCCACCACAGCCTTAGGTAGGAATGTTGTACAAATGGGGCCATAACTATTTGGACTGAATCCTATTAAAATTTGAAACTCGTGGGAGGGCAGAGCTTTTAGCTCAGTCCCAGGTGTGCCCTCATGAAAACAATGACCCTAAATGCTTCAGTACAATTACTACAGGTAGAGCCCTTTACCGCTGCCCACACCCCACTTCCTCACCTCCATGGGCTCCCTAAATGGAGGGAGGTGGGAGTTGAGAAATCTCCTGGAATCCAGTCATGGATCCCAGCCAGAGAGAGTAGCAATGGCTAACTCATTTCCTTCTCTTTGGGTTCCAACACTATTTGAGCTGTAACTAGAGTCTGGACCTGGCCAGCTGAGTGAAGCCAGAACCAGCTAAGTGGTACGTTGGATAGAGGAAGACCTAAGTTCAAATCCACCCAGAGACATTGTGGGATCTAAGAAGTCACTTAACTGCTCACTGCCTCAGTTTCATCATCTGTAAAATGGGCATAATAGCTTCTACCTCTCCTGGGGTTGTGATGTTTCCAAAGTATTTTGCAAGTTTTCAAGAGCTACTGTATAAATGCTATTATTACACCTGGATGTGGTTAATTTGGAAGGAACTGGTGGGGGAAGGGGAAAGATAGAAGGAAAAGCTATAGGACCTATCTAAGATTGGGTGGGTAGGACCCATTCCATCTCCAATGGGTGCTCTCATCCTGAGGCCTGCCTGATTCCTAGGCTGATTCTTGGAATGCTTTCTTCTCCCCTCTCAAAGAAGGGAGTGAAATGGTGTCCATCAGGTTACATAAATGATTAACTCCATTGCTGGGGTTGTAGATATTTGGCTTTTGATGGGTGATTCCAAGGAAACTTGCTTTAGCTGCTACCACAAACCCTTGCTCCATGTTTTCTGATCTTGGAAGTGTATATAGGTCCCTTGGGAGTCAGGAAGAGAAGCTGCTGGAAGGAGGGAGGGAGGAGGAGGAGGCTGGGTGTGGAGGTGAGCCCCAGGCAGGAACAGAGACAGCAGCATGGCTTCTAGGCCTTGGAGAAAAGAGATGTCCAGGCCAGGGCTCACTGCGCTAATAGGCTACTGGATCAGACTGACTGCTTCTCAAGAAGGCACAACCAGGCTAAAGGATTGGGAGTGTTTCTGGCACCACCTTGGTACTCTTCTCAATCCCCCATGGACCCTACAAGCATCTATTTGACCTCAATGCTGGGGCTCATACCAGGAAATGTGGCCTTTTGGGAACTGGAGTCCTGCTGTGCCCCAATCACTGTGACCTTTAAGAAGGCCCCAGCTGCCGAGTGACGTCACCAGTAGTTGCCATGGTGCTCCTGGTATTTTTACACGGGAAGCCAAACAATCAGAGTCCAGCAGACAGGTGGCTGCTGCTGCCTGGGGAAAAAGGGGGGAGCGGGCACCTTCCTGATGTCCTAGAAGCAGCTCCTCTTGGCTGGGAGGGAAGCATCAGTGGAGGAGAGTGGGGAGGACTTAGCAGGAAAGGAGCCATCCGGAGAGAAGGCATCCCCCTGCTCCCTTGCTTTAGCTTCTAAGTTACTGCTCTTTTATCCTCCTGGCCTTGGAGAGGAGGAGCTGAATATCTAGAAAAAGTGATGGCCGGACTCCAGAGCCAGAAGGGGCATCCAGGGGTTATCTGTCCATCTCCCTGTCACCAGGCAGAACAACTAGGAGAAACTGAGCCACTTCCAAGAAAGGAGACAGTAACCACTGCCATCCCCAACTGCCCATCACATTAACTTCATCCCTCTACCAGGCTGGAGGTGCCACCAGATGTCTCACCTCAATTTCTGCTGCTGCAGGGGAGGCCCCTTTCTTTCCTGGTGGAAGGGACAACAGCCTTTCAGGAAAGACACTTGAAATGCTCAAGAGGGTTAAAGCATGGTGGTTGAAGGCTTTGGAATCCTGCTATATGAGCATCATAAAAAGAAACAAAGACTGTGACCTAGAAAACACACAACGGTCATCTTCACAGGAAAGGCTGTTCTATCATAGAGGGATCAGAGTTTTTCTGCTTGGCCTCAGAAGACAGAACTGGGTATGATCAGTGAAAGTTAGAGAGGCAGAGTTTTACTCCATGTAAGGAAAAAATTTCCAACTCTCAGAAATTTGGAATGCTCACTCTTGGATAGCCAAGAGAAATGGCCACCTCAGAAGGTAATGGCTTTCCCCTTCTAAGAACTCTTTGAGTAAAAAGTTGAGTGACCACTTACCAATAATACCGTAGAGGAGGTTACTCCTCACCTATCACACTTTCTTGTGTGTTGTGTTCACAACCCATTATGTGTTTTTACTAAAAGGTATTGGCACACTACAGGAGACTCATAGATGTGCTTGCAATGCCTGACACACCTATGGAGAATCCAAGCACACTCTTGTGCCCTTTGCGAACCACTGTATAGAGATGATCTTCCAGGTCCTTCTTTTAATCATTAGCCTGGGTCTTAGCACCAAGCCTGGCTTCCCCCTCTCCCATTAAAGATCTAACCAAATCCACATAAAGTATTGATGGCAGCCAGCCTTGCCAAATGAGATGGTCCATTCTGTGGCTCAGCACTATAGGGGGGGATAAGCCATTCTGCAAGCTACTTACATCCACTGAGATAGACTGGTCCTAGAAGGGCTTGGCTTGACTCTGCCTCTGATGACTGGCAGCATGGATGGCTGAAGTGATAAGCCATGACCTCTAGCAGCACCCACTGTTCCCCAGACAGTATCTTTCAATGTTCCCCTCCCCACTCAGAGGGGAATTGAGTTGGCAGCCCAACAACTCAAGAGCCATGATTGATGACCCCTCTTTGACCCAAACTAACCATGCCAACAGAATGACCTCAGACCAAGAGTGAGCAGCACCAGAAACCAGAAGCGGCCATTTTAATGGAGAACAAACCCACAATCATTTGAATCTCAAAGTTTGTTTCATGTGCCAGGGCTGAGAAGGGCACCCCCCTCCCCCAAAAGCCCTGGGGTTAGGAAGGAGGCTGGGGAGAGATTTCATTGCTAAGGATGAGTGGTTGGCAAAGGAACTCAGAAGGTCAGGACATCCCCTACCTCTGTCCAGGCCAGGTCCTAACCAGGGGGCCCACCTATTCCCTGGCTCTCCTGGGGCCTCTGCTTCTTAGGATATGTCCTATCTCCCTGCTGCCCAGGACTGACCCTCAGGTCCAGTGTATTTGAAAGAAATACAAGGTTAGTAGGCATCTTCGGGAGGGGAAATGGCTGTGGGTGGGAGAATCAAGGTCAGCGAGACACACTGACCTAGGCTTTGGCTAAGAACACCCCAAAACTCCCCCAGGCATTCCCATGTGTGGTGACATCACTCTAGTCACTAGGCCTTCTCAAGGCAGCAGGAGCTGGCCAAAGGGTAGAGAACACAGACCCCAGGACCTGAGTGGGAAATAGTGAAACTGGGTTGGAGGTGGGGTGAAATTAGGAGCCTGTAATGGGAGCTGGAAAAAGGGTGGGAGAAGTGCCAGGGAATCTGATAAGGCTGCTGATGGGGGGGAACATTCCTAACCTGGGATCCCCTCATCCAAGCTATGTACACCCATACACATGGTGTGTTGGGGTGTGGTTAGTTGCTGGGAAGGGAGTTCATCACTTTCTGCTTGGGGAAAATAGGGGAGTGGAGGTGGGTTAGAGAATCTATGGGCACTGGAAGTAGAAAGGAGCCCTTTCTACACTCTACCCAAGCTGGCGGGGTCCAATACATAAATAAGGCACCCCTGAGGGCAAAGAGGGATGAGGGGAGGGTGATGTTTGGAGGGCTCCTGGGCTTCCCTCTGGTTCTCACTGGCTGTCTTGGTCCCTGTCCTAGAAAGTTGGTCATCCCTGGTACTCTACAGGCACTCCCCTCCCCCCCACCAAAGTTTGGGAAAGGGAGGGTGAAGGGGAAGGGTACCCTGAGCTGGTCCCATCAGCCCCAGAGGCTGAAGCCAGACAGGGGGGAGCGAGGTCTACGGCGGCTTTAATTTGGGGCCCTCGGCAGCACAGGGCATGGGCTTCTCCATGGCCCCTCCGGAGACCCCACCTGCATCCCTCTCTTGCGCTGGCCCTTTCGACATGGGCCCCAGAGCCAAGCAGGGGCCCTGAGGAGAGCAGGTCTGGCTGGGCGGACAGGGCAGGAGGCTGGTCACTTTGGCATCTCCAAGGCCGACACCTGAGGCTTCACCTTGAAGTATTGGTTGAATCTGATCACCGCATATCTGCCAGGAGACAGGGAGCAGGGAAGTTAAGGGGATCCTGCAATCTTGGGACCTCATGTTACCATGAACATTCCTCCATTACCAGAGGTTTGATTAAAACAGCATCATTTTACAATCACCGGCTCCAATCTATGACAGCACCGCAAGGGAAGGTGTCAGGTAGTTTAGCACAGAGCTCTGGACTTGGGATCAGTAGGAGGAGGGTTGGAATCCTAACTCTGAAATTTACTACTTAAAGCATTTATTCAATGCTTACTGTGGATCAGGCACTTTCCTAAGTCCTGAGTAGTTAAATAAGTCCTTGGGGATACAAATACTTGATCACATATTATGTGATCCTCAGTTTCCTCATCTGTAAAACAGATACAACAATGAAAGCACGACCTCCCTCTTGAGGTGGTGAAGAAAGAATTTTATCAGCCCTCAAACACACTCTCCCTAGGTCCATGGAGTAAGCCGCGCAGGTGTGGGTCAGGAGGGCAATGTCTGTTTTTCCAAGAGTAATAAAAACATATCTCACTGGAGTTACCAGTGTTCCCCTTCTTGCCCACCCTTTCAGAGAAGTTCCTCTAGTGTTAGGGTAAGAGGCCCTGGGTTCAAATTCTGCCTCTGATCCTGGCTTCTTGTAAGACCCTAAGCAAGTCACTTGTCCTCTCAGAGGCCTGAGCTCTCTATCTATAAAGATGAGATAGGCAGATCCTTCCAACCCTCAATTGTATGGCAAGTGGAAGGTAATAAGGCCGGATAGGACACTGATGAAGGTTTGAAAATGGCGCCCCCTTGTGTGAGGTCACACACACACACACACACACACACACACACACACACACACACTCTTACTTTACTGACACACCCAGATTGACTTCTATGAGGAACATACATCTATGGGACACCCAGAGCAGAATTATTAAGCATTAAGACTGTAAGATATATAGACAGGGTGACATATCTACACATAAATTATCTATTTTGTTTTGTCATTTTTCATTAACGGCTGATTCTTCATGACTCCATTTTGGATTTCTTGTCGAAGATAATAAGTGGTTTGCCATTTCCTTCTCCAGCTCATCTGCAGATGAGGAAACTGAGGCATGCCCAGGGTCACACAGCTAGTAAGTGTCTCAGGAAGATGAGTCTTCCTGACTCCAGGTGTGATGCTCTTTTCATTGTACCACCTGAGACAGATGCACACACATGTACACATACATGTGATCTACACACATGCATACATGTACATCTGTTTATATGTACACATCCATATATGTATATACATGTGGGTAGATATGTGTGTACATAGCCACCATATGTATGTATGCATGTATACGTAAAAGAAGTTCTATTAAAAGGGGTTCCACTTTTCCCCCCAACCTCTGTAGAGTACTGTTCCCTTGGGGGCTTTCTAGCCTGCCTAACCATACTCTGGGTTCTGGCAGCATTTTCTCTTCCTCTTCTTCCTCCATCACAAACCAAGGATGAGCAGGGTTGGGAGGAAATATAGGAAGAGAATTGAGGAAATCCCACCTCTGAACCCCAACTCGAATTATCCTTCCCCCTGGGAGGAGGATGGAGGCTGATAGGAGCATTGGAATGTACTTAATTTTCAGACAGATCCAGGAATGACAGATCTGCCAAGGACCTTTAGGGATCATCAGGTAACTGGGGCCCACAGAGATCAACCTGGGTTCAGATTTTCTCACCTCCACTTCCCACCTATGTGACTTCGGGTAAGTCACAATCTTCTCTGGCCTCAGCTTTCTAATCCATAAAATGAGTGGTTGGATTCACATCCTCTAATACCCCTTTTCCGCTTTACATCTATGAGTTGGCGACATGGCTTAGCAAAGCTGGTAAATGGCAGCTTGGGGATTGTTACCCTCCATTCTACATGTTCTAGAGTTTCAAGGGGTAAGGAAGGGTTCACAGTCTCATTGCAAGGAAGCTTTGTAATGCATATAATGGGAAAAGCACATGGCCAGGGTTTTAGGATAGCTGGGTTAAATTCTGGGATTAAATTAGAGGACCACGAATAGGTTCTGTAACAACATGGAAATGTACTGGATCTGAAGTCAATTTATTTGGGTTTGAATCTGGACTCTTCTATTTACTAACTGTGTGATCTTGGATTAGTCACTCCCCTTTTCTCAGGGCCTCAGTTTCTCCAGGATCTTTCATGATTGATCAAGCTCCCTCAAATTCTGAAATGCTGCCATGCTAGGATTCTGTTCACTAGCTTGGGGGTTGACCAGGGAACTCCCTGCCAGGACTCAGGTGGTTCTGAGGAAGAATACTGGAGAGGCGTGGGGGAGCAGAGGATTTTAGAGGAGGTTAGTTCCAACTCAATTGGCTCATTCCCCCAAGGTTTTCCCAGAGCTCTGGAGGGCAACCTTATTTTACAAATTGGGAAACAAAGGCCAAAGATTTGGGTCAGGATGGGACACAGGTGCCTCATCAGGTCACCTCTTCCTGGATGGATTTGGTTCATCCCCTCCTGGGCCAGGGGACTTTCCCTCCTACTCACCCTCTTTTCTTTCTTCCTCCACACCTGTTTCTGGCCCACTCACCTGAGAAAGTCAAAGTCAATGGTAGAGAACTGATTCTGGATGAGAGCCCAGAATGCCCAGAGGAAGTGAGAGGCCTGGAAAAGGAGCAGAGGGTCAGAGTGGTTCCTCCTCCCTGCCCTAGCCCCCAATCACCCACTCTTCAGAGCCAAAGACAAACACCAAAGGCTGACTCATAGACTGGAGAAGCAAACAGCATAGGCCTGGTAAATCCTCATGATAACAGGTAGGACTGTGTAATGTAAGCATAGTGAATTTAGGGTCACAGGACCTGCAATCAAATCCTGGCTCTGCTATGTATTCAATAAGTTATTTCACATTGCTCAGTCTAAGTTCTCATTTGTAAAATGAGAGGATAAAATTTCAAAGGTCTTTTCCAGTTCTAAGTCCTGTGATCCTACAAGAAAAGAGTCTAGCTCAGGCAACTCCCCAGTAGTGTACAAACAGAGCAGGGCACATGCTACAGACATCAGGGAAATGTCCCCTGCACAGCTGGGATGACTCAGGGTTCAGACCCAGGTCCTCCAGACTGATACTCATGCCCTGGCAACTTCTACCCATTGCTTCAAATAATTCTGTCCTCTGTGGATTGCATGATGTTTCTGGCTGGTCAAGGGTCTCCCTAAAAACAGTAGCTAAGGAGCGCTGTTGAGGAATCTCCTTCCCTAGAAACCTTTCCCAAAGAATGAGACAACCCGGCTTCTTGGAGATGAGGTGGGGAGCAGGAATGTCCAAAGGTAGAGGCCTGTAGACCTGATGACTTTCCAGCCTGGAGTAGCTACAAATTTTCCACTTGGTGAAGAACTTAGACAAAGTTTAGGGATTTCTAGGTCTACCATCCCATTTCTTTTAGGCCCATTCTCTCATGTTTCCTCCCACCACCTCCCAACCCCGATCCCTACCCAATTCCATGTTTCCCACAACAATGTGGCCAATCTTGGGTCACCAGTGCTTCCTACTTTCTCTCCAAAGTGTAGATTCTCACCAGAGCAAACTTGTTAACTTGTACATAGAGCTTCTCCACCTCCATGGGTGTTACAGCTGTCCCACCCCAGCCTTCCTGGCACAGCTGCTTGTGGGCTTGCAGGTAATAATTCAGCCAACGAAGTTGAGTCTCCCGGCTGGGGTACAGGCTATAGTCCACCTCATTCACACCTACGGGACAGAGGCCCTGGCTCAATGAAGGATGTTTAGGAGAGAGGGCGTACATTCTCAGACCTTCCTGAGCAGGATAGGATCACCGTTCTTGTCCATTACCAGCTGAGCCTCCTTTGGCTTTGGAAATAGAGCCTCAACCAAGGGCCTTGCCCACAACTGTTCAGGCCTTTGGAAAGATGGTATTCTTGAGACTTTTCTTCATGATCTGGTCCTTTTCACCAGCCCCTCTCCTCCCCTAACCCACAAAAACAATGTCTTCAATTCAGGTGTTTAAGTCTCCATCTTACCCACCTGTTCCCACCCTGTACCCCACTCTCCCCCTCAAGGACTAAAGGTATTGTTTTTCAGTGGGGGTAATAAAAAACTCAAACTTGGAACCCCAGCCAACATCTAAAATGTCATGGTTTTTCAAAGTCCACCGCCCTAGTATTATTCAGTCCATGCACTTAATCCATCACTTGGCCAGTCAATGAGAATAACTGGATCATAGATCTAGAGTAGGAAGGGACCTCAGAAGTATCAAGTCCAAACCCTTCCTTCTACAGATGAGGAGTCTGAAGTTCAAGGAGATTAAATAGCCTGTGTAAGCTTTGGTCTATGACATAGCCTATGTTTTCTTATCCATCACATGGAGGTGACTATGAGTTTTGAAGGCAATGCCATTGGACTGAAAATTAAGGCAGCTCTTATATTAAGTCAGAAAAGCTTTGAGAAAAAGGCCTCAAAAGAGTCTGTGACCCGAGGACTACCTCAGCTAAATGGGGAGATGCTCATAATCAGGCCATTAGGTGATAAGAGTTTTCAGCCTCGGCAGCTCATAAGGCATGGGTTGTTAGTTTTTTGGGGGAGTCGGGGGAGGGAAGCCAGTAAAATCTCTGACTCTTAAAGTATTGACCACCTAGAATCTGAAAACCTGAAACCAAATGCTGCCTAGATTTTAGCCTTTTAGCTGGATGATTTGGGGCAAGTCATTTTAACTCCGAGCATCGCCTTCCTCATCTGTAAAACGAGGATCATTATACTTCACGTGGGTTACAAGGACTACATCAGGCAATATTCCTGAGAGCATTTTGTGACCATAAATGCACTATGTTAATAATCATTACTAGGAGTGTGTGTAGCAGAGCATATGGGAAGCAGGGAGGCCAGGCTCTGTTCAAGGCTGCAGGACAGGAACGAAGACGTTGAGGTTAAGAGAGGCCTTGGGAGCGGGAAGAATTTGTGCTGCGTCCATTTCTCCATTTTCCCTTCCTCCCCTATCTGCCCCTCTCTCTGGCTACTTCCTCCTGTAGCCCTGATTGTGGGCACCGGGCCCTGAGGACATTCTGGCACTGTGGAAAATACAGTGAAAGATTTCCTGGCTCCACTGAGAGATAGCAAAGAGTAGGGCTCAGAAGAACATGGAACTTGGGAGAATGGGACCAGACCCAAGCTCAAACCCTAGCTCCCTCATTCCCTCCTCTGTAAAGTAAAACCTTGGGCAAGTTACTTTCCTGGCTTTGTGCTGTCATCTGTAAAATGAGAGGGTTGGATTGGACTTCTGAGGTTCACTTGAGTTCTCACTCTAGGTTCCGATGATACAGGAGACCCAACGTAATTGGACTAGAGGGACTAGGGGTCCCTTTCTTTTAGACCTGTTGTCTGATGTCTAATACAGCCCAAGACATTAGAGCCAATAGTCAAAAAACATTTATTAAGTGCCTGCAGGCACTCAGTTAACTGCTGGGAACAAAAAGAAAGGAAAAGAAAATCCCTTCTTCTCAATCTAATGGAAGAGGCTGAAAAGTTAGGTCAGGGGTGAGAGAAGACCAAGGGGGAAGACAGTACTCATATTTTCCAAACGGATTTGGGGATAATATCTAATATCCTTCTGTAATGTCTCCAGAATATTACAGGATGCTGAAACTAAAAGAGACCTTGAAGAAAGATTTAGTTCAATACTAATTTTACAGATGGGAAAAAAGTGCCATTCCAGAGAAGGGAAGTGAGAGAAGTGATCTGCTCAAGGTCCTATCTGCTAGTTAACAGCAGAAGTAATACTAGAACCCAGGTCTTCTGCTTCTCAAATCAGGATTTCCAATCATACCAAACAACTGAGAACCCACATTGCTCTGCCCAGTCCTTATCCCTCTTCTCCTGCCCTTCTGCTTCTCTCACTACAATCCTTACCCTCCGTGCCAAAGCTGGGATTAGGACACAACTCAAACCACTTGTCCTTTGAGGAAATTCCAAGTGAACTTTGCTCATAAAGTGGATGAGAAAAGGAATTAAAATATTTTAAGAATTATCCTCCCCTCTCTGACCCCAAGCAAGACTTTCTACATGGCAGCTGAGTGCTTGGTAGGGCATGGTGCCACTGCTGGTGCCAGGCTGGACACTCCTAGGTCTCTCATAGGTTCCTCCCTCCACCTGATCAGCTGGTATCTGCTAGCTAAGCAAGGAAGGGTCTGATTCCTGTACTGGCCCCATTTCTTTGTGAGCTGTCTCCAAGGTGATTATTGATGAGCAAGTAGCTGACTAGTCTCTGGGGAATGGCAGGCTTCACTCAGATCTAATTGCTATTTTCCTGTCCTCAACACACACACACATACACATGTATACACATGCATACATACACACACACACACACACACACAAAATCATGCTTAGATTCAGGAAGAAAACAGAAGAGCCAAGCTAGCAGCTAGTCCTAACAGCTTATAGGAATCCAATTGGTTGGGCAGGTTTTTATAGCCTTTGCCTTGTCTTTTTCTCTGTACAGATCATTTCCCTGTAGTATCCTATGATTCAGCATGGACTAACCATAAGGTATCTGAGATATGGTCTCATCTTGCCCCCTAACTCAGCTGTAAAAATCAAATACTCATTCCCATGGCTCCCCTGGGCCCATAAATATGGAGCTGAAAGGGACCTCAGAAGGCATGTAGTCCAACCCCTGAATTTTGCAGATGAGGAGTGATTTGTTGATTTGTACTAAGCATGAAAGGTGGAAAATGACCCCAGGTTGTTTGGCTCTACAAGCCAGGCTTTTTCCACCTTCACATCCTGCCTCCCTAGTGGAGTCAGTAATAGGCCAAAAGACAGCCACACTGGTCCAAAAGATAGCCATCTTCTTTGCTCTAAGTGAGGGCAGTTGATCAAGGTTGGGGAGGTAGCTTTGGTGGAAGGGCCTGAAAGTGTTCCTTCCCCTCTCCTCTCCCATTCATTCCCTCTTCACCACAGGCAAGGGGAGTCATAGAGATCGGGAAAGGGTTCAGAATGAGGGGCCTAAGTTCCATCTGTCCCAAGACAAGTGAGGGTACCTAAATTTCAGTATGATTTCAAGATCCTGTCACAGGATCATAGGACCATATCTCTAGAGTTGAAAAGGACATCAGAGGTCATCTAGTCTAAACCCCCTCATTTTACAGATAAGGAAACTGAGGCACAGGGAAGTGAAGGGACTTGCCCAGGCTTCCATAGGTAGTGAGTGGGAGAGTTGGGATTTGAACCCCAGTCCTTTGACTCTTTGCACTTTTACATGCTACATCCTTACATTCTCATCTCACCGTCCTTCACTCCTGTGAGAGCAACTCTCTAATTTGACCCCAAAAACTTACTATTTGTTTCTTCCACACATGTTGCCTTTTCTTGCCTCGGTCATCCCCTTGACCTATTTAAAAAACCTCACACTCCTCTGTAGTTCTAAACCATTTCCCTTAAATCCTCCAGTTTTGAGTCCAGACTCCTCTCCTTCAAAAGAATTCATTTATTAAATTGCTGCTATGTGGAAGGTACATTATGGTTACTGGAAATAAAAAAAAATAAAAGGAAACAGCCCCTGTCTTCAGGGAACATATATTCCACTTGAGGGAAACAACATGGACATGGAGAAGTAAATATCAGACAATTTAAGGAGGGGAAAGCCCAAATGACTGGGGGAATCAAGAAAAACTTCATTTAGGAAGTAACCCCAAGTCAAATCTTGAAGGAAGCAAGGAATTCTAAGGGATAAGACAAAGGAAGGGAATATGGTGTGGGCAAGGAAGACAGTCTGGGCAAAGGCAAAGAACCTGGATTTGCAACACTTACTTAAAGGAACAGCTAGCAGGCCAGCTTGGGTGGAATGTGAAGTTTGTGAAAGAGGGTCATCTGTATTGTCTTTAAAGGTAGGCAGAGCCATATCATGAAGGGCTTTGGCAGTCTATCTCTTATTTAAAAGGTAATAGGGAGTTATTGAAGATTTTTGAGCAGGCAAGTGCCAAGTTCAAACCTCACATTGGGAATATTGATTTGGAAGCTATATGGTGGATGGATTAAAGAAAGTGGAAGAAGGAAGAAGAGTGACTAGTTAAGATTATCTTATAACAGTCTCAGTGAAAGTGATGAGGGTATTAACTTAGAATCATACACTGTGAGTGAAAAGAAAAGGGCAGAGGTAAAGAAGATTTGATAAAACTTGGCAACTGGGGACCAGAAGGATAGATGGTGCCTTCAACATTGACAGAAAAGTCTGGAGAAGGGCTGACAAAGGAAGGAAAGATCACAAGGTCCATTTTAGATATACTAAATCTGAGATACTTACGGGACATTCAGGTAAAGAGTCTGTCCAGAAGGAAACTGGTGGTATGGACCTGGAGTTCAAGAAAAAGATTAGGACCAGATACATGGAGCTAAGGGTAATCTGTATAGTGATGATAACAGACCAGGGGAGCTGCTGAGAACACTGAAAGAGACAGAATCCACTGTAGTTCATCCTTTATTTTCAAAGAGTGCCAATGGCATCATGCAGGTGATGTCTTGATTTACACATGAAATGTAGATTTAAGGGAGGCAAAGGTTCACACCGAAGTCCAGTGGTTGGATAAAAGACAAGATGACATGGTGATAGCCCGGGATGCAGTGGATGACCTTGGCATCTTTGATGTCTGACCAAGCTCTAAGAACTCCACGGCATCTGCTTTGGCCACCTTCATGGCCACTGAAACAAACTGTTCCTATCTGTCCACTCTGCTGGAGAAGTCTTCACATGCTTGGGGTAGACATCCCCTCCAACTCACTGATAGGTTACCTTGAACCCAGTTTAGCCAATCGGTTGAGACAGTTTTACTGGGGTGAGGCCACTGTGCAGACTACAGCTTCTCGGGGCCACAGGTGAGAATTGGGTAAAGGTGGACACCAAAGATGGATGAGCAGCCCTGAAAAGGGCTCTACAAGTCCTCACACCAGAGGTGCTTGTCCTCCATGAACACTCCATATATACAGAACCAAAATAATGAAGAGAAGGAGCCCCAGAACACAACTACCCATGTGGGATTCAAGATAGGTAATGATTCACCAAAGGAGACTAAGGATAGTTCAGAAAGGTAGGGGAAAACCAGGAGAGAGGAATGTCAGTAAAACAGAGTGAGGAGAAGATGGTCAGTGGTATAGAAAGGTCAAAAAGCAGAAAGGCTAGGAAAAGACCATTGAGTTTAGTAGGTGAGACAAATTTTTTAAGCAGAGAAAGGAAGGAAAGGGGAAAGAGAAAGGAAAGTGGAGAGAGAAAGGAAGGGGAGTGAGGAAGAAAGAGGAGAGAGAAAGGAAAAAAGGGAAGGAGAACAAAAGAAAGGAAGAGAGGGAAGGAGGAAGGAAACATTTATTAAGTGCCTATTATTTGCTGGGCATTGTGCTATAAACTTTACAAATATTAAATCATACAATCCTCACAACAACACTGGAAGGTAGGTATTATTATGATCTCCATTTTACAGATGAGTAAACTGAGGCAGACAAAGATTAAAGTGACTTTTCTTAGGGTAACAAGCCTAAGTAAGTGTCTGAGGTCACCTGTGAACTCATGTCCTCCTGATTCTAGGCCCAGCACTCTATCCACTGTGCCACCTAGCTTCCTGAGGTAAAGGAGTGAGTGGAAGATGAGGAAATGGAAGCAACAAATAGAGATGATTCTAAGAGTCTTGATGTCATAGGGAGGACAGATACACTGTAAGCAATAGATGAATACCAGAACCATGGCATGATCCAAGAAAAACAGTGCCAGAAGCTCTAAAGCTCAGAGTAAGCTGAGGACTATATAGAACAGGGTGTGGTTTTGTTTTTTAAAATTATATTGGGAAAAAGAGGAGAATGACGGGGGAACGAGCCTTGCTTGGAGGAGACGAGTCAACGAGACCTGACAAGACAAAAAAGAATGGACTTCTCTATCCTAATTTGCTTCTGTTTTCTTTGTCAAGGAGAATGACTTTTGGACTAGAAAGAGCAGAAAAAAACAAAAACATAGTTAACAGAGAGTTGATATTGAGATAAATGAGTAGACAAAGCAAGATAGGCTGGAGCCGTTCTGGAAGAATTCTAGCTGCATGGCCCAAGTGAACTCTATCCTCAGGTACTGAAAGCAGTGGCTGGTGTGATGACTGAGTCACAGCTGGAAAACTGTGGAGAACAGAAGAGAGGAGTAGGCCAACTGCTGGCCACTGAGCACAGCTTTGATTCCCTGGGACTTGGTAGAAGGGATCATTAAAGAGATGATAAGTGACTAGCTAGAAAAGGAAGCAGTGATTACAAAGACTGGCCAGGACTCTGAGAGGACAGTCAGATCAGGCTGAGCCAGCCAGCACTTAATGCAGTGCCCATCATATAGTAGGCACTTCATAATGATTTATGTTGTTTTCTTTTTTTCACAGAGTCACTAAACTCGTAGATTAAAGAATGCTGAAGCTAGAGTTTACTTAGGTTTTAGAAAAGCATCTGATAAAGAATCTCATACTATCCCTATAGAAAAGATAAAGAATTAAGAGATAATATAAGCATGCAGATACTGAATTGGGTTGATTAACTACTCAAGGAATATCATGAATGAAGCAAGGTGTGGTGCAGTGGATAAAGCACTGAGACTGGAGTTGAATTCAAATTCAGGCTCAGACATTTGCTAGCTGTGTCAACCTAGGCAAGTCACTTCACCCTCTTTGCCTCAGTTTCCTCAACTGACAAATGAGCTAGAAAAGGAAATGGCGAACCACTCCACTATCTTTGCCAAGAAAACCCCAAACTGGGTCATGGAGAGTCGAACATGACTGACAATGACTGAATAAGTCAGTTTGGCAGGAGGTCTGTGATAGAGTGAGCCAGGAATTTGTGCTTGACCCTGTACTATTTTAAAATAACTTAGAAAATGACACAGATGGCATAGTCATTTGCAAATGACAAAAAGTCAGAAGGGATAATTGGCACTAGATGACAGAGTCAGAATTCAAAAAATCTTGACAGAATAGATCATTGGGCTAACTTCTATAAGATGGAAGTCAACAGGGATAAATGTAAAAAAACTTAGGCTAGGGTTCAAGAAATCAACTTCCTAAGTAAAGGCTAGAGAAGACAGAGTCAGCAATTTATTTTTCAAAGCTTTGGGGACTGGTTAGACTTCAGCTTCAATGAGTCAGCAGTGTAACAGGAAGTAGAAAAAACCCAACTAATGTGATCTTGGGCTATATTAGGAGAAACACAGCTTTCAAGAATTGGGAGGTGATAGCCCTTTATTACTTTTATTATATGGGGAAGCTGGTGGCATGGTGGGTAGAGCTCTAGGTCTGAAACCAGGAAGATCTGAATTCAAATCTAGCCTCAGATACTTACTAGTTGTGTGTGACCCTGAGCAAGTCACTAAGCCTTTATTTGCCTCAGTTTTCTCAACAGTAAAGTAGGGGAAATAATAATCCCTACCTCACAGGGTTATTGTGAAGATCAAATGAGACATTTTTTTTAAGTTGAGCCCAGTACCTGGCACATAGTAGGCAATATATAAATTCTTATTCCTTTCTTTTCCCTTTTATATTCAACTCTGCATGTTTCAGTTTAAGATGGACACTGACAAACTGAAGAGTCCTGAATAGGGCAATGAGGCAGGGATTGGTGAAGAAGGCAGGACATGTAACAGTTTTAAGTATCTGAAAGACTGTCATGTGAAAGAGGGATTCAGCTTATTCTGTGGGACCCTAGAAGGCAGAAGCAATGAGAGGAAACTCCAAAGGGACAAATTTGGGGTGCATGTTGGAAAAAGTTCCCAATGGAGCTGTCCAAAAATTACAATGGGCTGCCTTAGGAGGGAGGGGGTTTCCTATCATTGAGAGTCTGGAAGCAGAGGCTGGAGGAACAATTGTCAGTTATGTTATTATGGGGAATTCATTTGGAGGGATGGGCTGGACCTGGGCATGCATGTGGCTGGCATGGAAGACAACGGTCAATAAGAAGAGATTGAAGATAACAGAAAGGAGGTGACCAAAGAGGTAGAAGTTCTAGGAGGAGACAGGAAAAGAAGATAGCACTGACAGGAAGAGTAAAGGAGTTGGTTTTGGAAAAGAGAAGATATCTCTTCTTCAGTGACTGAGGCAAAGGAGGAGAGGACAGGGCATAATATATAGGGAGGGTAGGAGGAAAGCTGGAGCTTGTGGCAGATGTCCTCTATTTTCTTGATTAAAGAGGTGGTGAGATCCCCTGCCAAGAGGGAGGAGAGGGGAAATGGTATATTTGTCAAGTCATGATTGCTTACAGGATGGTTTTGCAGGGAGATGGAAAAAAGATTCAAAAGTAGAGGATAATGAATGGAACTGGTCAACTCAGGTCAAGACTGTGAAGGGGTCAAAGTGAGTCTGGAGCAGAATCGATGGATGGGTGTGTGGGGAAAGAGGAAAAGTGGAGGGATTAGAGGTCAAATGAGGGTGAAGTGTAGGTTTAGGAGAAATTAGGCAGAAGGAGAGATAGAAGAATAGGAGATTAAAATCAGCATGAGGAATTTCAGTGGAGGAATTTCATGGAGGTAGGATAGTTTGGGGGATGGTGAGATCCAAGATGTGACCATCCAAGGGGATAGATAAAGTGAAATGAAGATGTAGGTCAAGGAAGTGAAGTAAATTGATGAACTAGAAAATCAGGACATTGGAAGTAATATCACTGTGTATAGGGAACTCTCCAAATATGAAGGCAAGGATTACAGTGAAAAGGAAAATAGAGTCAAGTACTCATCTCTTTGAGAATGGAGAGTATGTGGTTTGTTTGGTGTGTGTGTGTGCACGTGTGTGTGCACGTATGCATGCACACACAACTCACATGTATACAGTCTCCTGATGGAATGCAAGTTTCTTGAAAGCAGGGACTTTGCATCTCCAGAGTCTAAAACTGGAATAGTGAGTGCTTACTAAAAGAATGATTGATTGATTGACTGGAGGGAGAATTGGCCAGGGAGATGACAGCAACAAGGCCCTGGATATAGAATGAACTTTAACAGAAGAGAGGTTGCTGAGTACTGGTGGGAAGTAGGAGCAAGGAGTATCCTGCTGCCTCTTCCATTTGGCTCATTGTGTCAAGGGATGTGATGGAATGGGTACTTAAAACTGGAGAAGGATGTAGGGCCTTCTGCAGTGCCAAGAGGTCATGACCACTGTCATGATATAAAGATGTAAAGACACAAAGAGATCGAAAGAGAAGAGTGTATTAATAACCTGCCAGTGAAGGTTAAAAGGGAATTATAACTAGTGAAGGGAAAAGAGCTGAAGTGGAGACAGATGAGAGTAAGGTTGAGAGGTAGCTAGAGGCATCTCCCTTTGCACAGGGAAATAAAAGAAGGTGGTGGAAGTTTATCAGCCATGAGATAGGGTAAGATGCCTACCGCTAATCACCATGCTACCTTCTCAGTGGGCAGGGGAGGGCTGAAGGGAGGGAGAGAATTTGGAACTCAAAATTTTTTTAAAAAGATGTTAAAAAATTTAAATAGCAAAAAAGAAAAATAAGATAGGGTACGTTCCTTCCCATATTCCTGTCCACTTGCTAGGTATACGTATCTTGCATTTATCTGTTTACATGTTGTCTCTCCTTCTAGAACATACATTCCTTGGAAGTGGGGATTATCTTTGCTTTTCTTGTGTCCCCAGTGCTCATTACCTGGAACGTAGTAAGGGTTTAATAAATGCTTGTTGACTGAGTGAGTATAGTGAGGCTAAAGGAGCAATGAAGTCAATTTCCATGACTCCTCATCATCAAACACTGGGGAGCTGGAGGACTGACGGGCTGATTTTGGCCAAATCCATGAATACCTGTATTAGACTCCTTTCATTCAGTGACAAACCCAGAAGTATATCAAGATGATACCTTCCTCATGGAGCAAACACTTGGCTCATCGTCTCCAATTCCCCGGATGGCTCAGGCTTCTCCTACCATGGGCACCCCAGGAACATCCTTTGGCACAGACCCACCGCTGCCCCTGGCTCCCTGATGCTCAAGATCTCCTATAATACTGAGGGCTCAAATTGAGGCAAATGGCAACTGTAGTGACCAAGTCCCTGGGGACTGAACTCAATTTATTCTTGGTGACAGGCTTGTAGACTCATCTCAAGTGAAGAGGTACACTTTAAAGACATCCCCCCCATTCCCCTCCCTACCCCCACACACATGAACCAAGCAGACTGCACCTTCAAAAAGCTTTCCTTAACCAGTTGGACCAAAAAACCAGATACAATTCACTCCAGTGCACCACTGAGAACTTACAGCTCTTTGTTTCTCTCTCTGTATCTGGCCCAGGAGAAGTGTCCTGTATCCCCCATTGTATTGGTAACTCCCTTGAGGACAGGAATTGGACCTTTCTCATCAGAGTGGGGAGGAAGTGGGGCCAGGACTCTAAACGTGCATTGTTGGGCTTGGCTTAGAGGGAGGACTCTGGACATGGGGTAAATGACAGGGCAGTCAATAGCTCTGGACCATGGCATTTTTGTATCTCTATCTCTCCCTGGGAGATTGTTTACAGGAAGCTTTTAACTTTCACTGTAACTTTCACTGTAACAATGTACCTTGATTTAGCACAAAATAAAGACCTAAATGCCACTGAAATCTATTTTATGGTATAAAATGTTTACAAAGTCATACTGAAAGTGTTCCTCGTTGTCCACTTCCACCTCCCCACCCCCATTTAGTGCTATACCCTAGGCAGCTGCCTTTCTTACCTACCCTTAGTCTTGGTTCTAACTGACTCTCCATTAGTTGGTTGCTCACTTACCTGCAAACTCATTGAAGTGATTGCCAATGTCAAAGGCTTGGTAGTTGTAGCCAGCATATTCATAGTCTATGAATCTGACATGACCTACAAAGGGGGTAGGTAATACAAGAGCAGTGGTAAGGATCAGAAGTGCACAGGGAGATCTTTAAAAAATGCTCTGATTGTTGCTACACATCCTGGGGGGGAGGGGAGTGTCCATAGTCTTTACACACTGATTCAACTCTTGCACCATCCTCTACCTTCCCTTCCCTCCATCGGCCTCTTTAGCAAGTGCTCCAAGCCCATTTCTCCCTTTCTCTCTAGATCTAGAAGTTCTTTCCTTCATATGAAGATATCTAGAGTCAAAGGACCTGGGTTCAAATCTTACCCCTGATGCTTACTACCTATGTGACCTTGGGCAAATTATTGACTTCCTTGTGCCTCCATTTCCTCAGCTATAAAAGGAAAGGATTGTGTCTGATTACCTCTGATGTTCCTTCCAGCCTTAGATCTACGATTGTACAATCTTGCTAACATTCCCTACTTTTAAAAAAAGCACCCAGCATGACCAATGTTAGAAATAATCTCTATCCTTACGGGGAGGGTTTGTATTAGGAAAGTGAGGGATTCTTTCACTAGAGATCTGGAAGTATATGCTTGGAGGCAGGGGAATGGATAAGATGACCCCAAAATTAGAGCATTTCAGGATCAGAAGGGACCTCAGGAGATATCTAGTACAGTCCGTTTTCTTAAGATCCTTTGGGGATTAAGAGGAAGAGGGAGGGGGAGAAGGGGTAGGGAAAGGAGGAAAGCAGGAAAGGGAAGGGGAGAGAAAAGGGTAAGGGAGAAGGATGACAGGGGTAGGAGAAAGGGACAAGAGAGGGAAAGGGAGAGGAAAGGGAAATAGAGGAAGAAAATGTCTCAAGACATAGAGAGTGGAAGGAGACAGAGACAGCATGCTTTCCTAAAAATGGCCACAGCGCCAGCCTGAGCCCTGTTTTCACTTCTGTGGCAGGCCACCCTTACCCAAGATCCCTGTTACCAAGCCACCTCTGCCTCCTTTCAATGATCCTCCCCACCCCAAAAACAACAGGACAGAGAGTTGCCCACCTTTCTTTTCATTATAGATGATGTTCTTGCAAAGCAGGTCATTATGGCAAAATACTATGGGAGAATCCAGCTGGGAAAGGTGCTCCTTCAACCAGGTCATTTCCTGCTCAAGGACCTCCACACTGGGTATGCTCTGGGAAAGGCTAATTCAATAGGATGTGAGGTCAGGTATGAGGGAGGATTAGGAGATCAGTGTAATGGAAATGGCACTAAACTGAATTCCAAGAGACCTGAGCTCTAGTCCCATCACTACCAGTCACCAGCTGTATGTCTTCAGGCAGGTCACTATTCTGGACCTCAGTTTCCTTGTCTGTAAAATGGGAGAAATAACAACTCCCCTGCCTATCTCATAGGACCATACTGAGAATCAAATGAGAAAACAAATAGGAAAATATTTTGGGAATAATGAAGAGTTCTATATATCTAAGGAATCATTATGTGAAGGAGGGCAGGCAATGCGGTCTGCTGGGAAAGAATTAGGAATGAAAGGTCAAGCCTTCAAAACCCAAAACAAGAATAGGATGACTACAATGACAAAGTGGAAAAGAAAATGGATTTCTCAAGACATTAAGAAGAAAACTCTCTAAGAGGCAAGGTAAGCCTAACTATAACGATACACTGTCTTCCGCCGGTGAAAAAGAAACACTGATCTAGGCTAGGCCTAAATGGACCAATGATAAGGGGAGAGGAGTCTGCTTCTCAGTATATTTTATCTCCCTCTCTCTCTTGCTTAATGACTCAGATGCCAACTCCTCCATGATGCCTTCCATCTTCCTCCCAGGTGAAAATGTTTTCTCTCACTTCAAATTTTCCTAGAGCATTTTGGATTTCTCTTTTGTCAGATACACTTATCTATGCATTTGCCATATTCCTTCCAGTTAGGATATAAGCTTCTTGAGGACAGAGACCCTATCATCTTTTATCTTTGTTACCCCAGTGCCTATTCACAAGGCGTTGCAGATAGGTCGTTAATAAATGCTTGTTCAATTGAATTGAATTTGTTAAATATTCATTCATACTAGAGTTGAAAGGGACCTTAGATGTCATCTGATCCAACTCCCTTATTGTACAGACAACAGAGACCTAAACAACCATCCTTGAACACTTCTTGGGATACAGGGATAATGACGTCAATTAGGTTCCCTTAGGTCTAATGGATGAGGTGGGTCAATTTCATAAATAACCTAGAACAGTGCCTTCCTATTTGATCGTTTCGAGATTGGACTGGGTTTGAATGGGCTGGATGGTCTGGACTCTGAATCCTAGAAAAGCACACTGGTTTGTGTACAGTGTAAAAACCAAACATTTGGCCTGATTCCAGTAAAGTGCAGTGAACCAATCAGTGAAGGGGAGGAGGCTTCGGTAAGTGAAGCTAAGCTCGGTCTTTCTTTGATTCACAGATCTGTTTATTTGTGTTTTATCTTCCAAGGCAGTTCAGCACAAGAAGAAAGGGAGGGAGGATTTAGAGACCTGATCTTCTGGACTCACTCTATGGTACAATGACCTCTTGAGTCTGTCACATCTCCAGGAGGCAAGTCACTTGACCAAGCATCCAGGGATATCAAGTCATTACTGCTCTCTGCCCCCCTCCCCAGCCCTGGACAGATGCTTTTAGAATACAGAACATTAGGCTTATTATAGAAAATATTTGGAATCACAGGGTCGATAGCCCCCCAAAACACACATACACACGTACTTGGTGGAAGGAAGATGGAAGGAAGAAACTGAAGTGCTGGGGGAGCTGGCCCTGTCTCTTCTCTGGTCAGCATTTGGAAACACTGGCTCAAGTGCCTACCCTCTTCCATCTTGACCTTTTCACATCTATTTGAAGGCTGTAGGATTGGCAATTTTAGTATCCATCAGCACCACAATAACACACTTGAGTGGAAAAATATTACTCTTAAAGCCAGGGGAGGATTGAGAGGAGCAGAAGAAGAAAGAAAGAAGCTACAAAAGGTGATAAAGTTTTGGCACTCCTCCTGCACAAGGAATTGGAGATATTCCAAGGGGAACCTCAAGGTCATGAGACCTGTTCTTACCTTTGAACCCAAAGAAGCTAAGTGAAGGAAGCTGCAGAGGAGAGGAGCCTCTATCCCTACAATGGATGGATTCTCCTTTGTGGATGAGCTGATGCCTGCCTGCATGACCCCTGTCAAAAGCAAAACCTCACCACATTCCTGGGCTGGAGCCTCCCCCTGAATTCTTAAGTTCTTATTAACCATTCTTCCCAGTCACTATGGTTCAAAAATTCAACTCAAGTCACCTTCTCTTTGCCCTCCCCATCCCTATCAACCAGTAACTACACTGTGTTTATTTTAGCTCTGAGATGTTTCTCCAATAAGTCTCTTCCTGCCCGTATCCCTTGCCCCCCTCTAGTTTAATTCTACCGGCTATCTGCCTGGCCCTCCCTTTTGCCCTTGTCTTGATTTCCCCTGTATCATAATTATTTGTGTACTTGTCACCCTCCCCCATTAATACTTCAAAAGGGGGGCCTATATCATTTTAAACCTCTATATCCCACAGGACATCTAGCTCAAGGCCTTAATCATAGAAAAAACTTAATGATTGCTTGTTGAATTGAACTGAACTCAGACCTTTGATATCTGTTCTCTTCTGACCTACTGAATAGCCTCTTGGCTAGTTTTCCTGACTTCAGTCTCTTGTTCCTTCCAATCTGTCCTCCTACATCACCACTTTGATCAGGTAACTCTCCTGCTCCAAGGGTTCCTCACTGCATCCAGAATAAAATGTAAACTCCTTATTTTATTTTTACCTCTCTAGATTGCATTCTAAAATTTCAAAAGGGAGGGGGCTAAATGCTCTCCAAGTTCTATTTGAATGTTGACCTTCCATGGTTTCAAGAATAAAAGTTCTTTGCAAAAGTCTAAGCATTACTTCGAACATTTGCTATCATCATTCTTTTCTAGTCATTTGGGGAGGTGGGAAAGGGCTCTTTCAGTGCCCCATTAACAGGATGAAAAGGCATTAGAAATAGGAGACATACAAGGACAAGAGAAGAGAGAGAGGCTAGGATTGTTCTAACAGTGACATTTCAAGGTCACCCAACACTAAATGTCCCTAAATAGGTGCTTGTTAATGATTAAGTGGGATGCTCTGGTTGGAGGCTGGGAGAAAGTCACAGTGGGAATGGCATTAATGATTCTTTCTCCAACTCTCATAATCTCTCTCTCCCCCAGCCCCATCTCTCCCTTGTCCCTTTGTGTCAAAGAGCCTGAGCTCACATGGACTGGACAGGGAGCTGTGAGAGGTAATGCAGTACAGTGGGAACAAAGCCAAACCTAGATAGATTGACCTGAGAGAACTGGTTCAGAATCCAGTCTCCATCACTTGGAAGCTGTGTGACCATGGGCTATCAAAATATTTCATTTCTTTGGCCCTGTGTTTTCTCATCTGTAAAATGGGAGATAACAACATTTGTACTACCTAATTCACAGGGTTATTGTAAGGAAAGTGTTTCTAAGCCTTAACCATGTAAATGTACAAAAGAGGAAGCTGTAGTCCTGGAGGAAAAGGAAGACTCTTTCAACCTTTCTCTGCAGGTGGTAGGAGGCAGGGATGAAGACAACTAGATTTGGGGGGATTAGTAGGAGCCTCAGGTTGTGGATTAGGGGAAATGAGGGAAGGATTTAAAAAACTGAAGGACTCTCAAGGAGGAATGGGATATGGCAGATGGATAGTGGCACTTCCTTCCCTAGAGAGGGGAAAGGAAAAGAGAGTTAGTTATCTGTCTGAGATGGGCAGGATCTACAGCCTGGAGATGGGATGATGATCAGCCTGTGCAGGTAGACAAGTTCTAAAGGGAAGGGAATAGAGTTACTGACTCAAGGATCCCCATCCTGCTTCATTCCCCACTCTGCAGTCATAGGCTCTTATCTAGGTGATCAATGGAAGGAAAAGCCCATCAGGAGACCTGGGTTCAATAACAGACTCTTTGTGTAAGGAACCTTGGACAAGTCCCTTGACCAAATTGTTTCAACCTCTATTTCCTTTTAGGTAAAATAGGAGATTCCTTCTCTGACCTTCTCAATCTTACTCAGAAGGCATGAAACCAGACAGCATTTCACCAGACAGAGGTAAAAACCTTGGAAAAGAAATGTGTTCTAGAAATTTTTAGGCCATCAGTCGATCAAGAGCGCAACAGGAATTTGGTCTCTCTCATCCACTTACCCCTAGGAAAAAATAAACAAATCGCTTCTGAACTCAAAGGAGAGGTGTGGGAAATATCTGGAAATGAGAGGTGGCACCTCATTTCTGAGGCTTTACTATCCACCTTTATGACCTGAGGCAAATTACTTAACCTCACTAGGGCTCAGGTCCCTGCCAGCTCTGGATCTATGGTCCAGGGTTGCTGTCTTTCTTTTGGGGTTTTAGGCTCTAATTTCCCAACTCCAGGGTAAGAAGTCTAAGCCAGACCTAACTTGCGGAAAATAGGACAGGGGTTCCTGACCACAGCTCCTCTCTTTACCTGGGGTTGAAAGATTCCTTGACAAGAGTGAAATATCTGTACATTTTGGACCACAGGCCAGGTTTGGGCAGACAGCCGTTGGCATGGATGGCGTGGATTTTTGCCATTTCCCAGGCAATCAGCCTATGGTAAAGCACAAATATGAGGGTCACCAGGGACATCATTCATACTCTGATACCCCCATGCCATTCCTCCCCATCCCACCCCATTACCTCCTGAACTAGAAAGGGAAAAGCATTAGGGATGCCCTGCCACTTGCTATTTGAAACAGGAGGACCTTGAACTTTTGCAAGACAGAAAAATAAACTGGAACTTCAGGCTTGAGGCTCCCATTCTATTTCCAAAGTTGGAACCAGGAAAGAGGAAGAAATCTTTAGATGCACCATCTAATGGCAATCAAAGTGCCCTTTGGTGGCCTCAGTTTTTTCAGCTATAAAATTAAGGGATTGGGTTGAATAATCTTTAAGGCTCCTCCTCCCTGCTCTAATACTAGGAGTAGGGCCAGGATTCAGGGCAGCCATTTTTTTTTTTCATTCAGTAACTCTTTTGTACTCAGTCCTTCAACTTGTCATCATTCTTCCCTCACCACCTTACATGGATTCAAGGCACCCAGGATGGTGTACTAGAAAACCGTTTTATTGACTCAAAAACAGTTTAAATTACTTATGTGTTACCTTAAGGTTTGCAAAGTTTGTTTCTCATGACAACCCTGGGAGGTTGGTGATTTGATTATCGTTAATACAATTTTACATATGAGAAAATTAATCTCAGCAAGGCTAAATGACTTACTTGCCCAGTGCCATATAGTAGTGCAGTGGATAGACCACCAGGCCCGGAGTCAGGAGAACCTGAGTTTAAATCCAGGCTCAGACACCAACTAGCTTCGTGACGTGGGCAAGTCTCTTATTCTCTGCTTCTTGTGTTCAAATTTGTAAAATGGGCTAGCACCTACATCTCAGAGTTGTTGTAAAAATCAAATGAGACAATATTTGTAATAGTTTCTGACACATAGTAAGTGACTACTGTTAATGTTATTATTGTAAAAAGAATGCTGGACTTAGGGACCAGAAGACCTGGATCTAAAAGCTATGTGCCCCCACTGTCACTTTATCTCTCTGGTCTCAGTTTTCTCATCTGTAAAATGGTGATAGTAGCCACTGGTGAGTACTGCCCATGTGGTCAGGGCCCAAACACAACAAGATTATCTGGTGCAGTGTGAGCACTAGATCTGAAGACTTGAGCCTTAGGTCCTCATCTGTACACAATAAAAGACAGCCACATATTTGCCATGGACATGTCATGAGAATCTAATGAGATAACATATGTAAAGTTATATAGGTACATATGTACATGTATATACATATATAAGTAATGTTTTGTAGGCACTACCTGAATGTGAAAGATTATCATTATAATGACTCTCTGTAACGGGCAGTAAGTGGGTGAGGGGAGAGGCTGCAGAGGGGACTTGGCATTGGGGGAATGTTCCTCCTGCCCAGGCTCCTCAGGGTAATCTGCACGCATGCTTCATTCCAAGGGAGGGGTACCAGTCAGGAAGTGCCCACCTCTTATCAGGCTGGCCAAGGCAGGGAGGTAGGCCCAAGGCAGGCTCTCCTCGGCCAAAGGGAGTTGATGTTGGCATCAGGATGCCAAGGACACACAACAAGCCCACGTTCTTACTGCGAGCTCTATTGTGGATTTGGTCCAAGGTCCTGGGAGGGAGAGGGCTACAGGAAACAGCAAAAGAGGGGGAAAGCTGGACTGAGAAGAGCCAGAGGGGAGCAGGGGGAAAGACTTCCCACCCTACAGCCTGGGGCCCTGCCAGACAGTTAGGATCCCTTTGGGTACCACCATGCTCTCCCTGCAGCTCTAGGGCCCATCCCCCTCTATCATTTCAATCCCCCCACACACACCACCCCTCAAGCCTCCAACATTCTGCTTCTCTGCCTTTGCCTGTTGCTTGGATAATAATCACGGCTCAGCACAACAAAGGCATTTGCTGTTCGAAACCTTGTTACCATGTTGTTCTCTTGCCCCCCCCAACCCCACCCCTCCCACTCTGTGCCTGACTCCAGGAAGAGGCAGAGCTGACAGTGCCCTCCAGAGGCAAAGGGGGCAACCCTGGGCATTCTGAGGGGGAGGCCACCTCCTCTGCTGCCCTCCCCCTCCCATCCATCTCTCTCTATGTACAGTAGAAAAGGTAGGGGAGGGAGGGGTAGACTTGGAGGGTTAGAGAGATCAAGGCCAGTTTTGGAGGTGGAGAAGGCGGCCTCAGGGTGGGAGGAGAAAAGCAGGGCCAGGGCTCCTCTCCCACGGGGCCAGAGGAACAGACCTGAAAACACAGCTCTTCCCCATCTCCCTTCCCAGAGGAAGATTCTACACAGAGCGTTTCCTTGAATATCAATGGAGCTCTTGTCTGGAATAGCAATGAGGGTGACATCTGCACTCAGCATTTTTGGAGCTATAAAGCCTGGGAAGGCAGAGAAAGAGGTCTCCTCAGGTGACCAGCGCGTCTGGGGGGGTCCTCCTCTTTCTTCTCCTGCCTCCAGGCAGGTGGATCCACCCTGACCCAGAGACAGGTGTCTCTGGGGAAAGATCCTGGAAGGGGGAGGCCTAGCTGGTCCTGACTAGCACTGGCTTGCCGCTCCTTGTGATTTTCTGCCTCTCAAAGAGGAAAGTTCTTCCTGCTAGCTAACCTAAATCCTTTCTCTAACCTTTCTGACAACTGTAATCTCTCCCATCAGGGATGACAGACAGCAATTGTCTTCCCAGGTGGGGGTGGGATCGGTAGGTTTCTGCTGTGCTTAAGTTCCTGATGCAGAGCTGGGAGGGATGCATGGAAAAAGCTCCCAGTGGCTTTCTACCATCCCCTACCCCGGCCCCAAAGTAAGTGAACAGGGCCAGGAATTACTATACTCCTTGTTCCCAGTCAGGCCCTCCTGTTCTTAGCCCTCAACTTTAAGGTAGGGGTGGGGTTGAAGAGATGAAAACAACTTTCACTGGCTCTCTCCCTTATGGGTGATTCTCTAAAGAAATTCTTTGCCCACATTTGTAATTCTCTGGCACCCTATGATCGATCAGTTACCAGTTACCCTCACAGAGGTATCCTCAAAGGAGAGGGTAGGGGAAGCCCCTTCCATGGCTTGTGTGTTTTCTCAGTTCACCCAAATTATTGGCAGAGAGAGACTTGCACATGTGTGTCTCTTGGTCTGTAACTAGCAGGTTGCCATACCTCCCCAATCCTTCCTCACACCCAAGGCCCCAGAAGCTCCCAGGACCAACTCTCCAGATTGCATAGATTTTGTTGCCCCAGAACCCACCCCACAAAGGATCTAGGAATGATAGAATTTAGAGACAAGGAACTTTGGCAATTAACACCTTCATTTTACTACGGAAATTGAGAGCCAGAGAGGGAAAGAAACTGCCCAGCCTGGGGCAAGAGAGTAAAAGGAGGGACTTGGCAAGGTGAGAGTGATAAGGAGTGAAGTACAAAACTAGAATTAGAACCCAGATTCCAAAATCACTAGACCATACTGCCTCTTAGCAATGCCTGATGGCTTACCTAACTAAGTAAACTACTCTTCTCACCAGCTCTTTGGGCGAGGTCACCTGGGTATGCACTGGGGAGAACTCAGGTTCCTCCTTTGCTACCTTTCCCAGCTTCTCCTTTAGCATTGGGTTTAATGGAATAGTGGGGAGGTGCTCACTTAAGAGCATCTCCTAACCCCTTTTCTATAGGATCCTTTGCCCAGTAGTAGCTTATATCTAGGCTTGAAATAATTAAGTACAAGCATATGGGTTTTCTGGAGGTAAGTCCAGCTCCCAGAATCCCTTGGCCCAGGGATCCAGAGGGAAGCCCAGCTTGGGAGGAGTTGTGTCACCCTTCACAGGTAGAACTCAGTTGCTGTACATACCAGTTCTGGGATGGGTCCCAATTTCCATACATACCTGGGCTAGTGTCAAGGGAAGGGAGGGGAGAGAAACCTCAAGCACTCTAGGGATTTGGATAGAAAGTAGTGCATCGTGGGCACTCAATAAAATATTTGCTGAAAGAAAATGTTGAATGAGTGAGTCATTTCTAAGGTTTTTAGAGGGATATGGGTAAGGCTAGACTAGGCTGACGTTGAAATGCAACCTTCCTTTCTTAGAACTCCTTGCCTTTTGCAGTAACTCAAACAATATATATATATATATATATATATATATATATATATATATATATATATATATATATATATATATATATGAAAGCAGGGTTCTTTTATCAATTTCTCTCTCATTCTACTCTCCTCTCCTCCATATCCCTGAACCTGCCCTGTTGGCCAAGAAGTTGGCAAGAGCTTACAACTCCAGTGGCCTAAGATGGGACCAGACAGAAGTGTATTATAAACATACAATCTCTGAGCCCAGTGATTCTCCACCACCAATACAAATTTTACCCAACCTCTCCCTGGACTCCTGAGCCCGCCTCACCTGAAGAGCCGGGGTTCGAGGATATGCTCAGGCCCCAAAGCCATGCCTGGGAGAAACTCATAGCACAAGCCATTTTGGAAGGTACAATAGAGTTTGGGTGCACAGCCATGGGCCCGAAGGAGCTGGAAATTCCTGACCTCGTTCTCCCGGTCGACCAGAAGTTCTGTCCGCTCTCCATAGACACGGACCAGCACTGCGTCCCTCATGTCATCTTCCACAAAGCAGGCCACCAGCTTGTTGGTGATCCCATCAGTGAAGCGCTATACAATTAAGGAAAGGAGGGAGGGGAACTCAGGGGGATGGGAGAAGGACTGCTGGATTTCTCAGCCCCATCATCCCCACTCAGAGTTCCACTAGAGTCACTGTTAATTTGTGTGTTAATGGGAATAGAGTTTACATCGACATTGCTATTTCAGATTTTCCAAAACATCCAGGATTTGGTCAGTATGGGTATTCCTTCCAATTGACATGAATTGTATTCTCTTCTCTGCCTTTGTAGTTACCGAACTGTTTATTTTGGTTTTTGAGGTGCTGTGGCCAAAATAATCCATCCCCTGGTAGTCAACTTTTTTTTTTCCATTGAGCCTTTCTTAGCTTAGCTAGGACAGTCCTCAGACAGTAGACACAGTCTATGTTAGGGCTCATACTTGAAAACCTTTTCAGCTTAGGAGAATCTGCCAGAGCTTGTTTCCTGCTGTCACAGCCTTTGAGAACCTAGAGTCACCTTCAGGCCATGATGAGAGACCAGAGTAGGACTTTTACGGAGACTAATCACTATAACTCTCCCAGATGTGCCAAAAAAAATTCACTGGGTATTCCCTTCCCACCAGTGCCCTCTCCACTTTTCCCCAAACCCAATCAGTCTCTTTGCTTTTTCTTCCAGCACCTCAGCTATGCTAGGTGACCATGACTGAGCCTATAAAAATTGCAGACTGGCTACTTTATCTTCAGTGCTAGTTGGTTCTTCCATAGTTTGGGCCTTAGGATAAAGAGAATTTTGGGGTTAGGTAGAGGTTAGGTTCTTATTCCTCTCCCTTATCCCCAAGTGAATTTCTTCCTTCAAATTAGCTCAAAGACAAACAAGGCTGGCAGAGGAAGCAAAGCAGGAGTCCCTTCAGTCCCTTCAGGCCTCTCTCAAATAGGGCTAAAAGAATGCTAGCCTTGAACTGAGAAGTTTTGTGCTCAAATTTGAGCCCTGACACATTGGCTATCTGATATTAACCTGAGTGTGTCACTTTCCTCATCTGTAAAATGGAAAAAAAAAATATTTGTACTACCTACCTCATGGGGTTGATGGAGAGAATCTCAGTCAGCCTTAAAGTGCTATCGAATACTATTATTACCCTTTACTCAGCTGGTTGTCTGAAGCAGGGAGCAATGTCATCGGATTATCAATGAGACACCTGCACTTTGTCTTAGGTGAAGAAAAGGCAATTACTCCCAAGGTTGCTCAGAGGGCCCACAGGGACTGATCTCATCAAGATTATGAAGAGGGAAGTAAGGCACACAGAATAGCACAGAATCTAGATACTTCACTGAACAAGAACATTTAGAGTTAGAACAAACCTAAGAGATCATGGCAACTTACTCATTTTACAGAAGAGGAAACTGATGCTCAGAGACATCGTTATTGACCTAAGGCCACTGAGTTAATGGTAGAGTCAGGGCTAGAAGAACCCAACCAGGTCTCCTAACTCTGAGGTCAGTGCTCTTTCTACTGTGTGTACATTATCTATTTTCTCTAAATGAGCACAAATAAAATATGCAGGCACACACAGAACTCCCCATTCTAGAAGGTCACTTTCCATAGTCCACCTCAGACCCTCATAGCAGCTTCCAATCTTTGGTCAATGTTCTAACATAACCACTGGAATATAGTGTCCTGCAATCCTATGAAACAAGTCAGAGCAACTCAGCCCTTAATATTCCTGCTGGGAAGACTGGACATTCTCCTCTCACCAAGGAGGCCCTGAAGTGGAATGGGGTGTGTATATGCAGGTGATGCCCTTTCCTGGAGAAAAGATATGTCAGCTAAAGAGTCAGTCTGGCTCTAGTTGGGTAGGAGTCATCATATGCTCCACTGGGGGCTATGGCTGACTCTTCTCCCCACCTTCCACTCCTTGATCAATGTTCTCACATTACCACTGGTACAGCGTCCTGCCACAGAAGTCGAAAGAAATCAGCCTTTACCATTCCTCTTGGGGAAGATTGGATGTTCTTCTCTCAATGAGCAGGCCCTGAGGTGGAATGGGGTGTGTGCACACAGGTGATACATTTTCTGGAGTAAAGATGTGTCAGGTGAAGAATCTTGGGTAAGAGGCTTCTTATACTCTATTGCGGGCTCCTCCCTTCACCTTCCACTCCTCTCCTTGTATGTGACTTTGCCTACCAGTTCAGAAGGTTGGTGAAGCCAACCTAATCTTAGGGAGACTGTGCCTCTTGCTCAGGGAAGTATAGCTAGAAATCTCTATAGCTGGTTTCTGAGAGTACTCAGTTAAGAAGACAAGGCAAAAACCCTGGGCCTATGATCTTTGGATGGAAAATACTATGGGTTTGGGGAGTGCAATTGGGGTTCCCTGAAAAAGTTAGTCCTCTATACCCGTTATATATGCCAGGCACACCAGATACGATCGAGCAAGTGGAAGGAACCCTCTCCTACAGAGCATGGCAGAAACAAGCAAGAGGGGGCGTGGTGTGTGTGCGTGTGTGCGCGTGTGTGAGTGTGTATGTATGCGTGTGTGTGTGTGTGTGTGTGTGTGAGAGAGAGAGAGAGAGAGAGAGAGAGAGAGAGAGAGGAAGGAATCGAGAAATCCCTTCCACTGAAGATGGAGTAAACCCTGTGTTTCCCCTGCTCCCCCCAACCAAATTGAAAAAAAAAAAAATCAACCACCTCCCACCCCATGCCTCCCGCAGAGAAGCTCTCGAGGAGCTCCGACACACACGCAGCAGCCTGGCAGCATCCCCGCCTCCTCTCCGGATCAGCCCCCAGTCCCCCTCTCCAGCCTCCTCAACCCCAGAAACGTGTTGCTTCTCCCTCCCCGGCCGGCCTGGGGAGGGGGGCGCGGAAGGGCTTGGGGGGCCGATCCGCTGTGCCCCTGCGCCGCCCAGCCGCACCTCCCTCCGCCCGCCTACCTTAGTCTTAACTTGCTCCGGCTTCCAGTGCGGGCGCAGCTCCTGGATGAGCCGGAGGGCTCCGGGAAGGATGTGATTGTGATCCACTGCGGTATTGAAGTACTGGACCGCAGATATCCTCCGGGGGCCCGGCAGCTCCCGGCCGGCCCCGCTGGCCCCCGACTGCGCCGCTGTCTTCTCCTCCATGCCCCATGTGCACTGTGGGCAAGATCTTTGCCTCCTCAGGTAAAATAGGGAGCCGGGCAGAGGAGGAGAAGGGCGAACAGCCATTCCCAGCAGCCCCACCCCCTCGGAGCCGAGGAGCGAACGCTAGCCCTGGTGGGGGGGGCCGGCGAGGGAGTGGGCGTGGTAGAGGAGGAGCCAGCAGAAGTCCATGACTCACGAGCGCGCTCCCCCCGAGCGATCTCCTTTTTCTCAGCCGGACCACGGCGAGCCGGGACTGGAACGCTCTGTCCGGGTGGGATTGTGACATCACGAGCCGGAGGCATGGGCCGGGGGCCGGGGCCGGGGGCCGGGGGAGGGAAGCCGAGGAAGCGCCCGCCCCACTGCCAGAAGAAAGCTGCCTTGATGGTGGATGGTCCCACCGGCTTTGCAGCGGGCTCGCGGGCGGGGGGACAGGAGTGAGGCCCCCTCCCCGGCTTCCCTTAAGCCCCCCGGGAAGGTTGGTCAGGTTGGGGGAGGGGCATACGCTGTCCGTCCTTCTCCGCCCCACTCCCGCTCCACCTCCTCCCTCCTCTCCCCGCCCCTCCCCCGCTAAGGGTCCCCCGATTCCAAGAATTCTCCGGCCTTGCCTGGACTCCCATCTTTTGGCCCTGCGGGGGAGTGGGGAAGTTACTTCCTTGCTTGGGGAGGACTGGTCGTGGCTCCCTCCGTGGAAATCCCGGGCAGCTTCAACATCTAGCTGCCAGGGCCCGAGTGGTAGAACGAAGCCGGGAGACTCCTGGGCCAGAGCCGGAGAATGAGCTTCCGGCCGGCAGGCAAGTCAGCTTCATTTACCCTACAGATTTCTTCCCTAGAAGAGTCCCTTCCCTAGAGGAAACTTCGCTCTGAAGTTCTGGAACCCAAAAAGAGTGGCTCCCCCCTCACCTTGACCCTGATTAGACACCCTCCTCTCCTTTTCGAGCCAGCCTGGCAGAGTCATCGCACCTCCACAACCGTGGCCAAAGCTTCCTGCCTTGGAGAGAAGCCCTTGCCACTCCACAATCTTGTTTTTGAAGTGATGGGAAATGGGAGGGGGGGGAAAGGAATATTTAAAAAACAAACACAAAAATCCATTACAAAATAGAAAACCCTAGCTTTGCAGTCACCAGAAAAGAAACAGGGGGCATTTCACTTTTTACTTGAGAGTGACTAGTGATCTGGAGCTAATCTCACTTATCACTTCCTGGGAGCCTGACTGTGCCAGCCTGACTGGGAGTGAACCTGCTGCTGCTTCTGGGGGCCGGGGTTTTCGGAGCTAATCCGTCCAAACACTCGTTTATCTTCGCTGAACCTATCCCCGAAACCACCTGATGGCTGACAAGGCGTGAAGCTGTAGTGGGAGGGGGACAAGATGGCAATTTGTACCCTCGCTGTTGACCCCAAGCTGTTGCCACTCTTGCCTTCGTTCAAGAAGCTTGCCCCTGGGTTTTAGCTCATTTTAACCGATTTAAATCTAATCCAGATCTCCAGCCCTGACCTTTGCTCTAAATCTCCAATCTTCAATGTCCAAGTGCCAGCAGGACGTGTCCACCACCACCTCCCACCAGCACCTCAGTTCAGTTCAGCCATTCAATAAACATTTATAAGGTGGGGAGGCACTTGGGGAAGGGGGAATCAAAAACGAAAAAGGAAACAGTCCTTATTTTCAAGGAGTTTATATTCTATGAGGGAGTGGCATACAACAGGGACAGTTAAGTAACTACAAGATAATTCCAACTCAACATAGCCAAAGTCGAACATATTCTTTCCGCCCTTCTCCCAAAGCTATTTGTCCTCCTGACTTTATTATTCTGCTTGAAAGGTGGTGATTATTTTCTACTGGTCTTTCTTCCTCACATCACATATTTGGTCAGTTAACCAAGTCCTGTTAATTCTACTTCCACATTCCTCTTCAAATTAATCCCATTTTTTTCTATTCCCATTGCCACCATCCAAGTATAGCTAATATCATAGGACTTCATGAATGACCATGTAATCTTCCATTCTCTAGTCTCATCCCTCATTCACAGGGCTGCAAGAATAGGCTTTTTTGTTGTGGCTCATAGATGCGATCATGTTATTCCTAAGCTCAAAAATGTTGGGAGGTTTTTGTATCAAATTTGTTTTATTCTTTGCAATTCCTCATTCATCTTGAGTCATTAGTGCTGCTTCCGTCTGAAGTCTTGCTTTGCCTCCAGTAGGCTGACAGAGCACAGTGGAGCATCCCACACAGAGGACCACCGTTTGTGCGTGGCTAAAGACAGTGGTTATTTTGTAGCACCCAGCGCACTTGACGTCCATGAAGTACGAGTTGGGACTGCACCAGGCGCTTCTTCTTGTGTTTCCGCTTCTCCTCCTCGGGAGAGGGGTGTCTGCGCGGGAAGGTCTTAACCGCCGGAAAAGCTCAAAAATGTTTAATGAATTTCTTTTATATGTATAATAATTCAGAAAGATTTTCTGGATACGTTGTGTCTTTATGTCACCTAGAGTTCCTTCCGTATCCCACCTTTCTACTCAACAGAGAGCTATAAAAGATAAGGAAAATGAGCAAAATCAACTAAAACCAACATTTTGAAAAAAATCTGACAGTTAAACAATGTTCCACACCCGTGGACTTCCTAGCTCCAAAAAGAGATGAATTATGTGAAAGATGTCTTTGAATAATTCTTCTTTTGGATCAGGCTTATTCTTTAAGATTTCTCAATATTCATTTTGTTTTTAAAAATACATTTCATTAATATCTTTCTTATATCACCAGAATTTCACCCAGTATCCTTTCTCCTCTCCTTTCCAGGGAGTCATCTTATATAACAAATAATATTTAGAGATTTTCAAATAAATAAAATTCAAATACCTTTTTTGGGCATGAATGCCTACAAACTGATACCAATCAAATCTTCCAGACTTGTCCCCTGAACTACCGTTATTTCACCTCTGTCCATTTGCTCACACTTTTTTTATGTCTGAAAAGCCCCCTCTTTTCTCCCCTTCCCCTCTGGTAGAGCTGTGACTAAAAAGTCTGGTACTTCACAGAGTACTTTGTTTTGAATCTCACTTATATCATGTAATGTTTTTTATTGTAGCTATCTGTGTTTAGGTCCAACTCCCCTATTAGACTAAAAGCTTCGTGAAGGGAGGAATATTATCTTTTCTAAAATTTCTATCACCTCCAGTGCTCAGCACAGTTCTTTGAACAAGCTAGTGCTTAATAAATGTTTATTGAATGACTGTTAAGTGCATTTTAAAACTATTAAGCATCTCCCATGTTTGACACACTCACTTTTTCAGTTGGGGTTCTGATGGCCCCATTCCTTCTCCCTTTCCAATCAATAGAAAAGTAACCAAATCTGTATAAGAGAAAAACAAAGAATGGGAGCCAGGGTGCTTATCTTCAATCTTATTCTGTTCCATTTCTGCCAACTCCAGAGCTGTGTCCATGTAATGTCATGAACCTAATGAGGATAGCAGCTCCAGCTGGGAGGTGAGGGGAGGGGGTTTATGGATGTGATGAAAACAAGGTGGGGACAGGACTGGAGAAAACTATTATAGTCAGGATAAATCTGTTCTTGTCTTTCTCCTAGAGATGACTGCTCCCTATGCTGTTGGGCTAATATCTACTAATCTCTGTATTTGTCTGAAGAACCCAGGCTTCAAGTAGGATGGATAGTCAACCAGTTTTCCAGTGCCTGGTCTGAATAACTCTCATGCTCCATTTATATTCATGCTATCAGGTGAATGAGAGGAAAGCTCCCAGTCTATGAGGCAAAACCCCTGCAGTGGAATTATGGGAAGGCCTAACCGGTAGAGCAAGTATGGATGGTCTTCAACACGCTTCATTAGAGGGAACATCCATGTCAATAATGAAGTGGTAGATCCTCCTGAATATTGCAGGATGGGTACTAGTTAAAGATAGGACACAACATGCAGAAGCCTGATGGATTTCTCAATATTGTGTTTTTTTCTGAATGTACAAAATGTTAATTAATGCCTGGAGGTTCTGTCCTCTCTGGTCAAGAGGTGTGTTTATACGTGACGTTGTCTAAGCCACATGCATTATAGAAAAGGTTCAAGCCCTCTTGGGGACAGTATCACAGATGCAAAATTCACAAATCTCACCCAAGATGTAACACAAGCCTTGCCCATTGGGCATGTGGTTATTGGCATTTGACTTTGTGCTTTTAACCCACTTGTTAAAAAAGGCAGATCCATAAATAAGGTGACATCATCAAGATTTTTGTCTTAGGACGCTAAATTTGGAAGGTATAGAATTTATCCCCTTAATAAAAGAATTTGTTTTGTCAAGATTGGATTCAGTCAAAGGGCTGCACTTGAGGACCTTTAGGGCTACATGTGGCCTTGAGGTCACAGATTCCCCAGTAGTCTCTAGCAGCATAGAAACAACAGGACTTAGCACTTAATAAGCAAAAAGAATTCTTTTTAAATAAGTTCTAACTGATGGTGCTTCAGGGTGAGTTTCTACTCCATCCTGCCTTGCTCCCTACCTGTGTAGCAGCCTCCCCAGCTCTGGCCTCACACTAAGACTCTCTTGCCTGCCCATTAAGGGGCAGTCTTCTCTCCCTCCCTCCACCTCAATGGTAAGCACCTGTTCCATGCTGTTTGTTTCCAATGCAGCTTGTGCTATTTGCCACAGGTGCTAAAATTCTTCATTATGGGTCATGTGGAGGGGATTCCTATGTTTAGCAATGAAGTTGGACTAGATCATTTTTGAAGTCTCTTGAGACTGTATGTGCATATGTCTTATGCCCATGTGTTGGTGACTGTCCTTTGTTTTTTTGTGTCATGAATGCATGCGGGTACGTTGTACATCACGTTAGGTACATGTATATCTTTTCATCTGTACATGTTTGTCTCTGGTTCTATGTACATGAGCACCTCTGTGTGTATATTCATACATACGTGTCTGAATTTGATTAGCTCAATTAGTAAGAACCCTGTTTTAATGAGCCTCAAAGCTATGGATAATCCTTATATGAGCCATGCAGCCCAATCACTGGTTATATACCCTTTGCTTGGACTACCTGGTTTTCAAATGCTTGCCCTTGGTTGCAAAGAGAGGCAAGTTAGAACATGGTAGCCAACAATCTCATTTTCAAAGACTGAGTCCAGTTAAGGGTAGAGAGGCTCATCGCCAGTAGGCTGCCCAGTTGTTGGCCATGACAACTCATGAAACAAAGAAAATACTTCCCCACTGCTGGAAAAATCAACTCAAATGGCATATCTTACAGATGGAGAAGGGTCAGTGCTACAATTAAGAAGGTGTGATGGTCATATAACAAAGGGTGTTAAGTGTGTCCTTTTGGGTTATAAACCTTTATGAATTTGTCTAAGAATTCATCATGATCACTGTCTTACATTCTAAGTACATGATAGCACTTCTCTTCCCAGGACCTGCTATAACCCCATTCTCATCTCGTAGACAGTACCAGCTTTGAGCAATGGAACTTTATTCTATTCTCAATTAATGCAGAAGGTTAACAGTGGTCTGGAGAAACAGAGAGGAAGAGATCATGATGGAGGAACTTGCCCCAGAGCCAAGCATAATAGGGGGAAAGCAGGATCTAACAGGGATATGGGCTAGGCCATAGGCTACATCTCCCTCTTTCTCTTGGCCTCATGACCTGGGCTGTGGGCAGAGGCAGGTTAGACTGCCAAGGCAAAACCAATGCGATTATTGTGCCGGTCAAATTCAGTGTAGAACTTTCGGATGAAGGTTGCTCCCAGAATCCATAGAGGTCCTGTGGGGGGTGGAACATCCAGGCCACGGAAGGCAAGCAGGCAGAGATTATTGCGGCTGTTCATGTCCTGTAAAGATAGACTTGTTTGTACGGATGCCACTTAATAAGCCCACAGGGTCCTTCACTCTCTCCCTCTTCCCCGACGCTGGCTTTAAGCAAATCTTTTCCATTTAGTGCCTGTTTATAATAAAATTACAGAGTCTTGGAACTGGAAGGGATGGGATCACAGAAGCTCACGTAGAAAGGAGCTCAGAAGCCAATTAGTTCACCTCTACTTGAATGAGAATTCCATCCATTATATAGCCTTATGTTAAAAGAAATCTAGAAGCAGGGGACCCACTGCCTCCTGTGTCAGCTCATTCAGCTGTGGGTTAGCTTGTCTTAGGAGGTTGTTCCTTACATGATCCTGCCTCAGAGATTACATCTCTAAAACTTTCATTTTGTTTTGTTTTTCTCTTAAACGACTTAACTCCAAGTCACAGCCCTTCTTGATCACCGTTTGGACTCTGAATGAATGTAAATAGTAATTGCTTCTGTTTTAGTCAGAAACCCTGAGCATCTTCCCCTCTCAGATCTATTTCTTTTGAAGAGGTCATTTTTATCTCATTTTTTAAATTAATCCTTAATCACTGAATGGGCTGTGCATCACTCAAACTGAGACCTGTTAAAGATCTTAGCATGAAAAGGCCACGGTCCCCCACTGCATCCTGGGCCATCTCCAGTTGTCCTGATCTATGTCTGGCCACTGGACCACGATGACTCCAGAGGAGAAAGTGAGGCTGTTGACTTTGCACAGCCCTCCCTCACTTAAATCCAATTCACTTTCATGTCATGGCATCACCTCCCTGATGTCATGGTTCTCCTCAAGAATGAAGGACAGATTGCAAGCAGCAGCAATCCTTTTCCTTATAAACTTCAGTCTGCCTCTTTATAACTTCCATCCATCCTTCCTAGTTCTTCTCTCTGGGGTCTAGCGGAAAAGCCTAATTCTTCTTCCACATGTCAGGCTTTCAAGTGCTTAAAGATAACTATCATTTCCCATCACCACCACATCCTTCCCCCCAAAGTCATATCTAGGCTAAATAAACATCCCCAGGTATCTTCAATTGATCCTCTTCTGGCATGATAATCATCCTGGTTATACTCCTCTGGAAAATCTCCAGCTTATCAATTTTCTTCCTAAAATGTACCCCCTCACCAAACTAAATGTAGTACTCCTGATAGGTCTGATCAGGGCAGAATGCAGCGGAGCTAGAATCTCCTTTCATAGGATTATAAATAGTCTAAAATGAAATTTGCTTTTTGAGTTGCTCTATCACAAAGTTGACTAGTTTTCAGCATGCAGTTCATCAAATCTCTCTGATCTTTTTGTCAAATTACTTTCTATCCACTTCTCCGCATTCTTGTACTTGGGAAGTTAATTTTTGGAACCTACATGAAAGACTTCACATGTAGCTCCATTATTAGCTGACCCTAGAGTTTATCTAGTTTCAGAGCTGTCAGATTCACTGCTGTGGGCCGTATGTACAATTCCCCAGTGCTACCTTAACCAGATGAAAATATAATAGGGAAATGTTTAACAAAATAAATAAAAGCACAATACAACATAGATAATGTTCATTTATGGGTTGTGAAGTTTTGAAGTTTGTGAAGTTTTGAAGTAATATGAAGCCCACAGTGGGCAACTAGATGGTGAAGTGGATAGACCATCAGGCCTAGAATCGGGAAGATTCATCTTCCTCAGTTCAAATTTGGCCTCAGACACTTATGAACTGTGTGACTCTGGGCAAGTCTCTTAATCCTGTTTGCCTCAGTTTCCTCAGCTGTAAAATGAGCTGGAGAAGGAAATGGCCAACCACTCCATTATCTTTGCCCAGAAAACCCCAAATGAGGTCACAAAGAGTTGGACATGACTGAAAGTGACTGAACAAGAGTGTGAGACCCACGGAAATTTTTCTGTTTGAGACAGACATCCCTGAGCTAGCCCAATCATTGCAAGAGCTCCTGGAAAACCTCTTTTGTGTTGGCTTTTTCCTTCTAATTCCTGTTTAGCTTCTTTGAGATGTACTGACCTTTTCCCTTCCTAGCTTCTCATTCATGCATTCATTTATCCATCAACCATTAAATATCTTTTGCGGTTGTTCAGTTGTTTCAGTGATGTTCAACTGTTCTTGACCCCGCTTGGGGTTTTCTTAGCAAAGATACTCAAGTGGTTTGCCTTTTCCTTCTCCTATTCACTGAGGGAACTGAAGAAAACAGGGTTAAGTGACTTCCCCACGTACCCACAAGTAGTGAGTGTCTGAGGCCAGATTTGAACTCATAAAGATGAGTCTTCCTGACTCCAGATCCAGCACTCTATCCACGGTGCCACCTATCTCTCCACTGTGTGTTAAGCAATATATTTTCTCAAACACTCTTGTCTTTATGGCATCGGTCTCAACTCTTCACCTACCCATTTTTTCAGGATCCTTTACCACTCTGTCTTCTCCCTTCTCCATAAATCCCACTGTCTTCTTCCTATTTCCTCTCAAACTGATAAATCCAGACATTGCTATTCATTTCTGATTATTCCCCCATGTCCTCCTCTATCCCCTACTAATGGTCTCATTTGAGGGGATAGCCTCCAGGAAAATTCCCAGCCTAAAGCTATCTCAACAAGTGAAATAATAAATGTAAAATGCTTTATAAACTTTAAAATGACATATAAATGTTACTTATTATTTCCTATTAACTCCACTCAGGATAACCAATCCAGTTTTGGCTTTTGATCCAGAAATACAGGACTGATTCTCTTCTAGTTTGGAAGGAAAAAGTTTGGGGCACCTAAGAAAATTAAGGCTCAGAAGGGAAAAGAACTTAGGGTGACTGGCCCTGTCCTGAACAATACCATCTCCACACTCTTAATCAGTAGTACCTGTAGGCATGTCTGCATTTCTAAACACCTTCCCCTCCATCCCAGCTGCACAGTTCTTTGGTTCTTGGATTACTCTAGGAGTTGGAGGCCTCTTAGACCATTTTTAATTGAACAACTGAATTCTCAGAAGTTCTTCAAGCATTCCCTTGGTGAAGCACTTAATAAATATAAATATAAGTATAATAAATACTTATAAACAATCATTATTATACAGGCATACTTTATAATAGTAATTATTATAAATATAAGGAATACTTATAAATAGTAATTATTATGAATATAATAGAAATACTTTTATAAGAATAATAAATTATAAATATATTAATATATTTCTATATATTATATATTTCTATATATTAATATATTTCCATATTAGACATTCTCTGAGGTAGTAAAGGCAAAAATTATTATCATTTTCTATATGAGGAAATGAGAAATAAGTAATTTGTCCAGAATCAAAGATCAATTATTTTTTGACTACCTCATGGTCAAGGTTCTTCTGCCCTACCCTATATAGAGCTTTGCTTTCTGGAAAAAAGAGCTATTCAATAAAATCTTCAAGCTGGGAGCTATGGAGAGATAGTATGGTCCAAAAGCTTTTTTTTTGTAAGTGAGGAAGCTAAGGTCCAGAGATGGGAAATGAGCTGTCAAAAGTCACACAGCTGACTAGTAGGGAGAGCAGGCCCTAGAATCCAGGTTTCTTAATTCAATTCAACAAACCTAAAGTCATATGTGATTGTTTATACTATACTATAGGTATCTGTGCTCAAGGGTCCCTCTTTGTACTGGATATGACATAACACATGCATGGATAAATAAATACAAGATAATTTGAGGAGGAGAGAGCACTGACAACCAAGGAGGATAAGGAAAAGTTTTCCTTAGGAGGTTGTACTTGAACTGAACCTTAAATTAAGGCAAGAATTCTAAAAGGTGGAAGGGGAAAGGGTGTGAATTCTAAGCATGGGGGACAGACTCCACAAAGACATGGAGATAGAAGTTTGAATTTCCAGTTTGGCTGAAACATAGAGTTTGTGCAGGAGGGTACTATGAAATGAGATGGAAAAAGGTAGTTGGGAGTCAGACAGAGACGTTTGCATTTTATTCTACAGGGAAGGGAGTATTATAATCTATGAGATTTATACAAAGCATGAAAATTGCTAATATCCTCAGAAGGGAGGAGCCATTGGAAATTATTGAGCAAAAGAGTGACTGGGTCTTCAGAATACTATTTTGGCAGTTGTGAGTTTATCAGAGAGGGAAGAGATTGGAAGTGAGACCAATTAAGAGGCTTTTGTAGAACAGAGAGTAAAAATTACAGTGGAAAGAAAGAAATTGGAAATAAAAAATCCCACAAGAAATGATAAATAAAACTAAAAGCTGGTTCTTTGAAAAGTGATAAAATCGACAAACCCTTAGCTAACCTGATTAAAAGGAAGAGAGCAGAAAATAAAATCAATAAAATGGCAAATGAGCAAAGTAAAATCACAGTAAAACCAGAAGAAATAAAAGGAATGATCAGAAAATATTGTGCACAGTTGTATGCTAACAGAACTGAGGACACAAAAGAAATAGAGGAATACATTCAAGAATATAAAATACCCCAAACTATGAAAAGAACTTATATAACCCCAATCTTAGAAAAGGAAATAGATTTATCTATAAGGGAAATACAAAAGGAAAAAAAAAACAACCTCCTGGTCCTGATGAATTCACAGGAGAATTCTGTAAAACTTTTAAAGGATATTTGATGCTCACACTTCACAAATCATTCTCCAAAATTGAGGAATAAAGCATCCTACCAGCATCCTTTTATGAGACATATAATCCTAATAACTAAATTAGGGAAAGATAAAATACAAAAAGACAACTATAAGCCAATATCATTAATGAACACTGATTCAAAATTTTTAAACAAAATTCTATTAAATATTACACTGATTTATTCAAGAATTCACTCATTACGATCAAGTAAAATCTATACCAGGGACGCAAGAAAGGTTCAACATTAGGAAAAAAATCGACATAATTAACAAAGATGATGATGACAGCTAACATTTATATAGTGCTTTCTTTGTGCTAGGCTCTTTGTTAAGCATTTCACATCTGTCTCATTTGATCCACACAATAGTCCTGGGAGGGAGCTGCTATTTTGTAGATAAGGAAACTGAGGCAAATGGAGATTAAAGTGACTTGTCCAGGGTCACACATCTAGTAGACATCTGAGTCAGGATTTGAATGTAGGTCTTCCTGATTCCAGGTATCCTCTGTGCCACCAAGCAATCAAGAGTTATTAAAAACCCAAACATCCAAAACCATAACAGCATCTCAATAGATGCAGAAAAAGCCTTTGACAAAATATAACACTCTTTTATGCTAAAAACCCTGTAAAGCATAGGCATAGACGGGGACCGTTTTAATGTTATTAAAAGCATCTCTCTAAAACCAAAAGATAATCATATTCAGTGGAGATAGTCGAACTTTTTCCAATAAATACAAGAGAAGCAAGGCTATCCACTCTCAAGAGAATCATATTCAATGGGGATATACTAGAACTTTTTCCAGTAAATACGAAGAAAGATGTCCACTCTCTCCACTACTATTTGATACAGTTCTGTAAATGCTAGCTATAGCAATAAGACAAGAGACAGGAATTAAAAGAATAAAGAGGAGATAAAACTATCTCTGTTGATGACATAACACTTTCTTGAAAAATCCTATGGAATTAAAGATATTAATTGTTTCAATTCAATTCCATTTCAGCAAAGCTGCAGACTACAAAATAAATCCTCAACAATCACTAGCATTTCTATATAATAACAAAATATGAGAATCAATATTAGTGAAATTCCATTCCAAATAATTATAAAATACATAAAATATCTGGGGTTCACCCTCCAAAAGTACACAAAAGACTTGCATACATTCAATTACAAAGTGCTTCTTGAGGAAATAACTTAAAAAACCAGGGAATATTCAATGTTTATGGTTAGGCCATGCCAATATAATAAAAAATGGCAATGCTACCAACATTGATTTACACTTTTAATTCTATCTCAATGAAATTACTAAGAGGATACCTTACAAGACCTGATAAAATAATAATAAAATTCATTTAAGATCTAGAAAATCAAGGGAAATGATGGAAAGAAATAGAGACAAATGGGGAAAAGCACTTCCATACCACAAATTATATAATAAAGCAGCAGTCATCAAAACTATCTGGAATTGTCTAAAGAACGGAGAGATGGGAGGAAGGTGGAACAAAGGAGTTCAATAACCCAATGTTGACAAAGTGGAAAAAACATAAATTGCCTTAGGGAAACTCCATTTGATAAAAACTGCTAGCAAAACTGGAAAGCAGTCTGACAGAAGTTAGGCTTAGACTAACACTTTATACCATATTCTGCTATATATTCTAAATGAATATGTAAACTCGATAGTAAAGATGAATAAATTTTTTTAAAAAAAACTATAAAAAGTTAGAAGAGAAATAACATGTACCTCTCATGGCCATGGATAAGAGAAGTATTCTTAATTAAACAAGAAATAAAGACAATTACAAAAGATAAATAGATAACTGATTTTTGAGAACTGAAAAAAATTCTATACAGACGACGTTAAAGTATACAAGGTAAAAAGGGAAATAGTTGAATGTCAAAAAGATTTTGAATCAAATTTTTATGAGAAGAGCTTGACATATATGATAGATAAATATTTAATAAATACACATAAGACTAACAGCCATTCCCCAATAGATAAATGGTCAGAGTATATGAACAAACAGTTCTCTAAAGAGCTACAAAGCATTTACAGCTTCATGAAAAACTGCTCCAGATCATCAACAATAAGAGAAATTCACATCAAAACAACCCTGAAGTTTTACTTCACACCCTGGAATTTGGCAAAAATGACAAAAAAATTGACAGTAGTCAGTGTTGAAGGGAGTGGTATGGAAAGACATTGTTAGCAGATCTGTGAAATAGTATAATCATTCTGTGAAATGGTACAATTTGGAATTATTCAAATAAAGTGGTTAAAATGTCCATATTCTTTGAACCAGAGACTCCATTAATGGACTTATACTCCAAGGAAGTTATTAATAAGAAAAAAGTCCCCATATCCTCCAAAATATTTATGGAAGCACTTTTTCTGATAGCTAGGAATTGGAAACCGAGTAGATTCCCATCACTTGGGGGAATAGCTAAACAGATTGTGGTACATGAATATAATGAAATATTATGGTGCTTTAGAAATGATGCATATGATGAATACAGAGAAGCATGGAAAGATTCATATGAACTAACACAGAATGAAGTAAGCAGAACCATGAAAGCAATATGCACAATAATTGCAACAATGTAAATGGAAATAACAGTCACACTTCAAAGAAATTAAAAAGAAATGTAACAAAATTGTAAAGGTCATTCAGGACTCAAAGAGATATGAGAGGACACCCCCAACTCACTCCTTCATGGAGGTGAGAGTTCCACGTGAACACATGGCACATGTTTTCAGACTTTTTCAATATGTAGATCAGTTTTGCTGACTTTTTAATTTTCTTTCCTAAAAATATACTATTTGTCATATGGGATGGCTCTCTGGGAGGAGGAAGGTACGGGGGAGGGATACTTAGGGTTATTATGGTGATGTAAGAAAAAGAAAATATCAATAAAAACCTTTATTAAGAAGAGGCTTTTGCAATCACCAGGTGACAGATGATGTGGCCCTAAATAAGAGTGGTGTCTTTATAAGTAGAAAGGAGAGATGGATAGAAGGAAGAGATGGCAAGGTATAAACTAGAAGATCTGGCAATTGATCAGGCAATTACCTGGAGGAGGGGAGGGGAAAGGAAAAAGACGAGGATGATGCAGAACTTTTTGAACCCAGGTGACTGAAGGCTAGTAGTCTTGATATACCGTGAAGAGGAACATTTTAAGGGGAAAGATAATAAGTTCCATTTTGGACATATCGCATTCAAGATGTTGATGGGACATTCTGGTGGAGGTGTCTGGCAAGTATTTGGAGATGTGAGATTAACCTTCAGGATTACAATTAGTTATAGTCATTTAGGAGTGATTCATGTATAAATTACTATTATTTTGGAGGCAACTGGGATTACATGACTTGCCCAGGGTCGCACAGCTAATAAATGGTCAGATTTGAACTCATATCCTCCTGACTCCAGGGCTGGTGCTCTATCCACTGTACCACCTAACTGCCCCTTTCCTGTATCAATTATAATTGAACCCACAGGAGCTGAGATCAGCAAGAGAGAGTATAGCAAGACAAGATCTAGGAGAGAGCTCTTTCTCCATCTAGCTGTATGACCTTCAGCAAGTCATTTCATGTCTCTGAGTCTGTTTCCTCATTTGTAAAATGGAATAATACTTATACTACCAACTTTACAAGGTTGTTGAGATAAAAACAGGTGATAACCCTTAAAGTGATAAAGAAATGTGAGTTATTACTCCTATGTCATTCTTCTTTGTAGCAAGTAAAGCGTTGAATCTAGAGGCAGAAAGATTTGAGTTCAAATCCTACCTCTGATACTTGCTAGCTTTGTAACCACAGACAAATCACTTCAATTCCCTGATCCTCAGATTTCTTATTTATAAAATAAGAAGACTGGTCTAGAATCAGCTTTTGAGGTCCCTTCACACTTTAAATATATGATCCTAGGAACTTTCCCCCTTTTCCTACCACCTTAGGCTAGTTAGTAAATGAACCCTTTTTTAGTGGAGGGAGGATAGGAGTACCTTTAACTCCATCCTCAACCCCCTCCCCTCAAAACTGGTTCCCAACCTTGTAGCTGATCCCTATCTCCCACAACCCTTCACTTCAAAGAAAGAGATACAGAGATAGAAAGAGAAACAGAAACAGAGAACCAAATAAAAAATAACCCAGAAACTCACCTCTAAGACATAGTCAGAACTATGGAGTGTGAAAGCCTTGCCGTCAAGGTAGAAGGAGATATCCGGGAGTGTGGGTGCCAGGTCACATTCTATAAGATACTGTGGGCAGAAAGGGCCCCAAGACTCGTGTCAGATCCAGACATTCCACTTTGGTAGATCCATGGGTCAGTCAGAAAGGGCTGAGGTGTTCACCTGGGTTCCCTCTCTCATTGTCTGTCTGGTCTCGGTAGCTTACACAAAGTCAGAGTAGAAAGCAACCTCAAAGGTCGTATAGCTTCACCTACAATTTGAATAGGAAGCTCCTCTCCCTCTATAGCAATGTGTCTAAATTAGATAGAAAACCACAAAGTGACATTATCTATGTTGTACTGTATTTTTATCTAATTTGTTAAACATTTTGGTTAAGTTTTGCTCTACAGTATACCCATGAAATGATTATCAGGTGATTACATGCTTCCTCTTGGTAATAGGGGATTTATCCTCACTGAAGGCAGCACATTCCTTTTTTGGGGCAGCCCTAATTTTTAGAAGGAAATGGCAAACTACTCCAGTATCTTTGCCAAGAAAACCTCAAATAGGCTCATGAAGAGTAAGACGCAACTGAAACAACTGAACAACAAAGAATAAATTTTTTTTGGAATTTGTTCTTATGTTTGAACCAAAATCTGACTTGGCAACTTCCTTTCATTGCTCTTGACAATGGCCCTCTTGGGCCAAGTAAGGCAAATCTTTATTGCTCCCTTCAAATATTTTTTGAAAAATTGCAAATTCCACCTACTCCAATCGCTGAATATTACAGGGAGGCAGATTTTGGCTTAATCTAAAGAAGAACTTTCGAACAGTCCAACTGCCTGAATAAATAGGAATGACTGTCTTGTGTAAGGTGGTAAGCTCTCTGTCAATGGAAGTATTCCAGAAACAGGGGGATGAACACCTGTAAGGGATCCTGTGGATCTAATTTCTGCACAGAATAGAATGAAGACTTCTTCAGTTCCTAGAATATATGACATCTGTGAAACTCTGGGAGTAAATATTGCACTTGTAGGGGGAGGGGCAGGTTGAAAGGGGCAACCTCATTTGGGATAACCACATCCAAACTAGCCCCTTGGTACTCTTTCCATTCTCAGGGAATGAAGGGACTTCAGGGATTACCCAGACTTTGTTTTTTGTAACCACTCACTCTCTTCTTTCCAGTTTGCCTTGCTCACCTGGTACCCCTCTTCCTTAACTCCCAGTATCTTCATCAGTTTCCTCATGGAGCTGGTTGGACCTGTGATGAAGGAAGCTCCAGTGTCCACAGCTGCCGTGCAACTCTCTTGGCAGAACATCACATTGGACTTGACCGCCACTCTGTAGCAGAAGGCCAGAGACAGACAGACAGCTCACAAGCCAGCAGGGTTAGCCACTGACCCCACCCCTAGGGCTTGGAGCCTCAGAGTAGGAGCTTGGGCACAGAGTAAAGAACAGATATAGTCCCTGCCTTCAGGGAGCTGATACTTGGGTATGGAGTGGGGGGAGATGTAATGCTCCATATATACAGAAGAGTCAGAAAATGTGCCATACAGATGGAAGATAGGTGACCTGAAACTGGGGAGGCTTCCTAGAGGAAGTGGGGCTACAGTTTCCAAGGATTAGAGGCATAAGGAAGTCATTATGGCAATTAATGTTTGCAAAATATTTCTTCATAACCACTCTATGAATGAGGTATAGTAGAGGTGCTGTTTTTTCCATTTTACAGCTGAGGCAACTGGAACTCAGACAGCATGACTTGCCCAAGGTCTCATAGCCAGTAGTTGCCAAATCCAGGATTTAAACCCAGGTCTCCTGATTCCAATCCAGCACTCTCTTATTGTTATTAAGCTGCCAATGATATCATGCATTAGTAGGGCCAATGCCTCCCCATCCTCACCTTCTCCAAATACCTTGGGAATATTCCCTTTGCCTCCTCATCCTTCCTTCTCATGAATGAATATCTACTTGTGTTAAAAGCCTATGGTAGTGGTCCCTATGGAAGAATATTAGTGGACAGATAAGACTCAACCCCGAGGTGTCTGAATTTAGAGAAGCACAAAACTCAAGCTTGTGTTGGTCTATTTGAGATGTGTTTGAATTTCAGGGGCAAGGGGAGGTGGGATGAAATTAGAATCTATGGTGATTCCTGACCCCTTTATCTGGATCTGCCAGAAGCCTGAACGGCTGGTGTTGACGTAGTGGAAGTTCCCGCGGTAATAGTTGGGGTCTGTGCCTCCTAGTACAATCTCTCCACCTGACAGATGTGAATTCCTGGAGGATAGATGATAGTCTTTTTTCCCCTGAGGCCCAAGGACCCAGGGTCAAGGAAAAATAGGGGAAAGGAGTTGGAGAAAGGAGACAGCCATATCAACAATCATTTATTAAGCATCTACTGAGTGTCAGGCATTGTGCTAAGCATTGGAAAGGCCTTGGGAGACAGAAGGCAGTAGGCAACATGGGAAGGCAGAGCCAGGGAACATGCATTTTCCTCAGGAGCCCATCTCCTCTTTTCCTGGTTCACATAGTTGGGACCTTATGGGCCCACCATTCCATTCCATCCCTGAATTAAGAGCCCCTCTTCAGGACTTCCAGTAAGTGACCGTTGAATCTTCACTTGAAAAACCCCACTATGGGACTACTCAATTCCTCCCAAAACAGCCCATGCCAATTTTGGGCAGCTCTAATTTTTCCAACCTGGGTCAACCCGACCTGACCCAGCAGTCACTGTGGGAATTAGCAGAAAAGGAACAGGGATGGAGATGTGCAAATGAGCACCTTGAAAATGAGATGCAAATTAGCATTCATTCTCTTCCCATAGGGACTTTCAGGCACAGACTCCATAGACTGGGGCTTGGTGCCTGGAAAAAAGAGTCTGGAAAGGCTAAGGAGGAAGGTAGGTTAGGAACGCAGAGAACTGTGATTGAAAAGGTGGGGACAAGTGGTGATGGCACAGAGCTTCTGATGAGCCTCAGCTCGGGGTGTTGTTGGAGCTTCTCTCGTCTGGTAGAGTGTGTGAATTGGGGTCATGCTGCTAAGTAAGCACAGGTCAGAGCCATGTCAGGATGGGCTTGTCTCCTCACTCGGAATTCCTGTAAAGAGACATGGAAGAATTGCAGGAATTATTTGGCCATTCCCCTGGTCGCTTTCTCAGTCATAGTCTCGTCTGATCCTTAGGATACTTATAGCACTGTGTCTTAACCACTGCACAGCACACATCTAATTGGCCGTGGCTCCCAGGTTTGGCTCCCTTGAAAAGGGTAGGGTATGTTTCAGAACACGGATGGGAGCAAGGTTTCATGTGAGTGTGTGTACTTGTGTGCACACCTGCTACTGTATACGTATGCCATTATAAGCTCCATCCCCTTCTCTGCACCTCAAACACTCTCTGTCCTCAGCTTCCTCCCTCCTTTCTTTGATATGTGATCTATTATAGTAGAAGTGGACACTCCCACTAAAGGTTTAGATCATAACCCACAACCCATCTGTGCTCCATTCAACTGAGGTCCATGGCCACCTGTAAGAAGTCTTCAAGGGATCTTTCCAATGTCCTTCCATTCAATCTGCAGAACACATGAGTACAGACGGAATATTCAGGCTCTTCATCTTTTATCCTCATGACTTGACTAGTCTATGTCCTTTTCTGATAATTCAGTTCTCTGATTTAAAATAGAAGCTAGTGTTGCTTCAGTAGGGTAGGTCAATCTTAGAATAATAGAATATTTGGGCTAGAAGGGACCATAGAGGTCATTCATAGTATACAGTTCCTTTCCAGGTTTGAATACTCTCTACTGGGACCTCTTGTTCCATTACAGCCTCCCAGAACAAGTTGAGGGGTGGCAACTATTTCTCCTCTAGGCTTATCACACTTTTATTTACTCTTATAATATAAGGCAGAGTCAAACTCCGAAATACCACTGGCCTAAATTAGATTAAAATGTAAATGAGAAATATTTAATAAAATAAATAAAAATACAATTTAAATCAGAAAAAAAAAGGGGAGCTAGTAAAACATACAGAGAAGTGGCCAGGGAAGTAGGAGGGGAATGAGAACAAAGGTGGGTCATGGAAGCCCAGGGAAGAGAGAGTTTTGAGAAGGTCAATGGGGTCAAATACTTCAGAGAGGTCAAGGAGAATGAGAACTGAGTGAAAGCACTGGGTTTGAGATTAGAAGGTCACTGATGACCTTTTAGCGAAGATAACTTCATCTCACTTCAAAATGTCTCTGCATCTTCATGGAATCATAGAATTTTAGAGTTGGATGGGACCTCAGGTCCCATCAGGGGTCATCTAAGAGGTGCTGAGAGGTAGATATAAAACATGGCACCATGTGTCTCACAATATTTGAGTTAGGAATCAGATTTAACAAAATGAAAATAAAATAAAACACAGATAATATCAATCTGTGCTTTTAAGTCAATATGTGGCCCATAGGGATCCTTATGTACCCTTTCCATTTGAGTATGGTACCACTGCTCTAGTCCAACCCACACCTAAATAGTGTCCCCATTATCCTGTACTTACAAGCACCCATTCAATCTTTGATTTTAAGATCTTCAAGGAGAGGGAACTAGTATCTCCCAAAGCACCCTCAAATAGCTCTAGTCGTTAGGAATATTTTTTTTTTTCCTGACACCAGCCTAACAACCTCTTTTCAACTTCTCTCCATTGCTATTGGTTCAGCCCTTTGGGAATAACTTGAATAAGCTTAATCCCTTTATAACATGACAGCCTTCCAAGCACTGGAAGTCAGCTATCATATTCCCCATTCCCTTCATCCTGGTCTTTTTTTCTGGGCTAGGGTTCTTTGCCACTGTGATTGACTTTCTTTGGATATCCTCTGGATTACCAGCATCCTCCTTGTCCTGTGGCGCCCAGAACCAAACTGATTATTCCAGATATCATCTTTCCAAGTCAGAGGACTGGTTATCAGAACTATCACCTCCTTGTTCTTGGAAGCTATGCAACCTCAATCACAATTGTTTTTTTGGGCTGTGATATACCCTCTCATTAATCCACTAATGCCCCCAGATCTTTTTCAATAAAAGCGCCACCCTCTATGTTGTGTCAACTTGCAAAGTTGATTTTTTTGAAACCATGCATGACTTTGTATGGGCTCCTATTAAATTTCATCTTATTAGATATAGCCTAATGTTCTAGCCTATTAAAATCTTTTGGGATGCCGACTCTGTCATTTTAGAGTGCCAACTATCCAATCCCAACTTTGTGTTATCTACAGATATGATAGCCAGGTATCTAGAACCATCCTCTCTCCTTGATGTCTAGTCATAGAGGAGCCATTGTCTCTCCTTTCCAAGGCTAATCCTTCTACCTTTTGATTCTCCCCTGCCTGCCTCCTATTCTCCTTTCTCCATCAATAGTCCTCTCTCAGTTTTTCCATCTTTTCTTCTCCACTGACTCTCCTTTGCCCACAAACAACTCAGGTCTCCAATACCTCTTTTAAAAAAATTAAAAACCAGTACATAAATTTCCCTTGAACCTTGCTATGTTGGAATTATCATTCTCTTATTTTTTTCCCCTTTTACCACCAATTTTCCACTCTCTCTGCCTTCTTTTCCTCATCACTTGATGTCTCTTTAATCACACAGGATGATATTTCACTCGGTCTTTGTAACTCCTTATAACCTGGCTTCTACCATTGTTAACTTTATCCTTGTAAAACTAGGATTATCCTTGCCAAGATCAGCAGTGATATTCTAATCCTCAAACCCAATGGTTTTCAAAGTCCTCACTCTCCAACTCTGTTCTCTGTTTGGCCCTATGGGTCCGCTCAGACCTTCCTCCCCTGGGTTTCTATGATACGGCATTGAATTGCTTCTCTTCCTACTTCTCTGGTCCCTTCTCTGGGCCTTTTGCCAGGACAAGTTCCTTTCTGTATAAATATATGCCAAGGCTCCATGGTCAGCACTGATCTTTTGTTTCTTCTTGGTTTATATTTTCCTTCAGATTTCTCATCCATTCATCCCCATGGTTTCAACTGTTACCTCTATGCAGACAACTATCAAATCTCCCTCTACCCCAGCTTCACTCCATCTGCCTCCTCAATGGACATTTCTATCAGTATGACCTCCCACCACCTCAAATTCTTTGCACTCTCTGATGCTCTTAAGCAATGTCATGTACTTTGATTTATCTTGTCTTTGTCTTACTCCCCAGCTAGTCTGTTAACTCCCTAAAGTGAGGAACTCCTTCTGACCTAACTTTTACAGCTCCTCCAGCACATGGCACAGCGCTCTGTATCCAGCAAGAACTTAAAGAAGGCATTTCGAATGAATGTTGTTGCATGAACCTAGAGTTTTAAAGAGCGGAGAGGGAACTACAAGGGTGATTCCATTGCTTTAGCGATCTCTAGAGTCAGGAACTCCCTCTGTCTTCTCTGTAATCTTAGCGAGCTGGCTTCAGCAGTTGAAATTCAAATAGGGCCACAAAGCCATAACCGAGAATCCCTTTGGGCTGCATATTGACTTGGAAAACCACATGTTCACATTATCGACATTTTACCATATTTTGTTTTGTTAAATATTTCCTAATTACATTTTAATCTAGTTGGACTATGCTCTAGTGCAAAGGTGGGGAAACTGTAGCCTCAAGGGCCCTCTAGGTCCTCAAGTGAGGCCCTTAAACTGAATCCGAACTTCACAGAACAGATCCCTTTAGTAAAAGGATTTGTTCTGTAAAACATGGACTCAGTCAAAAAGCCACACCTAAGGACCTAGAAGGTCACATGCGGCCTCGAGGCCTTAGGTTACCCCTTCCTGCTCTAGAGTGTTGTGACAGTTTGGGAAACTGTGTTTGACGCCTGTGGCCTAGCGTCCTGGGTGGTTTGTCATTTTCCCAGGGTCACCCAGTTAGTATATATCAGAGGCTGCACTTGAACCCAGATCTTCCTAGCTTGCTCTCTATCCACTATATCTGTCTCTATGCTGTCTCTCCAGCGTGTCTAGAGTCAGACTAATTATCTTTCCTTCCATACTAGTCTACCCCTTCTGGATTTCACTGCTTATATCAGGATATCACTACTCTCTCATTCACCTATGCTAAAACCCAAGAGTCATCCCTGATTCTTCTTTTTGCGTCTCCTGTCATTATTATGTGTTTCGAAGTCTTTCTTTTTCATGTTTCCAGAATCTATCTTCCTCCCTTCCCACTGCCACTACACTGCTGCCGCTCAGTCCAGGTCCTCATCATCACACCCCTGGACTACTTAATACCTTCTTAATTGCATTTCCTGCCTCCCATGTCTCTCCCTTCCAATTCATCTGAGGCAGAGCAGCTGATGGTTTAATTTTTTAATAATTCAGCTTTCTACACATGATTTCTTCTTCTCTCATCCCCAGTTCAAAATCCATCAATATCTGCTCCTTATTCATGAGACCCCATTCAAATGCTTCATCATGGCATTTAAAGTAATCCACAGTTTCACCCTAGCTTACCTTTTAATAGCTAGCATTTTCCTCTTCAATCTTATCTCCTACTATTCACCAAAACAAAGAAAAAAAATCCTCTACTCAACCTTATTTTTCCCCCCAAACACAGCATGTGCCTTTCGGCCTCAGAGTTGTTTGAACAAAATTTCCTTCCCTCTATTATCTAAGATCTACCCTTCTTTCAATGTCAAAGTCTAATCTCTTTTGTGTCTGGAGGCCTTCTACAAGGGCCTCAGTTCTAAGTGATGGGTCTTTCTAATATGTAGAATCTGGAATTGGAAGGGAACTCAAGAATCGCATAATCTATCCATTTTACATATGAGGAAACTGAGGCTCACAGAGGTTAACAACTTATCTCAAGGCTACTTAAGTAAGTAGCAGAGTCAGGATTAGAACTCATGTTTTCTGCCTCTAATTGTTGGGCCCTTTTTGACCTTACTATACTGCTTTCCCCTAACTGTCACTGTCACTTTTACCATGTGCTATCTGGTCTTGTTAAGTAGTTAGGTTTATCAGTCAAAAAGAGTTCTAACCTTGGAGTAGGAAGACTTGGGTTCTAACCCTAGTCCTACTTCTCCCTGTATGGACTTGGGCAAATCATGTAACATCTCTGTGACTCAATCTCCTTATCTATAAAATGAAGGTTTAGTCTAGACCAGGGGTTCTTAACCTTTTATGTGTGTTGCAGATGCCTTGGGCAGTGTGGTAAAACCAATGGATCCCTTCTCAAAAAATTTTTTTTAAATGTATAAGATGCATATGATTTCAAAGGAAACCAATTATATTGATATAAAGGGTTTTTTTCCCATTGTATCACAGACCTGTTCTTAGTCCAGGAACCTCACCTCCATCCCTATGAAGATGATCTGAAAAATTCCGCCCAGTTGAAAAATCTATGATCCTAAGTGTATATATGTCTCTTTGGCTAAGACTTAAAAGGTCTTCAATGCTAGCGGGGATATCTTGTTACCCTTCTTTAGATTTAGATTAGATTGGGTCATAACATCTCCCATTTCTGTGGTTGATCAAGCTTTCCTCACAATAATTCTATAATGCAAGGATTTTTATTATCTCCATTTTACAGATGAAGAAACTATGACTCAGAGAAATTTGATGACTTGCCTAGATCTCCAAACTGATAAGTCCTGTAGGCAGGTTTTCAATTACAGGTCCAGTACTCTGCTCACTATGCCATGTTAGTGAACAGAACTTGGTGGAAATGTCGATGGTGATTGATGGTGATGGGAAGGGGAAAGAGTTCTATTGGTTTGAGAGAGAATTTTGGTCTTCATGGGCTATATACTTGCATGAATTTATGTGTATATGTATGGGTTTGTAGCTTGACATGTGTGTCTGTCTTCGTGGGATCTATAGAGTGTTACAGTCAGGAGGGACCTAAAAGATCATCTAATACAAACCTCTCATTGTTCAGAGGAGGGAAGTGAGGCCAAGAGAGGAAAAGGGATTTGTCTAACAGGGGTGGGGAATGTGGGGCCTTGAGGCCACATGTGGCCTTCTAGGTCGTTGGATGTGGCCTTATGACTGAGTCCAAGTTTTACAGAACAAATCCTTTTTTTAAGGGAATTTGTTTTGTGAAATTTGGATTTAATCAAAGGGGCTACACTCAAGGACCTAGAAGAATACATGTGGCCTCAAGGTCACTGGGTCCCCATGCCTCTAAGAGCACAAGGTTTAGTTAGTGGGAAAGCCAACTAGAACTATCCTTTCCTAACTGTGAGGCTAGTAGTCTTTCCATTACATCATGTGACTTCTCCCAACATCCTTGCTTTATACTAAGGCATTCAATTAAATTCTTAATAAACGGTTATTCATTTCTTGTATTTGTCATCACAAATGTTCATCCTTAAACTTTCCCTACCTTCCAACTGGTGTGGGGTTGGAGGGCGAATGCTGGCTTCAGTCTCAGCCTGAGATAAATAGGAGGAGGGGGAGGAGTCTGTAGCTACTGCCCACACAGACAAAAGTCACTTTGCTGTGCAAGGTGTTTCTTTGCCTGACCAGCCATTACCTAGTGCTAACTTGTAAGAGACAAACTTGTGCATCCCCTGCTCTTGCTTACAAGGGTCACTGGTCCAAGGCTGGCCTTCATCCCTCTGGAAATTCCAAACTTCATCCAGATGATTATTTTGGCCTTATTTTGGCTGGGTGTGTGAAGCATCCTATATTCTAGGACATACTCTGATGCATAGGAGGATCTGTGATCTCATCAATATGGAGGCGGAATGAATTCCATCCACATTCTCACCTATAGCAACTCTTGCCCATGTTTTCCCATAAATCATCTGCAGCACAACTCCCCCCACCCCCCACCCCAAGCACTGGGGGTCTTCTGCTAGATCTCTGGATATTGAGTGGATACCCCAAAGGAGCTCAATGGCTAGCTGTCAGTCTAGGTCCTAGGTCCCAGGGTGGCCTTGAGGCCACATGTGACCTTCTAGGTCCTTAGGTGAGGTCCTTTGACTAAGTCCAAGTTTTATAGAACAAATCTTTGTATTAAGGATTGTTCTATGAAGTTTGGATTCAGTTGAAGGGCCCTACTTGAGAACCTACAGGGCAACATGTGGCCTCGAGGTCTCAGGTTCCCCAGCCCTGGGACTCTAGGACATACACTTGGTCACTGAATATTTACTGAGCACGTACCAGTAAAACAGAGTTAATCTCTGGCTATATTGTTGAGTTTTTTTGGGGGGGGATGAGGGTGTATTAAAGTCCTATCATTTAATTGACCTAGGGAGCTTCTGATGAGGGGAGATCTCTCTATCAAAGCAGATTGGCAGCTGGTCTGTTGCTTAAAGTCTTAGGGAGCTGCTTCAGTGCTCCCTGAGAGGTAAAAATGATTTGCTACAAATTACAGAGTAGGTGTTAAAGATGGAACTTAAACCCAAAGCTTTCAGACTTAGAGGTCAGTGCTCTTACCCACCATGCTATATCACCTCTCATTCACGCACACACACACACACACACACACACATCTATGGAGAGCATTACAAAATTTCCCCTGCCTAGAATGTCTTTTCTATATACATCTCCCCAATATGTGTAGGTAAACACCAGTCTTGGAGTCAAAAGGCCTGGGTTTTAGTTCTGACTTTGGATAAAGAAAGACAACAAAATCATTGGAGAGAAGATTGGATTTTCAATCAGAGGACCTGAGCCTGAGTCCCAGCTCTTTCAATAACCTGCATGATCTTGGGCAAATCCAAGAGGCATAATAGAAAGAACCCTCCACCTGGAGGCAGGTGAGAATTGGGTTTGGCTACTACCATGCAGCATGCCATAGGGAAAGGACACTTGACTGAAGCTGAATGTTCTCGATATGAGTATTGGCTCTGCCCCTTAACCCATGTGATCTTGAGTAAGTTACTTAGCCTTGTGGCCTCACTCTCCTCATCTGTAAAATGAAGGGGTTAGACTCATTGACCTCTAAGTTTCCTTCCAGCTCTAAATCTATGATTCTCCAAGTCTATCATCTCATGATAGCTTATGACTAGGGTCAAGTCACAGTTATCCTCTCTGAACCCCAATGTCTTCATCTGTAAAATGGGGCAGGGATAACATCTACCTCGTAGGGTTGTGAAGAGCACACAAGACACCACCTGCCAAGCACTTCATAAACCTTGAAGGTGCTTCCGTAGCACTTTATAGTTCTCCCCAGAACAACAATAACAAAGCCTCTCCCTCTCAGGACGTCAGTCTCCTCATCTGTAAAATGAGGCTACTGGACTAGATCAAGTGTTCTGTGCAGCCTAAGGACACTTCTTAGAATAATGGTTTGGAATAATTGGAGGAAATGCTAAATTAAACACATTTTTTCCCATCCAAGTTCATAAATCTGAAATCTTTCCATAGAGAAGAATCCTTGGGGATTCATGGACCCCAATATAAGAACCCCTAAACTAGATCTAAGGTCCTTCCCACTTCTAGATTTTATAATCCTAATTGGCTTGATCTATAGGAACTGCAGTTTTCTTCACCTATAAAACAAAGATAATAATCCATACTTTGTGTATCTCTCAATGTGATATAAGAAGCAACTAGAGGGTATTAAAGGGTTTTATAAAGTACAAAGCTTAGACAAATATTGTTACATATATCTTTGTGATTGCACAAAGTCATGTTTTCTCAAGCTAAATAAATATAACTTTTCCATGATATCTCATTTGGCTTATGGGATGCCTTTCCATTATCATGGGTCAAGTGTTCAACTGTCTCTCTAAGGAATTCTGGACTCCACAGAGGTTTCCCCCAGGCTTTTGGAAATGAGACCTCCTGCCTATCTTGCTCCAGCAGAGGGGACAGTCACAGGCACAATTCCCCTCCCTTCCTCCCACCTGGGGTCTCGAAGCCCATCCCAAAAGAACAGCCTCACCTGCTGTAGTAGACAGAGAAGACTTCTTTTTTCAGCACCCCTTGAGAGATTATGTTGTCAAAGATAGGAATGATTCCACTCGTTGATTGCGCAGGGTAGCCCAGGCCCAAGACACCGTCAAACCTGGCCAGCCCAAAGGGCATCAGGGGCAGTTCTGTGACCTCACCAAACAATTGGGTCATTTTGATCCCACCGACCTATGGATAAGGAAATCCGAGAGCTGGCAGGCAGGCCAGGCATATTTCCAGAAAAGCCAGGCCTGGGACTGACCCTGGGCTGCAACAAATGAGGATATTGTCCCTGATTTGAGACACAGAGAGTTAGATTTGAAGGAATTAGGAAGGGAAAAGAAGAGAAATTGATAGTGGGAAAACAGCTTTAGAATCTGAAAGAACTATTGATGTCATCTAGTATAACCCCCTCTTTTTACAAATAAGGAAACTGAGACCCAAAAGATTAAGTGACTTGCCCAAGGTCACTCAGTAAGACCAGAGTTCAGATTTGAATCCAGCTTTTTAAAATTCTAGAACTTCCACCTAATCCACTCTGACCATAACACTCCCCTCACCCCATGGGTTTGTTTGACCCTTTACCACTCCCTATATGCCACCAGGCTCCAAACTGCCCTTTTATGACTTCCTGTCCTCTTTCAGGATGCTCTTGCTATCCATCAAAACTTGATTTCACCTGGATCAAAATGTTAATGGAGTTGTGGGTCACACAGTATAAGCTGTGTTGTGCCTTCTCCCTTAGGAATTTCCTAGCTTAACATCACCCCAAGAAATCAGTGCCTAGGAATATTAGAAAGAAAGGGGCAGTTTGAACTCTGGGCCAAATTGGAATAAGTCAAATCTGTTAGTCTATCTTTCCCTTCCTCTCCACCTCCTTTCAGCCTCCTCTTCTATCTCTATCCCTAATGCCTTCATTCCCCTCCCAAAGATTCCCGCTCCATCATAACACCAAAGCAGCGAGAGGGTGTTACAGGTCCAAGCTTAAGATTTTACCCATTTTCTTTTCCCCCAAGTCTCCCCTCCAAAACTACTTTCCTGGGATTCATTTCCCAGGGCCTTTCATCTTCTTCAGTAGGTGGATCCATACCTAAGTCCATCTTTGCTAAGACATTAGCTGACCTGTGGTTTACCCCTCCAATCTAATATGATGCCCCAGCCTACTCAAAACACTAGTGCCCCCCCAAGTCCTTAAAAAGAAGAGGGTAGTGGGGATTTTACAAATAGTGAAGAGATGTGTAGGAGAGAGATTTTTGATCTTACCAGATCATATCACAGGAGGGAAAGAAGAAGGAATGAATTCGAACCTCTAGATAATTTGACCTTAAGTGAATTCCATGTAAATTATATGCAAAATACCATGCAAATAATCGAGATTTTCTTTTTGAGGCAGTAGGTTAGTCTTCTTCTATAACAGCTGTGTGGGTTATATAACTTGCTCCCCAGTGACCAAACAGAAGCAGCAGAACTTTATTGTTATCAGTCTCCTTAGGTTCTGAGAATTAGGCCTGCATCCATTCTCTCTCCTCAAACATCCCCCCCACCCCCAGGATTCCTCCAGGATCCTAAATTAGTAGGGGGAGCACTCTTTCCTTGGGAGACACTCACAGTCACTGTATCCTGGCTCAGGAAGCCCTTGACTTGACCTGATGCATACTGGATGCTGAATTCAGTTCCATTCTCTTTGTAAGTGGAGGTTTTGGAGGAGTCGTATTGACTGTGTAACACTGGGAGGGAGACACAGACCCAAGTGTTAGAGGAAGGAACCAGGGAGGGCAGAGAAGGCACTCAAGAATGCACTCAGGATGGAATGCCAAGACTAAACTCTCTTCCCTAGCACTAACAGGTGACCTTGGACAAACACTTCCCTCTGGATTTCAGTTTCCTCATCTGTCCAGAAAGGGGGCCAACAGATAATCTCTAGCATCTTTCTTCACAGTCTGTGACTCTGTAATCTGGAGGGCTGGAGGCTTTGAAAACATGCCTCAGAGCATCTGGCTTAATAGATAGCCAGTCCAAAGCAAAGAAGACTTGGCTCTAACATATAATATACATCACTTATTTTCCCAGGGCTCAGTTCTCTAAGACTAAAATTGAGGAGAAGGTGCTTACTTACACTAATAGAGGGAGTTTCTTCATCTGGGAGTATTCTATATCAATGAAACTTCAGGTCAGTCCCTATCCCTTAATAAAACTTGAAAAAAAAATTGCTAAACAACTACTATGTGCCCTCTACTCTGTCAGAGTCTTAACCAGGAATTTTTTTTTCAAATACTGCAACCCAATTCTTGCTGCAATCAGCATGAAGGGTGACTTTAATTTGGGCGATAGATTGTGACGTCCCCCGTAGTGGGCACATAGAGATTTTGGGACAGCAGTGCTGATTTCGGACACAATTTGGGTGTCTGCCATTCTCCAGTTTCCTATTTTATCTCATTATTTTTGCCAGCTAAGCAGTTAGCTGGTGTTTACCTATTGCTGAAGACTGAATGTACTCTCCGCCTAAGTCCCACTCACCTCACCCTAGTTAAACCTCTGTGCTCGGTTCAAGGATTTCTGCTGAGCTTTTCATTCCATGGTTTAAGTGAATTAGCTTGAACATCTCTAGTTTGGGGATGAGGGTGGAGATGGAAGATTACACAATATACACTCGATAAATACTTGTTGATTGACAGATGGTCAGAGGGAGGGCTAAGGACCTGGGACAGATACTAAGATACTAACCTAATTACTAGGAATCATGGGAGCTCCTTGAACGGAGATTAAGTACTAAGAATGGGGTTGGTCTAAGTGTCAATGAGAGAGAGAGCTAAGTCTTTGACGCCCCGGGGCTTGAGCTCTGAGAATGGGAGCCTGGGGACTTGAGACAAAGTAGGAGGGGAGGAGAAGAGGTTTAGGAAGTCTGTCTTGTCACAGGCTGGGGAAGACCCAGACATGTGTCCTTTGGGTTGTCCAGGACCTCAAGTGCTTCCTCAGGGTATCAGATTTGACCCCCTGCCACTCCCCCTGTTGTTATAATTTTGCCCGTTTTTCCTAAAAGGACAAGGAGCTGGAAGACAGGACTCCTGAGCTCTGTAAATAAATCTGATAGCTCTGGGCTTTCATTTCCCCTCTCTAGAAAGTGAGAATTACTCCCATCCTTTTTGAAAGAATGGATGGGTAACTGGGAGGATAGCAGGGAAAAGGCTTAGCTACCAGATGGTTTGGGGCCAAGCACAAGATCTGACCTAGACAGGAGAGCCTGGGCCTTGGTGCTCCAAAGCTAGCATCTTACCACATGCTGTGTAGAGTGGGCTACATTTGCTGGAGGGTACCCAAAAGTCAGCAGAGCCTGTGTCAAAAACGACTTGGAAGGTTTGGGGTGGGCTGCCGATATCGATCTCACCATAATACTGGGTCTGAGGGGATGAAACAAGAGACACAGACTGAGGGCAAATCACTTCATTCCCTTGGACCTCAGTTTTCTCATCTATAAAATAAGCAGATTAGGCTAAATCTCTTCAGACCTTCCCTAGTTCTGAAATGCTGTAGAACAGTATATGGGAAAGTGTGAGGAACTGTCCTGCTTTTAAATCTCAGCTCTCAAAAACAGTGTGGCCTTGGGCAAGTCAGTTAACTTTGCTGAGATCCAGGTTCTTCATCTGTAAAAGTGGAATAATAGTTCCTGTACTGCATACTACTAAGGATTACCAAAAGCACACTATAAACTTTCATGTGCTCGAAAAACATGAGTCATTGTTGCTATCCTTACAGCCCTGCTTTCCTTTGACCTAGAAGTTCTGGATTTTGATTATAATATTCCTAGAAGTATTCATTTGGGTGTTTCCTTCAAAAGTAACCAGTGAATTCTATTTACACTTTGGCTTCTGATTCTAAGAGCTCCTGGTAATTTCTTTAAAGATTTCTTGAAATATGATGTTTAGGCTCTTTTTTTGGGTCATGGTATAAATTTTTAAATTGTTTTTTCTCCTTGATCTTTTTTTCAGTTTAGTAATTTTTTTTTTTGTAAGATACCTCTGGTTCTTTTTAGTCTTTTGATTTTGTTTTAATATTTCTTATTGTCTCAAGAAGTCATTGGCTTCTATTTGGTCTGTTCTAATTTTCAGGGAGTTTGTTGTTTGTTGCTTGGGCATGGTTTTGTACCCCTTGTGCCAAGCTCTTAATGACCTTAATACTCTTATAGCTATTATTTCTTTTCTAATTATTTTCCTCTAGTGCTATCATTTCACTGACAAAAGCTTTTCTTAACTTATTTAAATTCTTGCTTCATGTCTTTCAGACATTTTAGTTGAATTTGTGCCCATGGGGAGGAAAGGGAAAGGGTGAATATTGGAGGACTTACATCCTCGAAATTGGTGAGGGCAACAGGGGACAGCTGCTTGACATCTGAATTCCATTCCGTGGTGAAATCCCCCAAATCCTTGCCCCTGATCTTCATGTTTTCCTGGACTGAAATAAATTTCTTGAGGGCAATCCTGTCCAGGAATAGGAGGAAAAAACAAGAGAGTCTCCCAAGGTCCAAGGTCCCCTACCCAATTCCTCACCATCATTTCACTCATTCTCTTACCCCGAGTCAAGACGACTCCTAACCTGTCCATCCAGGTATTTGAGAGCTGGGTCTGTTTCTAAAGACCTCCAGAGAAATTCTAGGACAGAGGTGACATAAGTAGTGTTGCCTGAACCAAATTAAAATGTAATTGGGAAATGTTTAACAAAATAAATAAAACTACAATGAAACATAGATAATGCTTGTGGTTTTCTAAGTCAATGTATTACCATAAGGGAGCAATCTGTATTGAAGTTTGACACCAACACCACTAGTTTTTAGACTTGGACTTTTTTTTCTCTCCTTTAATCTAAATCCGCCCCCCCCCCGTTTCATTTTCTGTGTTGAGATGAAAACTGCAATATCTCCTACTTCCATATACTCACCTGCACTGCCCTTAGAATTACTTCTTCACAAGATAACAAAACATAACTCTTCTATAGATAAAAGTAGAGATATGAGTGACCATGAGGGCTGAGTACCGTGTGTGTGTTTGTCCTTCGTTGCCAAAGACTATGCCATCTCAGAGAAATAAGTGATATGACTTGCACTTGACTTTGTTTGAGTGAGGGAGGGTTATACAGGTCACCAGCCTCACTTCTCCAGAGCCATCTGAATCCAGTGACCAGATATTCATCAGGGTGACTGGAGATGACCCAGGATGAGGCAATTGGGGTTGTGACTTGCCCAAGGTCACACAGCTAGTGAGTGTCCAGTGTCTGAGGTGAAGTTTGAACTCAGGTCCTCCTGAGTTCAATGAAGCACCACTGGTTCTCTATCCACTGCACCACCCAGCTGCCCCTAGTTGAGTAGTGTAGCCATGGGGATTAGGTAAGTGTTATAATGAATAGAATGCCAGATTTCAAGCCAGGGAGTTCTGAGTTCAAAGCCCCCATCAGACACTTATCAGCTTCGTGATCCTGGGCAAATCATTTAACCTCTTCCTGTCCATAAAATTGGGATAATAATAGCATATACCTCACACAGTTTTGAGAACTAAAGGAGATAATATAGCTAAAGTACTTTGAAATCTTAAAGCCCTATATAAATGCCAATAATTGCAATTATATCAAATATTGTTATATTCTGAATATAATAATAATTATTGGCAAGGTTTCAGTATTGAATGTTTTTAATTGCTAAAAATGAGGTCTTTTTCTGAGGTAGAGTAGGAAATGACAGTTTTGTTCAAAACATTTAAACATTAAAAAGGAATTATCTTCACAAAAGTTTTATGAGTCATTCTTCTTCCCCTCTCCCTCTCTAGTCAGCTCAGATAAACTGGTCCCAATAAAGAAGTGGTGAAGAGATCCGAATTTAGAATCAGACGACCTGGGTTCAAATTCCAACTATGCTACTTACAACTAGTGTGATTTTAACCAACTCACACCCTCTACTGGCTTAAATTTCCTCTCTAAATCTACTTATAATTTATTCTTCTTTTTCTTAGAAAATACACTTCACACTAAGAGACTCAAGGAAACAAGGGATCCTGACTTATCATTCTTATCACTGGTATGGCTACGGAATTTCTATCTGCCCCTAGCATGGCCAGGATGCTCTTACTGGATTCTTAGACAAATGTTGGCAGCTGAGTGAAGGAACCGGGGACAAGAAGGGACAATGCAGAAGGAAGGTTTGATTTTCTAGAATCAATGTGAGCATTCACACCTCAGAAGACAACGACAACAGCAGACCAGGCAAAGGTTTAAAGGGCACTTGGGGAAGCGAGGAGGCAAATCTGGGAAACAAGGACTGAGAACTGAGTGGTGCTACGTGGGAGCAGTAGGTGGCAGCAGATACTCACAGCAGCCCAGCACTAAGGCTCTGACTGGCTGGGCTCTCAGATGTCTAGGTGAGCATATGAGTATTGAAGGAACTAGGTGACGGAGGGTTCCGGTGGAAAAAAGCCAGCAGTTCTGTTGCTGGGGCAGACTCTGATGCCTAAGCATGAAGAATGTTCACTCCAAATAGTCAGCTTCAACCCTGCTGCCCTGACTTGCCACATGCAGCCAAGACAAAGCTAGAAAGGACACTGGAGGCCTCCCAGACCAACACTATTTTAGAGATAAGGAAACTGGGCTTAGGCGGGTCATACCCAAGGTAAGATTTGAACACGGATGCTATGCTCTGACTCCAAAGATATTGCCCTCTTTCTACTATACCAGTCACACCAGTAATTGTCCCACACACCCCTCCACGCCTGCGACATCATGCAAGAAATCACCCTATTATAAGTTTGGTTATAGGTTTTCCTCATTCACAATGCATTCCTTCCCATTTGAAGATGATCCTTATTTCTTATTAGTTTAAAATTCACATTCTAATCTTAAATATTCTCAACTCCAAATACACATTCACACAGGGATGTGCTGCTAAATGTTTAACAACTGGCTTTCAGGGTTGGGGCTGGGGAATGTCCATAAGACACACCTTTAAATTTAACTTTCATTTTTAACATTTTTCTCCATGTTCTTAAGTCTAGACAATCCACAAAATAATAAATCAAGCGCTGACTTGTAGCTTTGCCAATTTCTGAGGTGTAAATGTTTTCCTTGAAAATGAACAATTAGCCCTTAGGAACCTATGTAATTTGCTTATGGCATTTTCTTCATCTGAAATTCAGTATGCTTCCTACTTTCTGTCTGCCTATTGAAAGTCCAGGCCCTTCCTCAGCTCTGGCAGGAATTGAGTCTGGATCTTGCTCGCTCTCTGGACAGATCTCTAGACACTAGGCTTGTCTCAGTAGTTTGTTTTTTAATTTTTTTAATTTAATTATTCTTAGTAATTTCCTACTTATTGTTTCTAGGAGTGTGCTGGAGCCAGCTTTAATTGGCTTCAAAGAGCTGATTGTTAATTTTCAGCGAGAGTATTTACACCTTAGAAAATATGCAAATGCCACAAATCAGGGTTGATTGATTGTCTAAGACTAAAGAAAGTGAAGGAAGAAAATGTTAAGAATGCAGATTACAATCTCCCCAGGGTACATTTCCCTCACCCCATCCCAAATCAGTTGTTAAACATTTATTAGGACACCTCCAATTGTTTCTTTAACCAGATATAAACTCCTTGAAGGCAGAGCTCCAGCCTTCTCCTGGCATATCTAGCGGAGATCTATGCAAATTAGGCAATTAACGCTTCACTTCATCTTTCACTGGGTTGCGAAACAAAACAAAAAAATCTTCCTAATCTACATTTCTGATCAGGTCAACTCCCCTCCCTCCTTAAAAACCTAAAATGGTTCCCTATTGCCTTTAGGACAATATGCAAACTCTAAGCCTGCTATTTAAGGACCTCTGCAAGGTTGGGTTGCTCCACCCTACCTTACCAACCTTTTTTTTAATGTTGTTCTCCCTGCCATGCCAACCTATGGACTATCAGCATTTCCTCAAATTCCACATGACACCTATCTGTGCATGTAACCCTAAGATCACTTGAGTTACCCTCCATAACTTATCTTAGGGTCCATTCCCTTTTCACCTCTGACTTTCAGAGTAATCTTCCTTCCAAAAACAGCTCAGCCTCCACCATTTCCAGGAAACTTTCCCAAACCACTCCACCAGGGTGGTTGTTCCATCATGTCCAAATCTTCATGATTATCCCATTTGGGGTTTTCTTGGCAAAAATACTAGAGAAGTTTGCCATTTCCTTTTCCAGCTCATTTTCCAGCTGAGGAAACTGAGGCAAACAGGGTTAAATGACTTGCCTAGGGTCACACAGCTAGTAAGTGTCTGAGGCCAGATCTGAACTCAGGAAGATGAGTCTTTTTGACTCCAGGCCAGGCACTCCGTGCCCTGTGTCACCTAGCTGCTCTCAAGGTTAATATCTCACTTATCCAGTGTTCCCAGAGGATTGTGATCTCTTCTTTGCTGCTTTTACTCATGACCTTGAATTAAAATAAATATGATCATTATAATAAAGGGTTAACTTCCAATCCCTAGTCACATGTGAACTCTTTGAAGGTAGGAACCATTTTCTTTTCATTTTTGTTACTGCAACGTGTAACACAGAGTTAGCACAATCCTGTTGATTCTCTTTCCCGATAATCTTTTTTCCCTAACTTTTCATGACATTGCTCCTTCTTCTATCTGTCTGACCTCTCATTGGTGTCTGGTGCTGGACCTTCATCCGGGTCACACCCATGAGCTGTGGATGGTTCCCAAGGCTCTGTCTATGTGCTGTCTTCCTCGGTGATCTCACCAGCTCCCAAAGATCCAGTTGTCATCTCTAGGCAGACAATTCTCAGGTATATTTATCTACCTTGACCTTCAGTGTCACATGTTCAACATGGCTATTAGATCCCTCCAGCTGGATGCTTCATAGACTTCAACATGTCCAAAAGAGAACCCGTTCTCCTGCTCCCTGCCCCAAACTCTGCCTTCTCCCAGCTTCCCAGTACTGTCCAAAGCAGTCCCTCAGGATCACCACCTCAGTGTCATTCCTGATTCCTCTCTCGAACTCACTCTATATAGCCAATCTCTTCTCAAGTCTTGTTCTGAACCTTCACAACATGTCTACTCTGTGTCCTCTCCCCTTTCTCTCCATTCACAGTTGTCACTCTGGGGCAGGCTGTCAGAGCCTTCTACTGGGTCTCCCTGTCTCCAGTCTCTGTTCCTTCCAATCATCCTCTACTCAGCTGCAAAAAAAAAATGATTTTCCTAAAGCAAAGGTCTGACCACATCATCCTCCCTCCTGAATAAACTTCAGGAGGACTCTCTGTTCCAGTCAAGATTGAATAGGAAGTCCTCTGTTTGGCTTTCAAAGCCCTTCATGACCTGGACCAGGGGTGGAGAACTTGCAGCCTCGAGGCCACATTTGACCTTCTAGGTCCTCAAGGGTGGCCCTTTGGCTGAATCCAAACTTCACACAATTTTCTATTCTGCCACACTTGAGAACCTAGAAGACCACGTGTGACCTCAAGGCCGCTGGTTCCCCACCGCTGGTTCTGGGACCTTGCCACCTTCCCACCTTTCCAGTCTTCTTACATCTTAACTCCTCTCAACATGCTCGACGATTAAGTGACTATCTTGTTATTCCTCACACAGGACACTCTATTTCAGACACTGCACCTTTGCATTAGCTGTTCCCACTTGCCTGAAGCATTTCTCCTCTTTACCTCTACCTCCTGCCTTCCTTGGCTTCTGTCTCCTGGTACAAGCCCCTGCCACCACGATACTAATAAATGCAGAGATTGGGCATTAACCCTTTTCAACCTCTTGTTAGAATACTTCCAGTAGGGTCAAGTACTCTACTTCCCTGCTCCTCACTCCTGTTCCTCTGCTTCCTATTCCTCACCACTTATTAGGTGAATAGAAAATATTCTCACTTTCCTGGTCCTACAGATAATAGGTCAATCTCCCACTGGAATCCTACTGGCTCTTTGTCTCAAACAGTATAGAAGTTTGAGCTCTGAGGGTGTATGGATACTACTTCCACCCCGTGCTGTCCACTGTAGGCAGAGAGGCCACACACAAAGACTATTCTTGCTGGAAGTTTTTCTCCTCCTCCTTTTGTAAGTAGCAATAAAAAAAATTTTTTTTTAGCTGTCTCTGTGTGAGTTGGCAAAATTCATCTGAACTCTCTTATACTATTTCAAGATTCCACTCAAATCCCACCTTCTCCAGGAGGTCTTTTGCAATCTTCCCTCAGTGCCTTTTCATTGAAATTATCTTTCATTTACAATATATACATTATATATACATGCATACATACACATATGTGTGTATGTGTATATATATGTGTATGTTTTCCTGTTGTCTTTCCCCATTAGAATATGCACTATATTCTACATTAAGGTTAGGCCTTTCTTTGTAGCCCTAGAACTTAGCACAGTGCTTGGCACATAGTAGGAGCTTCATAAATGATTATTGATTGACTGTGGAATTGAAATGGATCTGAAGATGCTTGTTAGCTGATGCTAACTGATTGATTGATGCCACAATTCTGATCATTGTTGTAGAAGGGACTGACTCAAGGTCAGTGGTGCTCCCTTCCCCCAAACCCCCATATTTCCTGGTGAAATTGGTCACACAAGTATCATCAGTCCTAATTTTGTCAGTTATGAAGATGTGCTGCATAACTGTACTAGGTAACTATGGGGAAATGTTATTCTCTATGGGTCTCAGTTTCCCCATCTATAAGAGGAGACATGACAGATTTTTGAGGGGAGAGGAGAGTTGACAAGGTCAACACGGGTGGGTAAAATGACTATTCTCTCCTTACCATCTGCAGCCTTAGGAACTTGCTGTGCTCTACATTGACTTACTGCCCCATTGCCTACCTAGACAGAAAGAGCCCCCTGCCTCTGCTTACTGAACAACAGATGGGGCTTCCTCCTTATCAGAATCTGGAAAGTCCTCTTCTTCTTTGGTCACATCATCTCCTCCGCTAACTGTTAATCAGCCCAACCTTCCCAGCCCTTCAACCCTCTTGGCTTTGGTGTTACCGTTCTAAGGCATCACTGGGCACGCTGAAGAAGCAAGTGGTCCAGGCTACCAGCAGGAGCTCCCAGCAATTCATCCTGTTCTGTCTGTCTGTCTGTCTGGTTTGGGATTCAGGCTGCCTGTTCTTTTCCAATTTCTATTTGCTTTTATATGCCATTGAATATAGCTGGGACCCTCCTCTCCTCTGATTTATAGATGGTAGGGTGGGAGTAATAAATTCCCAGCTGTGGGCTAACCCTGGGTACAGAGCCTGGTGTCACCTGCTTCCAGGAAGGGCAGCAAGGTGAAAGGGGTGGTGGGAAAGTAGACCACTATTCAATAACGTCAGCAGTTCTATAAATCCTTCACGCTGGTAACACAGGCTGTCCCTGGGCCCCACACTGTAGGTGAGCTCAGGCGAGAGACAGAAAAACCGAGTGATCAGTGAGTTCTGGAGAGAATTAAGTCAGAATGCAGGTTTCTGCATTCCCAGGTCTAGGTTCTCTCTCCCAGCCCATAGCACTTAAGGTTTTCGCATCATCCTCCAGGATTGACCACACAAATGTTATCAGTCTTGATTTTGTCAAAAATATGCTATATATTTTTCAACTAATGTACTAAGTAACTTAGTAAATGTTGAAGCATTTCAACAGAAACAGTGGAGTTTGGAAGAAAGGTTGGTTTGGGGGAAAATAGAATGACTGCTATTTGGGACTAGAATTTAAGATGCCTACAAGGATTTTTTTTTTTTATTAGAGATCATATTTATTGGGGCTGGGGGAGAGAAGTTATTGGATTGGAGGGAGGGCAGGGAGGGAACATGGTCACCCAGAGTCAGTGATCGGGTTGCCAGGCAGCAGGATCATGAGGGGACAGATAGCAGCCTGGAACTCCTGACACAGAGGCAGGCTGCAGGGTACAGCCTTATTGAATTTTTATTTCTTCCCCCCACCCCCCACCTGGTCCTAATCAGCTCAGTTCCCTACCCCCGGGAGAAAGAAATAAATACCTCCCTCTCCCTGCCCCTACCCTCCTTTCCTCCCCCAAACCAGCAGTTTCCCCTATGGGGCATCAGGAACATCTGTGCAAACTGCCCTAGGGGCAGAGGAGAGTTCCAGGGAAATGCATGGCAGAAGGAGCCAGGGCCAAGGGTAGGCAAATGGTCTTTCTGGGCTATTGAGCGCTTGGTGGTTTGTAGGGCTCCAACAGGAGGCTGGAGAAGGTGTTGACCTTGTCAGCCCCTCGAACTTCATGGGGCAGCAGCGGCAGCTTCACAATGTGGAAGTCTTCGTAGAGATCCTCCATCTGAGGGGGCAACATGTACTAAGTAACTATGGAGAAAATTCATTATTCTCTATGGTTCTTCATCTCCCCTTCTATAATGTGGAAGAAATCCTCCTGGCACAATGCTTATTTTCTGGGTAGTACCAAGGTAAATTTTACCTGGGTAAAATTGGGAAGTGAGACTAATGGGTCCCTAGCCTCCCGATCTTGCTCCCTTCTACCCCCAATGATGGCCTCTCCCTCTCAGTCTTTACAGAGGATACTCCTCTATGAAAGTCAACAGTAGTTCATCTCTATGTGTACCTGAATAAAGGCTGCCCTCTGTCATTTGATATCATCATCATTAATATTCTTCTCTTCCCCATTCCTCTTATCCAGAGAGTTGGGTTTTATTGAAAAAAATGAGGTCATCTATTGTGAGCTTCCTCTTCCCCCTATCTCCACTTCAAACTCCCTCTATAACATCTCTCATTCTTTCCTACTTTATTTCAATTCCTAAGGAAGAAGTAACCCTTTTACTTGAACCTTAATTCTATCCCTCCTCCCTCTTCCTGGTCTCTTCCAATAATTTCTCTTCAATCCATTCCTCTTCTCTAGGTCATCCTCAGTCTTGCCATGTCTACTTGCTCTTGTTCCCTACAAATACGGCTATATCTTCAGGTAATAGGGATAAGGTAAAAAGAGAGGATAAGAGAGAAAATGGTGAATAAAAATAAGATGGAGGGAAATTCTTAAAAAATAATTATAACTTTGAATGTGAGTGGGATGTTTATAGCAACTCTCTTTGTGGTGGCTAAGAACTGGATATTGCAGAAATTTCCATCAGTTGGGGAATGGCTGAACAAGTGGTGGTGTAGGATTGTGATGGATTGCTACTGTACTGTAAGAAATGATGAGTTCAGTGGAAGGACATGGAAAGAATTGCACTAAATGATCAAGAAAGAAGTAAGCAGAACCAGGATAACATTGCATATAGCAATAGCAATATTGTTTTAAGGGCAACTGAGCAACTTAGTCGTTTTGACTATTTTATAAATACACAAGTTAAAATAAAGAACACATGAAGAAAGATGCTATCTGCTTCCAGAGAAAGAACTGATAAATAGGATGTATAGAATAATTTTACATATATATGCAGATGTATACACATACACACACTTATTTGTGTTTAATGGGAGCCATCTATAGGATAGGGAGAGGAAAGAAAAAAGAGGGAAAAGAAACTTATAATAATATCTAAATAAACCTATTTTAGAAAAAGAAATTGAACAGGCCATCAATGAGCTTCCTAAGAAGAAAGCATCAGGACCAGATGGATTTATAAGTGAATTCTACAAAATATTTAAAGATCAACTAATTCCAATATTAAGTAAATTATTTGGAATATTAAGCAAAGGAGTCCCACCAAACTTTTTAAATGAAACAAATATGGTACTGATACGTAAATGAGGAAGAATACAAACAGGGAAAGAAAATTATAGACCAATTTAATTAATGAATATCAATGCAAAAATCCTAAATAAAATGGTACCTAGGAGACTACAACAATATATCTCAAAGAATATACACTGTGACCAAGAGGGATTTTTACCAGGAATACAGGGATGGTTTAATGTAAGGAGAGCTATTAACAAAATCGATTATATCAATAACAAAAGTAACAAAAATTGTAGATTATATTAATAGATGCAAACAAAACTTTTGACAAAATAACATTCCTATTTAAAAACATTTGGAAGTATAGGCATAAGTGTATTTTTTCATTAAAATGCTAAGAAGCATCTACCTAAAACCATAAGAAGGCATTATTTATAATGGGGATAAGTTAGAAGTCTTCCCAATACAATCAGGAGTAAAACAAGGATGCCCTTTATTCAATATTATATTAGAAATGCTAGCAATAGCAACAAGGAGGAAAAGAAATAGAAGGAATCAGAATGGGCAATGAGGTTAATAAAACCATCTCTCTCTCTCTTTTGCAGATGATATGAATCTTAGAGATTCAACTGAAAAGTTAGTTGAAACAATAATTTTTCAGCAAACTAGGAGGATATAAAATAAATGCACATAAATCGTCAGCATTTCTAGAGATTGCCCACAAAACCTTGCAAGAAGAGATAATAGGAGATACCCTATTTAAAATAACCACAGACTGTATAAAATGCTGGGAGTATACCTACCAAGACAAATCCAGGAAAATGAACATAATTATAAAACTCTTTTTATATACAAATAAAATAAGATTTAAATAATTGGAGAAATATTATTTGTTCATGGGTGGGCAGAGCTTATATAATAAAAATGGCAATTTTACCTAATCTACTTATCCAATGCCATCCCAATTAAATTATCAAAAATTATATTACTGAGTTGGGAAAAAATAATAACAAAATTCATTTGGAAGAACAAAAGGTCAAGAATATCAAATGAATTAATGGAAAAAATGTAAAGTACCAGATCTTAAACCATATTATAAAGCAGTAATTTTCAAAACTATCTGGTTTTAGCTAAGAAACAGAAAGGTAGATCAGTGGAATAGAGTACACACGCAGTACACAGCCTCAAATGATAAATAACCTTGTGTTTGAAAAATGTAAAGATTTAAGCTTTTGGATAAGAATTCACTATTTGGTAAAAAAAAAAAAAATTGTTGCAAAAACTAGAAAGCTGTCTGACAGAAATTGAGTATAGCCCAATATCTTACACCCTTTACCAAGATAAGGTCAAAATGTATACATGACCTAGATGTAAAGGGAGATGTCATAGGAAAATTAGAAGAACATGGAACTTGTGTATAAAGGAATAATTTATGAATAAATAACAGAAAGAGAGCATTGTGAGACATAAAATGATTAATTTTGATTATATTAAATTACAATGATTTTGTACAAATGGAACCAATGTAGCCAATATTAGAAGGAAAGCAGAAAATTTGGGGGAAAAACTTACAGTTTCTCAGATAAAGGTCTCATGTCTCAAATTATAGAGAACTTTGCCAAATTTATAAAAATGTGAATTATTCTCCAACTGACAAGTGGTCAAAGGATATGACAAAGGTAATTTTTCAATGAAGAAATCAAAACTCTCTCTTTGTGTATATGTATATATATACGCATATATACATACACATGTTTGTTTATGTATGTTTATATACATATTCATATGAATAATATTCTAAGCCATTATTGATTAGAGAAATGTGATTTAAAACAACTTTGAAATATCTCACACCTATAAGATTAGATAAAATGACAAATGTTGGATGAGATGTGGAAAAATTGGGACATTAATACACTATTGATGGAACTGTGAACTGGAGAGCAATTTGGAATTATGTCCAAATAATTCTAAAACTATGTATACCCTTTGACCTAGCAATACCACAATTAGGTCTGTCTCCCAAGGTGATAAGGGGAAAAAAGAACTCTTCAAATATTTATAGTAGTTGTCTTTGTGCTGGCAAAGAACTGGAAATTGGAGAATATCCATCACTTGGAGAATGGCTAAACATATAATTTTGATAGAATACTACTAGACTGTATGAAATGATGCGAAGGTTGATTTTAGAAAAAACATGGAAAGACTTTCATGAAATAATGAAACATGAAATGAGGAGAACCAAGAGAACATTGTATACATTAACAGCAATATTGTTCAAAGAACAACTATGAACATTTAAGTTTCTCTGCATAATATAAGTATTCAAATCAATCACAAAGGACCTATGAAAAAAGATGCTATCCAATCTCCAGAGAAAGAACTGATTAATAGAAGTATGCATAGGAGAGGGAGAGGAAGAGAAAGATTTGTGTCAAATAGTGGCCTTCTGTTGTGTGGGGTGGGGAGCAAAGGAGTTCAGAGCTTAAAATATAATCAGAAAAATTTAAATTAAAAAAAGAACAAACAGTAAAATGTTAAATACTGGAGAAGATGTGGGAAAATTAGAACACTGATTCATTGTTGGTGGAGTTGTGAAACATTCTGGAGAACAATTTGGAACTATACCTAAAGGGCTATAAAAATGTGCATTCCCTTTGACCCAGCAATACCACTTCTAGGGCTGTATCCTAAAGAGATCATAAAAATGGGTAAAGGACCCACATGTACAAAAATATTTATAACAGTTCTTTTTGTGGTTGCCAAGATCTGGAAATTGAGGGGATGCCCATGAATTGATGAATGGTTGAGCAAGTTGTGGTATATGAATGTAATATAAGAAATATATATATATATATATATATATATATATATATATATATACATATAACTATATATATAGCTATAAGAAAAGATTTTATGGAAAGATTTAAATGAATGGAATTTGAGTGAAATGAGCAGAACTAGGAGAACATTGTACACAGTAACAGCCACAGTGTGCAATGACTGACGTTGATAGATTTAGCTCTTCTCAGTAATGCAAGGACCTAAAATAATTCCAAAGATTCATGATAGAAAATGCTATCCACATCTGGATAAAGAAATATGGAGTCTGAATATAGATCAAAGCACACTATTTCATCTCTTTTTTTTGTTTTGTTTTTCTGTCTTATCGTTCCTCCTATTTGTTCTAATTCTTCTATGTAACATGATTAATATGAATATGTTTAATAAAATATGAATATATTTTGAATATATGTTTTGATTATGAATAATATATTGAATATAATTATGAATATATAAATAATTAAAAGAATGTATATGTATAGTTTATATCAGATTGCACCTTGTCTTGGAAGGGAAGGAAGGTGGAGAAAATTTAAAACTTAGGAAATGAATGTTGAAAACTAAAAATAAATAAATATATATATTTTTAAAAAGAACAATTTTGACCCCAAAGAAAAGACATTAGAAGATATTTCCCCAGCAATTCTGTGCAAAGATGGGAGGAAGGGTCTGATCCATAAACTCACCATAGCCTGGCCCTTTTCTATCTTTCCAGGCTTCTTTTTTCTTTTCTTTTTTGGAGAGAGGGAGGAAGGCAAGGCAGTTGGGGTTATGTGACTTGCCCAAGGTCACACAATAAGTGTCAAGTGCCTGAGGCCCAATTTGAACTCAGGTTTTCCTGATTCCAGATCTACTTCTCCACCTAGCTGTCCCTCTTTCTAGCCTTCTTAAACACTATTCCTTTCATCATGCTCTATGTTCTAGCTACCTATTCACCAATCCTCCCACACGATGCTCTAGCTCCCCTAACTGAACTTCTGCCGTATTAGTTGGTCCCCTTTCCCCAATACCTGGAATGCTCTCCCTAGACACCTCAGACTCTAAGAATGCCTGGTTTTCTTAAAGACTCATTAAGGTTCCACCTGTGGCAGAAGATCCCTACTCTTAGCATTCCAGCCATGCCCTCTAACGTTATCTTGCAACTACTTTGTATGTATCTTTAGAGGTATATGTATATATGCATATATGTATAAAGATATATATATATATATATGTATTTATATAGATACATATATACATATAAAGATACATAAGTATATATACAAAGTTATGTGCCTGGAGTCAGGAAGAACCAGTTCAAATCTAACCTCAGACACTTGCAAGCTTTCTGACCTTGGGGAAATCATTTCACCTCTGTTTGCCTCATTTTCCTCACCTATAAAATGAGGTTAATAGTAACACCTACTTTCCAGGGTTATTGTTAGAATCAAATGAGATGACTGTAAAACATTTAGCATAGTGCCTGGCCCATAATAAGTACTATATAAATGTTAGCTATTATTATTAAGTGCTGAATCAGATTTTGAACTAAGGTCTTCCCTCCAACTCAGGCACTGTACTACCTACCAGCCTTGGTCTAACTCAGTGGTAATTAGTGTGAAAAATATCTGGGAGTTTTTAGAGGAATTTTTGTCATGCTTGCAGTCATGTCTGACCCTATGATTCAAACTGGGGTTTTCTTGGCAAAGATACTGGGGTGGTTTGCCATTTCCTTCTTCGGTTTGTTTTACAGATTTAGAAGAATACAAGCTTAATATGAGTCCCAAATCGTAGCCAAAAAAGGTAAAATAATCTTGGACTGAGTTAAGAGGTACATAGTGTCCTGAGCAGAGTATGTGCTCATCTCCCTGTTCTCTGCCCTGTTTAGACCTCATCATCTGGAGGATTGGATTCAGTTCTGAGAATCACATTTTAAGAAGGATATTGGCCAGCTCTAGAGTTCCCAGAGAAGGACAACCAGGATGATAGAGAACCTCCAGTTCATGCTATAGTATGATGAGTTGAAGGAACAGAATGCTTCACCTGGAGAAAAAATATCTTGAGAATAGGATATGGGAGGAAAGTCTCATATATGTCTAGTTTTTGAGAGGTGCTTACATGGAACAGGGATTAGCTGACTTCTACTTGACCTCAAAAGGCAAAACCAGGAGCCATAGGACAAAGAAGTCAATTTAGGCTCAATTTCAGGGGAAACTTTCCCAACAATTAGAGCTATCCAAAAATGGAATAGAACAGGGGTAAGGAACCCAGGGCCTTGAGGCCACATGTGGTTTCTAGATCCTTGGGTGCATCCTTTGGACTGAGTCTAAGTTTTACAGAACAAATCCTTTTATTAAGGGGATTTGTTCTGTGAAGTCTGGATTCAATCAAAGGAGCATACTTGAGAACTTAGAGGGACTAAAGGCTGCAGGTTCCCCACCCCTGGAATGAGAGGTAATAGGCTCATTCTGACTGAAGGGCTTCAAACAAATGTCATCTACTGAGTATGTTGCAAAGATCTTCATCCAGGCAAAGACTTTCGGGTATTTTCCTTTTCTGAAATTCTGTGATTTTATTGTGGTCAGTTTGGTGATGCAGTGGACAGAGCACCAGTCCTGCACTCAGGAGGACCTGAGTTCAAATTCTGCCTTAGACACAACTATCTATGGGGCTCTAGGCAAGTCACTTAATTCTGTTTGCCTCAGTTCCTCCTCTGAAAAATGAGGTGGAAAAGGAATGGCAAGTCAGTCTAGTGTCTTGCCAAGAAAACCCCAAATGAGGTAAGAGTCAGATATGACTGAAACAATTCATCAATACCAACCTTATTGGATGGAGCCTTGCTAAGGAGATGAACTGATGCCTTTTAAAAGGGCCTCCAACTTTGGAAGGCAAAGGATTGGGCTGAGGTATGAGGCTACAGAGAGAGTGTTTGTTGAGTTCTTTCCCAAGGGAGCATGCTCAGTGGTTGATGGTGAGGCCAATGGAGGATGAAAAACTGGGCAAGCCATTGATGGCTCAATGATGAACATCTTCAGATAAGGTTACAATGTCGTGGAACTTGAGAGTATAGCATCCAAGGATCTGGAGTTGGGAAGGACCTTAAATATGTCATACTCCAGCTTCCTCATTTTATGGCTGAAAAAAGGGACCCCTGCAAAGACGTGATTTGGCCAAGGTAGTAAGTCGCAGAGGTAGAAAGCAGAAGAACTGGAATTTGAACTCAAATCCCCTGAAACTGGAGTCATATGAGAAAGGAATAATGAACGCAGAATACTCAGTCTGTAGAAGAAAACCCAGGGAAGACCTGGCCCACTGTGGTACAGGAAAGAGCACCAATCTGTAAATCAGGAAGGCTGGGCTCAAGTCTGACCTTGCTACTGTCTGTATTGCTTCAAGGAAAGCACTTTCCCTTTTTGAACCTTAGTATCTCTATCTGTAAAATGTGGGGGCTGGACTAGATCACCTCTCCAAGCTCTTGATCTCTTAAATTTTGACCTCCCTGAGCCTTAGTTCCCTCCTCTCTAAAATGACTAGGTTGGACGAGATCGTTCATAGTGTCCCTTCTAGTTCTAAAAATCTGAGTCAGTGCCTGCTAATTTTTGAAGGGCTTTATGTCGAAGAAAGGCTACTTGGTTTTTGCAAGCTCCAGACAGGACCAAGAAGTAGAGGATTTCAGCTGGATATAAGAATGAACTTTCTGAGAACTAAGAGCTGGTCAGTAATGGAGCTGGTTGTCTCATGAATTAATGAGTTCTATGTAAATGAAAATGCTCAAGTAGTAGCTGTAAGAGATGTAAAAAAGATTTCTCCATCATATGGGTGGATGGATTAGATGATGTCTGAGGTCCTTTCCAATGCCAAAATCTCATGATTCTTTTTGTTGTTGGTGGTTTTTGGAGGCATCAGAGTTAAGTGACTTGCCCAGGGTCACACAAGATCCCATGATTCTGTGAATCCCTGTACCTAGCTCAGTACCCTAACCACTAGCCTCCACCATTTCCCTAAGGGCAGAGAATGGAGGAGAGAGGAGAGTGGGAGACTGCTATAAAGAATTTCAGCATTTCTTTCTGAGTTGGTGACCTTGCTTGACTTCTAACTTCCCCAGGGCCCTGCCTGTGATGAGATGGAAGGGAACACCACTGTGTAAAGATTTTTATCAGAGTCATCTCCCAGGCCCTTCATCTCAAGGGTCCAGTTTTTCCCACAGAAGCCTCACCTCAAGCCTCCACCGGCAAGTCCAACAGGGCCCTCGAGCTACGTCAACTTTGAGGAACAAGGTGAAGGGACAAAGTGGAGGAAGAAGGTTGTATTTCACTTGCCTCTCATTAACGGTACCCAGGGCAGCCCGAGGCATCTGAGAATCAGCCAGGAGAGGCATAAATTTATTCTGACTCAGTCCTATTAGCTTTCTGGTGGGAAAAAAGGAAGGAGGCACTTAGAAGCAAGACGGTGCCTCCCCATGAGGCAAAATGGGGCTCAGGATTTCTCTGAAAGTGAGCCTTCAATACTATATATTTTTCATAATTGTACTTTAATGGGGTGGTGCTAAGACTGGACTCTGCAACACGGACTCAAAGCTAACACAAATAACATTGTGTTGGATTACAAAGCTTGGTGGCCGCCATGAGTCATCCTTGGTGGACAAGGGAGGAGGCGAAGGGTGAAGGTGACAGGCAGTCAGTGTGTTATAGTGGAAAGACACTCCCTGGTTAATTAGAGGACCTGAGTTCAAATTTGGCTTTATCTCTCTTATTACTTGTGTAACTCTGGGTGAGTCACACAGTCTCTCAGTTTCCTCATCTGTGAAATGAGGCGATTGGACTACATGGCCCTTAAGGTCTTTTCCAGCCCTAGATCAATGATCTTAGGTCCACAAAGCTTTGGGTTTTGAAAATGCGCAACTACTTCTTGTGACAGAAACAACGCAAATAAAAATTGTTTATAAAGGCCTAAACTTAGAGGATAGAACCTATTGTGGGGGAGGAGGGACTAAGTACCTGTGGGGTTCATAAATATTTAGGCACAATCCTAGGCCTTTTAAAGCAAACATAGGAAGAGAAGGAATGGGTGTGCAACTGACAGGCTTCCTCTTCCATCGAACTTAATTAACCACCCCGCCCCCACCTTCCCCATACATTGCTTCTAATTCCCAAAGGGCCCCAGCTGGTTCTTCCAAAGAATTTTTCAATCAGGCTTGAGCTCTGAGCAGCTGGGCCTTGAAGAGAAAGAAAGAACTCCAAATAGGGGTTTAATAACTATTCAGGGCCAGTATTGTGTGGGTGGTCCCTGTTGTAATGAACAATTTAATGAAGATCTCTGGGAAAGAAGTCAGAGGTTGAAACTAGTGGACCTCAAGGATAGGAAGAAGGGGGTATCTGGAAGGAGGATGCCTACTATTTTTAAAAGGAGCCTTGAAAGAATCAGAATTCAGATGTAGGGTTGAAATGGTCCCATTCTGACTCTCCAGGCTTCTTCTTCTCTCCACTGCTTTTGGGAAAATTCAAGAAAATTGACAATCCTGATCTACCTTTGGAATTTCAAAATGAATGGAGCAGAGGGGGATGAGGGACTGAAAATAGGTGCTAGGACAACACCTTTTTTGTTATTGTCGTTGGGTTGTTTTTCAGTCATATCCAATTCTTTATGACTCTATTTAGGGTTTTCTTGGCAAAGATAATGGCCAAGGAAGTTTGCAATTTCCTGCTCCAGCTCATTTATCAACTAAGGAAACTGAAGCAAATAGGGTTAAGTGACTAGTCCAGGGTCACAGAGCTAATAAGTATCTGAAGCCAGTTCTCAATTCACAAAAATTCATGGCTCTAGGCCCTGGCTCTCTATGCCCTTTGTCATCCCCCAGCTGCCCTAAGATACTAGAGTGGTTTGCCTTTTCCTTCTCCAGGATAATACCTCAAGGGAATGGAGAATGCTTATGTATTGGTGGCACATCTTTCAAAGTGGAGGAATTATAGTAAGAGGACCTGGGTTCAAATCCTAGTTCTGCTCCTTACTATCTGTTGAACTTTGTGAAGTCACAACTCTAAGACTCAATTTTCCCATCTATAAAAAAAGGGGATTGAACCTGGGGTCCATGGCTCCTTCTTCCCTCAGGGGTCCATAGATAGATTTCAGGGTGTCTATGAATTTAGAGTAACAATTATATTTTTATTTTTCACTAATTCTTAGTTTCCTTTGTAACACTCTGTATTTTATTTTATGTATTTAAAAAAATTAGTTCCTTTTTGTTTATTATATTTCAAAGACTGGATCTCCCTACCTCACTCAGCCTTCAAGTGTAGGTGCCATTCATGGTCAAATTCCAATACGATCAGCACAGTTCTTCTCTCCATGGGCAGCCTGATGCCATGTGCACATGCCTCCAGTCCTCCTAAGGGTTCACAATACTGATGCCAAAGTTAGTGCAAACACTACATCATCAGTTTAGTCCACAATAGTTAAGAAATTTCTCATCTCAAGCATCGATCAGATTTAGCTTTGAGGGCAGCTGGGATTACAGGTGTGGTGACCCTCGCAACACATTAAAGGCAGGATTCGGAGAAGAGATCCAAAGGTTTAACCAGACTGCCCAAGAGACCCATTTACAGAAAGGATTAAATGCCTCTGGACTAATTCTAATTCTAAACCCTATGAAATTCCATTTTGCCTAGGGTTGTCAAAAGCCACATAGCAACACATATAAATAAACCATCCTTTAAGATGAAAAAGAATACTGTTCCTCATATTGGAGTTGATTTCTTTCTATGCCAGGTAAAATAGCCTTTACATCACCAAAAGCTATAACCCACAGACTTCAAATTTTGCCTCTTCCTCCACTTCTCCTTCCTTTCCATTCCCTTTTTCTGGCTCTTGGACTTCAAAACTATTATCTCATTCTATAGCTTTCCTCAGAGCCTGAGGCCTCCTCACCCTGGAATATTCATCCATCTCTAAGTTCTTCTCAGCATAGAACATCCCCTTTATAAGGTCTATTCCACCCTCTTCTCCTGTTGGTGAGTTCTTCCTAGAAATTCCATTGTGTGAAGCAACCCAGGATGGCGTTCATTTCCCTTTCATCCTTGTTCCCAGCTTTCAGACTTCAAAACCACACCCCCTTGCTGCGACCTTCATGTCTACTAGGTCAAAACTATTTTCATAATAATACTAAGATATTTTAATTTCTAATATGACCGACATCAAGAGACATAGCCAAAATAAATAAATGCTCTGGGGGAGGGGAGGCGTTTCTCAACAATTTCCAAGAATGTAAAGGGGTCTTGGGAACAAAAATTTTTAGAAGTACAATCCTATCCTATAATATGTGCCATTGTAATTAATAATTATTAAGAGTCAGCATGGTTTCCTCAGGAAAAGGTCATGTCAGAATAGCCTTATTTCCTCATTTTAATAAGGTTACTAGATGAGGGGAATGCTATAAATATAATTTTCTGAGACCTGCAAAGCATTTGACAAAATCTCTCATGTTACCCTTGTGGGCAAGATGGAGAGGCATTGGCTGTGGGTTTTTTGTCCTTCATTCTTGAAGAGTATCAATGACAGGAGGAAGATGATGCCATGGCTTGCAAGTGAATTGGATTGAAGTGAGGCAGGACTGTACAAAGTCACCAGTCTCACTCTCTCCTCCAGAGTTCTTTGAGTCTAGTGGCAAAACACAGATCAGGACTGGAAATGACCCCAGAGGCAGTAGGAGACCTTGGCCTTTTTATGCTAAGGTCTTTCCCAGATCTCAGTCTGTCTGAGGCACCACCTATTCAGTGATTAAGACTAGGTAAGAAATGAGGCAAAAAAATAGTCTCTTTTACCTGGTCCAAAAAAAAAAAGTCTGGGAAGGATTCAGTCTAGGTCAAAAGGAGGTACCTAGTAGAGTATCCCAATTATTTGTGTTTGTCCTGTACTGTTTACCTTTTTTTTTTTAACCAGCTTGGATAAAAACTTAGCTTGTGTATTTGTTACATTTGATCTCCCAAAGATGGGAAGCTGGGAGGGATATCTAATGGATTAGATGACAGGAACGATTCAAAATGATCTGAATAGGCTAGAATGTTGAGCTGAGTCTTTTTTATTTGATATTTAATAGGAATAAATAAAAGTTATTAGGCTTGAGTTGAAAAAGTCAGAAATTGGATGTAAGGTGTTCATCTGAAAAAAGATCTGGGGCGTGTGTGTGTGTGTGTGTGTGTGTATGTGAGTTGTTAGTGGAACACATACTCAATGAGCTAACAGTATGATATGACATCCAAAAGAGCTAATGTAATCTTATCCTGTATTAAGAAAGGATTAATGTCCAGAACAAGGGAAGTGATAGTCTTACTTTGCTCTCATGTGACTCAACCTTGGAGGTCTTATTGCTGTGGGATATTACAGCACATCCTGAATAGCTCTTGGCTCTCCACCTCACTATTGCTAAAGGCAAGGAGGAAGATAGAGGCCATATCAAATGCTTCAGATTGAACAGAAAGTCAGGAGTAGTCCACTCAGTGAATCTTAAAGGGAATAATTCTGCTCTCAGGCACTCTCTCTTTCTCTACTGGTCAGTCAGGCTGGGATTCATTGGCCTCTCCCTATGGACTCCTCTTCCTCAATCTTGGCAGTCTTTCCTGTAGCCATTTTCAAAATGTGCAGATGACATAAAGTCCTGCTTAAACAAGCTTGAAAGTCTGGGTCTTAGGCTGCCTTTTCTAGTTTGTTTCTTTTCTGAGTATAGGTGACTGAGCAATGATCTTGCAATGGAATACCTTGGAAGCAATCTTATAAGTTATAAAATCCACTCTAATCTCTTCTCCACAGGGTGGCCAAAATGATTTTTCTTTGACCTACTCATTCTTAAGCATTTGGTTTCCAATGAATTTTCAATCTATGTGTCCATAGCCCTTTATCAAATGTAATTTTTATTTCTTTGTGACCAGAAAAGGATGCATTTAATGTTTCTGCTTTTCTGCATTTGGTTGTGAAGTTTTTATGCCTTAATACATGGTCAATTTTTCTCTACATGCCATGTACCACTAAGAAAAAGGTATATTCCTTTCTATTCCCATTCAATTTTCTCCAGAGAGCTATCATACATAACTTTTCTAAAATTCTATTCCCCTCCTTAACTTCTTTCTTGTTTATTTTTGGTTAGATTCATCTAGTTCTGAGAGGGGAAAGTTGAGGTCCTTCACTTGTACATTTTTACTGTCTATTTCATCCTATAACTCACTTAACTTTTTCCTTTAAGAATTTGGTTTCTATACCATTTTGTGCATATATGTTTGGTATTAATATTACTTCATTGTCTGTTACCTTTTGGCAAAATATAGTTTCCCTGCTTATCACTTTTAATTAGATCTACTTTTGCTTTGGCTTTCTCTGAGATCGATCGCTACCTCTGCTTTTTTTTTTTTTTTTCTTTTTGCCTTAACTGAAGCATAATAGATTCTGCTCCAGATTCTTACCTTCATTCTCTAAGGTTTCTCTGCTTCAGGTATGTTCCTTGTAAACAACATATTCTAGACTTCTGGTTTCTAATCCGCTGTACCATTTTATGGGTGAGTTCATTTATATTCACAGTTATAATTATTATGTATTTCCCTCTATCCTATTTTCACCCTGCTCCTCTCTCTCTCTCTCCCTCTGCCTCTCCCCTTTCACCTTGTCCCTCCTTGAAAGTATTTTGCTTCTGATTACACCCCCCACGCCATCCACCTTCCCTTCTATCAGCTTCCCCACCCTCTTCCCTTATCCTCCTCCCCTCCTACTTCCCTGTAGGGTAAGGCAGATTTTTATACCCAACAAAGTGTGTATACTCTTCCTTCTGAGTCAATCCTGATGAGAGTAAGATCCAAGCACTGCCCACCACCTCCCCATTTTCCCTCTCCACTGTAAAAGCTCCTTCATACTGCTTTTATGTAAGATATTTTATCCTATTCTACCTCTCCCTTTCCCTTTCTCCTTGTGAATCCATTTTTCTCACCTCTTTATTTTTTCTATACCATCCTATCATAGTTAACTCACATTCATGTCCTCTATTTATGTATACTCATTCTAACTGCTTTAATAATGATAAAGTTCTTGGGAGTTACAAGTATCATCTTCCCATGTAGAAATGGAAACAATTTAACCTTATTGAATCATGCATGATTACTCTTTCCTGTTTACCTGTTCATTCTTTTCCTGAGTCTTATCAAAGTGATTTTCCTAAAGTGAAATATCAATATCGATAAACATTTATTAAACACCTACTATGGATACTATACCAAGCAGTGGGGATATAAAAAGAAGCAAAAGACAGTCTAATGGGGGAGGCTTGACATCCTTCTCCAATAGTGTGGTTTCCACCATGTCGCTCTCCCTATTCAATAAACACCAGTGGTTCCCTATTACTTCTAGGATTAAATATAAACACCTTTGTTTGGCTTTTACAACTCTACACCATCTGGCCACTTTCTAGCTTTCCAGTACTCTTACCCATTACTTACCTCCATGCCCTCTACAATCCAAGCCACATTGGCTTACTTGCTGTTCATCATATAGTCCATACTCATCTCTGTGCCTCTGAATTGCTGATCCCCCAACCTTGGAATGATCTTCCTCCACCTCCTCACCTTACCTCCTAGAAGCCAGAATCCCTGGTTTCTTTCAAGACTATTCAAATGCCATCTTCAGCAGGACCCCTTTCTCAATCCCCCTAGGATTCTTCTCTCAGGTTATCTATTCCCTATTCTGCATGTATATGCTATATCCTTATTTATTATATATTTATTTACATACTCTCTTCCCATCAGCTTGCTGTATGCTAAATATTTAGTACAGTTGGACCTGGCACATAGTAAACACTTAATAAATGCATATCTGTTGGTTGGCTGATTGATTGGGGACAAAGAGAAGACTGGGCAATTGTATGATAAAGATTATATCCAGCTGTGCCTGACCAAGCTCAAAGACACCATTTTAATGTGTCCCAGATATGGTTGAAGGTAAGACAAGACATGGAAATACCATTCAATCATTGGCTGACAACTGTGCAGATGAATGTCAACTCTCCTGCTGCTCTCACATTTCTCTGCCCCACCCCCTTTATGGAAAGAGTGTGGGCTCCCTGTAGCTAGAACTTTATGGTTGTTGTTGTCGCGTTTGCCCTTTGTTCTCAAAGAGGACCATGACATCAAGATGATGACATGACTTGCATTTGACTTTGTTTTGAGTGAGGGAGGGCTATGCAAAGTCACCAACCTCACTTTCTTCTCCTGAGCCATCTGGGTCCAGAGGACTGATATTCATCTGGATGACTGGAGATGGCCTACGATACAATGTGAGACCCTGGCCCTTTCAGGCTAAGGTCTTTAAATGGGGAGGAAAGAAGAATGAAGAGAGGAGGAGGGGATATTGGATATGGAAGAGCTTCCCCCTTTTAAAATAAGGATTGGAAACTATTCCTCTACCTTTCAAAGCAGATTTAAAGGGGATCCTCTGGCAGAGAAGAGAACTCTATCTTATTTCCTCCATTTAGAGTCACAAACAGGCTTCCTTATTTCTCTGTTTTCAGACATGTCTTACAAGCCACAGAAATAAGTCAGTCCAAATTACACAGGCATAATATCTATGGATTCAACCCCCTCATTTTATAGAGGAGGAAACTGAAGATCATGTTAAGTGACTTGCCCAGGGTTCCAGAGACAGAGGCAGGATTTGAAGCTGAGCCTTGTGACTCTAAATTTCTTTCTCTTTCCATAATTCCAGGCTACTTCTCAGGTAATCCTGCTTGACACCATTGGCCCCAAATCTCAGGTCCAGCACTAATAGGACAGGTGGGATGGGTAGTGGAGTGCTTCCACTGAGTCCAGCAGGAAGGACCCCAGAATACATAGCCCTCTGTGGCAGAGAAGAATGTGTGTCTCTGCAGGTAGGCTTGGTCTGAAAGACAGATTTTATCACACCTAATTCCCACTTGTTTCAGAGAAGGGGCCCCCAGGGGTAGAAGGATCCCTGTTCCCCCAAGAAGCTCACCTATCTCTTTCCATGCCACAATTCTCAGAGGGGAGTGAACCTGAGGGTTTCTGATGGCAGAGAGCTGGGGCTAGCTACACAGAATAACTTCGTCTGAAAAGATCAGTCACAAAGCTTTATCGAAACATTGGACTCTGCCCTCCTCCTCTGTCCCCTTTGAAGATTTTCTCTCATCATAGACAGCTCTCCTTTGGGGATCTTTGAGAAAGGACTTAAGAGAAGCTGAAAGGTGGCACAAAGCACAGGTAGCCTGTTATACCCTGCATGCATAAGCACACACTTGTGTTCAGTCATTTTAATTGTATCTGATTCTTCATGACCTTGTTTGGAGTTTTTTTGTCAGTGATTTTCCATTTCCTTCTCCAACTCATTTTGCAGGTAAGAAAAGTGAGGAAAATGGTTAAGTGACTTGCACAGCGTCATATAGTTAGTAAATATTTAAGGTCACATTTGAACTCAGGTCTTCTTGACTCCAAGCTTGGCATTCCATCCCTTGCACCACCTAGCTGCCCCAAGTTAATGGGGGTGGGGGTCCTTCATTTTCAAAGAGGATCAATGATATCATAATGTGATGGGTGATGTCTTTATTTGTGTGACCCTGGACAAGTCACTTAACCCTGTTTGCCTCAATTTTTCATCTGTAAAATAAGATGGAAAAGGAGAAGGTAAACCACTCTGGTATCTTTGCCAAGAACATCCCCAATGGGGTCATGAAAAGTTGGACATGGCTGAAAAATGGCTAAATAACAACAGAATGAGCTACAAAACAGATAAAAAAGAATGGTTAGAATTGCTTTTATTTCCTCAGGACAGTGAACTTTCTCTCCCTCCCCGCCGAAAAAGCCCAGCCCCCTTGCTTAAAACCTTTGTCCCCAGGCTAAAATTAATTTGAAACCCCAGGACATGCACAGTCTCTGTCAGGCACTTGCTCGACCCTTCCCCATCTTTGTCTGTCGCTTCCCATAGCGCAGGCCGAAAGAGTTCCAGTTGTAGGCTGACAGGTCCTTCTCTCGCTCCACCAGCAATGCTCCTTGGGGTGCGGCAATCAGTCGACTGCGAGTGGGGCACAGACCTGGCCACAGTGGGTCAGAGGTCTCATCAGAGGGACAGAGTAGTGCCAGTCTCTGTGTCTGTCCTCTCTGGTCTGGCTTTTCAGAACACCGGGGCCTCCGCTCCCAGTGAATCAGGTGGGCTAGGAGTCGGCCCCGCTGTCCTAGGGCAGAAAAGCCAGATGGAGATGTTGAATCAAATACTACCTACCATTTCAACCCTATATGGCACCTGGACTGGATTCAGGATAGCAATGCTTCCCCAGAGCTTTCAGGACCTTGCTGCTCTCTACCCCCTACATGATATAGGAGAAAGATTACTTATTTCGTAATCAGAAGACCTGAGTTTAAATACTATCCCTATCGTTTACTGCCAGCATGGCCTTGGGCAAATCACTTCACCTCTCTGGGCCTCAGTTTCCTCATCTGAAAAATGAGGGGGTTGGAAAAAAATGACCTCTAAGATCCCTTACAATTCTAAATCTATGATCTTGTTTGTTATACTTTCTAGGCTTCAGTTTACTGCTCTGTTAAATGAGGAGGCTGGGCTAGATCATCTAAAGGTCTCCCCTTCCAACTCTAAGATTCTGAAAATAGGAATCTGTGATTCTGGATTGGGCCAGAGATCCGAGAAAGTCTAGGGACTCAAACCACAGCTATTTTCTTTCCTCTATTCCCCAAAACCACCCAGAAAAGGACCCTGGGTACACATGTCTATGTCAGAATATTAAGTACACAGTCTACAGTGCCCTGGCAGGGCCCTGCTGAATCATTATTGGCCAATGAGGTCCTGGTGTAGTCCACCATAGGGAAGTGGGGCACTGCATCTGACTACCACTGTGACCGAAAATCAAGACACTAGGGGGCAGTGGGCAGTGCAGTGTGGTGGGCAGCCAGGAACTTCTCATATGTTTTCTCCAGTAATTCCCCACATACAGAAGACTAAAGTGCTATTTAACCAATTCAGGTGGTGTCTGGGAGCCATAAAACCACAGAGCATTTAAAGTCCAAAGGCATCTTTAATATCACCTTAGTCAATCCCCTAATTTTATAGAGAAAGGAAACCTAAGCTCAAGATACTGAGGAACTTTCAGAAAGGCAGGAAGACATGCAGGATGGGAGGAAGGCAAGAAGGAAGGAAGGAAGGAAGGAAGGAAGGAAGGAAGGAAGGAAGGAAGGAAGGAAGGAAGGAAGGAAGGAAGGAAGGAAGGAAGGAAGGAAGGAAGGAAGGAAGGAAACATGTTTATTAAGCATCTACCATATGCCAGACAACTGTGCTAAATGCTTACACATATCATCTCACTTATTCCTCACAACAATCCTGAGAGGTGCTATTATCCCCATTTTCCAGTGTAGGAAAATAAGGCAGATAGCAGTTAATGCTAGTGTCTGAGGCTAGATTTGAACTTAGGTCTTCCTGATGCTAGGTCAAGGGCTCAATTCATTTTAACACCATATGTGCCTGAAGTCACATACTTGATAATGTAGAGTAAGAGTTAGAATTGGGAGTTAAATTTGGGTCTTAGAAGCACAGAACCACAGACTCTAGGACAGAGAAAGCACCCCAGAGGCCAACCAGACTGACCCCAACCTAAGCAAGAATATCCATGACCTCATCAGCAGTCATAGTTGGAGACCTCTAGAGAGAGGGAATTCACCAGCTCAGGAGGCAGCCCATGTCACTTTGGAATGGCTATACTCATTGGGGATTTTTATCTGATTTCAAGCCTAATTCTGCCTTTCTGTCACTAATATCCGTTGCTCCCAGTTCTTCTCTCTGGGCTCAAGTAGAAGAAACCTAATACCTCTGGTCTAATACCTCTTTAACATAACAGTGCTTAGAATACTTAAAGAAAGAGCTAAATTAGCCCCTTAAATTTCTTTCCCTATATAAGCTATATGTCCCTAATTTCTTTAACCAATGCTCATATGACATGATCTCCAGGCACCAGATCATTCTGGTCACCTTCCTCTGAATATGCTCCACCTTCCTTAAATATTCTTCCTTAAATGTGACATACAGAACTGAAAACAATATTTCAGATTCTGTCTAGTAAGGGTACAATTCAGTGTATAACCTTTCCCTCTCAATGCCACATCCCTCAGTGCAGCCCAAGATCAGTTACATTTTTGGCTACCACTGTTGATTCATATTGTGCTTCCTCCAAAGCCTGCAGATCTTTTTCATATGAATTACAGAACCATCCTTTCTCCCTCCCCTCTCCCTCCATGTAATCTTTATTTTTAAATTATTATTTTCAGTTCAAAATTTTCACCCTCCTTCCACCTACCACCCACCTATTGAGAAGGCAAGAAATTCAATACCCATCATATATATATATAAGATCATGAAAAACATATCCCAGTGTAATCTTGAACCAATTTTTTTGAACCAATATTTAAAGTTTTACATTTATCTATGTGAAATAGTATCTTAATTGATTCAGTCCAATCCAGGTGTTTTTAGATCTTCATGCTTTAACATCCCTCCTAGCTTTATATTATTTGAAAGCTTAATAAACATAGCTTAATAAACAAAGCTTAATAAACAAAGCCAAATCACTGATAAAAATGTTAAATATGAAAGTATCACTCTAGAGACCTCCATCCTAGGTGACATTGAGTCATTTATAATGACTGCTCTTTGGGTCTGTTCATTAAACCATCTCTGAATCCGCTGAACTGTACTATTATTATCATCTGTCCTACATCCCTGCTGGAGAGATTTTGCCAAATTCTTTGCTAAAATCTAGGTAAACAATATTTAGAGTATTTCCCTGTTCTACCAGTCTAGTCACCTTCTCAGAAGAGCGCATGAGTTTTGTTTGACTTGCCCTGTTCTGGATGAAGTCACGCTGGCTCTTTGAGGTTGTTGCTTCACTTTTTGGTTGTTCGCTAGCCATCCCTTTATGATCTAGAATTTTGTATCAAAGTCCAGTTCATGGCCCTACAGTTTCTATAATCCCTCCTTCCCTTTTTTGACATTTAGCCTCCTCTGGTCTTTAAACATCTCTCTCACGCTCTACAGCCCTTCGGGGATCGCTGGTGGTGGCTAGATAGTCACCCGTTAGCTCTGTCGGTACCTTGGGGTCGAATGTTTGACTTGGAACTCCTCAAGAGCGCTAGCTGCCTCCTCGCTTTATTGGCTAGTTGTATTTCAGTCACATCTGACTCTTGGTGATCTCATTGGGGGTCTTCTTGGCAAAGAGAGTAGAGTGGTTTGCCATTTCCTTCTCCAACCCATTTGACAGATGAGGAAACTGAGGCAAGGAGAGTTAAGTGACTTGCTCAGGGTCACATAGCTAGTAAGTGTCTGAGGCCAGATTTGAACTCAGGAAGATGGGTCTTCCTGACTCCAGGCTTGGCATTCTATCTACTGCCCACCTAACTGCCCCACCTTCTTACTAGGTGCCTCAATTATTACCTCTTTACTTACGTTGGGTTTAAATCTTTATTAATTATCGTTCTGCCATTGGGCAGATAATCCCCAAGGCTCATTTTCCTTGAGAAAAAAAAAACCAGAAACAAAGTAAAAATTGAGCAGCTCTGTCTTCTCTCTGTCTCATGATAGAATCATACATCAGTTTTTGAGCACTCTCTTTTTCTCCATCCAGCTTTTGAGACCCTTGTTTTGTTTTTGTCAGCTTCTTTCACTATTCTCAGCTCAATCCAGAGCTTTAGCACTTCTGACAATGTTCTTAGAGGGCCATGTGGTCCCTTCTCATAGCCCTCCTGTTAGCTTTTTTGCTTCTGTTATCTGTAAGTTTTTAAATATTTAAATTGATCTGAGTTCCCTATGGATCTACATCAGGTTCTTGACCCTCCCCTTTTTCTCTTCATCAGAAGTTGTTTCTATTTCTGTCTTCAGCATCCTATTTTCTTAAGTTTCCCCATCTCTTCTGGAGTGATTTCCTTGGTAGAATTCTAGACCATGAAATTAACTATTCTTTCTCTGAACCCTTTGAAATCTTCTTTCTCCAAGACTAAGTTGCATGTCAGACTTTGACTAGCCTCTCCTACCACAGGTTCTAAGATGATGTGGTCATTTCCCTTCCTTCCTTCCTGCCACCCATTCCCATTAATCCTGCTTAAGCCATCTCCTCAGGTCATCTGACTCAATTCAGACCTCCTTCTAGCTATCCTGTACACTATCCTGTCTCTTAGGCTGAGTCACTTTGGGTAAATCCCTCTATCTTTCTGAAAAAAAGTTTTCCCATCTCTAGAAGGGAAATGATAACCACAGTGACTCCACCACCTTTCCAAAGGTGCTGATTACAGTGATTGCTGAGCCCCAATAGGTGATCTGTGTGCCTAATTAACTGCATATCTAGGTGACCTTAACTTGAATTACCCATTTTCCCTTCACTTGATGAGGTTAACAAGAGTCCAATGGAAGGTACTTCAGATCCAACGCCTTGTTAAACTCTCTATGATTCTTGGCAGGAAGAACAACATTGCCGGCTTTGAGTTCACACAACAGTCCCAACAAATTATGACAGATTGGTTGAAATGAGCACTCTGTGTGAGGCAGGGGGAGGGTAACTGATTCTTGGTGGCTGCAAGTTCTCTCTCCCCAATACTCTGACAAAAAATGAGATGATAAAAGGAAAATGGACCAGATCTGATGAAGACTGGGCTAGGACCCTTCCCTATGGTTTTCTCTTCTGCTGCCTCCTCCCTACTTCCATTCTCAGAAGGTTGAGATAAAGAAAATCAAGGCAGGGGGTCCTTTCCAGACAAATGCTCAACATGGCAGGCCACTGGAGGAAGGACTTGGGCCATAGTTTCAAACTCCCTCCAAAACCCCCCCAAAACACCAAAAGTCTCCCTAAGGGTAAAGCTTGACTGTCTTCACAGAAAGACCCTATTCTAAAGCACCTTACTCCTAAGTGAAGTTATCTGAAGAGACTTGTCACTCTAGTTTCCATAGAGGATCTCTAGTACTCTAGTTCCTCTAGTACTAGTAAGACCCTTTGGGATGAGGGCTAAGAAACTGTGTGATGGACCAGAAAGAATACCGAATTTGGAGTTTGGGGACCTGAATTTGGTTTCTAGCTGTTACTTTTTACCTATGGCCTTGGGCAGACCACTGCCATTCCTTTAGCCTCAGTTTCTTTATCTGTAATAGGAAGCAGTTGGATTAGATGATCTCTACAGCCTCTTCTACTTCTAGATCATGATCCCATGACCCCTTCCTGTTGGAGCAGTCTATGTTTCAGGGAGGCAATTCTCTCAACTGTCCTGTTGGACAAAGTGAAACCCAGAGAGATTCAACTAACAACGCAAGGTCACCCCGCCAACAGAAGACAAGTAGGTATGCAACCTAGGAGTTGACTTCTTTTCATTTCAGGATGTTCTCTTAGATCACGGACCATGTCGATGGACAGTGCCACCACACCCCCACACACACACATACCCAGTCTGGAAATCTGGCCATGACACCATATTGTTTTATTCGGTGACTATAAGTCAGACTTTCTCTGGGTTTCAGTTTCTCCACCTGAGCAACTTCACAATGACCTCATTGGATTTTTGTATCCTAGAGTAACCTCAATACCACTTGTATCTATTAGAGTGTATTTTTTAATCTCCACAAAGGCTGTAAAGTTACCGACTTCAAAAAAATTTTTATATATCATATGAGTATATAGAGCCAACTTGTATTCAGAGGCAATTTATATAGTGATTTGATCTGATGACTCATTTGTGTGTGTATATATATGTATGTATGTATATATATGTGTGTGTATAAATATATATGTATGTATGTATTTAAGTTAACCTACTGGGTGTCAGAGATCTTTGTTCCCATCTTTCCCACTTTCCTATCTCAGATAGCTTGTACCTGTGAGTCCAGGGTTCTCACCAGGAGCAAACTTGTCCGAAGTCTCTCCAAATGGGAATACGGAAAGGAACAGCAGCAGCTGCCAGCACATTGAGCTTCTCATCCTGCTGGGTAACCTAGAACAGAGACAGAGACAGAAGGAAGAAAGAACAAACTTAACCACTGCCCCAGACTGAGCCTTGCTGTGGTTCCTGTAGTGGATGCCAGCGGGGACAACACAGAAGAAAAAGGAGACAATGTCAACTTTTGAAAGGTCCCACTTGGATGAGAGAGACAGTGTCCCTGCACTCAGTGAACTCAAATCTGATGGAGAGAGAGAAAGGATGGATCCAGGAAGCAGACTTAAGAACACTTACAAAGCAGCTTTTGAAGAACTACAAAGGAGCTATGGCTGAGCCTGGCATAATTGTACTTCCCAACTGAAAGGAACCATTTTACCTAGGAGGATCCCCATGGCCCAGAGAAGGTCAGTAACTTACTTCAAGTCACACAGGTAAAAGAACTGGGTTGACTAGCTTTTCCAACTCAAAATTCAGCACTGTTTCCTGGATGTCACATTGTCTCCAGTACTGGCAGTGAGTTAAGTAGGATTTGACAAGAGGAGGCCAAGCCAGTTTGGTGGTGACAGGTCAGGACTGTCCAAGGTAGGGAGTAAGACCAGAACAGAGTGTTAGAGGTCAAAGGGAACATTTTCCTGTGTAAATCTGAGAGCAGTGTAGAAATGGGAGTTGTTTCTTACTGATATCAATCAAATAAATAAATATTGCAAAAACCCCAAATAATGTTGTCACTATTAGGGTGATGAGAAGCAGGTTTTCTTAATCCTGTCTTGAATTGGATATTTTACAGAGCATTGGTCTTGGAGCCGGGAGAGATAGAAGAAAGCTGATGACTCAGTCCAGGCTGAATCCCCATAGGAGGTCACAGGATTAAAGTGCTTCCTTTTTTCACCTGATTCTTGTGGAAAATAGAATGGTATTAAGTATGTGCACATAGCAATGCCTGCCCATGCATGAATGCCCTTGTGTACATGTATTTAAGTGTGTGTTTGCTTGTAGATTTTGAAGGGTTGTACAATGGAAAGAGTACCAGATTTGGAGTTGGAGGACCTACATTCAACACCACCTTGGTTACTTATTACCTGGATGTGACCTTGAGTAAATCATTTTACTTCTTCATCTGTAATACATGGGTGGGCCACTAGATAACACTATACTGCATAGAGCACTAGCCCTGGAGTCAGGAAGACTCATCTTCCTGAGTTCAAATCTGGCCTCAGACACCTAGAAGTCGTATGACCCTGGGCAAATCACTTAACTTTGTTTGCCTCAGTTTCCTCATCAGTAAAATGAGCTGGAGAAGGAAATGGCTAACCACTCCAGTGTCTTTACCAAGAAAATCCTAAATGGGGTCACAAAGACACGTGATATGTCTGAAGTGACTGAGCGATAACAATATATGGGTGTTGGGCTAGATGGTCTCTGGGGTCCCTTCCACTTCTAGATCTATGATTCTTTCTCTCAGCTCCCAGTCCTTAGGATTATCTGTTTAGAACTAAAAGGCATGTCAGAGGCCATCGAGGCTGAGAAAATTGAGGAAACAGGCTGAGAACAGTAAAGCAATTTTGACCAAGTCCACATAAGTAGTATCAAAGCTAGGATTTGAACCCAGGAGATTTCCTCATGGTTACTGTAGAATAAAAATATTATTCAGATGTTAAAGTATAACAGTCATTGTTGTGCAGTCGTTGTTGTGCAGTCGTTGTTGTGTAGTCGTTTTGGCCTCCTTGTGACTCCATTATGAGGTTTCCTTGGTCTAGGTAAGATAGATTTTAGTGTAAGTAAGGTAGATTTTAGTGTGTATTAAGTGAATTTTTGTTATTATTTCTTAGAGTCCAATTTCCCAGGATTCATAGCCATAACAATCTCTTATTCTCAGGTATTAGATATGCGTTCCAATAGTTATGGTTTAAAACATTACACGGAGTTATATAATGGTAAATAATATATGCATCCACTATGGTTGCACAGTAAGATACAGGGATGAGGTGATATAAACTTATAAGGCTATTGCTGGCAGTATTCCTTCTTTGTCTGCTGGTCAGTGAATGGGGAACCTCACGGTTGAATGCACAAATGCTGCGCGTACCTTGATCGGAGGCCATCAAGGCTTCCAGGGAATCTGTGTTTGCCTCCACTGGTCCCCATGGAGGCTTGAGGGGATTTAGAGGAAGCACAAGCTATGCCTGTCTTGATTAACCCCATCAAGACATAGGAGTAGTTGCCCCTCTTCTGGCTAGCCCCTGCTTCAAGGGTAATTAGGGAATGTAGGAGTTTGTCCTCCCATGATCAGCAATCCTGTTCTGAGAAAACTAGACTAGAATTAAGTAAGGTTACTAACCTCTTCCTAGTGTCATTACTGTCTGACCAGATCAAGAGTTAACCTGTGCTAGCAGCCATCCTGTGTGCTGTGTTTATCCGTCTTACATTAGGCAATGTAGAGTATCCAGTACTGGAGTGGTTTGCCATTTCCTTCTCCAGTGGGTTAAGGCAAACAGGAGTTAAATGACTTGCCCAGAGTCACACAACTAGTAGTAAATTTGAGGCTGGGATTTGAAATCAGGTCTTCCTTACTCCAGGCCTAGAACTCCATCCATTGGGTCACCAGCTGCCTCCACCTAGACGTAAGATACACCTCAAATAAAAAATGCATCACTTCTCTAGGATCTTAGAGTAAGAGAAAACAATCCAGGTGCTTGGAGCTGGGAGTGATCTGCCTATTGTGGGTATTAGTTTCTTCAACTGTACAAGGATGGGGTTGAATAAGATAGTTCCTTAGGTTCCTTCCCGCTTTGACATTCTGGGCTTCTATGCGTCTGTCATATTTAGGTCTGGGTGTTTCCTGTACCGGAGACAACTGTCAAAGTGGCCCACCTTTTCTTTTCTTAGATCCAGCCTACTTTCTTCCTGCTGTAGCACAAGTCTATTTCTTTCTTCTTTCTTCTGTCCTCAACGGAAATGAAAAAAATCCAATTTACAGGTAATAGCCCTTCATAGAATGGAGGACTCTCATTATTTTGCCTTATTATTATCTAAAATTCAGACACCCCCGTCCCCGCCCCCACAAAGCCATTTCACCTATTTTATCAGATTAATTGTCTCCATTTCCCAATCCCAAAGTCCCGAGTGGGTGTAAATAGAGCAAGCAGCTTCTCCTTGGGGGTGTGGGGTTGAGGGGGAGGGTTGGCTGCCCCTTTCTCTTGCCTTCCCCAGTTAACACCTCCCCTTTTCCTTGTTTTCCCTTTGGACAATGCCCAGGAACAACTCAAAAGACTTAAGAGAAAAGAATTTGGGAAGAGATGAGGAGGAGAGGGTTTTCATGGGCTAGATAAAGGGGAAGGGTCAGAGGAAGATAGAACCAAGCCCCAAATTTCCACTCAGGGCAATGGGCTGCGGATGCAGGGTCGAAGGAAATTGTATGAAAGTGATCTCTGCTCTCATGCACAAGGACCTGTTCCTAACTGCTGCTCCTCTTCATGTACCCTCTCTTGTGAGAGCCAAACAATGCTATGGCTGGAAGGGACCTTGGATGAAGATCACTGGATCATATGAAGAGCTTGACGGGAACAGGAGACAGCTGGTCCAATCTTCACTTTTGACAGCGCGGGAAACAGATGGCCAGAGAGGCATCAGAGGAAAACATCAAAGCTCTCCCAGAGCCACGGAACCAAAGCACCACCACACATGCCTGATAGGAACTCTTCCTTGCTGTTGTCTCTTGGACTTAGTAAGCTGAGTAGACAAGAAATGGCAATAGACTGGGAGCCAAGAAATCTGAATTCTAGCCCTGGTTATTATCACTAACTAGCTAGATGCCCTTGAACAAGTCACTTCAGTGTCTTCAGCTGAAAAATGAGAAGACTGAATTAGACAGCCTTTGAGGTCCCTTACAGTTCCTGATCTGGGACAGACACTGTAATGCCCCCCCTCCCCCCAACCAAGTGTAACTTCCCTTAAGTTTAGATAGCAAAGACTGGTGTGCACAAGCTCTTAGGGATCCCTCCAGTGGACCTGCTAAACTAGCCCACAAATTGAGGGATGGGGTAGACCCCTGGCAAACACTTCCCAATCCAGGGCTCTCTAAAGTTTGGATGATGCTAGAGTGGGAATAGTAATTCACAGAAGGAAGAAAGCAATGGAGGTACTGAATGAATGAATGAATGAGCTCTCTTCCTTCACTCCACTTTTAACATCCATCTCTCTCTCTCTCTGTATATATATATATATATATATATATATATATATATATATATATACACATACATATATGTATAAAACCCATCTTTATATAAACCTCTCTCTCTCCCTCTGTCTCTCTCTTTCTCTCTCTCTCCATCTGTCTCTTTCTCTGTCTTTCTGTCTCTCTCTTTCTTCACTGGGAGTTCCATTAACAATGAAATCCCAAGTCCAGTCGTTCTTAAAAGATGATCACATTAGTAGCCCCTGTGCCACAGTAGGACTCACAAAGGAAAGGGAGAAACCTCTGCTGGGGTATTAGGTTAATTGTCAATAACCAGAGCATACCAGGTACAGCAGGAAGGACACCTATGTATCATCTTGTCTAGTTTCCTATATAGCAAATAAAGGAACTGATTCCCAGAATGGCTTCTTCTTGGTCACACAGCTATTCAGGGAGCAGAATAAGCTTTTGTCTACTTCAGGATTCCTACCAGGTTCACTTGTTACCATTGTCCTCTGTTATCCTAGACATGGCCAACCTGAGACAAGAGTGAACTATCCAAAGATTATCCTCGATTCATATCACCATGTATATCTGATCACTAGCTTTATGTATTTCACACACCATTCTCCTCCCTTTCCCTGATCCTACCAGGTTCCCAGTACCCCGAGGCCAATCTTTGTCTGACCAGGAATCCCTCAGTGAATGTCCCGATGAGACCTGTCCTCCCTGGAAGGACCTTATGCTACTGGATGTCCCTTAGACTCCATCAAGACTGATAGCTTCTGGGCCTCATTTCTTTCAGCCCATGCAAAGTGACCAAAGAGGATCTAAAAAGTCAAATCAAGCACAATTTTTCTGTTCTTGTTTTTGTCCAAATATATCCTGTAGGGAATTCCCAATAAAAAAAAAAACTTCCTCTAATACAGATCCCCATTTACTCTTTGACATATAGTCTCAGAGAGTTGCCTGGGACACTGAGAGGTTGAGTCATTTGCCCAGGATCACGCCGGGATCTCTTCCTTGAAGAGGAGAGATGAGTATCAATGAACCAGTGGTTCATATGCTTGGCCACTCCTTCAAAAGGAATTGCATTTTAAGGAAGGGCTTTAAAAATTTAATTCCCACTAATGAAGATTTGAGTCATTTCAGTACCAAGGTAAGGTTAGATGGGGGTAAAGTTGGGAGACGTTCCTCAAATCTCATCAGTTGGGAAACTGTCAGCCACACTTGTGTACAGAGCTCTATTTATATTTATTTATATAACTAATGTATTTATATAATCAATCAATCAAAAAGTATTTATAGTATTTATTAAGCATTTATGTGTCTGGTACTTGGGTAGGCACAGAGGACAGAAAGAAAAAAATGAAAGTCCATTTCCTCAAAGACTTTATATTAATGTCTCTGAGGTTCCATTTATCATCTGTAAAATGGGGACAATCTGCTTTGCCTTGCCTAAGATGAAGCTAAGACTCAAATGAAAGTTAGAAAGAATTATAGAAGTTTAAGGTGACAGTACCCTTATTCTTGTTTTCACATAATCAGGTCAGAACTGGGAATCCCAGCATATTGACCAAATGCCTGAATAGAAATCTATCTGTATAGCAGAGAAAGGCAGGGATCTTGCTCTCCCTATACGGCTCTGCTGACCCTCTCTCATTGAAGTATTTTGGTGGAGTTTCTCTCTCTTCCCCCAGAGTCAGATCCTCTAAGCCAAATTTTAAGGTTTGCAGGGCACAATGATGCTTGCTTTCATTCCCCAGGTTCTGACTGGATGCATCAGGTCATAGGATGATGGATTCAGAGGTGGAAATGAATTTAGAGGCATCTAGTCTAACCCCCTCACCAACAGACAGGTTAAGTGACTTGCAGGGTTACAACTAGTAGGTGTCCCAAGTAGGATATGAACTCAAGTCTTCCTGACTTCAGATCTATCACTCTAACCATAATGCCACACTATCTCTACCTCATATTCTTATCCGATTTATTTCTCAGTCAGTCTCCCTCTCCCTAGTGGGCTTTGGATACCAGTTTTGGTCATTATTGTAGCTGCAACCAGCCGATTCTTGTTAAAGTATTTTAAACATCTTGAATTTTTTGGGGGGGGAATGGGGTCCTTTGACTCCATAGGTGAAAGTGGCTTCCGGTGAGGAACTTCTACCATCGAAGGTCACACCATTTCTGCAGTTTTATAGTTGCCTAAGGAACTGAGGTTAGATAACTTGCCCAGGGTCACATATGTCAGAGGTGGTATTCGAACCCAGGTCTTCTCTACTCTAAGTCTATCCACTACCCCATGATGCTGTTATTTGGAGTTACTCTGGAAAACATATGCAAATTTAGATCAGTGAGTATCCTGGTGGGCAAGCTGGTCCTTTGAAGGAACAGTAAAGTGTAGAAGTAACAAGAACATTTGCACAGTACTTTAAGGTTCTGAAAGCACTTTCCACACATACATGCTCTCACTTGATTGAAAGAGGACCCCAGAGTACCCCTGCCTACCCGGCCCGTGGTCAGCTGCTCAGTCCTAACCTGACCTGCGGTCCTGGTGGACATGCTCTGACTTCATATGCCATACAGTTGCTCTGGCACCAACTCTTTTGTCATCTCGGTCCAGGCAGCCACCTCCTTACAGTCCTGATCTAGGACTGGAATCCCCTTTCCCCCGTGTGGATGCTGAGATGCCACTTACCTTGGCTCGGCCCCAGGGCTGAGGGGACAGTAGGGCTTGCTGGAGCCTCCGATCACACTCCAAAGAAGGCAGTTCCTGGGCTACTAGAAGGAGCTTTCCTCCCTGCCTCCCTCTCTCTCTTTGTCTCTCCCTCTCCAACTCCAGAATCACCCTGTTTTATCAAGTCCAGAATGACGTCTTCAAGCTTGGTCCCACCTCTGCTTTCTGTCCCCTCCCTTGTCAATCCCTCTTAAAAAAAATAAAAAAATCCTACTTACTCACAGCCCTGTTTTCTACCCCTTATCTTTCTTTACCTCATTTCCCATGAGAGGACCCAGCCTCTGTTTTCTTCTCTCTCTTGTCTTCCATCCTTTCCTATGTACTCCATTTCTCATCCTTCACTCCCTTGGTCCTTCCCTTCCCCCAACCTCTACTAGACATATGGCCACTTAGCAAATCCTAAGAGAGGCTCAAAATGGGGTCCGGGAGTGGGGTGGTAAATTCAGGGAATACCAGCCTGGTCCTCTGGTCTAACAACCTTGAGTAATTACTGCAAGGCCACCTGGACAGAGGTAGAAATAGTTATAACAGCAATTAGAAATTATAACTGTTTATTATTATTGATTAAAATTACGAATATCAATTCAAATTAATTTAATAATTAAATATTAATTAAAATGAATAATAATAGATTATTACTTATAGAATAGGTAGTATGGCTTAGTGAAGGGGTGTCCAATTCAAATATAAATGGGGTCACTGAATTACATATAACATCCTTCTGGTTGAAAATTGACTCAGAAAACAAAATATTAGCATTTTTGTCATTGTATAGTTTCAATTGTGTCATAACCCCATTTAGGGTTTTCTTGACAGAAATAATGGAGTAGTTTGCAATTTCTTTCTCCAGCACATTTTACACATGAGGAAACCAAGGCAAACAGCATGCAGGCCCAGGGCTATCCATTGTGTCCTTTAGGTGGGTCGGTAGGGTAGACTAGATGACCTCTTAGGTCTAGCATAGTTCCAAGACTGGGAATCAGATCATATGAATCTTCCATAAAAAATTCCCTCTATGTTTCCAAGAGACAGAGCTATCTTGCCTATCAGGGCAAATTTGCCTTTTTTCCTTCCTTTGAAATCCTTCCAAAACGTTTATGCTAACAACACTGACCTTTGTAAATTGTTGAAAAGTTTATAAATAAATTTATTAATTTATTTAAGCCTCACAATGGTCTTGTAAAATAAGTGCTACGACTGGCATTATCCACATTTTACAGATGAGAAAACTGAGCAACAAAAAGGCTAAATACTTAGACTAACATCACAAAACTAGCAAGAATTGAAATTGATATTTGGAGTGTGGTCTTTTTGACTCCAGCACTTTATCCAGTACAACAGAGGTAACAAATGCTTGGTCAGTGATACCAGCACCTGCAATATTCCCTCCAGTGAGGGGAACTAGATTAATACTTAAATGGAAAATACAATAGAGCATAGCTAATATTAATATTGGGACAGCTAGCAGGTGTAGTGGATAAAGTTCTGGACGTAGAATCAGGAGGACCTGAGTTCAAATCTGACCTCAGACACTTACTAGCTGAGTGACCCTGGGCAAGCGCCTTCACCCTGTTTGCCTCAGTCTCCTCTTCTACAGAATGGAGATAAGAATAGCATCTACTTTCCAGGTTGTTTTGAGGCTCTGGTGAGATGTTTGTAAGGTGCCTTGAACACGGTAGGCATCTGATAAATGATTGTTTCCTTCCTTTGCTTCTTTGCTCCTTCCTTTGGCTACATTTTTTGCTACTTTTTAAAAACACTTTCAGGGATCAGGATCTCATTGACTGGCTCTTTCCTTCCTCCTTAGCACCCACCATAGAGGCCGCGTGGCCTCGTGGATAGAAAGCCAACCTCCAGGTCGGAAATACCTAGATGGGTTCAATGCCCAGGTCTGACAGATTTTAGCTATGTGACCTGGGTACGTCACTGTCAGCGTCCCGGGCAAATCTCTTCTACTGTGAGGTGCACAGTGAGTCCTAAAAAGCTTTGGTGGGGAGAATGTCCTCATTTGGAAGGTCCCTCTGCCAATCAAATCGCAGATATCAGCCCCAGCGGGGAGAGATCATTTTGATCTGTAGTCCCCTAGTCCCATTGTGCCTTGAGGACTTCCTCTGATCTCCAAACTCTGCCTCCAGCTGCTTCAAAGGGCTTCCTCTCTGCACAGGATTTAGTAGCATGCTTCATACATAAACAATAAATACCTGACTGCCAAAAGCCACTAAATCAGACAAGGAGCATCTATTAAGCACCTCTTATGTGCCAAGCACTATGCTAAGTATTGAGGATAGAAAGGCAAAAACATAGTCTCTGCACCAAAGAAGCATTTTAATGGGGGAGGAAGGAAGAAAAGTATTACTCAACATTTACTATATGCCAAGTGCTATCGTAAGTGCTTTACAAATATTACCTCATTCAATTCCTACAACAACCCAGGGAACTAGTGTTTCTCTCCCTTCTGCAGAAATTAAAGCACACAGAGGTTAAGTGACTTGTCCAGGGTCACTCAGTTGGATTTGAACTCAGGTCTTCCTGACTTTATATAATCCAATGCTCTGTCGACTGCGCCAACTATAGATACATCATGATCCACCAGGATGGAGGAAATGATAAGCAAGAATTACACAGGTACAAGAAGGTAACTGCAGAGGGAAGACACTAGCAGTAGAGGGGTTCAGGGGAGGAGATGGGAAAGGCCTCTTGCAGAAAATGGGATTTGGGCTGAGTCTTGAAAGAAACCAGGAAAAGTCAGGAGGTGGAGATAATGAGGGAGTTAGGTGATGAAGTTACTAGAGGCCAGGAGTCAGGAAGATCAGAGTTCAAATCTGTCTTCAGACACTTAGTAGATGTGTGACCCTGAGCAAGTCACTTAACCCTGTTTGCCTTAGTTTCCTCATCTATAAAAATGAGCTGGAGAAAGAAATGGCAAGGCACTCCAGGGTCTCTACCAAGAAAACCTCAAATGGGAGATAACAAGTCCCGGGAACCAGAGCTGTAGCCAAGACAGGTGTGCAGTGGCAGCAGTGGTATGACCAGCCACCATGCCTGGGGCTACAATCAGGAGGATGGGGTGCATGGGGCCCCCTGAATCAGCCCTACAGGCTAATGCAGTTCCATTTTCACTGGGGGAAAAATACAACAATTTCAGAACACACAGTGTCCTTCTCCAGTAAGTTCCATTTATTTGGTCCACTAGAATGGAAAAAAAGACAAGACCTTACAGAAGCAGCCACAGCCCCCAATGGCCTGGCTGCGAGTGGCATCTTCCTGGAGACTGGAGAGGAACATGCCAGCATGAACAGACTGACAGATGGTCAGCGTACTGGCCCTGTAGGATCCTAAATCCAGGTCTCTGCGGACTCCTATTCCCAGGGAACCGAAACCTACTCCAACAGCTTTAATTCCATGAACGTCCACTAGGGACCTACCCAGAGTCCTTGACCACACCACCCCTGAGTGAGAGTGTGACCTGGAGAATACTCAAGGAGCCCATCACAGTTTCAGAGAAATAGAAGAAAAATTCCAGAGCCTCCTTTTCACTGCAGAGGATGATGAGAAGGTCCACATGTGAACGATTTCTGGCCCCTCAGCCGCTGAAGGAAAGAGTATTTCAGGCCTGTTTCCAGCCCTGAAGGAAGTCATGCTGGCAATGGTTACAACAAAGGAGGTCCAAAGTGCTTCTGAATCAGCTATGACCGAAGCAGGTGTGTAGCCTCTTGGTCTGGACTGACTTCTGCGAGCCATTTAGGGGTCGAGGGCAGAGTCCGAGAGGGAATGGCCATCTCAGCTGCATTCTCAGTTCTCTCCAGTCCATTTCTAATTTGTTTCAGGTGTCTTTCTTACCAGAGGAATTGCCTGATTAAATGCTAAAAAAAAAAAACCCTACTCTCAACTACTCTGCTATCCCATGATCCTTTGACAGCTTTGAAACTGGCCAATCTTTTAAAAAATCCATGGGCAGGGCAGGTTGGGGCGGGGCAAAGATTTTAAAATCTGCCTGGGATAGAGCCACCAGGAAGGGCAAGAAATGGGAGAAGGAGAGGATAACTTCCTACTTGTTGGTTAATGGAGAAAGGAGGTAGATGTTAGTAACTGTCAGGAATGACTCTTGGGGATTGACTGGCCTGCCTCTTCCTGGGGGGGAGGGGGGAAGCACTTTGCCTGCCCCACCCCACCCCCCGCCCCCGCAGCAGCTCTGGTCCCTTCTTGAACCCTCTGTTGTGACACGACCCTGTGCTCCAAGGCTATTGGAAGCTGTTGGTGAGACAAAGGCAGTAGCAGGTGGGAGATACCTTCCCAACGTTACTTACCTCAAATACTGAAAGTAGGCACTGGAAACAGAACTGTAGAAGGCTGTAGGTTGGGGGCGGGGTTGTTTGTCCTTATTGTTTTGTTTTGTTTCGTCATTTCACTGCCAACCATTAAAACCATTGATGTGATTAAAACCAAAAAGGAAAACCCAAAATGGGGTCACAAAGAGTCCGACAAGACTGGAAAGGACTCAGCAACATGGAGCTGAGGAGGGGCAACATTCCAGGCAGAGGACAGTCAGTACGAAGGCAGAATCTGAGGGTCATGTGTGAAAGGGGACTGTAGATGTGTGGAGAGGAGGTAAATGAAAGGAGACTGGAGAGGCAGCAGGGGACCAGACTGTAAAGGGGTTTTTGTTGCGGTTGTTTATTTGTTTGGGGAATCAGTTGAAGTAACTTGCCCAGGGTTGCATAGCTGTCTGAGATCACATTTGAACTCAAGTCCTCCTGACTCTAAGGCCTGTGCTCTATCCATTGTGTCACCCAGCTGGGCCTGTAAAGGCTTTAAATGCCAAACAGAGCATTTTATGTTTGTCCTGGAAGGAATAGGGAGCTACTAGAGTTTACTGAGTAGGGGCATGACATGGTCTTACTTGTACTTTAGGATATTACTTAACCTTGGCAGCTGAATGGAGGGTGGATTGAAATGGAGAGAGACTAGAGGCAGGGAGACCAACCAGAAGACATTGGCAGTTTCCATCATGTTTCATCTTTACTAATTTTAAGGGGCATGAGAAGAAATAACAGAGTTGTTTTAATTTATATTTCTCTTATTAGTGATTTGGAGCAATGTTTTATGTCATTGTCAATAATTTATAATTTTTCTTTAGAAAATGGTTTGTGTCCTTTGACCACTTATCTATTGGGAAATGGTCTTGGTCCTATATTTTTGCTCACTCATTTTACAGATGGGGAAACTGGGATCCAGAGAAGATGAATGTCCAAAGTCATATAGCTACTAATTATCAGAGCCATCCAATAAATTGCTTTCTGTCAATTGCCTATCTGTCCCTTCTGACTGATGAAGGTCCAGAGGGTAGGTATTTGCAAGATACAATATAAAAGGCATTAAATTTAGAGTCAGAGGACCTGGGTCCAAACCTTAGCTTTGCCACTATCTATGTGACTTTGAACAAGTCATCTAACATCTTTGGACATCAGTTTTCTCATCTGTAACGTGAAGGGGTTGGATTAGGTGACCTCTAAGACCCTTTCTGGTTCTTGCTCTATGATCCTACAAGAATTCCCACCCTTCGGGAGGAAGGTTACCCAAAGGAGGGTACTTAAGGACTAGGTTGGTTCCAACATCTCTGCTCAGAAGAAGGTTCGTCTGTGTAACTTCCTCTTGGGAGGAACACACCAGGAGTACCTATCACAGCTGCACCCCCAGGATCAAAAGGAAGAGGAAGAGATCCTGGAAAACACCAAAAGAGCAGGAAAATGAACTAAGGAGTATGGAGAAGGGTCCCAGAACTCAGCTGAATGTCCTACTCGCAAGGAGCCAAGACTCAAGCTGGTGATTTCCAGGTAATTTACTTTCCTGAAACAGCCCTATTAACATCTCCGCCAGTGTGAAGGGCAGTTCTCTGGATGAGAAGGCAGTGCCTGAACCAAGGGAAAGCCATAAAAGCATAGGAGGAACCTTGACAGGTTATCTAGAACAGCCCCATTAGCCCTCCCTCCAAGACCAGTCCCAGGGAGAAAGAGGATGATAACCCAACATCCACAGAGAACGGTTCCATTGGATACTTCTTGTCTTCCCAGAGATATGGAGGTGGAATGAGGAGCACTTCTGGAATGAGAAGGCAAGGGTTTGAGCAGTTCTGGCTCTGCCACTAAAAATGTGTCACCGTGGGCAAGGTCACATAGTTGGTAAGTAAGTGCATCAGAATTCGAACCTACTTCTTCCTGACTCCAAGTCTAGTAGCCTACCCACTGTACCAAAATGATGCTCTGTGGAATTATGATCTGCATGGATGTGGAGTTCCCACTTTGGGAATTCTGGGAGCTGAAGTAATCATAGTTTCTCAGCATTATCTGAGTATCATTTTCACCCCATAGAACAATAATGTTGTTGAAAGAATTCAAATTCACAGTTTTGCTTTTGTATCTTCTGTCTGTTTTTGATTGAAAGGTTAGGGAGGTATGGTCTGGTTTCCTCTATCGCACTGGGAGTGCCTCAGTAGTAGTTACTCTGTCACCCCCATCAAATTGTAGGCTCTTGTGTTGCTCCCAGAAGAAGACTGAGTAACTGTCTTCTCCTATCACTGGATCCTCTCCATCTCTTAACCCACTCACCTCCACTCCCCTTCTTTCTGTCTCCTCTGTTTCTGTCTCTGTCTCTCTCTCTCTGTCTCTGTCTCTCTCTCTCTCTGTCTCTCTCTGTCACACACACACACACACACACACACACACAATCTATTACCCAGTATAGGATTCTGTGCTCAGAGGGTGTTCCTTATCAGGGAATAAATGATAGCAAAGTGCTTCATTGTAGTAGTCAGGATTGAAAGTTTCACAGGAAGGAGAAAGGTGGTATATTTGAGGTCCAGAACTGTCATTCATTCATCTGTCTAAGAAGGTATAAGCGTAGGCCTGCCTAGAGGCAGGGAGGTAGAAAATGATCTCCCATGAACCAGGAAGACATCAACACTCAGTTCTAGACAAGCAGATTCTCCATCTGGAAATTTACTTTAAAAGCCTCTCTTTTTGTTGTCCCTAAATACAAGGTAGAAAAGTGAACCCATTCCAGTCTGATCTCCGTGGGTCTTTGTCCTGGGCCACTTCTTTCTCTTAGGGTATCCATGGGGCTGAGACTTTATCAGAGTTCATATTAAGCCCATTGGAAACTCTAGATGCAATCACTCAGCTCCATCCCTCCAGCCCAATTCCAAGACAGGACTGGAATTTGTGAAGAAAAGTGTGTGGCAGCAACATCCAATCTTCCCCAGGTACAACAGGCCAAGTTCAAGGGTCCACCTCTGCTGATCAGACCATGGAGCTGGTGCCCTGGAGCCTCTGGAACAGCTGTGGGAGCCAAGAATCATTATTCTAGACAATGGCAGGAGAGTAGATTCAATATCCAGGTTATTATCAGGGCTGACCTCGAGAGTCAGCCAGAATGCTAGACACAGATGGTGAGGGGGCAGAGAGGGCTAGAAACCCTGACTGGATCAAGGCTGTGGCATTCTCCTCGTGCTTCCTGAGTGGATCAAGGCTGTGGCATTCTCCTCGTGCTTTCTGAGTGGATCAAGGCCGTGGCATTCTCCTCGTGCTTCCTGAGTGCTCCCTCTCTTCCAGCTACTACAGAGAATAGACTGATCTGACTGCAGGGTAAACATATTCTTCTCTTATGAAAAAGGGCATTTGGAATTGTTTTTAGGTGAATCATATGGGATTGTATACATAGAATTTCTGACTTCTGATTAAATATGGGTCAGCTCCTAAACCACAACTTATCATTTGTATCTCTTCTTTCTCTTCCTACACTTAGAGTTTAATTGAATTATGAATGAGTCCACAGAGTGAGTGAATGAAATGTCCTCTTTCCTCACCATGTGATTAGTGCCAATTCCTCCTGTCAATGCATACTGTGACTACTAACCATGTTTTCTTTTCTCTACACTTTGAACAGCTACTCTAACTCACATATTCTTTAACATGTGGACATGGAAAATCCAACTCATAAATCAGGTCCATCTGTTCAAAGCTATCAGGGCCATCCTATCTCACACCTACCACTTCCAAAGCAGCTTCCAACGTGGGTCTGGAAGCTTTTCTTCTGTCATTGAAACAACTCCTGAATCTAAGCCTTCTCAGTTTAACTGACAATAAGTTCCAAATGGATCCATGACCTAAATATATTTACACAGTTACATGTTTGGTACTTAGTGCTGAGTATACAAAGATAAAACAGATAGAGTACCTGCCATCAAAGACCTTACATTCTACTGGGGGAAATACAACATATACACATATAAACACAATACAAGATAAAGTATAATAGTACAACAGGGCAAAGACATCCAGACATAATGGTTTCGCCTCTCCTCACTCAGACAAAAAATTGAATTTTCATATTTATTCTCCCCAATCTCTTTAGCTTTCTTGACTCTGGTCCATATCAAAGCCCAAGTATGTAATAAAAGTAAATTAAATGGATAAATATTTGCAAAAATACAAAATACTTAGATTAACAGATCAACAGTCAACACATTTAAACAAACCAATCTCAGAAATAGAAAATGAATAACATATAAATCATTTCCCAAAGGAAAAACCAAACAGACCCTGATGGAGTTATAAGTGTACTTTATCAAACACTCAAAGAACAATGAACTACAATTTTAAATAAATCATTTGCAAAAATATACACAGAAGCACCTTAACAAACTCCTTCTCTGTGACAATTATGACCCTGATCCTCAAACCAGGAAAAGACAAATCAGAGAAAGAAAACAATTTCTCTATATTTTTAATGAATATTAATGTAAAAATACTAACAAATTACAATAATATATTTAAAATGTTATTCACTATGACCAGATTAAATTTTGTTCCAGGAATGAATGAAAAGATAGCTCAATGTTAGGAAGACTATAAACATACTAGACCATATTAACATCAAAACTAGTTAAAAATCATAATTATATCAATAAATATTTAAAAAAAGTCTTTGACAAAATAGTTATTTGTGTCAAAAACACAAAAAGCAGAGGAATAAATGGGCCTTTTCTTAGTGAGACAAACAGTATCTAATATAAGAGCTAGCATTATTTGTACAGGAAAAACAGTAGAAGCCCTTCTAATAAAGGCAGAGGCAAAGCAAGAATACCCATTGTCACTGCTATTGTTTGATATAATTCAATAAATACTACCTATAGTAATAAGAAAAAAAAAATCAAGGTAAGAGACAGGCAAAAAGCAGACAAAATCATCTCTTTGAAAATCATATCATGATAAGAAAATACTAGATAGTTAATAAAAAATAATCAATTTATAACAGCAGCAAAGTAGCAAAATATAAAATAAATTCACAAATCATCAGTATTTCTGTATATTATTTAAAAATACCACTTGAGGCCAAGATGGCGGAGTAGAAGGACGCACATTTAGGAGCTCCGAGCCCACAACCCATGGAATTGAGGTAAAAAGAGATCCCCGTAAATTCTGAATCACGGAAGGGGGTGCATAAACATAGGGGAAGAGATTTCCGTTCCACTGAGCCCTGGAGAGCCGTCCTCGAAGTCCATCACGCCAGAAAGTGGACCCCACCCCCAGCGCTGCCGTGGCCGCGGCCCCAGAGAAGCTGACCCAAGCAGGCTTCAGAGAGGGAAGCTCCGGCAGCCGAGAAAGTCCCTCCGCCCACAGAAGCTACAGGTCAGTGAGAAAGAAGGCTGGGCTAGGGGAGGGGAGCGGAGCATCTCCGTGACTCGGGCCCCCTCGGGAGGAAGCGGAGACAGGGGCAGGAAGCGGAGGAGGCAGAGGCGTGGGCGGCGGCTGAGGCACAGCGGCCCAGGACTCAGGAATCTCCCAGCAGCAGGTAGGATCTTCAATACTGAAGGTCTTTCCAACCTGAGGGAGCCAAGCCGGGGAGACGGCCCTGCCCCCACCCTGCTCTATTACTGAAGGCCTCTGAATAAAACCCCTGAGGGAGCTGAGCATAGGAGGTGGGCCCCCCACCCCGCCCCCACCCGCTCCGTTCCTGAAAGTCTCTGCAGAAAGCCCCTGAGGGACCGAGCTTAGGAGGAGGCCCTGCCCCCACCCCTGCGCCAGAACTAAACCTTGCTGCGGAAAGCACATTTGAATCTCAGAGGCCAAGCACTAGCTGGGCGGATCCAGGCGGAGGTGGAAAGGAATCTCAGAAGCCAAGTAACTGGCTGGGAAAATGCCTAGAAAAGGGAAGAAAAATAAGACTATAGAGAGTTTTTTCCAACAAGTGCAAATGATCCCGACCTTCGGATCTGATGGCGAGGACGAGAACGTATTCTTGCCATCAGGGAAAGATGTGGAGGGCGGGGCCTCAGTACCCCAGACACCCCAGGGGGGTGTCGGGTGTGCTCAGGCCTTGGAAGAGCTTAAAAAGAATTTTGAAAAGCAAGTTAGACAGGTGGAGGAAAGACTGGGAAGAGAAATGACAAAGATGCAAGAAAAGTATGAAAAACAGGTCAATACCTTGGTAAAGGAGACCCAAAAAAATGCTGAGGAAATTAACACGTTGAAAAATAGGCTCACTCAATTGGCAAAAGAGGTGCAAAAAGCCAATGAGGAGAAGAATGCATTCAAAAGCAGAATGAGCCAAATGGAAAAAGAGGCTCAAAAGCTCACTGAATTTAATAGTTCTCTCAAAATTAGAATGGAACAGATGGAGTCTAATGACTTTATGAGAAACCAAGAAATCACCAAACAAAGCCAAAAGAACGAAAAAATGGAAGAGAATGTGAAATATCTCATGGGAAAAACAACTGACCTGGAAAATAGATCCAGGAGAGACAATTTAAAAATTATGGGACTACCTGAAAGCCATGATCAAAAAAAGAGCCTACACATCATCTTGCATGAAATTATTAAGGAAAACTGCCCTGACATTCTAGAACCAGAGGGCAAAATAAGTATTGAAAGAATCCATCGATCACCACCTGAAAGAGATCCAAAAAGAGAAACTCCTAGGAACATTGTGGCCAAATTCCAGAACTCCCAGCTCAAGGAAAAAATCTTGCAAGCAGCTAGAAAGAAACAATTCCAGTACTGTGGAAATACAATCAGGATAACCCAAGATCTAGCAGCTTCTACATTAAGGGATCGAAGGGCGTGGAATAGGATATTCCAGAAGGCAAAGGAACTAGGACTCAAACCAAGAATCACCTACCCAGCTAAACTGAGTATAATATTTCAAGGGAAAATATGGTCTTTCAATGAAACAGAGGACTTTCAATCATTCTTAATGAAAAGACCAGAGCTGAAAAGAAAATTTGACTTTCAAACACAAGAATGAGAAGAAGCATGAAAAAGTAAACAGCAAAGAGAAGTCTTAAGGGACTTACCAGAAATGAACTGTTCACATTCCTACAGGGAAAGACAATATTTCTAATTCTTAAAACTTTTCAGTATCTGGGTAGTTGGTGGGACCACACATACACATGTACACGCATGCACACACATACACACATGCACACACATACAGAGATAGCGAGTACAGATTGAACTGAATAGGATGGGACCATACCTTAAAAGAAATTAAGGTAAAAGGTGAGAGAGAAATGTAGTGAGAGGAAAGAGGGGGAAATGGAAGGGGGTAACTATATGTCATTTAAGAGGCAAGCAGGAAATTTTTTTAGTTGAGGGAAAAAGAGGAGAGCTGAGGGAAAACAAAAAACAAAAAAAAAAAAACAAGAAGTTTACCCTCATCACATTTGACTAAACGGAGTGAAATGCACACTCATTTTGGTATGTAAACCTATCTTACAGTATAAGAAAGCGGGGGAGAAGGAGATATTGCGGGGGGGGCGGGGATGATGGAAGAGAGGGCAAAGGGAGGAGGGAGTAATTGAAAATCAACACTTGGGGAGGGACAGGATCAAAAGACAGAAGAGAAACAATGAGGGGCAGGTTAGGAGGGATGGTAATTCAGTTAGTCTTACACAACACGACTATCAGGAAGGTCATTTGCAAAGCTACACAGATATGGCCTATATTGAATTGCCTGCCGTACCAAAGGGAATGGGTGGGGAGGGAGGGATGGGGAGAATTTGGAACTCAAAGTTTTAGGAACAATTGTTTAGTATTGTTGTTGCAACTAGGAAAGAAGACATACAGTTATGAGGAATAGAAAGTCATCTCGCCCTACAGGAGAAAAGAGAAGATAGAGACAAGAGAAGGAAGGGATGACAGAAGAGAGGACAGATTGGAGATAGGGAAAATTAGATTGCTTGGGTTATTGGGGTGGGGGAGGGGATAAAAGGGGGGAAAATTTGGAACCCAAAAATTTGTGAAAATGAATGTAAAAAGTTAAATAAAAAATAAAAAATACCACTTGAAGAACACATAAAAGGAAATACAATTAAGGTAACTACAAAATATATGAAATATCTGGAAATCAAAAACTACAAAACACTATGTAAATGAAGACAAGTAATCGAAGAGACTTTGTTTCTATAATAAAAATAATGCTACTGTCTAAATTAAATTATAGGTCAATGCCATGTCAATTAAATAACCAAGGAGTTATTTATAGAGCTAGAATAATATCATACTTAATCTGAAATAACAAAAGTCCAAAAATATGAAGGGAAATCATGGGAAAAAAGATCTCAAACTATTATGTAAAGTAGTAATTACCAAAATTGTTTGGATCTGGCTGAAAAATAGAAATGTGATCATTGGAACAAACAAGACTCCGAAGCAAATGAATATAGTGTAATGTTCAATACACTCAAGGACACTGACTATTAAGGTAAGGTCTTCCTAGATGACCAGAATGGCTGAGAAAACTGTAAAGAAATCCGGCAGAAATTAACTTTAGACCAACCTCTTATACCACAATAAGTTCCAAATGGATCCATGACCTAAATATATTTACACAGTTACATGTTTGGTACTTAGTGCTGAGCATACAAAGATAAAACAGATAGAGTACCTGCCATCAAAGACCTTACATTCTACTGGGGGAAATACAACATATACACATATAAACACAATACAAGATAAAGTATAATAGTACAACAGGGCAAAGACATCCAGACATAGTCCTTTAGGGCACTGTTCAACATCCACAATGAATGCAATTTTATCAGTAGAAATGACCTTTTAAAAGATATGTTACCATCGGCTTTGTCTCTACCCAAGACCATAGGACCTTTCTATCTGACTCACCAGTAAAACCTTCTATATGGGTCTTCCTGATTAAAATGTAAGAGCTCCTTGACAGCAAGAGTTATTTTCTTTTTTATAATGTATCCATAATGCTTAGCACAATGTTTTCTATGTAGTAATATTTCTTAATTTAAAATTTTTTCATTCATATGATGAGAGGAATAATGAAAAATCTATCAAGGTAAGTTAGAACCAGATTATGGAAAACCCTGAATACCAGGCTAAACTATTTGTTTTTGTTCTATAAAGAATAAAGAGCTACTAAAGATTTTTGAGAAGTGGATTCACCTGCTCATACTTATGCATTAGGAAAATAATTTTGGCAATTTCAGATTAGAAAGGGGAGAAGCTAGAAGCACAGTAGTCCAGGCAAGAGGTAATGATGGCCAGCATTATGTGATGGCTGAAGAAGGAGAGAGAAGACAGGTTCAAGAGATAGGACATTGAGATCATGACATGTTGCTTGGGTTGAATGTTGGGAGAATCCTGATCTGAATGGAACAAGGTGGTTCCTATATTTAACAGCATCAAAGACCTCTTTCAGAGTACCCCAGATGACCTCCCTCCTCTCATCTCCAATTAGATACTCACCTGACTACTCCATCAACATATCTCAGGTCTGTCATCTGCTCATCCCTTTCCTATCTATGCACCATCTTTCAAGCTGTTCTGCATGTCTGCTCAAAGTGGAGGAGCCTCTCTTAGAATCATAGGATCATAGATATGGCACCAAAAAGTACCCAGAGACCATCTGACCCCGTATTCACATTTTATAGATAAGAAAATTGAGGTTCAAGTTCATAGAACTAAGTGATTTGCCCAAGGTCATAAAGGTAGCAAGTGTCAGAGGTAAGATCTGAATATAGGGCCAATGACTACAGCCAGGGATCTTTTCTACCATGTTTTCTCTTGCTTTCTTCTCCTTTCTCTAGAAAGCCAGCATAGCATTATGAGGATTGGAGGAGATGAGTATTGGCACCAGAAGGCCCATGGTGAAGTAAAAATAACATTTTCTCCAAAGTCAGAGGATCTGAGTTTCAATCTTGAAGTTCTCCAATTTACTACCTGCCATTTATTGCATTAGGGCCTCTGAGCCTTAGTATACTCACTGTAAAAGAAGGGGATTATACTAAATGATGCCAAAGGTCCTTTTCAGCCCTATGCTCAGTATATTCATGTTTTTTGCTCTGCTACTTACTATCTATGTGACCTTTGACTACTCAATTATCTTCTCTGGGCCCATTTCTCTGGAAATAATCATACCTGCTCTTGTATCTCAATGAGGTAATACAGTTAGAAATCTGTAAAGTGACAAGTAAAGTGTAAACATTAACATTTTCTCCCCTTTCTCTTCTTTAATGGCCTCTACCTCTGGCCTGCCATCATGTCTCCCCTCCTTGATGAAGATCCTAATTCCCCCTCCATGATTGGAAGACATGGAAGAACATTTCTGATGCTACCCTGGAGAGAAATCGAATTCCCAAGGTAGACTTTCCACCAGTCGCTGTCACACAAAAAGAGTCAAGAAGTGCCTTGTTTGCTATTTATGATTCCATTGCCACCTACATCAGTGAAGTGGCAGTCCCCAGAAGGAGGCTCACTTCAGTGACCAGTTCAACATTACACATAAATTAGAGTTAATTTGTTTCTGGATAAAATTAAGGGAAGTGATCCCAGGCCCTGGGAGCAGGAGCAGAGATAGAAAGAGGAGGGATAGGCAGGGGACCTGCTTCTTTGGTAATTCCCTTCCTTTGAGAAGAAAAGGTCTATAGTCTCTCTCATCCAACAAACTAGCCGTGTGACTTACCGAACCGAGAAATGGGATGCTGGAGCCTAGGAATCCAAAAGCAACTGGAAAAAAACCCCTAAGAAAGAAGAGAGAAGGGTTATTGACAACATAGAAGGAGATGGGCTAAGAGTGGAGGCAGCCATGATATGATGGAGAGAACTGGCATTTAGAGGAATTGGGGTCAGTCTCAAGCTCTGATCCTTCCCACCTATAAAGTGACCTGGTATCTCTGACTCCTTGTCCTCATCTGTAAAAAATGAGTGGGTGCTGGCAATACGCTGTCACAGAACAAATAATGGAACATTCTAAGTCATCCTGGCAGAAAGGAAAGGTGATACCAAGATAAGATACTGAATAGTTATCAGGATTGGTCATTGTACAGGATATTTTTGCTTATCCTTCTTCGTTAAAAGGAAAAGTTTAAATTTGGTGGTGGTGGTGGTGGTAATGATTGCTAGTGGTTGTGGTGACTGTGGAGGTGGAGGTACTGGTGGTGATATTGGTGGTAGTGAGGGCTGTCTGTATGTACTTCTCTTGAGAAAAACCACTGAATCAGAAATGGATCCTTTTCTACTCAAAGAAGATGTGGGTCGCATCCAGATGTTGGATTGGCTTAGGTATGCAATGGGATTTACAGTTGAAATAGTTCTTAGAGAGCATAAGACCACTTTGACAGAGATTTAAGGTCATAGGACTGTCCTTTAGAGCTGTAAGGGACCTTCAAAACCATCTGGTCCTCATTTTACAGATGTGGAGAGCTGACTCAGAGGGGTTAAATGCTTTGCCCTGGGACTGCTCAGGTAATAATAAGCAGAGAAGGATGGAGCTGGGGTCCTCTGACTCCAAACACAGGCCTCTCTCCTTTGTACCACTCTGCCTCCCACAGAATCCCAAACTCAGACTGCAGCACACACACACTTGTTCCCATGGAAACCTAACCCAGGGAATAAAGAAAGGAGAAAGTCCATTGCTCTAAGCTCCTCTCCCTGATGTCTGTTAGGCTTGGCACATGAGGTCCAGTGCTTTCATTTTCACATCAGCCCCAGGGAGTCACGGTTCTGATAAAGATCAATCTAGGAAGATTGGATGCCTCCCAGCTTCTACAGGAGGTAACTTTCTCCCCACTACCTTCTCTACTTCCTTATCCAAACCTTCTTTCTGTTCCAGCTAAGCTACTTTTGTTCCTGTCCTACAACCCTTAAAAATTACCCCATCCAACCCCCTAATTTGACAGCTGAGAAAACTTCTGCCTATGGCCTGTGACTGTTGGACAAGTCACTTAAACTCTCCAGGCCTCAGTTTCCTTATCTGTAAGATGAAGAGGTTGGGGTTAGAGGACTTCTAAGATTCCTGGCAGTTCAAAAACTGACTCTATGAGAAATAGGAGTTCAATTCACTGATTTATTTTATGTAGACTCTACATCCTTCACTTTCAGGAAAAAAAAATAAATATATCTTCCCTCCTTGTATCCTGTAGCCCCTTTCCTTTTTCCCAAGATTATTCCAAGATCACTGGCTGAAGCTTAGCAACCACATGGTCCATTTCTTTTAGCATCTGTGAATAAGGTTTGGGTAGACCCATTGACGAGCTCACTGAGGGCAGGTAGATGACGACTAGCCATCAGCTCACTTATGCTGGGTTTCCATTTCTTACTAGTTATTTTTGGACTCTCCTTCCCAGGCCAAAGAGGATTCTCATTGGCAGAGGAAACAGAGGAAAAACAAGTTAAGTAGTTTAGCTTTCTTATCATTGCCTGTAATTATCACCCTATCGACTCAAAGAAGTGATTCTCTCTCTTTCGCTCCTCTCTATCATTTTTTACAAGTTTATAGATTGAAATTTATCAATTATCAAGTTTGTTTTGAATAAAGTCTGATTTCGCAGACCCAGATTCTAGTCATGAGTTCCATTCTGTTAACTCACATTGATATCTATGAGGTTGTTAAATGTACTTCCATGTACTGGGCTCTCTATGAGCCACTAGGTGGTGCTGCCATATTGCATAGAGGGTTGGCGTCATGAAGACTCACTTTCCTGACTTCAAATCCAGCCTCAGACACTTAAGCGGCTGTGTGGCCCTGGGCCTTAACCCTTAACCCTGTTTGCTTCAGTTTCCTCATCAGTAAAATGAGCTGGAACAGGAAATGGCTAACCACTCCAGTCTCTTCGCCAGAAAAAACAAGCAAATCCAAATGAGATCATGAAGAGTCAGACGCAACCGAGCAATAACTAGTCTCAAGTTTACTCCATTTATTATCTCATACTCTGTGCGTTTGTACATAGACACCTAAGGTCATAGGTTTTAATGGTATCCCTCTCGTCTTAAAAATTATAGCCTATAATTTGGAACTAAAATTTAAAAAAAAACCCAAATGCTAACATGTTTGTTTACATATAATTGAGAAAAATAAAATAGAAATTAAATGTAAAAAATAATTGTACCCTCCGGATCATTGGCCCTCTCTTCTGTTTTCTTTCTATGTTGTGGTTGCAGTTTTCTATGCTAGCTAGCTTAGCACATCTTTTTTGAGCAGCATTACCCTCCTTTTCCCTTTTTTGCTTAGAACTCTCTTGGTAAGATTTGAAAAACTCTTAGTGAATGTTTTTTTAAGTGGTCCTTGTCAGGTGCCTGCCATCTCTATCCAAGAATTCAGCATTCTCACATCTTAAATACTGATCCACAAAATCTAAAACTCATTCTCTGACATTGTCTTCTTAGTCTACTTTGCTGGTCACTTTTCAAGGCTGTCTTTTTCTTTTGGAGTTTTTTCCTCCTTTCCAATGGCAATGGGGGGTGAGTGGGAGGGGCTTAGCACAGTGCCCAGCAAAATAGTAATAAATATAATATAAATAATATAATAATAATATATTATATTATATTATATTATATAAAAAATATAATACATATTGATTGATTGGGGAACACTTTCCATGCCCTAAAGTTTCTTTCTTTACTCATTTTTCCTTTTTTGGTCAAGGGACTTCATCCTCCTTAGTAATGCTTTCTGAATTGCTCTGGTGATCTCATGTGCCCTAATATCAATCGCTAGATTCATTTGGAAAATCTCAGAAGCTTTTTGTCATGTCCTGAATATGCCCTAAAAAAGCCAGTAGGCTCCCTATATATTCTCACATTGTCTCCTCTTGGAGGGTAGAGACTCCTTACATTTTTAATGAAGGACTATGCTACAAGTAGGTGCTTAAATTGCAGATGAGTTGAATGAGGCAACTACCTCGTAGTGGAAAGAGCACCAAGGACTAGGAGTAAGAAGATGTGAAATCTAGCTCCATCTGTGCCTCTGTGTGACTGTCAGCAACCCACTTCATCTCTCTGAGCCCCAGCCCTCAGAGCTGTAAAACGGACATCATAATCCTGCCTTGCTTATCTCACAGGGCTAATACTAGGAAGAGCTGTTACTTAGCGCTTTAAAGTTTGTGAAGCAGTGTATTTACGTGATCTCATTTGACCCTTTAAAAAAATCTCTTAAAGTTGTTATAAGTAACGAAAGTTTATTGTCCCTGTCTTACAGTCAAAGAAACAGGCTGAGAAAGAGGTTAAGCGACTTGCCGACAAGCAGACAGCTAGTGGAAGAGTTTGGACCCAGGTGAGGCCACTGTTGAATGATCACTTTATGCTGATGATTCCCAGATCTATAAATCCAGCTCTAGTCTCTCTCTCGAGCTCTAGCCCCACATCAACTGCCTTTGGGATGCCTCAAACGGAACATGTCCAAACTAGGATTCAGTTTCCCCCTCTTCTGAACTTCCCTGTTACTACTGAGGGCACCATCATCCCCCCAGTCACCCAGGTTCACTGTTTAAACGTCATTCTTTCACTTACCCGTATCAGTCAGTCAACACGCAGCTGTTAGGAGCTTACTATGTACCACTGTGCTAAGTGATGGGGATGCAAAGAAAGGCAAAAAACCATGGTCCCTGCCTTCGAGGAGCTCTTATTCTATTGAGAAAGAGAGCATGCAAAACATTTTACATATAAGATAAATGCTGTGTATTTGGAAGGTAATTTCAGAGGGAAAGTGATGAGAAGAACTGGGAAAGAGTTCCTGTCGAAGGTGGGATTTGAACTTAGTCTTGAGGGAAGGCAGGGAGGCCAGGAGGCAGAGGTGAGGATGTGGGGCACAGGGAAGGGAAATGTCCAGAGTTGGGAGATGAAGTGTCCTGTGCGAAGAGCAGCAAGGAAGCTGGTGTTGTTGGATTATGGAGAGGAATAAGGAGTAAGAACCCTGGAAAGGGAGGTGGGGGGAAGGTTGTGAAGGACTTTAGAAGCCAGATTTTGTATCTGATCTTGGAGGTGCTAATGCGCCAGAGGAGTACCTGACATAAATGCTTGTTGCATGACTGACTCAAAGTTCCCCACCCCTGCATCTAATCAAGGCACTCGGCTGTTTTTGGAATAAACAAATGAGGCAATTATGTTAAAAATGCTTTTTAACTGATGCAAGCTATTATTGATTGATTAAAAGATTGAAATGGGGATGATTCTTCCACAGCTTTTTTGTTGTTGCTGTTCAGTTGTGTCTAACTCTTTGTGACCCCATCTGGAGTTTTCTTGGCAAAGATATTGGAGTGGCTTGCCATTTCTTTCTCCAGTTCATTTTACAGATGAAGAAACTGAGGCAAACAGGGTTAAGTGACTTTTCCAGGGTGACATGCATAGTAAGTGAGGTCAGATTTGAACTCTGGTCTTCCTGACACCAGGCCCAGCACTCTAGCTGCCCCACTTTTTATAGCACTATACAAAACCTGGTAGTTCCTTTGAGATCCTTGGGTATCTCAAGTCTAAGAGAGCCTAATTGTACAGACGGACAGACTCCAAACCAAATTTCTTCCACTATTCTCATTGCCATCTCCTCTGCACCAGAAATTTTAGACTCCACACCAGGAACCCTGGACTCTGATAAGTGTGAGTTTTTATCTTCCCAAGCCTTTACTTTACTTCATGGCCACCAGCTCCAAACCCTGACAGGCACATATAACTCTTTTCTAGGTCCCCTTTATCTAGGGTCTAGCTCTTGTGGACAGGGGCTATCTTGTTTGTACTGGGAATGTAGTGATCACTTAACACTCACTTTCTCTCTCTATCTGCCTCTCTCTGTGTGACTCTCCCTCTGTCTCTCTGTCTCTGCAGTTCTGACTTTTGTCTTTGTCTGGTTCTTTCTCTGTGTCTTGTTGGGTCTCTGTCTCTGTATCTTTCTTTCTGTCTCCAATTCTACACACACACACACACACACACACACCCATTCCTTCCAGGTAAGGTCCACTCACCTGAAGAGGTTAATAAAGCCATAAGTCTCCAAGGTCATCCCCAAAAGAGGCCAGCGCAAGAGGACAATTATCACACCTCCCAGGAAGAAACTTGTCCCCTTCAGTTTATGCCGTTGGAAGAAGAATCCAAAAGTTCTTCTCAAACCAATGATGAAGGAGAGGCCACAGAGGAATAGTATCTGTGGAGAAGAAGGGAGAAGACAGTCGTGGAGGGGGGTTGTGGGACAGAGCATTGAGGAGTAGGGCCTTGACTCAGGGATTATATATGAGGGAGCACGTTTTTATCTTCTTAGAGATGGAGGGAGAAAATACTGGAAGGACTGACTTAGGCATGTGACAGAATCCTAAAAGTCTTTAAGAAGAGGAAAAAACTCAGTAGGGCTGGACTGGGTGGGAGGGAAAGATCTTCTTGGAAGATAGCTTTTGAAGGGTCAATTCTTAATAGTGCACGTTTTGGTTTTTTGCAATGTTGTTCTTCCCAAACATTTTCCCAGATGAAATGTAATTGCTCATCACACTCTCCCTAGGAAACAGGTGGAGATGTTTCCACTCATTTTACAGAAGAGACAGTTGAAACTCAGAAAAGTTAAATGACTTTGCCAAAGATCACACAGCAACCTGAGTTGGAAAGCCAGGTCAGACTTTTCATCCAAGGGAAAGCACATTGAAAGAATGAATAGATAGCTGAACTTGGAGTCAGAAGATCTAGTGTCAGATTCCTCCTTGGGTGATATTAGTCAAGCCACTTAACCTCTCTAAGCCTTAGTTTCCCTATCTGTAAAATACATGATAATGCCCATAATTCCTGCCTCCTAAGGTTAGATGTGACTCAAATTAGGTAGTGCATGGTCACTTTAAGGTGTTACCCTTTTTGGAAGGAAGAATTTGTGATAGATAAGAGCAAGAAAAAGTACTGTCATGGAAAGAAAAAGATTTAAATCCATTGGTAAAGGATGGAAGATTGTTTCTGTCATAAATGATCATTTAGATGCCTAAAAGGAAAAGGAAAATAACCTTGGTATAATTAGTTTTAAAATGTCAGACATGAATAAAGAAACAGTTTTCAGATGAAATTTAAGCAGTTTTAGATAGAAAATGAACTGTGGAATAAATATGAAGATTTAAATCACCTTGTAAAAGATGTAGGACAATGATTCATTTGCATTTAATCAGTGTGATGATTTAAAGGATCAGAGAATGGACTTTTATTATTAAAAACTGGGAAAATCTGGATTTTTCCCAGTTTTGTGTTCAAGAACACAAAATGTGATGGAGGACTATTAGGAACTTTGAACTGCTGAGTATTATAAAACCTCAATTATTTGAATATAATAGATTTAAGACTGAAGAGAGTAAAATTTTTTTAAAAATGAGAAATCATATAACTATTTAGAGGCTTGGGGTATATTTAAATAAACTCTACTGTTTTCATAGTGGAAATCTGATGAATTGTTATCATTTAAGTGAAAAATGAGTTACTATGCACAAGGAAGTTATGGTTTATGCTACTGAAAGATAAAGGAGATAGGATATAGGAGGCTGTAGCTAGTGAGGGAAAAAATCAGGCAAGTGAAGACTGAAGAAAAAGTCAGAAATCAAAAGCAGCTCTGTCAGAGCTATGTATAGACAAGGGCAGTCAGTCAGCAGTCAGGTGACAGAAGACTTCAGCTACATAACTCATGATTGCCTAAAGAGAAACTCAACCTCATTGGGAAAAAAGGTTCAGTTCTAGATGTTGTTCTTCAACATCTTCTAAAACTTCAGAGAGGTGAAGCCTCTCATAAGCCCTTGTTGTCCTTTACTGACCCCCTCTGGATTGGGAGAGGGGCAGAAAGAGGAAAGAGGCTTTGGAACTGCACAAAATCCTACTGATGGGGCTTAATTGGACTATGCAGAATTCTGGTGAGTGAAGAGCTGGCTAGGTTGGTTTGCCTTGTCAAGAGAATAAATATTACCTATTTTCTGTAAATTCTTTTCTGATTGGATTACATAGCATCCTGGTGAGTGAATAACTGACTGGATTGGGCTGGATAATCCAGAGATAGCTAGCTAATGTTTTGCAGTTCTCTGGTTTAAATGAAAAACGGCTCCAAAGGAAAAACTGTCCAAATTAAGTAGTAACACTTTCTTAATATCCTTTTAAAGGCAATTCTAATTTTAAAGAGCTTATTAATTCCTTGGTTATAAAGAAGACATGAAGCTCAGCAGACAATCAGAGTAAGCTTGGCATCTAGAGTTGTAAGTTATCCCAAGTACATGAGTTTTCCTCCTCCCTTGCATTTCCCTGCCACATTGCTGTAAGTGTATATGCCCATTTTCCCTACAGATACAGAGTACATTTGTGGGATAATGTGAACCAGGTATCTGTGAGTTGTGATTAGGTTTCACCTGTGATGCCATTATTATTTCTTTGTCTCATTGCTACGTAAATGGTTATGTTTAACATCTAAGTGTCATTACTGCAAGTGGCTGGTTTGTATAAAGGGAAATGCCTCAGGAGGGCTTCAAGAGATAAAGTCATGAATAGGGGGGATGGTATTATTCCTCAAACGCAAAGTGATGGATCTTCTCAGAGAATCTAGACCTGCCAAAGTCAGAGCAAGTTGGAGTGATAAAGCCAACACAGAAAGTATGCAAGTATCCATCCACATGACCTAGTCAGAGGTATGAGGCTCTATTGGGTGGATGAATACCCATGAGTACCCACTTCAAAAACTTTAAAGCCCTCTATAAATTTTAGTTATTATTAGTAAATGTAATAACATTAATAAATGTAAAACATGAACGAGTATAAAAATGTAGTGATCTTGTAAGAAAAACACAGACCTAGGATCAGGAGACCTAGCTTCCAGTCTTGACTCTGACATTTGTTAGTTGCGTGACTTTGGACCAGTCACTTTAATTTTTCTGAGTGTCCATTTCTTCATGTGTGAAGAGACAATAATAAACCTTTCACTACCTATCTCATATTTTTATTGTGAGGAGAGCGATATCTAAATAATTACCATAATGCAGTATCTTTATTAGTGGGGACCATGATGATAACTGTCTCTAAATATATGAAAGGCATTTCTTAGAAGAAGATTAAACCCCCAGGGTGAGTGAAAGTAGCAGAGAAGCTGATTTTGATGCCTTATGAGCATCCCAGTAATTAGCGTTGTCCTCAGAGTAAAATGAGCTGCTTCGTTTCCCATCCTGCTTCATCATGAAGCAGCTAGATGGTGTAGTGGATAGAGCAGGGGATCTGGACTCTGGAAGATGTGTGTTCAAATCCAGACTTAGGCACTTCCCAGCTGTGTGTCCCTGGAAAGGTCATTAATGTCCATTTGCTTTGATTTCCTGGTCTGTAAAATGGGGATAATAACAGTACCCATCTTTTAGAGGTGTTGTGAGGATAAAATTTATAAATTATTTAGCAAGCCTTAAAGCTCTATAGAAATACTAGCAATTATTATCCTCAGAGGTCTTCAAGAGGAAGTTGGATGACCCCTTCTGGGGAATACTATGGACAAGATTTCCTGTTTGGGTACAGATTGGACTAAATTACCTCTGACATCCATCCCATCGCATTCTGAGGTCCTATCATTCTTTTATTCGTCTATATTGCTTATTATCCCTGTTCTTACAACCTTCTGGATCCCATCCTCAGACCCTACAGCCTAACGAGTTATTTCTTTGATGGGTTTAGTGGAAGCTGGATCCTGATGTTAAGTCAAATCAAATATCTGTTAAAACCTACTCTGTGAAAAATCAGATGGTGTTCTTCATGCTAATAATCCACATCCCCAGTGGATAATAATCTTTGAAGATTAATCTGCAACCTCTCTCTAGTGGATAAATTCTAGGAAGTTGCCAGAGCCACAGAAAAGGTAAATGTCTTTGGTTGGGCAGGATAACAGGATCTGTAAATGTCAAAACAGGAATGCCAAGCTCCATTTTACTAACTCCATATCCAGCACTACATATCCATGCAGTCAATCTGCTTCACCCAATAAGGATAACTATTTGTGGGGTGTTCTAAAGTTTGCAAAGCACTTTGTCTCATCTGATCCTCACACTAACCTTGTGAGGTGGGTACTAGAGAAACACATATCACAGGAAAGGAAATAATAAGAATGAATACTAAAATTATAATAATAATTAGCATTTATATAGCATTTCAAGGTTTGCAAAGCATGTTCCATATGTTAATGCATTTGATTCTTTCAATAACCCTGTGAGGTAGGTGCTACTGTTATTCTCATTTTACAGATGGGGAAACTGAGGCAAAAAGAGGCTAAATGACATACTCAGAATTAAGTAGCTAGTAAGTGTCTGAGGTGGGATATGAGCCTAAGTGAAGAGGAGGACACCAGATCCTGGGCTGGGGGACTTGGGTCCTAATTTTATCAAGGGTATCACTTTTATTCCAGTCACCCAGGTACACAAACTAGGAGTCATCCAAGGGTGTGCTGGAAGCCAGGTCTAACCAAGCTGATTATGAAATTTTCAGTGAGCATTTACAGCTTGGAAAAGGGCAAAAGTTATAAACTGAGGCTTAGGTTATTATTTTATTGATTGTTTAAACTTAAGAAAGTGATGGAAAGTGTTAATAAGGCAAATTAAATTTCTAAGTGTGTTGTGGATACAAGATTGTTATTGATGATATTTAGACAGCTGGTTTTTAAAAATTTACCAGCATAATGCTGGAGCATCCTCAACTCTTCTCAGTCTCTCACTCCATCCTGTCAGTTGTCATGTTAATTCCACCTCCTTAACATCCCTTGGATCTACATCCTTCTCTCCACTTGTAGTACACCTCGAACCCAGACTATTGCCAAGCATCAGCAAATTGATCTCCCTGTATTCCCAGTCTGTCTACTTTCCAATCTATCTGGCACAGAACTGCCAAGTTCATATTCCTAAAGCACAGGGGTGGGACAGCTAGGTGATACAGTGGATAGAATACAAACTTTGTAGTCAGGAGGACCTGAGTTCAAATCCATCCTCCGACACTTACTAATTTTGTGACCCTGGGTAAGTCACTTAAACTTGTTTGTCTCAGTTTCCTAATCTATAAAATAAGTTGGAAGAGGAAATGGCAAGTCATTCTGTAATGGCAAGTAAAATAGGATCTTTTGCTGTTTTTGTTTTAGTATAATCAAGAAGTATAATGCCTCTATTTGAATGTGATTAAGGAAGATTTTTCCCACCCATGTTGGACCTGGGAAGATTTGTGGGAAGATCCATGCCTTCTGTTAATGAGACACTGCTTCTCAAGGGATGTGATGCCCTCTGGCTCTAAAAAGTGTATAAAGACTCTGAGGTGCAGGTTTTATTTTGAGGCTTACTGACTGGAAGTGTTTGGCCAGATGAGCTCTGGGAAGCCAATTTAAGGAGCACATCCTCCCCCACGCTTTGAAAACCCTGATGTCAGTGCTTCTCTCTTTGGCAACTATGATCACGCCATTGGGGTCCAACTGTCTGTTGAATTCAGGCAGAGGAAGCCATGTCTGTTGACTTTTAATTTCTCTGTATTTTCTTTACGGGTGCTGACTCCCCTGAATTAGGTGAATATTTGTGCTTGGTTAAAGGAATGAAACATGTTGGATTAAAGTGATTGTTAACCCCTCAAAAGTTGCCTTTCCTTTTATGAATGCAGATCTAAGAACCTGTGATAGCAGGCCCTCCTGTGCATGTTGGGATGCTTACTGATACACATTCCAGCATCTTTGCCAAGAAAACCCCAAATGAGATTAGAAAGGTTTGGACACAATGGAAAAACAACTGAACAACCAAATGATATATTTACTTATCTATATGAATGTATTTATTTCCCCAAGAGAATGTAAGATCCTTGAGGGCAGGGACTTCCTTAATTTTGTCTGAGTATCCTCTCTTTCTAAAGAAAATGCTATGCCTGAAACAAAGAATGTACCGAACTTATTGTTCAGCACTTGATGTGCTGAACATTGATGCTGACTGATTGATGTCTCTTTGACAGTAGCAACAGACTAGCAGAGTCTCTTTGGATTAATTTTCTTGGTTCTTGGAAAGGAAACCAGGTAGATATGAAGAGATCTTGGAAGGATTGGGGAGGGGGTGTGGAGAAGGGTGACTCACATTTCCGAAGGCCAGAAGCACGGAGTCAAAGTATAAGAGGATTCCAAAGAGGATGAAGAAAATGCCAAAGCCCATGATACCCATGCCAATTTCTGCAAACAAGAACATGACAGATGGGATGGAAGGAGGTGATCAGGACAAGCAAAATACCCAGTTCCAGGAGTCCCGACACCAGGCAAAGTATCTGGGGGGTTGAATCACAGCTGCTACCTCTCTAGGCTTTTTTCTCCAACTGGACAAAAGATTCAAGGACATTTCCTTTTCCTTCAAAAGGTTTGAAAATTTCACCCCCTTATCAATTATTTTCCAGAAAGGCATTGGGCTTTTACTATAACATTTATAAATTGATTTCTCTCAAAATTAGCGCTGATTTAGGTGTAACCCAAATCTCAAAGCCTAGTTGTTCGGTGGAGATTGATGAACTACCCTCACCTAAGTGAGGAATGGGCCAGAGATGGCTAGAGTAGAAGAGAAGAACCCCAAAATCTTTCTTTTCTTAGGGCATAAATACATACATATATACATAAACTATATATAGTTTATATATTTTATATAGTCTAGATATATTTATATATCTATATGTCTAAATCTAAATGTATCTAAATATATAGTTACATCTATATATCGTTATATATAGTTATATTTATAGTCATTTATATTTAGACATAGTTATTTAAATTTATATATAATTACTTATATTTATATTTAGTTTATTTATATTTTATTTGTTTACTTAGTTTTTAAAAATCTTATTAAAAGTTATCCCGTGTTATTGGGGTGGGGGGAGGGGAGAAAAGGGGAGAAAATTTGGAACCCAAAAATTTGTGAAAATGAATGTAAAAAGCTAAATAAATAAATAAATAAAGTTATCCCGTGTTGTACTTTGCTATGTCATCTCTTTGATAGCTGCCCAGAACCTTGCCTAGCCCTTGTCCAAGCTTTGCAAGGCAGGTTCCCCCACCAACCCCTGGGCAAATATCCATTGCCCTTCTGGAGAATACCCAGTCACACCCTGGTTCACCTGAATCTCAGAGACTGAGGAGTTAGGATAATATCAATCATATTCACAGACTTATGGACCCTCCTCCGACTGCTGCTCTCTACAAAAAAGTTGGAGTTGGGGGTGGAGATTCTAAATGGAAGATGACAGGAAGGTCTGCAGGATAGGCTAGATGCTTATTAGAGCTTGTTGGGGGGAAAGAAGAGAGGGGAAGTGGGAAGATCTCAGGCTAACTAGTCTGCTTCAGACTTGTTGGTCATCCCTCTTGGGTCAGAGGTGTCCTCATTGCGAGGATGCTGAATGATGAAGAGGGAGACCCAAAGTATATGATACCCCGGGGCATGCTGGTATTGGATGCCCACCAGTTCCTAATGCCTTCCCACTTTGGATTACATTCATAGGTCCATGAACTCTTTTTAAAAATTTTGATAACCATATTACAATAACATTAACTTCCTTTGTAATCCTCTGTATTTAAAAACATGATTTCGAAAAGGGGTCCATTGGCTTTTTCAGACAGCCAAAGGGAGTGCGACCCCCAAAGGGTTAAGGATGCCTGTCCTTTGTATATATCTTGATTGTTCCCTGTCACTGACTTGTTGACTTCCCACATTAGACAGTGAGCTTCTTATGGGAGAGGATTCCTTCAGTCTTTCTTTGCAAGCCCAGTATTTCATGCTGTGTCTAGAATACAATAAGCACTTAAGAAATGTTTGTTGGCAGACAGACTGACTGTTCAGCATTTTATTCACCCCATTATGCTGCAGCTAAGTGGTGCAGTGGATGGTGCACTGGGCCTGGAGTCAGGGAGATCTGAGTTCAAATTTGACCTCAGACACTTACTGGCTGTGTGACTCTGGGCAAGTTACTTAACCATGTTTGTCTTAATCTATTGGTGAAGGAAATGGCAGATCACTCCAGTATCTTTGCCAAGAAAACCCCACGGACAATACAGGAATGCTATGGTCCATGAGGTCACAAAGAGTCTGACATGACTGAGCAGCAATAAAAATGCGGCCTGTTTTTGTATAATCAGATGGGATCATGTATTTGGATGATTAATATATTCCTGACTCTACAGTCTCCCATGTCCTAGTCACCCTCCCACCAAGCCTTCAAGGATAAGCTTTGATCTGGCCCCTTGGGGCCAGCGTAGGGATTACTGAGGGCCTTAAATCTAAGCCAAGGGATGGATGGTGAGGATCCCTTTCCCTATGAAGGCGTAAATTCCACACCCAGCCCAGGTCACCAAAGCCTCCTGTATGCCAACACAGCAGCCTCTTACCTCTCAGCTCCAGAGGTCAGAGTGATTACTATTTGCCTGCTTCCACCCCCACCCTCCTCTTCAGTTGGAGGTAATGAGGAAAGGTTCCTGCACATGAACACAAAACTTCTCTCCCACCCCACAACTCCCAGCCCCCGCCCCATCCCCACCTACCCCTTTCCCTGCCTCTAGCATCCTGTGCCTTACTCACTCTGCCATTCGGAGACGGAGATCATGGCTGTAACCTATGAGGGGAGTCCTTGGAATCCCTGGGAGCCAGTGAGTGCTATGAAGCCTAGAGCTGCCTACACATGCTGTTGAAAGAGTGAACCTTGGCAAGGTTGTGAAACCCCTTCCTGAACAAATCATTAACTTCCAAGCCTGGAGAAAGTCACTTAAAGGCACAGCCTCCATCTCCAGGCTCTTTCCAAAGAGTCCCTTCCACGGATGACCTCACCTCACCATAACCCCACAGGCCTTGCCTCAGGCCATCTGGGTTTAGCACCTAATTAGCAAAGAAGTCCGTTCAAACAGGATGTAAATAATCACCTGCTTGGGTCTCCCACCCCTGCATCAGCCCTTCCTCTTGTGACCAAGGCTCTCAGTCCTGCCTTTGCCAATTCGTCCCAGGTGCTAAAATGACTGGTCAATGGTTCTGTTGGGATCTGCTTGGATCAAGCAGTGTGCAGCAGACAGATACATTCAGGCGTAGGGTTCCACATGGGCCCTTGTCCCCTTCTAGAGAGACTGGATTCTCCCTTTTCTTACCCTGACTTCTCCACCTCACTCATACTAACCATTCCCCATTTTCTCCTGACTCTCATCCACTTGAATCCTTCAGGGGTTTCTGATGTCCCTGATACGGGTACTTCCCCTCCCTATGCCAATCCCTTCCCATTTTAGTAAGATGACTCACACCATTTGTTATGGCCTTATTCATCAGCCTAATGCAGTGACAAGCCTGTCTGTCACTGACCCACTGACCCTGGGCAAAGTAACTTAGCCATGTTAACACCTGAAGTTTTTCTAGCTAGGTAGGACCCACCAGAGATTGGGCTGCATTGGCATAGACTTCAAGAAGCCAGGGTCACCCCCTTGAATAATCCAACCCTTTTCATCAGAGTAAACCTTGGGCTATAAATCTGGGATGCTTTGAGGAAGTTCAAAGGGCCATATGTTGTACAATGGAAAGGGCTGGATTTCTAGTCAGAGGACCTGGTTTCAAATGCTGGCTCTGCCATCAAGTACATATGTGATCATGGTCAAGTCACATCTTCTCTGAGCCTCAGTTTCCTCATCTGTAAAATAAGTGGGAGAAAGAAATAGCAAACCGCTCCAGTGTCTTTGCTAAGAAAATCAGGAAGAATCAGATGTGACTAAACAACCAAAATGGTTCCTACCCTCTAAGAACCCTAATTCCATGTCAGTAGCAGAATATGGGACATGGAATTCCCTCATTCATCTCTCCCTCTGGACCATAACAGCCTCCCCTTCTTGTGCCAAGAATAGCAGAAAGTTTCCGAGCTAGTTGCACATTTCTCATTTCTCTTTCCCAGACCTCAGTTGGTCAGGTTGGGCCTGGGATACAGTGACATCTAGTGCACAAGAAAACCTTCTCATTCCACCATCCTTCTTCCTTTGCCTCCATTTCTTGCCTAGGCTCTCAGAAGATGGTCAGCCCTCAAGCCTTCCGAAGGGGTCAGAATTCTGGTGGCAAATTCACCTGAGGAAGTCTCTCACCTGATCTTGTATCTGTGGGCCACTGTCCTGGGGGACCTAGCAAGGCGTCTCACTTGACATTTTATTAATCACAATAGCATCCCTACCTCCTGCAAAACTGTTCAAAGTTTTCCTAAAGAGTGTTCAGATATTCTCCATTTTCAAAAGTGAGAGAGTAACCATCTCCTCATCTCTACACCTCAAGATACAAACAAATGAAAAGATCCAGACCAGGAAACAGACTGACCTTAGGATCAAATCTGACCCTTGAGGGGACACAGCTTTCGACTATGGGGATGCGGAGATGTCATAGACCAAGAGGTTCAGGTCTGAGGGGAGAAAATGAATTTTTATATTCTCTTCACAGTAGCAAAAGAAAACCCCAGTACTTTCTTTTAGGTCCTTGTTTATGTGTACAAATAATAGGATTATCATAGTAATTGATATTTCTTTAACACTTTATTGGTTACAAAGCACTTTGAACACATTATCTCATGTAATCATCACAACAAGCCTGTGAGGTAGGTAAATAAGTGTATTGTTATCTCTGGAGAAAAAAAATGGGACTTGGAGAATTGAATAGATTTACCCAAGGTCACAAAACTAAGTAAGTGGCAGATCCAAGAAGGCAACCCAAGTCACAGAATCACTGAATGCTAGAGAGAGGAGGGACATAGTGTTAGTTTTACAATTAATAATAGTCATTACTATTACGATTGAAAAAATACAGTGACTCCTAGCTACCACTAACTCAGTAGAACATTTAAATACATTTTTATTTTATTAATCACAACAGCAGCTACATACATTTGAAAAATAGTAAGATACATGCAACCCTTGTTTTCACAGGCTTCCTCTTCTTGGGGATATTTTGGGGGACTTCTCACTTCTTTGACTTGTTGCTACCACCCAGATCACGTAGGAACTTCAGTATCTGGCATACTTATCCCCACTCATCCCCCACTTACTTGCTCCCCTTACAAGCATAGGCTCACAAGGTTCAAATACAAAAAGGTATATACAGAAGTTAAAGAAAACAGGACTCAAAAGATCATAGGTTTATATGTCACTGGAAAAAATAAAATATTATTAAAAAAACAAACAAAAAAGATCATAAGATCACTGCTTTAGAGATGGAAGACTATCTCATCCAAATCTGCATTAACTTTCACACGGGCTGTTTTTTGATGTTCTTCAAGGCAGTCCCTTCTCCAGTTCTGTGATTACCTCCGGCAATGCCCCTTAGCTCCCAGAAGATGGCACCAATTGTTCCCAGTTCTTTCATCATCTTGACCATCAGGTCTACAATTTTCCTTTGCTCTCAGGAGTAGTGGTCCTTGATTTTCTCAGGGTACTGGTTCTCCACTTTTACAATTTGGGGCTCATCAGTACCACAGCTCAGAAATACAATTTCATCTACCTCTTTTTCTACAGACTTCTTTCACGCTCTGGTTCTCATTGCTCTAGGCATCATAGACACACAGGATCTCCCCAAACTATTGGAAGCCTCTCCCCCATTAGCCCATCTTATTATCCAGTTTCATGTTGGTTCATGACATCATAGTTTATATCCTCTTTCTCCTAGCTGCAGGGTTATATGCCTGCCAACAACATCAGTAGAAATATAATAAAATACTTTATAATTAGATTGATTAAATCAGAGGGTTACATCACAGACCTAATTTCTTATTGTTTTTTATTTTATTCTGAACTATAGACTCATTTGCAGACTTTCCCTAAAAACTTAGGAGGAATCTAAGTGGCTGAAAATATCTGTTAAGCATGCCAATTTACTTAGTGATCAAGAGTCAGCTGGCCAATATGTGAAATGAAAATTGGATTGATGCAGAAAAGTCCTTAGCTCACCTCTAACTTGAAAAGACAACTGAGGACTTCTCCATGAGGCAAACAATGGAGTTGATGAATGTTCCTGGTTCAAAGGCGTGGACTCAGATGAAATTCACAGTTTTCACAGACTTTTCTAGACCAGGCTAGAGCTCAGCATTCTCTTCCTTTGTTACCAGTAATTTCCCACTCTTGCTGCAGCCTACAAATGTTGTACATTTGGTGTCTGATGATGCAGCTTTCACATAAGCCCAGGGCTAATGCATGGGCTTGTCATGCTTTTTTGATACCAATCCTGACTCATTTTGACCAGTCATTATTGTTCTCCTTTATGAAATCATTTAAAACTCTAAAGAGAGCATCTGACCTTGCTTCTTTGTGCTACAATTTAGAAAACGTGCTTGCTGCTTTTATATTTCACAAATATCACAGAGCAGTATAGGGTTATAAACCAAGCTGATCAATGAACCAATAGGCATAGTAAGTTCCTTCGGTGCATCAGGCACTGTGCTAATCACCGGAGATGCAAAAAGGGACAAAAGACAATCCTTGTTCTCAATGATTTTACAACCTAACAGAGGATACAACATGTAAACAAATATATGCAAAACAAGCTATATGGAGGATAAAAAGGAAATGACTAACAAAGGAGAGATACTAAAACAAGGAGGGGCTGAGGAAGGCTTCTAGAAAAAGATGGAAGTTTTAGTGGGGACCGAAAAGAAGCCAGGGAGATCGGGAGTCAGCGCAGAAGAGGCAGAGCATTCCGGACATGGGAAATAGAGAAAATGCAGTCTTACCCTCAGAAAGAAAAAGCCTTTCCCAATGCATGAGTCTCCTCTCTGTTGATTACCTCTAATTTATCCTATCTCTGTCTTGTTGGTACATAATGGGTTGTATATTGTGTCTCCCAGTGGACTGTGAGCTCTTGGGGAACTGGGACTCTATTTTGCCTTTCCTTATTTCCTCAGTGCTTAGTAAAGTACTTGGCATGTAGCAGGTGCTAAATAAATGCTAGTTCATTAGTTTTCTGATTTGACAATCCAAACAGTATTTATTCAGTACCTATTATATACAAGGCATTTGTCCTAGGGGATATAAAATCACACACACACACACACACATACATACACATGCCTAGTTCCTTCCCTTCAGGTGCCTACATTCCACCGGAAAGATAAAATCTCAAAATGAATAGGTATACTAGAGAGAACAGTTTGCTGGAGAGATCAGGAAAGAATTCCTCTAAGTGGTACGTAAGCAGGTGAGTGTAACCTTAAAGGAACCTGGGGATTTTAAGAGGAAGGTGCAGCAATGTGCTGGTGAATGTTTAAAAACTGACTCTCTAGGTAGGGGGTGGGGGATGTACTTGTGATTCACTTTTTAGCTTAACCTGCATTATTAACATTTTCTCCATCACTTTCTTAAGGCCAGACAATCAACAAAACAATTCATCAAGCCCTGATTTGGTGCACTTGTCGATTTCCAAGGTGTAAGTGATCACACAAAAATCAGTTCTCGAGCTGGTTAGAGCTGGCTCCAGCACCCCTGGATAGGAGTTTCAGGTACTAGAAATAGTAAAATCCCTTTAGATTCAAGGTGCAAAATAATAGAAGAGTCTTCTGCATATTCTTATCACTGTGTTCTTCACATTTAAGTAATTTCTCCCATTCTGTGCAAGATAGCATTTGATTCCTTGAAAGACTTCTCTCCAAATGACTTTACCATTTATTTCATTATTGACAATACTCAGTTTTTCAATCATTTGAAACTTTCTGTCTTAAGCATTAGAATATTCCAGCCTTATTATAAATCATTCCCTTTCATACACTCTCTGGTTCAACCAAAATGGCATTCTTGCTTTACCTCACATGTGACACACCATATAGACATGGTTTTGTCTTTGTACAAGAACATTTGTTAAGCACTTGCTAAGTGCTAGGGAGATAAGTGGAAGCAAAAAGAAAGACATCCCCTGACCTCAAGGAGTTTATAATCTAATGAGAGAAGATAACACATAAAAGGGAATTTAAAAGCTGGGCAAGGGTAGGGGTATAAAGGAAATAATGTAAAAGTTTGGATAGTAAGAGGCAAGAGGAAAGAAACATGACTGTCCTGGGCCCTTCCTCAAACTGGAAGTTCTGGAAGGAACCCACTAATAGAAAGGGGCAGAGGGATACTCCAAATTAGGAAAGACAGATGTCCACCTCCCTCTCCTCCCCACTGGAACCATAGACTGATAGTGGGGATTCCTTTAGGGTATAAGCCGGGGTGTGATCCAGCCAGCTCAAATAGGAACATGGAAACAACTGTTGAATTTTCGGTGTGAGCATTTAAATCCAGAAAATCAGCAAACAAATCAGTACTTGATTTAGTGTTTTGTGGATTGTGTCTAGATTTAAGAGAGTATTGGAGAAAACATTAACAATGCAGATTGAACATAAAAAGGTGTGTAGGGAAAACACTCCCCTCATCCCACCCCTTGTTATTTATCAGAACAGTCCTGGGTATGGATGAGACTCAATGGCCCAAAGGACTGAGGTATTTTCAGATTCTTGTGATTCATTCTATTATTATCTCATGCACATTCACCCTAACCCTGCCCCCTCTGAGTTCCTTACCCATTTTATAATATTGTACACTCTTTAACAAAGCTCTCTTCATAGGTATTCCTCTCAAACTCCTTCCATCCTCTGATACTCATAGAAACTTGATTCCTCCCCAAGACACAGTCCCTCCTTCCCTCCCCCCACTAGATATAATGTATCTTAATGGAAAAAGGCCCAGGCCCATAGTTAGGAAGACCTGAGTTCAAATTTGGTCTCAAATTTGTGTGATCCTGGGTAAGTCACTTATCTTCCATTTGCCTCAGGTTCCTCATCTGTAAATTAGGGATAATAATAGCATATACCTCTCAGGGTTGTTAAGAACACCAAATGAAATGACAATTGTAAAGCACCTCTTGCCTAGACTGTTATAATGGCTTTTTCATTGATTTTCCTTCCTGTTTCCAGTCTTTCTCTTCTCCAATCCATCCTCACCACATAGCTGCCAAATGGATATTCCTAAGGAACGCCACCCTCTCCTGCTCAAGAAGTGACCCTTTTTGCTTCTAGGATGAAGTACAAACTCATCTGTTCAGCTTTTAAAGCCTTTCTCAATGTCTCATCTATTTTTCCAAAATGATTAATTTCCCCAACATGTTTAACATTTCAGACCACCTGTCTTATTAGCTTCCCCAGACACAGCACTCCATCTCCTATTTTCATACCTTTGCATTGGCTGTGCCCCCTGCCTGCAATGCACGCCGCCCCCCTCACCTCCCCAACATGTTCAACATTTAAGAAAATCTGATTTATTTGCTTTCCTCAGACAGCACCCCATCTCCCATTTTCATGCCTTTGTATTGGCTGTGCCCCCTGCCTGCAATGCATTCCCCCTCACCTCTGTCACTTAGAATTCTGGGCTTCAAGGCAAAGATTAAATATTATCCCCTTTTAATTAAATTTTAATTAATTAATTAATTTTTAATTAAATATTACCATGCCTGATCTCCCCAGTTGGCAGTGCTTTTCTTGTCCCCATTTTACTTTGCATTTACTTTCTATATATCTTGTATTTACTTATCTATGTATTGTATCCATCAGTTATCATTTATTAAGTCCATCAGATGGCATTTATTAAGCACCTACTATGTGCTAAGCCCTGGGGATAAAAAGAAAGGCAAAAGATAGTCCCCTGCTCTCAAGGATCTTATAATTTAAAGGGACTGTAAAACACAAATTTCTTAAGGGAAGGCTGAGTTTTCCCTTTTGCCTTTCTGTCTCCAGTGTCGAGCATGGTGCTTTGCATATAGTAGGCACATGTTTGTTGACAGAATGAATGACTCCTAAATCTATATCTCTAGTTCTAATCTCTCTGATGAACTCTAGCCCTGCACATGGAGAACTACTTGCTAGACATCCCTACTTATATATCCTAGAGGTACCTCACACTTAACATGAAAATAGCCCATCACCTCTCCTGTCCACAGACAGACTCTTCCTCCAAGTTCCCTATTTCAGTCAAGGGCATCATCACCTTTCCAGGCACCCATTTGCATCATAGGAATCATTCTTGACTTCCCTCTCCTTCAACCCCTGCATTCACTCAGTTGCCTCCACATTTCCTCTTTCATCTGTTCCCTTCTCTCCAATCATACAGCCTTTACCTGGACTATTTCTATAGCCTCCTCATCGGTTTCCCTGATTTCTGTCTCTCTCCTCTTAATACAATTCTTAACTCAACATTCTTAAAACAGGTTATACCATAGCATTCTTCCTAGTCAAAAATCATACTGTTCATTTGACTTTGAGCAAGTAACTTAATCTCCCTCAGTTTCTGGGCCTCAGAACTCAGAAAATGGCAGTCAGTTTCCTCATCTATAAAATGAGAGTGTTGAGAGTACCTCTGTTGAGTTCCAGAGAACATTCTTTCCAGTTCCAGACCTATGATTCCATGAGCATATGAAATAGCACTGGCTCAGGAATCAGAAAACCTAGATTCAAATCCCACCAGATACTCCTTGTGTAACTGAGCAACTGTCTCAAGCTCCCTGACTCTTCGGCTCCTCATCTGTGAAATGAAGGATCTTAAATTGTGTTTTAGAGGGAAGAAACAAAACCTCCCGAGAGCACATCACGGGAAGAGTATTCAAACTTTTTCTAAGGCTTAAGAATGTCTGATCCTGGCTCTCTTCTAATTCTGTCCTTGCTCCCACAGTCAGGGAAATCACCATCACCAACCCCTCTCCTTTATCATCCCACTACTTCTGGTCTCCAGGTCTCGTGAGCCCTTGTTCCCCTATTAGACAAAGTTCTATGAAGGCAGCTGTCCTATTTTACCTAAACTTGGTTATCTATCTCCTCCAATGCCTAAGCACTGTGCTCTGATCACCACAGAAGCTTAACAAATATTTGTTGAACAAAGGAATTATTGCTCAATGAATTTGCCCTTACCCTCTCCCGCACAGAGTTGGAGACACACCATATATACAAACCATCCATTTTATTTCCTGTTTTGGTTTTATACAAACTTATATTTACACAAATGCAGCGCTCCTTGAGAGCCATGACTGCTCTAATAGTTGCTACATCTAAAAAGAATGACTTCTGAAAGGAGGAAGAAAAGTGATCACCCATTCCAGGGAGTCAGGATCAAGACAGATGGTATGAGGATGCTACAGCTTCTTGAAGGATACTCAACTTCAAACCATCTCCTAAGGTCACTTTGATATCAAATAAAGACACCAACATCACAGGTTTCCTCATTAGGTTTATTGTCTAAATCTAGCAAGATTAAACTGTCCCCAGAATGCGCATACGTAGATATATAGTTTGCTCCCGTGGAGCTTTCTTGGTTACAAGAGTGACCAGGTGGAAGGTGTTACAGAAAGACAAGAGGAACAATACCATCTCAACCAATAGTCATTCCTTCCTTCCCTCCCCCACCCCTTTCCCCCAGTGAGAGCAGGGCTCTGCCGAAGCCCTGGGCAAGGAGAGAGAGTCCACATAGCTGGAATATAGTTAAAGTGACCTTTGAAATAGGACAATCCCAAACACGAGTCATGGATGGAGGGAATTATTGACTGGGGCAACCCTAGGTTATTAATCAGGGATTTCCCCTGCATGGATAACACCATAAGGGCTTCCTCCAGAGTCCAGATCATAGCTCTTTAAGATGGGAGTGTGGGGGGGCAAGCTGGCCACTAAGTCTCACTTGCTGGAAGATAAAGTTCATGCTGGGCTGGTTAATTGGAGAAGCAAGCACCAAGGCGTCTCATGAGATGCAAAGTCAAACTATAAACTCCAGCTGAGAATCATGTGCCACTCCATCCTATGGGTACAAGGGCCTAGACACAAGACTACAGAGACTTCCTGACTGTCTATACCCTCCCCATAAAATTGCTCCTTGCCTGCTTATCTCATCTCATGGCAAAGATTGTTGTTTTGCTTTATTTCAATGCAGAGAATACATTTCAGTGGATGGATTGGGTCTGGGTCCTCTTGGCAAGGCTGAATGGGCTACATCATCCTTTGGAATCTTCCTTGGCACACGACCTTGTTTGGCAGCCTGGATACCAGGCTGAGGGCACTAATCCCAAGGTTGATCTAAGGACAGTCCCCCAAGGGAGGGAGGGAACACAACTGGAGATGCCTTACAGATACCTGGGGGAAGAGGGAATTGGATCAAACAAAAATGGTGAGAAGATCCAAATAGCTCTCGATGCTCTATGCTAAGAGGGGAGCAGTTAGCAACAGTAATCCCCAAATCATTTTTATTTGGCTTTGGAAGACATTATATCATGGCCCAGCAGTAGATTTGCTTTCCTGGTTCTGTTTAGCTTAGGCTGACCTGAGTCTGAATTTCCAGCTTGGGTGAGAATTGGAAATTGACCAGAGTATCAAGTTCTCTGAAGACCTTCAAGAGAAAATCCCAGGTCAAATAAAGATTTCTTTAGCATCTTTTTGAATGGGGTTCTTGCCCTTTCTGGATTGGGAAGTAGTTGGCAATCCATGAGCAAAGAGAGCTTTTACTTTTATTGTGGAGAGGGGGTGGTAGTGGTACTGAGCCGTCTACTTCCAATCACCCCATGCAACTATATCAGCTTGGACATTCTACAATTTGAAAATAGATTTGCCATTAACAAAAGCAGAAAATAGATCTATCTTAAAAGTTCTTTTTTTTCACTTTTGGATAAAAAGGGACTAGAAGAGGTCCACTTGCGGGCTGTGACCTGAAATAGTATAGAGAGTGAGGGAAAGAGAAAAATAGTTAAGGTCAGGGGCTCCCAGAAATGGATAAGACATCCAAACAAATATATATTATATATAATATGTATAATTTCCATAAAACATATATTAAGGCATGTAGAGTAACATAAAGAGCCAGCTTTATGAAATAATGGGTGAGAAAGGTGGGAGAAGTACAGACATTATTTCCTGGTATTTTACATGTATTTCTTTTGAAAATAATTACTTTTTTTTAAAGGGGGGTGGAGGAGAGGAGAGACCGATAAACTCCAGGAAGGGTTAACAGTCCCTGGAAATCAGTTCAAAGTGGGAGGAGACAGGCTTCTTCACAGGGAGTTAAATGGGGAAAGAGCAGCAAGATGCTAAAGAGAAAGACCATTGGGTACCCTTCTTTCTCCACATCCACCCTCTCCCCCAAACAGGAAGGACAAGCTAGAGATGCTTCAACAAGGCTTAGAACAGTATGCAGAGTTGAGATCAAAATACATGATGATAATTTCTTTGAGCAATGAGATGTGTGCACATAGGAGGATGTCCTTTAGGAGGCAGTGACTTGTTATTTTGGGAATTATATTTATATAGGCATAGCAACTATCCTAGCCAGTAAGAGGAAGGGGTTGGGACAAGGGTGAGAGAATGCTAACCAGTTGTTTGGAACTCCCCTTAGGTTTTAACTACCAGGGCATTGGGATGGGTGGGAGTGGTCTACTTTATCAGAGGGACCCATAGGCTAATAATTATGACAAAAAGAAAATGGCATCATGCTTACTCTTTTTCTTCTCTAGCTGCATCTATCTTATGTTATTGAGTAGAAAAGAGTAAGATGCCTTCATGCTTATCTCTACACATCCTCCTTCTCTGCCTTGAAGGTGCCAGAAAGGTCCTCATATTAGAATTCCAGTGTCTCTGAAACCTGGCACTGACTGGGAATTCTCTGAAAGTATGGGGTGTGGAGTAGGTGATGGATTAGGGTTCTATATTCTATCTGCTGGAAACTAAGGGATGGGGACAAGGGAAATGTCACCAAATTGGCTCAGTGAGATCTTCCCCCATTTACCAGCTGCCATCCCTATGGGGCAGACCCCAGGAAATCCATCTGTCCAGAGCAGCTTCCCAGGGTCTCATCAAAGATCTCCCAATTCGAATCAGAAACAGGAACCTGAAGAAGCACCTGCCCTAGTGTGTCTCCCTCAGGCTAGCTTGGGGGGAGGGAGTGCCCACAAGAGAGCTCCTGGGAGTGATGAGCTTATCAGAAATGCCAGTCTTGTATCGCCTTCATTATGAAGTGGCAGCTTCACTCTGAGAAAACAAACTTTGAGCTACTTTTTCAGCACTATCTTTCTCCTTTTCCTCTTTTCTCCCCTCCTCCTCAGCTTGCAAGTGCATGTTGTTGGGGAAGCCTCCCCAATCACTTTCCTCTGCCTCCCATCCCTTCACCCTCCTCAACTTGTTCTTAGACACAACACAGACCTGCTGGTTCCCTAACCACTGCACCCCACCACCTGTACCCCCACCACTGAGCGCTGGGACTGACATTCACATCCTTGCATCCTTCTCTTGACCCATTACACTTGTCTTTGGCACAGTCAAGATGACCAGTCCCTCTTCTGTCCCCAGAGGGCGTCCACGAGCCAAGATCCGTTAAAGCTGAGGGTTTCTCTTGAGAGAGCAGAATTGGGGAGAATGAATTAGATGGAAGCTGGAGATTCTTCCTTGGCATCAGGGTTCTAGGCTAAGCAGGACTTCTCTGGGACTGGGGCAGGAGATATGTCTGTCTCTTCCATCTCCTGGCCCAAGTTCTCCCCTCCCCAGCAGGGTCTGATGTATCCACTGTCACCAGTTGTGGGTCCTCCTATCTGTTCAGTGCCAGGGGCGGGCTGCACCTCATGACAGTCCCTAGCCGCAGTCCAGTGACCTTCACAGAGCAGAGCAACCAGACCATCTCTCCAGAATGGGGCCATGATCCAAGAGGCCATGGCAGTGCATGTGTCTTGAGGTATCTGTGCTCCTCTCAGCAGCCAAAGCCCCCCCAGGCCTAGCTCCCCACAGTAGTCCCGTGGGGAGCATGGTAGAGGTGAGATGGGGAGCCTAGACCCCAGGTGTGGCAGAAGAGGGCTTCAGAAGGTGGCTCTGTGGAACTTCACAGCATTGGCCTCAGCCAGGGCTTGCACTACAGAGAGACAGGACAAAGGGAGACAGGCATGGGAGTGGGTTACTAGCTATCCTGAATCCACCCATGAGTCTGAGTCACTGATTCAGAGGACTTTGCCTCTAGGGAGTGAGTTTGCTGGGAGGTGGAGAGGGTCCCTAAGATATCTGGGCAATAAGGACTCCCCTGCATCGGATGAATAAAAATCAGCAATCGTTCCTCCACTCACATTACAGTAAGGGCTAATAATTCAGTAAACTAGTGGCCCTTGGCTAAAGGCACCCTTCGCCAGATTTATCCATAATGGGGCCTGTGGTCTGGGAGTGTGACTTTTAAGAGTAGTGCACAGGCGCGTAATGCATTCCCTAAACTAAGTTCACCTCTTTCATCTGGCCTGAGATCCAGCCCCAGTGCCAGCCACTGCATTGAGATGCTTTTGGTAAGCTCAAGCAGATGGATGGACCAGAGCAGAGCAGCAAGGGAAAGGGGTTAGGGGAGGGACACAATGTCTTAAATGGAGGCAAGGAGATGGCTCTGGAGGTGGGGCAAGGAATCTCTCTGGGGCGGTCAAATACAGTAGAAAAGATGCTTACGTCACAGCTTAGACCCGCATAGAATGGCTGTTGTCGGCGCCCCGCGGGGAATCAGACGAGAGGGGGTTGGCTGGTGGAGTCGGGGAAGCAGGGGAGGTGGGAGGGCTTGGGGTGGCACACTGAGCTGGAAACAGAAATGAACAGGCTTGTGAATGGGAGGGAGACTGGGGATGAGGACAAAGGGGTCGAGGTAAGCAGAGAAAGCAGAGCTTGCAGCTGGTGAGCCAGCCCAAACACAGGCAAAGCCCCGCTCACTCCCAGGGGAGTGCGGCAGGGCGTGGCTGCTGTTGCTTGCTGGGTTGGTGGAGCCAATGAGGGCCTGGGAGTCAGGAGACCTGAGGTCCAGTTTGAGCTGCTACAGCAGCTTTCTGTGTGACCTTGGGTAGGTCATCTGCTCTCTCTGTGCCGTCATTCACTCATCTGTGAAATGGGGATGGGCAGGCACGGCCAGATTGTGATCCAAATGAATGGAGGGAATACCCCTGTCCCCCATTCATGAGATCACAAGTCCATTAGACTAATGGAGCAAAACATGGAGGTCTGCACCCCCTGCCCTATAAAGCTATTCTGGGGATACAATGAGGTAGGTAATCTATGCAGGTACCTTTCAATCTTATACATCTTACATCTTACAAATGAAAATAATAATATCTGCAATTATTATGTAATATTTGCAACACTTATTATATTATTATTTTTCAATATATAGTGAAATTTCACTAATTTGAACCTTTTCTTCTCCCTCACCCCCAAGAAGAGGGCCTAGGGTGAGTCAACCTAAGTTAATGAAAAAGTCAAACTACACTAATTTTTAAAAACAACTTTCAAATATATACTAATTTTCACTAGAATAAAAGAAAAATGTTGCTTAGCAGAGATGGAATGGGTACCTGCTTGAGTGAACTTTTGAGATATTAATAGATTCTAATTTATGTTTTATCTAAATTCTGTATCTCATCAAGCTTATTAATATTCAATAAATATTTTTACAATATACTATTAGTTTGCATACAAAAGACAAGGCACTCTTTAAAGAGTTGGATTCATAACCTTTAAGGGTCTTTCCAACTTTGCCTGATTTTGTAATGATAAATAGCAAGTTTGTAAATATTTCCCTAACAATCTTGTACAGGCAGCTAATGAATCTGTTTCTGCCTCCTTTTCAGAAACTGTGTGCACACACAGCACAACCTTCTTACTGAGTGAATGAAGTGCAAATTGGTGAGATTTCACTGCAGTGTTATTTGGCTACAGTAATAAAAAGGGGAAAGCTGGGTGGGATGGAATTGGAAACACTTTCCATGACCTTATTAATCCTCAGTGGACCAGGGGGATTCAGGAAGAAGTTACAGATAGGTCTCCCTGCCTCACAAAGACACGGAGAGTGTTAGGGTCTTTGCCAGGATCACACGGGGTATTATCATCCAGAAGTGGAATTCCAGGTGTCTTACCCCCTTTCCCATTAGACCTCACTGCCCCTTCCTGCATTCCATTCAGCAGTCAGGAAAGTCAGACTTAAGGAAGGTAGTTTCCAGTTTTGCTTTTATAGCTGTTTATAGGTATAGCTATCAGCATTTAGGACAGGCAAGTATGCTTTGAACACCGGGAAACTCACCCATCTTGTACATACAAGGCACTAGATCCCCACACATCAAAGCAAGTATCCCTCAAATGTAGTCATGCATTCACTCCCTCTGTCCATTTTCACATTGCTTACATCCCCTACATCTGCACAGTGCATTCGCCTAAGCATCCACAACATCATACGCAACCAAACTCATTACTCGCCCCTAACAACCATGCCTCTTAATGTTTTTTTCCCTCCCCTCCTCCCCATGACCTGTCTCCCCCTTGAAATTACTTTTTATATTGCTTTTTACGAACGTATCTGTATGCATGCCACATCCTCCCAGTAAGATGTAAGCTCCTTGAGGACAGGCTACTTTTTTGTTCTTACATCCTTAGAACTTTACAACCAGTAGATGATTACTAAATGTTTGCTGTATTGATTTGTATGATTCAGAGGTCATTCATTCAGTACCGTTGACTAGTGGGGGAACAGCCAAGAATAGGAGAAGTAAGTGAGGAAGATCCACGTGCAGCCAAAACTGATGCTGGGAAATCTGTGTTCTCAAGTTAATGCCCTCTATTTAGGGACCATAAAGTGCCTTCCCTAGGGCAGTGAGTCAATCAATGCTTGCTGAACTGCATCAAGTATGCTGACAGGTAAGACCCTCCCTCAGAACCCTAGCTGTACTGACTTCCCACACACAAAACTCCAACAAGTCTGCTGTGCTCTGAGAAAGTAGGTGACTAAATTAGATGCCAAAAACGTGGAAGGAAAGATGGGCTGTTGGCTGAGGCAGGAATGCTGAGTAGCAAGAAGTCATGACTGACAACAGAATTTAAAAAAAACCAATTAAAAGCAGGAAGGGGAATGAAAAACGTTTGTCCCCAGGGGACTTCGGGGCAAGCACGTGTCCCTCAAAGGCCCAATCCGGGCATCATTATGAAATAGTGAGCCTGAGTTAAGCAAAGCTTGCCAGTGCCCCCTTTTAAGGTTGTGAGATGGCCGGAAGAGGATGATGACATCAGGAAGGTGATGCCGGACTTGCAAGAGAATGGGACTGAAATGAGGACAGGTGTGCAGTCACCAGCCTCACCCTCTCCTCCGGAGCCATCTGGGTCCAGTGGCCAGATATGAATCGGGACAGCTGGAGATGGCCCAGCTTTTTTAAAGGAGGCAGGGAAATTGCTATTTAAATAAGCTGTGTCTCCCTACTTCAGCCCGGATGCCCACACTGCTGCTGGGCACAAGAGCCCTCCCATCTCATCCCATTCCATCCCACCCCACTCTGACATCTGAGGACTCCTTTGTGCCCCTGGAGGCAGCTGGGTGACTGGGCCCAGAGTCAAGAAGATCTGAGTTCAAATTCAGCCCCAAACACTAGCAACCCTGAGAATGTCACCTAACCTCTATCTGCCTTCAGTTTGTCTGTAAAATGGGGATCATCATAACAGCCCTCCAGGGTTGGTGAGGATCAAATGAGATGTTTGTAAACATGCTAAGTTAGCACAGTGCTTGGAACAGTGTAGGTGCTTAATAGATGCTTATTTCCTCCCCTTCTTCCCACAGTCAGGTACAGACCTGCGTATCCCCATTGCCCAGGACCGTGCCTGGCATCTAGGAGGTTCAAAATAAATACTTGCTGATTGATGGATTGGTTCGAGGGATATGCTTTGGCTGGCTGGAAAACATGCTTAAGTAGAATCAATCCTCCTCCAATGATGTCAAGTAAATATGGGATTCCTGTACAACGTCTTCACAGTTACCCACTCACACACACACACAGAATACAAACTTCTAGGGTCATAGGATCACAGGAGTCTGAGCAAATCCCTTATTTGGACAGTAAAGAAAATGAGATCCAGAGAGGGAAAGTAACTGAGGCGACAGTCAAGGAACCGCAGGGCAGGGATTCAAACCCACATCTTCTGATCCCAATTCTAGTGCTCTCCTATGGCACACACACACATACACACACACAGAGACAGAGGCCTTCACAAACACTGTGCACTACACACACACACACATTTGTACGGTCTACACAGACAACCCGTGTACTCAAGACAACTCCACAGCCAAAACACATGCTGCATGTTCCCCATGGAATGGCTCCTATCATATCATACCTTTGGTGCAGCTGTGGATGTTTCTGGGCCCTAGAACCCAGGAGCCAAAGCAGCAGGGACAGTGAGTCGTGCCTGGGGTTTGGCAGCACCACAGCCATTCTTTAGATATTTGGGGTTTGGGTAGAACCCAGGTGGCCGTTTGCTCTGAGCGCACGGGCCGAAACCTAAGCCTGTGTGTGTAGGGGAGGAATCCGATAGGCCGGTTCAGGTTTTGTTTTCATGGAACCTCTGGCTGGAGGTCTGTGGCAGAGAGAGCCAGGACCAGGGCCCTGGGGCCGGGCTGGGGAAGGGTTTTTCAGTAAAGGGTTTTGTTTTCATTCCCTTTGAAACAGGAAGTTGCCTTTTGCCCAGAGCGTGGAATTTGACCTTTAGAGGTTCAAGTTCAGTTTGTGAAGGAAATGCTGACAAGTCTTGCTGGAGCCTTCATGCCCAAATCAGTTCCACAGTCTCGTGCCCTGTAGTCCTGATGTGGGAAGCTGCCTTCTCCCCTCCCCAACCCATCCACAACTCCCTACATCTTATCCCATCCATCCCCCTGCCTCCCAGATGTGCCCAAAGCCGATGAACAACTCTCAGGGATTATCATTCATGCTGTAGCATGAAAAGCATTCTACTGAGAGTCAGAAGGCCTGAGTTCAAATTCTGACTTTGACATGAAGGGTGTGACCTGGGCCATGGAGCTGAAGTTCTCTGGATCTTAGTTTTCTCATCTACAAAATGGGGAGATCATTACTTGTGCTATCCAGCGGCTACACATTATAGTTGGGAAGAAAGTGTGGTTTTTATGTAAACAGTAAAGCATGGCATTAATGAGCTACTATTATTCCATTGCTAGATGCTATTACATTCATCACCTTCTTCCCTGGGGCTAACTAACAGTGAACCTTTGAGAAGAACCAGGTTTGAAATTATTAGGAATAAGGATGAATATATGTATGTCTAACTATATGTAATAGTGGCACTCCTTTCCTATTGAATGCTGAGCCGTTTCTGGGGCCAAATACCCAACATTTCCAGGGCTGTGCCCCAGCCAAAACACATGCCACCAGACACGTTCCATGGAATGACCAGTGTTCTAGAGGTAAAACCTCCACCACAGGTCATGCCTAACCTTATTTTCCTTAGGAGGAACTGGTTCTTTCTCATTTCTCTCAAAAAGGTCCCCAGGGCCAGGAACAATCTAGGTGCCACCAGTCTCTAGTCTAGCCAACCTTCCCTATTTCTAGGCTCAAACTACCATAATCATCTGCTCCATTCATGTGGACCACCCTTCCCCTTCTTTCATTGGAGAACACAAAATTTCCATGCCCATCTACCTCATCAATCTCATCTCTTGCTACTATGCCTTCCCTACTCTGCAGTTAAATAAGTCTTTTAAGCGTTCCCCATGTCTTTCCAATGCGCTTCCTTCCTCACTTTAGTAAGAATTACTAAATCTTTACTTTCTTCTGATACCTCTTGTCCCTCCCATCTAAGTCTTACCACCCCCATTTCTCCCCAACCCTGCCTAGACTTTCCTAGCTAGAATTGTCTGCATTCATAGCTACACTCAATCACAGCCTACCCATCTGCCTCTACCTCCTTGTGTCTGTGTCCAATCAACTCCCAATTATCCATTTTCTTCCTGGAAAACAGGAAATCTTTAAGCTCTCGCCAGTAGGGCTGGGCTGGGAGACAAGGCTGTGGCAGCTTTGCTCTGCCTCCTTAGATAACATTAGATGTCTGTTTACTCTTGCTGCCTTCTGCCCAGCAGAAGCTGGAAGGGAAAGACTTTTGACATTCCCTCCCCACATTCGGGATCAGCTAACAGGAGCGGCCTTTTAAACTCAGCCAGTGAATTACTTCCCTTGACCCAGAGATTGTAAGTTTAAAAAAAGATATGAGAGACTAAGAGATGGTGGTGTTGATGTCCAGTATGAAAGAGGGAAGCAGGAGGACAGTTTTAAAGTCCTAGGAATTCATAGATCAGACACTCCCATAGTAAAATGAACAAAGTAAAGTCCCCCAAACAAATCAAAATCCTTTCTGATTATCTATTTTTGGATTGAGGGGTTTGGGGATTATCTGTGCTATGCTTCTCCCACATGATGAATATGAATAATTAGGAGTTTACAGGATTCATATGACTTCTATAAATGCATTTATGTATAAGGAGGTCTATACTGGTATACCCATCAATAATACTGTCTGGTTTTGTTTTAGTCATTTCAGTCATATACAACTGAACCCTTTTAGGGGTTTTCTTGGCCGAGGTATTGGAGTAGTTTGCCATTTTCTTTTCCAGCTCATTTTACATATGAAGAAACTGAGGCAAACAGGGTTAAGTGACTTGCCTAGGATCACACAGCTAGTGAGTGTCTGAGGCTAGATTTGAACTTGGGTCTTCCTGACTTCAAGCCCAGTACTCCATCCACTATAACTAGGAATATTTGCACTTGAAGCAAGTACCAAAAATCATGCTTGAAACACAAATAGTTCCCTCTGTTGGTTCATTACATCAGTCTTATGAGGGGTATATGTGCGTGTGTGTATGCGTGTATGAGAGAGAAAGAGAGACTGACAAAGAGACAGAGACAAAAAGAGAGAGAGAGAAGGGGGAGAGAGAAAGAGGGAGAGAGAAAGAGAGACAGAGAGAGACAAAGATAGAGAGACAGAGAGAGAAAGAGAGAGACACAGAGAGAGAGACACACAGAGAGACAGAGAGAGAGAGACAGAGAGAGACAGAGACAGAGAGAGAGAGAGAGAGAGAGAGAGAGAGAAAGAGAGAGAGAGAGAGAGAGAGAGCATGCTGCCTGAGGATAAAGACTGTGTCTTTTCCATGAGTCTTAGGAGTTTCCCAAGAACAGAGAATATATTTTTCCTCCACTAAACTGAGTGTTCCCTGAAGGCAGGACCAAGCCTCCTCCTTGCTATGTATGCCCCTTGCCAGGGATGCTCAACACCTCCTATGAGGTGAGGACAGTGCTTGCCACCGAGAGTACAAACTGTGTGGCTATGGGGGGCTGGCAGATTACTGGAATCAATGATAGAAGACAGAACCATAACAAGAACATGAGAGCAGACTAGCTCTCCTTGCTCCAATTTGCTTGCCAATGTTAGTGCTAGGTCTGCTGGCCTGACTGTCCCTCACTCAGACTCCCAGGGACCTGTGTGTGCCACAAGCATGTGGGGAGGTGAGCTGTGTACCTGGTTACCTACATGGAAACTGATGAGAAGAAGATGACCCTCTTCCTTATCTGCTCTAAGGTAGAGTCCTACCCCGGAGAGTTGGCAGAGGTGGGCACAGCATTGATAATTCACCCTAAGTGTGTGGCCACACCTCTTTGCCCAGGTCTGGGCCCAACCCTAAGCCCCAGACCAGTCTGGGCCCCCAATATTGCTGGCAGAGCAGGGCCCACCCCTCTCACCAGACAGCATGCGGCCCCTTCGGGAGGCCTCAGTCGCCAGGGTGCAGGAGATTTCAATCCTCTTCTCCTGCTCCTGAAGCTGGGTCTCGGGGTCCTGTGGCGTGTCCACCGAGTCGCCCTCGCCCATGGGCACCACGTTCTGCATGCTGGGGAAGCACAGACACATACCCACGCAGGGCCGGGGTGATACAGGGGCCTTTCAGGTAGTTGTGTCTATGCTACTACACGCTAGGTCTATGTCTTTAACCTGGGGCTCCTAAAATGATTTTACATTGCTTTAATAGCTATATTCCGATACAATTGGTCTCCTTTGTCACCTTAAGTATTTCATGTTATATATTTCAAAACATCATCTTGAGAAAGGGTCCATATGTTTCACCAGACTGCTAAAGGAGTTTGTGACACTAAAAAAGTTAAGCTCCCCTGAGGTACAGAGAGTTGGTGAATGTGCTTCCCACCGTAACAATCAATCAAACAGCAAACTTTGACTCAGCACCTACCATGTCCCAGGCACTGCGCTGCATGTTGGGATAGAAGTACTAGATTGAAGTGGACCTTGTCTTCAAGGAGTTTCCATTCTACTGGAGGCCAGCTAGCCCTAAGGATATATGCTGAAGGGGAAACTAGCTGTGTTCCCCAACACCATTATCTGAGTGAACCCAAGTTAAAGTGCACAAGGGCTGTCTTAAGGGGAGAAAGGACTCCCAGCAGAGCATGATGTGTGATGAGTGTGCCAGAAAGGGACACAGGCTAGACCTGTGACTTTGTCTTAGACGTGGAGTGGCATGATTATGGGCAGACAGCCCATGTGTGAGTTTTTAGGTCCCTGTGAACACTGGCTGACAAAAGTCATGGCCTTCTAGCCCCACAGCTGGACAGGCATGGAGACCACAGCACTTAGGAAGAACCAGAGAACACAGAGGCACTGGGGATAAGTGGGCCTCAAAGGTGCTAACCCCCCGAGTTCCCTCGGAACTGAGGGTGAGGATGGGGAGAGAACAACATGGGTGGTGCTGCTTCCTCCTCCCATGATGGAGGGAAGGGGGAGGTGCTGGATGACTCCCTTAGTTCCCTCACCTCCCCTTGAGCCTTCCCCTAGTCACCTGGATTTGGCAATGAGAGTTTTGATCCTTTCCACCTTTTTCTGCTTCTCCTTCATCTCTTCTGGGCTCAGGGGTGTTTCTGGTTCCAGTTCAATGTACCGTTCGGGGATGAAGACTTTGTCAGGTGTGGAGAGCTGCAAGTGTGAAGTTGCGGAGATTATAGGTTGCTCCCTGCCTTTGGCCCCCAAGTAGAGAGGCAGGAGTTTCTTCTTACCTCCTTGGTGATATCCACATCATAGTGCTGGGGTTCTAGTTCCATCTTTCGAAGTCGGGCAATCTCTTCCTGGGGTGTCTCATAGGTCTGCCCACCGGGTTCCTCTGCCCGAAGTGCCGCCTCCAAGTTGGAGATGTCCACCTCATGGATACTGCGGTGACGGCGCACCTGGGAGCCAGCAAAGCCATAGCCACTTGGGGCCTATGTCCCCCCTGCCCTGACCCTCCCTTGTCATTCACCAGGTGTGACTCTCCTAGTCACCCCAGTAAGGACTTTCCCTCCTAGTTATTAAACTCTTAACTCCATTTCTCAGCCCTCTTCCAAAGTCTTCCATAATCTGACCCCATCCTACATAAACAATCTCCTCTCTCATTTTTTTCCTACTATCTTCTGGAATAGGCAGGCTGGCTTCTCATGGTCCCAAAAAGAGACCCTGCCTGTGATGCTGGGCAAATCACTTAACCACCACAGGCCTCAATTTCCTCATCTAGAAAATGATGGGGCTGGACTAAATGACCTTGGAGGTCTCTTCCAGCTCTGGAACCAGGTTCCTATGATCCCTTTCTGGCTCTGAAAGCTCATTCAAGCCCTTTTCCCTGGCTAGAATACAGTCTTCTCTTCTCCTGCCTGTCCAAATCATGTCCATCCATCATGGCCCAGCTCTAGTCCCATTTTCTCCAAGACTTCCCTGATGATTCCGGCCCACACTGGCTTCCCTTCTCCCTCACTGTTCCTACAACTCACCACATAATGTCGTTCCTTGGTTCTATTCTCACATCAAACTCTAAATGTCTCACGTGAGTGTCCTGTCTTCCCAAGATCACAAGCTCCTTGAGGTAGGAACCATATCTTATGTTTTCTTCTCTATTCTTTTTCCATGATGCCCAGCATGGTGGTGCCTGACATCTAGCAGGCCCCTTGCAAAGGCCTGCTGAATTGAACTCTATCCAAAATGGACCTTCCAGGCACCCCACTAAAGCCTCTCCCCATCATCCCAGTGAGGAGCCTCCCACCCTTACCCAACAATGCCCACTGGCCGGGGCTGGCCATGCCCAGGGAGCAGGGGAGTGGCTGGGGGAGTTTTACCACTTTGTAGGAGGGTCGGGCAGTGGGGTCAGGGGATGGGCCAGCTGGGAGTTGTAGGCTCCGACGCTTCTCCTTCATGGAGCTGTTCTGATGCCGCCTCATGCGGTCGATCTGCTCCTCCACACTCATCTTGGCCTTCACCTCGTTGGGAAACATTGCACTCTTGGGACGCTCCTGCTGGGAGGGGTGGGGGTGGGTGTGTGTGTGTGTGGAGGGGAGGGGGAGGTGCTGGATGGCTCCCTTAGTTCCCTCACCTCCCCTTGGCCATTCCCGACTCCTGCCTTGGCTCCAAAGAAACCTTCAGAGAGCCGTCCTGGATAGAGCCCTAATTCCACTCCAATCACTATTTCATTCTGCATCCCTGAATATATCTGCATTATGTTCACCTGCACTTTGGATAAATTCTCCATGAACTTTCCCACATCTCGTTAGAATGACAGAGTTGGAAGAGACCCCAGAAGCCATATAGCCTACCTACAGGAGGAATCTCCCCTAAATCCCCCCAGACAAGAGGTCTGCCCAGCCTCTGCTTGGACAGCATCACTCACTGATTGGGAAAGCCCTGATTTAACACAATCTTTCCTGTCTCCCTCATCAGATGGGCAGCTCCTTGAGGGCAACTGAGTCCCTTCACCCCTTCCCAACAGGCTGTGAGCTTCCCCAGGATGAGAACTTCCTAACCATTAGAGATGTCCAAAAGCGAATGGGCCACCTCACTCTCCGGTCCTCTTTGCAAGATCACCTGCCAGGCATGCAGCAGAGTAGAGCCAGTGGCAGATGTAAGCTGCACTACAAGACCTCCGAGGTGCCCTGCAACTCGGACATTCTGTGACCATCTCCCCAGTCACATGGGGAGCTCTGTGAAGGAAGGACTGTTTCCTTTCTCCTAGCACACTGCAGGAGAGGAAGTGCAATAGGTGTCACTAAGACACAGCTCTCCGGTGTTAGTTGGGTACTATATGATACAGAGCAATGAAAAGGGTGCTGGACTTAGAGGACCTGAGTTCAAAACCTAACCCTGCCACTTAGGTTTGTTTGGCCTTGGGTAAATCACTTAACCCCTCTGGTCTCATTTCCTTATCTGTGGTTGGACTCAATGCCCTCTAAGGTCCTTTCCAACTCTATATTCCTTATCTGATGGTTCTTGAGTTCTGCTTTCCCTCCCCTTCCTCTACCCTTATGTGCCTGGCAGGTCAGGTACTTACCCGAGAGAGGGGTCCATTGGGAAGCCCACTGGCACTCCTCCTCACTACCGTTGATGGCGCTACCTCCTCATCGGTGGGTGACTTGGTCCGAGGGGGGACAATGCCAACTGAGAAGAATTAGAAGGGGAGAGTGTTCACTAAAGAAGGGTAGCTTAATGAGGAGCTGCAGGAAGAATATGATTTCCTGGAGACAGAGGGACTCAAGGACATCCTTAGGTCTTTTCATAATCAATTCCAAGAGCCAGAAAGGAGACAGGATAGGCCAGTGTTTATATCAAACTCAAACAGAGCACATGTTGACTTAGAAAACCACAAATTAACATTACCTATGTGGTATTTTTATTTGTTTTGTTGAACATTTCCTGATTACATTTTCATCTGCTTCTTCTGCAAATGGCTACAAGATGACACCTCTAGGATGAGATCCCATATACCATATAGGCTATACCATACTGTGTATCACAGCACACCATGCCACATACCACACCACCACTATGGGAGGACAATGAGGCCTAAAAAGACTCAAATCTGTCAAAAGCGAAGAGGAAAATCCAGGAATCTTGACTCCCAAACCACCCATCTCAGCAAAATGCTTCCCTGTCCTGGTGCAGGGGTAGAAGTCCCAGGGAATGATGTAAATGGGATATACCTTTATTGAGAGCTGCCTGCTTCTCAGCCTCCAGCTCTTGTCTGGTGGGCATGAGGCTGATGTCTCTGGGGCCGTCCAAAGGAGACGTCTGGTGAGGATCCTTCTTGCCCTGCTCATAGCTTCCCTTTGGCTGGGGAGAGATGACAGAAGAGCTTAGGGGAGAGCTGGCTAATGCCAAGGTGGAGGTCCTGCATTTCTCAGTATTTCAGTACCATTCTTCTCAGCGTCTCCTTTAAGGCCCACTGAGCATCTCACCTGTATTCTGGGAGAGAAATACGAACCACTAGCAAATCTTCGGATATAATGGGGACTCTGGCTTCTGTGGGGCTTCTCAGTCAACAACACCAGGCAGGTACCTCAACCTGTCCAGTCATCCCTCACAGTGCTATAAAGTTTCAGCTGACACTCCTATTTATCATATTGCAGGGAGAGGCTGTCTGAGGAGGAGGATGGTGCCCCCAAGATGTGAGGAAGGAATTTTCAGGATTCCATCTTGGACTTGAGTCAACAGGGGCCAATGGGGCATCCTTGACAGGATCCTGGGAGACCAGGATACTCTCAGTTTATGGGCACAGAACACAGGCTCATAGAGCTCCTTAAGGGATCATAGGATTGAAGCTTTAGAGCTGGGGGAAAAGATCTTACAAGTTACCTCATCAAGCTTCTTTATTTTACAGTTGAGAAAACTGAAGCCCAGAGAGATTAAATAATTGTCCAACGTCACACAGGGAGTATTTGGCAGAGCTGAAACCAGACTTTAGGTGTCCTGACTTCAAGTCTGTTATATTACATTATCTCTCCAAAGCCTATTCAGATCCCTGAGGGGGTTCCAGGCAAGAATTAAAAGCTAGAAGGGATGGTGGAAAAGAAGATTACTTAAATACTTACTTACTGCCTGGAGAGAAATTATGCCTGGGGAAGAGGCCAGGCAAATCCTCATCAGGAAGAAAGGAAAGGAGAATAAGAGAGAGGCAAGGACTGGGCACCAAGGCTATCTAGGAATGGGCTAAGAACATCATGGCAGCACAGGTAGGAGCTAGTTTCCTTTCTCCACTGGCCATCTACCAGCCAGTGGTAAAATACCACCATCCTTGGCTGCCCCTGGGCTTCAAGTGGTGGGGGATAGGGGTGGGGAGGGCCCATGGGCCATCCTGGCCAGAGAGAACAAAGGAGAAGGAGGGACCTGGGTAGGTCTCTGACCTGTTTCTCAGAGAGGGCTGCACACAGATTGATCTGGGCAGGAAGCCCAAAAGAAATGGAGCTATTGGAAAGTCAGAATGAAAAGGGGGAAAATGTGACTCCATTTCCTATTGCCTAGTCCGCCCTCACCCTGGTTCTTTCCCCCATTTGCACCCCTTCCCTTTCCCCTGCCCACAAGGCAGTGCAGAGAGTGGGTACCTGGCCCCTGGCTGTCTCGCCACTTCGGTGCCAGGCAGGAGAGGTGGGGTGCGGCCAGAAGCGGCTTTCACTAGGGAGCGGAGGGATGGTTGGAGGAGACTCCAGGGGGACATACGCTTTGGGGAGGGGAGGCCGAGGAGGGCCAGGTTCCTGAGGCAGAGAGGAAGCCAGAGTGTTAGGAGCAAGGGCAGCAGCTGGGAAGAGGACAGAAGAGAGTGTTAGTGGAACCACAGAACCATGGAATGGTAGATCTAAAAGGATCCTTGTTGTTACTGAGATTTGCTTGTGTCTGACTCCTCCTAACCCCATTTGGTGTTTTCTTGGCAGAGATCCTGCAGTGGTTTGCCATTTCCTTCTCCAGCTCACTTTATAGATGAGGACACTGAGGCAACTAGGGGGAAGTGACTTGCCCAGGGTCACACAGCTAATAACTGTATGAGGCCACCTCTGAACTCAGAAAGATGAGTTTCCCTGGCCTCAGGCCCAGCATTATCCACTGCACCACTTTGCTGCCTCCAAAGGGACTTTAGACATCAACTTACTTAACCTCCTCATTTACCAGTGAGGAAACTGAGGCCCAGAGAGGTTAAAGTCACTTTCCTAAAGTCACAAGGTAAGATCCAGATCCAAGTCTCCTGACCCTCGGGCACCATTCACTTTCCAGGACACCATACTACCTCTTATGAGATGATAGGGTTGATGTCCTAGCAAAAACAAAACCCCTTTTGATAAATCAGCTTCACCTTTGTCTTGGGATACTAACAGAACATCTACTCTAAAATTCCCTCTGGCATTCTAGACCTTCTCCTATCCGATCTCACCTTATCCACCAGGCTTTTCTCTCATGGCTCCTCAATAAAATAAAATAAAAAAATGTCCAATATTTATATAGCACTTTATGGTCTGCAAAGACTTGTATGTAAAAGATTTCATTTTAGCCTCTAAAACGACTCTGTGAGAGACAGGGATCCACCATTTTGCTCAGAGAGTGTAAGTGGCCTGGGCCTGATTACACAGCTGCTATCAGAGAGGTGAACTGAGCTCAGACAAGTCGAGCACCTGGTTCTGTGGGTGCCCCATCCTCATTCCCATGTGGAATGTCCTCCCTTTGCTCCTCTGCCTTTCCAAATCCTAGCTGTCCTTCTCTAACACCTCCTATCCAAATAGATCTTTCCCCACTTCTCTCTCCCAAGCATCCACATGCAGCTTCACACTTAATTATGTACAGCTTTATACTGTTCCTGATCGCTTCTTGGGTTTTAAATATGCATCTTTCAGTCGTTCCAAGGGTGTTCTGTTTCTTTGTGACCCTCTAGTGAATAGCAGAGTCTCAAGGAAGGCAACAGGTGCTGATTGATCACATCACAGCCTTTTTACCTAGACCCTCTCACCTCCAAAAGCTCTGGACCTCAATTCTGGTCAAGGTACCAGCATGCTTTGCTTCTCAAGTTGGTGCTCGGCAGTACCACAGAGCTCTAAACCATCAGGAAAGTGCTCTCCCTAGGAAGGGATCCAAGTGATGGGAGGAGGATGAAGAAAGGTGATGGTGAAATACTGAGGAAAGAATACAGGATAGGAGGAGCTAGGGGAGTATGGCAAGGAGAGCCAACTTGAAAGAGGTTTAAAGGAATAAGTCTAATGCTTAACAAGTGTTAGAATAGATGAGTAATTTATGCAGCTTGAAGATTTCTTCTCCTCCCTTCCCCTTCCCTTCCCAAATGCTGGTTTTCTATCTTTTTTTTTTTCTTACCTCATGAGGCCCAGGCTTAGTGGGAGACCCCTGGGAGCCCGACACCATCGAGAATGGACTCAGGGGGCTGGTGAGGCTGGCGGAGCTGAGGGGACTTGCGGGGCTATTGGAGCTGAAGGTGGCTGATGGACCAAGCCCTCCTTGGGAGAAGAGAATAAGAAAGGTAAGTGTTGGAGTAGGTAAAGGCTGGACATGTGGGCCCAAAGCCATTGTTTAGAGTATTTAAAGAAATAGGTTTGCCTGCTCCCCTAAAGAATAACTTGAGAATAACAGAAGGGTCAGTACAGTGAGTTAGGCTCACAGATGGAACAGTTGATTAAAAAAACCAAAGCAAACAAACAAAAAAAAAAACCAGCCCAAGGTTCCGTTGGGATTGGGTAAGAAATGAACCAGAGAGAGAAACTTGCACTTTTTGCATTTTTTCAAGGGGAGGAGAGGGAATGGTCAGAGCCTGAGCCCTCAGATATTCTGTTGGGGATCTGGCCTTCTGGGAGTGTTCCTCACCTGATTGGGGCGGAGTATTCAACTCTAGGGAAAAGGGAATAGATAACTCCAGGGCCTTTAGAAGGCACTGATCCCAAATGCATCATGAATGACTAAAGAATCAGAAGGTGCTATGCGGGGCAGGAAGTCCAGGCCACCACACAGATGCTGCTCAAGCTGGGGGATGCCTAGGGTTAGGAGCAGGACCATAGTACATAAGCCTGTGGAGGTAAAGCCAGGCAGCCGAGGGGATAAACGCCCACCTCGGTGCTTGGCGGTATCTGTGCCCCGGGATGGGTTGTTCTTCCGAAGGCCCTCCATCACATCCTGGATCCTCCAGATCTCCTTTTGGATTTGCCGGTTAAGGACCTCATTCTGAAAAAGCCATGGGCATAAAGGCAAAGCAGCCAGCTGTGAACCTCCCAAATCCCACATTCCTGTCCTTCCTCAATTCTCCAACCCCATCCTCTGGTCAACTTATCTAAGATCCCTTTATCATCCCCTTCTGATCTTAGTTCCTAATCTAGGACTGGGAGAAGGTACGAACCTTCTGAATCTCCAGGGTCAAATACCAAAGCCTCTATTTGACTTTTACATTTCTTCATCATTTCCAGTTTTCATATACTTTGCTTCTCTCCACTTACTCCATGGTGCAACTTCCTTGAGTTTCTAACTTTTCCTTGCACACAAAGCTCCATCATTTGACCTCATGTCTTTGTATTGACTGTCCCCCACACCTATTGCCACAATGTCTCCTCACCTCCCTGGCTTCCCTTCAGACTCAGCTCAAAATCCATCTTCTGCAGGAAAACTTTCCTACTATACCAACTGGCCCATAGCAAGTACCTCCTCCCAAGACTTTCTTCAATTTGTTATTGAATTTCTGACTCTTCATGACCCCATGTGGGATTTTCTTGGCAAAGATACTAGAGTGGTTTGCCATTTCCTTCTCCAGCTCATTTTACATATGAGATAAACAGAGTAAAGTGACTTGCCCAGGGTCACACAGCTAGTACATGTCTAAGGCTGGATTTGAACTCAGGTCCTCCAGACTCCAGGCCTGGTACTCTATCCACTGTACCACCTAGCTGCCTTGTATATACTGTATGTACATAGTTCTTTACATGCCATCTCTCCCATAATAGCATGAAAGCACCTTAAGGGATTATTTATGACTTTCTTTGTGTCTGCAGCTCTCAGCACAACGCCAGGCACACAGTAAATCCTGCATAAATGCTTAAGGATTGACTGACTCTCAAGGTGGTAGCAGCAATGTGGCTCTTGGCTGGATGGTCATCCATCCCATAGGCAGCCTCCTCCCCTCTCAGCATCCTCTATGAAACAGCCTCCCCTGGAGCATATTGGAGAGTGGGGAGTGCAGGCACAGAGTTCATGGGTTCTGGGAAAGTTGCTTTGAATAAATAATGAAAGGAAAGGGACTCAGATGATGTTATTGTGGATATTCCAAGCAGACTTAGAACCATGTTACTGAGCCCCAGAATCTAACCTGAGGATTCCCTGGCCTAGTCTGACTCCACCATAACTAAGATTAGGAAACGGAGACACAAAGAAATGAAATGAATTACCCGAGGTCATCTAGTTTAGTCACAGACCCTAGATTCAAACCCAGGGTTTCTGAGTCCAAAATACAGTTCCCATTCCCATAAAGTCACCCCTGTCTGTAAGCTAGTGAGTTCCACAGGGGCAATATTCAGACCTTCACTTCCAGTTTACTGTATTCCCTGCCCCATTCCCCTTTTTGCAATAATAACAGATCACATTTCCCTGAGCCTGTATTTACAGTAATCCTGGGAGATTACATGCATACATTTTTTTAGTATTCATAATAATAGCTAGCACTTATATAGTGCTTAAGGGTTGGTAAAGTGCTTTACAGATAGTATCTCACGTGATCCTCACAACCCTAGGAAGTAGGTACATTTAATGTCCCTATTTTACAGATGGGAAATCTGAGATACGCAGGGTTAAGTGACTTATCCAAAGTCACACAACAAGTAAGCAGCTAAAGTCACATTTGAACTCAGGTCTTCCTAACTTGAGGTTTAGCACTCTATCCACTGCTGAATACCAGCTGCTTCTAATCTAATCTAATAATTTAGATTTATAAAGTGCCTTAAGGTTTATAACAGGCTTTTATCACAATAGCCCTATGAGGTAGGTTGGGCCAGTGGGCTTACACCCAGATAAAAGAATCTGAGATCAAGCATCTTGCTCTCAGGGTGATACAGTTCCTAAGAGTCCAAAGCAAGAGTGAATCACAGTGAATCCGTACTCTGAGTGGAGGGCTCCTCCCCCTCTGTCACATTGCCTTCCTATAGAAGAGATAAACCAGACCAGGAGTGGGGAACCTGTGGCCCTCTAGGTCCTCAAGTAGCCCCATAGTCAGAGTGGAGATTAGAACCAGGGAAACTACAGGTAAGTAGGGAGAGATGGAAGAGAGAGGTAGCGTTTGTTAGAGGGTGAGAGATGCAGTTGGCAAAGCTAGCTAAGGAAAAGGTAGGCCTTCATGCAAGATAGACAGTGCTATAAAGCAACTACATGCCAAAGGTCACCATAGGCATGCCCTTGCCTACAGGCCAGTGTACAAAGAAACCAAAACAGATAAATGTCGCTTTATTCTTAAATTCTTCAAGAAAGGAGGTTACACAGTTTCTTCCTTTACCTTTCTGGGTTTTAAAAACCTTGCAGTCAGAAAACCTTATCTCTAACCTGAACGCCTACACATTCCTCATCCTCTATCCTCTATGTTGAGATGGAGAGCTGGTCATCTTTAAGGACCATCCAGCCTTGAAAGTCCCTAGTATCTTGCCCCTCAGCCTTCTCTCTCTCCCTCAGAAAGTTTTCTCTTCCTTTAACCTCCTGGGCTTTAAGGCAAATGAGAAAGCTGACAAAGTCCCTTTTGCCCTAAATTAAAGGGCCCTGCCAGACCTCCCTCCCTTCCTCCCCCACCTCCACCTATCCTAGGACCCTGCTCACCTGGATGTCCAAGTTGAGCTGCTCCCAAAGGTCATCATGCAGGGCAGAGACCTCCCCCTCTAGAGTTTCATACTCTATGGTGCTGTTAGTCAAAGCCTGTAGCAAGTAGGGAAGGGAGGATAGCTGAGAAAGCCTCATCACCAAGAAGTTCCCCCTACCCCCCAGTCCTGGGAAGCAGGAGCCAGGTGATCCAGAGGTAGAGGCCAAGATTTTGGAGGGGGAGTGCTGGGATGCCCATGTTGGGCATGGAAAGTCTTTGGAAGCACATGGAGAGTAAAAAGGAAAAGGGCCCAGGAAACAAACCCTAGTGTTGGTTAAATCATGGTGGGAGCAGAAGACAGTCCTTTCTCCTTTCCCTCCCCCCATATATACAGCCTCTAGCAATAGAACCAGAACAGAAATCACCCCTCCCTCACCAGAGGATGTTAGTTGGAAATAATGGAAATTAAAACTTTCCTTCAGGCCAAGCTTGTGGGTGGGCAGGAAGAGGTTAATTCTGTGTCCTCCCTCACCCAGGCCTCATCATTCCAGTTGGCTTGAAAGCAAAGAAATTTAGGCAGGGAGAAGGCAACCAAAGGGGAGGGCCCGTTAGTAAACTGTGTCCCAGCAAAGAGGAGGTTTCATGCCCTGGAGTCATGGGATCATCCAAGGTGGGGGAAGAGGAGATAACCTCAGCTTTCACCTCGTTCCACTCCTTTATTTTACAGAAGAGGAAACTGAGGCCCAGAGAGGTGACTTGCTTTTGGGCAAAAAGAAAGCCACAGAGCTAGAGTGTGAAGTGTGTTTTCCCCACCATGCCTCTTTTCATAAGATCATAGAGGATTGATTTATAGCTGGGAAGGACTTCAGAGGCTTCTAGTCCAACCGCTCATTTTATAGATAAGGGAGTGGAAGCTGAGAGGGGTGAGGTCATTTCTCCAAGATCCCTCACACAGTAAGTGACAGCCAGGACTCCTTAGTACCCAAGTTGCTGGGCTCTTAGAGCATTCTCCTATCTCTCCCTGGAGATGAGTTGCCTTGCCCATCCTGAGCAGGACTGGCCGATAAGCAGTTTCTCTCCTCTCTACACTCTGGTCTCCATGGGTTAGGGATGGCCACTGGCAATAAAGGCCATAAAACAGCCAGGGAAATAAAGCCCTCTTAGTCCTCTCCCTCCCTGACTCCATCTCAGGATGTGTCCCAGTGTTACCTGGTTAGTGGGAAAGGGGATGATCTCACCTAATAATAAGCTAATATGCCTGTTATTTATTTACAAGGCTACCATTTACCACAGGCCAGAAGAGCATGCCCTGTTCCTCACTCCCCTCCAGGGACAGGTTGGTTTCCTGAAAGGCTGAATTTCTGAGAACTGATGGGGAGAAACATTCCTCCCCTTTCCCAGTTACCGTAGTGGCCTGGGACAACTCGACCCGAATGTTGATCAGTTGGTTCTGCAAGGATTCCTTTTTATGCAGCAGCTTCTCAGGATAGGCGGGCTGGCTCCCAAACATCTCCATCTCTTGGTGGGTGCCCATTAAAGCACTCTCCAGGCTCTCCTGTGAATGGGGAGAGGAAGGGTGATGAGAAGGGTTTGCTTTTCCCCCAGAGGACGATGAGGCCTATGCCATCTGGATTCATGGGGATTTGACCAGCTTACTCAAGGAAAGCTTTAAACTTGCCCTGCTTTCCCCAGGCCACTGAGTGCATGAGAGCTCAGTTAAAGGTATAATAGAAACATTCATTCCTCTGCTATGAATGGATACAGATGGCAGCCTAGATAACCTCTGAGTAAGCCTTTGTCCAAACACCTCTCTGGCCCATTCCACCTGTCTCCGGACACCTTCAGGATGCTCACCTTCTCTGCCCGGAGCTGCTGCACAAGCCGATCCTGTTCTCTCACTACCTTATTCTGCTCACATAGCTTGCCCAGAAGCTTCTGAGGTCCAGAAGAAAAAGGGAGGGAGAAAAAAAGAGAAAGATGAACAATTTAAATCACGATGCTGAGGAACTGAGCTGACTGGGTTCATTCACCAAATCCTACCACCCTGCTGAGATCCACCATGTCCCCCAGTGTCCTGGGCTTTCTAAAACTAGGGACTCTATAGTTACCTAGGCAACAGAGAAACAGAGGGATGGGCCCTTCATTTTGGAAGGGACCCTGACCAAGCATGTTCCTTGAGTGAGCCAACTAACAACGAAGGAACTGAGACTTTCTTGTGCCCCACAATCCCCTTCTTGGTGTTCAGTTTGAAGTGCCTGGCATAGCAAAAAGAATGCTGGATCTGGAATCAGAAGACTTGGGTCCAAGGCCCAGTTCTGCCTCTTACTAGCTATGTGATCATTAACTTCTCTGATATGTAGTTTCTTCATCTGTAAAATAGAATAAGAAGGGTAGCACAGTGGAGAAGACAGAGGGCTAGTCTGGGAGTCAAGAAGGCATGGACTGAAGTCCATCTCTGCCATACATTAGCTGTGTGGCCAAGGACAAATCACCCACCCTCTCAATGGCCCCATGCAACTTTTGTTACAGAGGACTTGCTGATCTCTATCTCCCCTAATTAATATGTATTCAGGTCCAGACTCTACTATCTCCTTCCTATGATTGCAATCAAATAATTACATTTGATAAACCAAAGATACTGTAATTACTGAGGCATAGGATCTTTGGGAATTACAACACAGTGAACAAACCACTAAATGTAGGCTTGGCTCTCTCTATTACTTCTTTCTTTCAATGATAACTCCCATTTATACAAGACTTCAAGGTTTTCGAAGAACTTTCCTCATACCCCTCTAAGGTAAGTACAACAAGCATTCGTATCTCCATTTTACAGATAAGGAAACAGAGTCTCTGAGCAGCGAAACGCCTTGCTCAGAATGACTCTGCTAGGGAATGTCAACAGCAGAATTCAAACCTAGGTTTTCCTGACTTCAAGTCTTACCCATGAGGCTATACATGAGGCCTCCTAGCCCTGGTCAACTCCCCTTCAGTGTCTCTCCTGGTTTGGATAGGGGCAGAGGGCAGCACAGCCACTGAGAAGTAGGCAGCCGGTGATGTGGGGAAAGGAGAATTTATGAAGGCCTCTTGGGCTAAAGGTGGCCTGCTGCCACACTGTGGTTTATATTCTTCCCTCAGCTGCAAGATCTTCCCTTGCCTCTTTCTTATTTAAATCCTACCCACAGGTCAGGGTCCATGAGGCCTCTGACCACTCTAGTTCATGCCTCTCCATCCTCCCTATGACCTCATAGAGCTCTTAAATATTATTCATTTGGCATTTACCACACACTGAGAAGGGAAAGGGAAGGGAATATATATGTATATACCACCTACTATGTGTCAGGCATGGGCAGCTAGATGGTACAGTGGATAGAGAGCCGAGCCCAGAGTCAGGAAGACTTATCCTCCTGAGTTCAAATCTAGCCTCAGACACTTACTAGCTGTGTGACTCTGGGCAAATCATTTTACCCTGGTTTTTTGGGGTTTTTTTCAGTTTCCTCAGATGTAAAATGAGCAGACAAATTACTCTAAAATTTTTGCTAAGAAAACCCCAAATGAGGTCATGAAGAGTTAGACACAACTGAAAGAAATGAGCAGCCAGAAAAATGTGCTTAGTACTATGTATGTATGTATGTATGTAAATTGATTATCAAATCAAATCAAATATATATCGAATAAATTGATATGTAAATATATCAAATAAATTCTATATATATATGTATGTATATCTCATTTGATCCTCACTACAACCCTACAAGGTAGACCCTGTTGTTATGCTGGATTTACAGATGAAGAAACTGAGGTAGGCAGAGGCTCAATGACTTGTCCATGGTCACCTAGCTAGTAAGTGCCTGAAGCTGGGTTAGAACTCAGGTCTTCCTGACTCTGTCTGATGCTCTATCCATTGCATTGCTAGCTGTCTCTAATATTAGAGGCTCATTTATCTTTCCATGTATGTAATACTGTCTTCCTAGCTAGGATCAGCGTATGTAGTTCTAGAGCTGGACAGGACCTCAGAGGCTTCTCATTTCTAATTAGTCTGCCACTCGCAAAGTACAAATGAGGAAACTGAGGTTCTGGGAAGTTAACTGACTCATTATCTGAGGCCACACAGGTAGTAAGCATCAATGGTTTAAACTCAGATCCTCTGGCTTCAGAGTCAGTACTCTTTCCACTGAACCACACTGCCTCCCTAGAAGACTATAAGCTCTTTGAATGCAGGAACTACAGAATAAATGGCCAATGAACCTGGCTAATTGATTTCTCTTCTCCCCTTTCTCCACCCTCCACAAATCCCATGGTCCTCCATCAGGGAAGAGCCACAGGCCTGAGGATAATCCACTCTTCCACCTAAGACTCAGTGATGGGATACAAGCCTGAGTCTGAGAGAGGTGTACACACAAACAAGAACAGGAAGGAAAGAAGAAATAGGGAGCAGCTGGGCTGGAGGAGATGAGAACTGGGCTGTGGGTGGGCTGTGTCAAAGGGGAACGTCTTATGAATGGAAAACCAATGGTGAGAGAGATGGGCAGAAAGAGAACCTCCGTGGAGGAGAGGGCAGATGAGGGACGACAGCAGGAGGAGCCTGGACTGGACAGAGGAAGAAGGGAGAGCTGCTCTTACATCGGTATCTTGCTCGTTTAGCTTGTAGGTATGGACGCCATCCCGGAATACCTCTGAATAAGAAGGAACCTGTTGGAGAGAAAGCTGGTTACTATGGTAGAGGTGACCAGGTTGGAAGTGGTGGGAGCCAACCTCCCAGCTTTCATCCAGCTGTTGTTCAAGGCCAACTTCCATAACATCTTTGGCTTGGGCTCCGAAATCTGGCCTGGAGCCATGCTCTGTTCTATTGACTGAAGGACTTGGGTTATCTCAGTCTGTGACTCAGTCCCCATCACCCCTGCCTCTTATCCTCTGAAGTCAGGTGGGTTTTAGGGATAACTTGGTCACATTCACCTCTTGGCCCCTTCCCCTGGAATCCCTGCCCCCTACCTTTTGAGGTCTGCTGCAGTGCTGAGATGGAGGGAAATCAGAGTGCTATGACTTTGAATGACTCACTTGGGTGGCAGCAGCAACTGTAAGCTGACTGCTTGGGGAAGGGGGCGCTTCTGCTGCGGTGAGTAATGGTAGCAATGTAGGATGAAAATGTTCAAGAGCCAATTTGACTAGACAGGCAACCAGACAGAGATCAGCCTATACCCAGAAGTGAAAAGAGCTCAGAAGGGATTCTGTGGCTAGGCAGTCCCACTTGATGAGAAGACCATATCATTCCCCTAGGTTCCTGGCATTGGGATGGCTCCAAACAGTCCTATCCAAACCCTTAGCCCAATCTGCTCCTGTCAAGAAGGGAGCAGATATTTCAAAACAGGAGTTCTGGGTGATGAAAGACAATACCTACCCACCCCCAGAGGACTGATGATCCCAGGGCAGCATGAGATGTTGGCACTGGCCAGGTGCTGCATGGATGGCTTTGATGGAGTGGCAAATGGGCTTTGGAGTTCCCCACAGAAGTGAAGAGTCCCAGAGCCATGATGATGTTGAGAAAGGAAAGCCGGGCTGAAGGCATTTCAATGGAGATGACACTTGGTAAATGGGAGCACAAGGCAAATGAAGCCCCTGCTCCTGGATGGGTTGGTTCTGCCATGCACAAGCAGCTGGAATGACATTTGCAGTGAATGCTGCTAGGCAGGGGTCTTACTTGCATGAATAGCTGGGCCCTGGGGGAAGAATTTTCCACCATTCGGTTCACCATACTGATCAGAGTCTCACTCTCATTCATCTGCAGCAAAGGGAGGAAGGGACAGTTCAGACAGACAAGCACACATGCATACATACGTAACCGAGCACATGCACACACACACACGCGCACACACACACACACACACACACACATACACACACACTCTTCTTGTTGCCAGGTTTCCCAACCTATGCCACTTGGTGTGACCTTAGGCTTAGTTTAGGAAGAGGGAAAATGCGGCAAGCTATAAGCTTTCTCTCTGGGAATCTAGACACCCCCTCGTGGAGTTCATCTAGGTTTCTATTCTCTTTGTGTTTCCTCTTCCTGAAATTTGCTTTAGAAGATACATCCCAGCTACCCTCCAATGAGGACTATAAGAAGCGGCAGGAAGCTACTGTACCTGTGCAGACAAGGTTTAAACAAACAAACGAACGAACACCACCACCACCAGTCTGCCACACTTCACAGGCCCCAGTGAGACTAAGCAAAACCACATTCCCTTCCCCGTTCCTGTTCCTCCAGCTCCCCACGCCGCTCAGCTCAAAGAACACAGGTAGGCACATTCTGCAAGGGAACAGAGGCCTGGTGTGGCTAAATCCCTTCAGACTCCCTGTTGAAATGGCTGCTCTCCTGAAATTTTGAACTAAACCAAAAAAAGGGACAAATCGAAAACCAAACCCCTGTCAGAAGGGTAGACCTTCCACAAACAGGTGCCCTTGGCTTTCTCTGCCGATCCCACCCCACCTCCACTGACTCTACAGTAATCACAGTTTCCAGAGCTGGGCCGTTTCTGTTGCATCCAGGGAGAGCTTGGATGAGGCTGAAGAGCAGACAAGGAAATTGAACCAAGCAAGCTATGTTAAAGGGACAACAGAGGCTGATGGGCCTTGGAGGGTCATCCAATCCGCCTGCCATCATGGCCAAGCGTGCATCAGAGACCTAGAATAACACAGAACAGGATCGGGAAATGAGTGCAGCTATTAAGAAACCAGAGGCAGGACTGTTGATTTTTTTTAACCTGCTGGGTCTCTAAATTTCAAGGTGCATTAGGGATACAAAAGTGGAAAATACCAAAATTTTTTTTTTTAATGGTAAGAAAAGCACACGGATGCCCTCTGTGTATTTTTGGAGCAGGAACATCAGAGGACAAACAGGTTAGGAAATGTCTTTACTGTGTCCCTTTAACTCAATCATTCCAAAGGAGACGAGAGCAAAAGACAGAGGAGTTTTACAGGGAAGGGAAGAGGGGAGCAGGTTTGGGAAGCAGCTAGGAGGGAGACAGGTTAGGAGAAGCAGGGGAAGAGGTTTTCCCAAGGTCACACAGCTAATAAGCGGCCAGGCTGGGCTTTGAGCCCAGGTCCTGCCTCCAAATACAGTTTCTTTCCATGGAATCACATAGCTGGGGCTGGAGGTGGGACTATAGTCATGGAGAAGTCCTCTTGTTTAGAGATTTATGCCTCCCCTTCACACACTCAAACACACATGGGTTCTTAGAGCCCATTCCAGAGTCTGGAGGAGTTGAATCTGCCTTTCAGCTGCGCAGACAGAAATGTCAAGACAAAGGTTTGCACTAGTCTTAAAAACCATTAGTCCCAAAACTTCTTTGTCTTCTCCAAGATTGTTCTAATGGCCACACTGACTTACCTCATATAAGACCTTTCACTCACTCTACCCCTAACCTCACTTAGCCAGACACGTTTGTGGAAATGTGGGGGAAGTAAGCGAGGTTATTATTGTTCCACATTTTTCAGTTAAGTATGACAATTTATGACCCCATTTAGGGCTTCCTTGGAAAAAAGACTGGAGTGGTTTGCCATTTCCTTCTCTAGCACATTTTGTAGATGAGGAAACTGAGGCAAACATGGTTAAGTGACTTGCCCAAGGTCCCACAGTTAGTGGCTGAAGTCAGATTTGAACTCATGAAGATGAGTCTTCCTGACTCCAGGCCTGGCATTCTATACTCTGTGCCACCTAGTTAACCCTCTTGTCAATGATTCAACGCAATTGGGATAAAGTTTTTCTGACCCTTCTCTCCCAGCTAGATCAAGTAATAAATCAACAGACTTTTATTAAGCACCTATAATGGGCCAGGTGCTGTGTGTACACATATAGGTATGTGTACAAGGGAAAGATGGAAGGAAGGGAGGAAAGCTAACACCTCTCAGTGGCAACAAGTACCTTCAGAGATACCTTGTGTATCTGCCTTCAGGCATCTGTCCATCTTGCTTCTCCTTCTGACTGACCTCAGGGCAGGAAGGGGGTTGGAGCTGAAGGAGAGATGCTGATATTGGAATGAGTGTCAAGAGACTGAGGAATTCTGGCCCAGACTCACTGTGTGTGATATTAGACAATTCATAGGCTCTTTGCATCTCTTTCTCCCTCCTAAGGGGGATTCTCTTTGGCTCTCCCTGTCTTCCAGGGATGATGTAAGGGGCAAATGGGGCAAGAAAAGAGATAATGAGATTTATAACTGGAAGAAACATTAGGAGTCATCTACTTCAATCTTCTCATTTTATAGATGAGGAAACTGAGGCCCATATGGGACTTTCACAGTGGCAGAGCTGGGACTGGAACCCAGGTCTTCTAATCCCGTATATAGTACTTCCCCCATTATTTCTTTGCTAAAAGATCCTAGCTAACACAGTGCCTTGTAAATATATTCAATGCTCCAAGCACACTTGTTGACTGATGGAGTTTGGGAAATAACAGTAAACATGAGGCATCACTCTAAGTGATTATCTTATCTGCAGGGCAGCCACATGGAAAACCAATTTCTGAGAAGCATCCAGGTTGATGGAATAGCCTCTGTCCTAAGGCGGGAAGTGCTACAAGAAGGGATGTAACTCTCCTCTTGTTGGGTTATGAAAGCATGATGCCAGAGGAAAGAGAAGCCCAGGTGTCACATGTTAGAAGGACCTGGGGTCGGCAGGGGGCTAACGCTCCCTCCTTGCAGAATCCCATGCAGGTTTGGCATCCTAGGGCTGGAATCAGAATGGAGGCTAGGGAATTCAAAGATTCGGAGCTGGGAAAGTACTCGGAGAAATTATCTCTAGCCTAGTTGTAAGCAAAGTATGGCTTGGGAACCTGCTTACCCCAAGACTCTGTGAGGATGTCCACAAGGACAAAATTATTTTCATAACAACACTAAGAAGTTTTAATTTCTAATACAGAAGAAAGCAAGACATATAACCCAGATAAACAAAAGCTCTTTGGGAGAGGAGGGTACTCAATAATTTTTAATACAGTAGTAATATTTTTTAAAGTATTAAAGGGTCCTGAGACCAAACAATTTAAAAATTAATGATCTATAGTTTACAAATGAGGAAACAGGTCAGGAAAAAGGAAATGATTTGGCCATAGCCCAGCTCCCTTCACTGATGTGGAAATAGGAATGTGAGCTCCCAAGGGGCAAAGACCAAGTCTTCTGGATTCATTCCTAGAGTGCTTGAGGATTCTGCCATTTCATTCGTGGAAGAACTTCCTCCACAAGTCTTCAAGTTCCAGGTAAAGACCTTTAAGTCTCAACTAAAATTCCGCCTTCTTCAAGCAGACTTTGCTGATCCCCCTTAATGCTAGTGCCTTTCCTCTGAGATGACCTCTAATTTATTCTGTTCATATCTTGTTTGCATATAGTTGTTCTCATGTTATCTCCCCCATTGGAATATAAGCTCTTTCAGGGAAGGGACTGTTTTCATTTTTCTGTTCATTTTTCTATTCATTTCTAAGGCTTAGTACAATGCATCAATGACAACCCCTTTTCAAATTTGTAAGGGCAACTAGGTGGTGCAGCAGATAGAGGGCCGGAGTTGTAGTTAGGAAGACCCCTCTCCCTGAGTTCAAATCCAGTCTCAGACATTGTGCTTCTGTCAAAGCAAGGAGGGTTTTAGTTAGCCCTAGGAGAGAACTTTCTGACAGGGAAGTTGCTGAATAAACAGTAGAATTGGTCCCTGGGGAAGCTATAGAAGAATAACTCATTTATACTGGTTTTACAAGAAGGTAACTATAGAACCTAGGTGGTACAGTGGATAGAGAGCTGGTCCTGGACTCAGGAAGACTCTTCTTCCTGAGTTCAAATCTGGCCTCAGACACTTACTAGGTGTGTGACTCTGGCCAAGTCAGTTTACCCTGTTTGCCTCAGTTTCCTCATCTGTAAAAAGAGCTGGAGAAGGAAAAGGCAAAGCACTCCAGTATCTTTGCTGAGAAAACCCCAAATGCGGTCACAAAGAGTCAGACATGACTGAAAAACAACTGAACAGCAGCCTCAGTTTCAACTTGGTAGACCATCTTCTTGAGTTGCTGTCCCTTCTAGGAATGCCTCTCTCTGAACTCAGTTAGGCCTGTCTTTGAAGGACAGATAGGCAATGTTGAGCTGGTGATGAGAAGAGAGGTTAAGCAAACTGTGTATGTCTAGAACGACCAACCAGGACTTGCCTGCCTCTGGCACAGGTTTCCAGAAAAGAAGTCCATCTCCAAACCAGGAAGGACCTCAAGAGTACTTGGTTCCATTAATACTTGTGAAATGTAGCTAAAGACAAGAAGAGTAGGTCTCATGACCTTTTCAGGCATAAGAGGCAGGGAGGCACCTTGGGAGTCAGGACCCTTGAGTCTCCAAACTACTTCTGCCAAACTTGGCCTTAAACAAGATGCTTAATTTCACTGGGTTTTAGTTGACATATAACAGAGTTCACCGTTTTTGGGATATTTTAAAGACCTGAGATTTAAGTCAGTGTGGTCACACCCTCCACCCATACGGACTGGAACTCCACAAACCTTAACAGATGGCCTTTATGAGTTGCTGCAGTCAAAGGCATTCATTGTCTAGTGGCCAGCATTGTGGAATGAACTTAGCCAGGCTGGTCTCCTTACTCTAGACCCTTCCAACTTGGTAAGACCAGCTTAGACAAGCACAAATGCTTTTTGAAAACCTAGCTGAGGCATAGCAGAAGGGACATAGCAGAGCTGACCCTCTCTGGACAATAGGGAGAGGAAATCTGCTGTCATTGCTACTCTGCGCCTTGCCCATAGTGCTAGACAGGGTAGAATGAACACGCCTAGGTCAGGGCTGTCTGTGCAAAGGCTCAGGCCACAGCTGCTCCCTTCTTTACTCCTGGAAAAATACAAATTCCCATCTGCCTTCTGGGGTTAGTCTAGGGCTGGGTGTTATAAAACAGGAGGTGGTATTCATTATTCATGTTATCCTTTCTGGTTCTCTCTTTTCCTCACCACCCCCAGCCCTAAAGGGCTCTGAAAAGGAAGGGCGTAGGAGCAAATAAACAAGAAAAGACCAGCCACTTTGCTGCATCCTGGGCATGCCAACAAAGACTATAAAATGGAGGGTGGTGGATGAGGGATGGGGATGGGATAGAGGACAGCGCAAGGTGAAGAGGGGCCAGGAGAGGAAAGGGGAGGGACCAGGATGAAGAGGGTTGCACCAGCTCTGGCCTACCTGCTGATCCAAATACTCTAGGTTTCTTTGCAAGTGAAGATCTAAAAGTTCGTCCTACCAAGAGGCCCAGAGGCCCCCCACCAGCAACACAAGCAAACAGGAACAAGACAAACAAAAACAACAGAGAAGAAGAGGCAAAGCAGTTAGGTGTTAGTTGGTCAAGGGCGAGGAGTAGCCTCTCTGGGTCCTGAGGGATCCCAGAAAGGGGACTGCCAGGATGGGCAGGAAAAGATGAGCTTGTGGAGAGGCAGCTTGGGTTCGTTTCTCCAGCAGTTCTCCGTAGGACACTCCCCACTAGAAGGGCGGCTGTCTCTCGAATGATGCCCACCTACCCATCTTCCCAAGTCAGGACCACCCTCACTGCCCCTCATCTGGGGGATGCCCAGCCTGCTCAGACTGCTTCCTGGAGTCTTCACTGTCTCAGCTGGGAGTGGAGAGGAAAGGAGGCTGGGACAGGAAGAGGGATCCTGGAATACCACCTCTGTGGTAGGATGGGATAGGAGGATGAAGAACCAACTGGGTGGTGGTCCCTATTGCCCTCACCTGCAGTCTGTGATTTCCACTATCATTTTCCCAGGCTCTTTTTGTGGGGAGTGGGCTCAGAGCTGGACTTCTAGGGTATCTGGGGAAGGGATTTTTTTTTTTATATCGTAAGGAATGCTGGAGCTAATTCTAAGGGAGAAATCTAAAGACTCTAACCTTATCATTTCACAGATAAGGACACTGAAGTCCACAGGAGTGAAGTGACTTGAACAAGGTCACACAGTGGCAAAGTTGCTTCTTTAGGTAAAACATCTGTTCTGGGTACCTGGAAGCCTCAGGAGAGAAAATTCCAGGGAGAGACAGAAGTGGGATGAGCCTAACTGCTATGCCCTTAGAGATCCTCCCTTACTCAATGTCTCCTGGAATGGTATTAGAAAACAGTGGACATTTCTGGAGCAGATAAATCCTAGGGATATACTTCAGGGAGGAACTGAGGACAGGGCTATAATCTTAACAGGGTACCACAGCAGGTTACTTATTCCCTTTGCCCAGGGTCAGCCTAGTCATGGACTGGGAATGCTCTTCTGGTCTCTCCCTGGTCTATGGCCCCCTCTCCCATATCCTGGAGAGGAGCTATCAGTCATGGTAAGATGCCTGGAGTTCAAAATTACTTCAGGCATTTCCCTTGCTCATTCATCCAAGGGTCCAGGGAAGGGTAGGCTATACAGGAGCAGAGTGGGACCTCTGTGCTAACTGATGCCAGGCTCATGTGAGAAGGCGAGCACAGATGATGTCCTGTGGCTACTTTATAAGAGAAAATGAGTCCAGCATCAGGTCCAAGGCATATCTGATCACTGTCCCAACTCAGCCTACAAGGTGGAGGGAAGGGGCAGGTGGGAGGGAAGAAGGGAAAGAGATCCTGAGAAGGGTATGGTAGGAGGGAGGAACGTACCATTTTATCGTGGACAGTGGGAGATGGTGGATAGTTGTAAGGGAATATTCCTGCAGGGACAGGCCGCCGGTCTCCCAGGTAATCATACTGGAAGAAAAAGCAGATGAGGCGGTAAGCTCATCATGATGTGGACTCCCTTTGAAATATGTCTAACTGAGGACATCCTCCCTACTCCCTCCAAGGAGCAGAGCCCATGCAGAAGGGATCATCAGCTGCTCCCTCCCTGACAATGGAGATCAAGTCCTGGAAGAATAAGCAACTCCTTCTCTCCTTTCCCATATGGACAGAAGTAAGAGAATGTGGTTTCTAGCACAGTAAATGGACAGCCATAAGGGCAAGCTCCTTGCTTATGAACAATCCATCAATAAACATTTATTTAATAATTTTATATATAATGCATAATTATATATATTTATTTAATATTTTTAAATTTAATGACTTTATTAATAAACATCTACTATGTGTCAGGCACTGGACTAAGTGTTGAGGATATGAAAAGAAGCAAAAGAAGGTCCCTCCCCTCAAGGATCTTACAATTTAAGGAGCAGAGGGACTGAGGCTGATGGAACGGCAGACAGCTACTCCCCTGTTATGCTGGTTTAGTGTCTCATTGACAGAAAAACCAGAAGAGAGACTTGAAATGATCTGCTCCAGCCCCTTTAACTTGTTTTTATGACCAAGAAGGACAAGGGTTAGGGAAATGAAGCATCTGACCCGGAGCCAGGAGGTTAATGAAGAGAAGAGTTGGTACAAAAAAAAATACTCTACCCTCCTGTGTCTTCACAGATCCCCCCTTCATTCCTCCTGTGTCTCCCCTACAGGTCTTCTCTGGAGGCCTTTGGGGGGGTTCAAAGGGCAGGACTGGAGTTGAGGAGGCTCACCTTGGGGGAGCTGACAGATCTCCTCATTACGTAGGCAGCAGGGTCTGCATAGATGTCCTCACTTCGAGGTGGCAGTCGCTCAAAGCGGGCACTGGGTGACCGAGCAGGGGAGTAGACTCGAGCCCGGCTGTAAGACCCTTGACTAGGTGAGCGGGGCACAGAGTGGGAACGTGGCTGCAGGGAGAGGCGGCGAAGGGAAGCCGAAGCAGCATCCAGTTCATCATAGTAGACGGGCTGCCGGGCAGGGCTGGGGATCCAGACAGTGCCATCCTGACGCCCATAGCCAGGAGGTTCCTTCCACTCCCGGAGCTGGTAGGCATTGCTACCCCCATTTCGGAAGGAGTGACGCTTCTCCTCCAAGGTCCAGGGAGGGCTGATCCGATCATAGGCTGGCATTGAGCAGATACTGTCTGGGCGTACCCCAGGAGGGTAGTACTGGTAATCGTCTGGGTACTGAGGGGAGTAAGGGCCATAATAGTCAGGGACTCGGCGGGACACAGGGTAGAACCTGGAGGGGCTAAAAAAAAAAAAAGAGAGGAGATAGAATCACAAATCCATAGCTTGTTGATGATGTTGAAAGAGACCCCATTAGGGATCATCCAATCCAGTTCTCAACCTGTGAGTCATTCAGCCCTAGGGGTCCACCTAGTTATTTTAAGTCAGGGGTCTCCAAATCCACATGCAAATTCATAAATAAGCAAATATCTCTCTTATAGAATGGATTAATGTCTCCACATATGCTTATTATTATATACATAAAGATTAAGAGTGCTAGAGTGGAAAAATGACTGGTCTTCGAGTCAAGAGAGATGGGTTAAAATCCCGGATCTGGCATGACTTGTATAACCTGGGTCGGGGGGAGATATCAATTCCCTCCGTTGTCAAATGGAGATAATACCCCTTGTCCTACGTCTCTGCCTTGCAGAACTGCTGTAAGAAATGCCCACAGAAAAGTCCAGGATACATTTTCTTTTGTCTGGAACCTATAATTTCATCTGCATAGGGAATTCCCAGTGAGAAACCTCTCCCTCCGCATGCAATCTGCACCTGCCCTGCAATCCTGAGTCTGAGCATTGCCTGGATCACTGAAACAGTCAATGATTTGTCTAGGGATCACACAGCTAACATGTACCAGAAGTGGCTGTATCAGAAGTGGATGTATCAGAAGTGGGGTTAGAGGATATCTGTACTCAGACATTCTTGAGTCCATGACCATCTTTCTACTTCCTACGCTACAACTGTTGTTGAGTCATTTTCAGTCATGTCTGCCTCTTTGGATTTTATTTGGGTTGGGTTTTTTTGGCAAAGATACTAGAATGGTTTGCCATTTTCTTCTCCAACTCATTTTACAGAGGAGGAAACTGAGGCAAACAGGGTAAAGTGACGTGCCCAGAGTCACATACCTAGAAAGTGTCTAAGGTCAGATTTGAACTCACAAAGATGAGTCTTCCTGAATCCAGGTCCATCACTTTATCCACTGCACCACCTAACCATTATAGCTACCTTCTTATAAATCCAGTATAAGTAAGTTATTCTTTTACAGTTTCCCCAGGGACCAATTCTAGTGTTTATTCATCAACTTCCCTGCCAGAAAGTTCTCTCCTAGGGCTAACTAAAACCCTTCTTGTGTTGATAGAAGGCAGTAGTCTTTAAGAAGATCTATGTGCTTTGGGAGAGTGACTTTGACAGCTTGGTGTAGGATGGATTGGAGAGGGGATAGTACAGCCAGAAGATCTATTTCAGAGGCCATTGGCTGGGTAAGAGATGACAAGGGCCTGAGCTAAGCTAGTAGTCCTGAGTCTTGAGAAGAGGACGAGAGATGCTACTGCTGTAAAACTGACAAAATACTGATTAGACGTGGGAGTGGGGGTAAGGGAGAGAGAAGATTCGAGGATAGCTCCCAGTTTATAAATCTAGGTAAACAGAATAATAGTAGTGCTCTCAACTGAAGCAGCGACATTCAGAGGATGGATGAGTTGGGGGCAGAAAGAAATCAGGAGTTCAGTGGGTGATGATGTGTATCTAGGCTTCAGGAGAGGGATTAAGGCTGGATATATAGTTGTGGGAATCACCAGGTCCTGGAGGGCGGAGCCTACCGCCCCAGACCAAAGTCCACCTTTCTATATCCGGGAACTCAAAGGCAGAGCCAACCAAACCAGCAGGGGTGGTGGGGAACCCTTTCCCAATGCCTCATCCTGCCTCTAGCTTAGATTCCACCACTATCTCCTCTTTCCGATGGTTGTGACCATAGGCCCCCTGAACTTCTGTTTGGGAGAATACATGGCTGCTTACATGGTTTCAAAAGAAGGGAATGACAAACTACCATTCTTCTGAAAAGATGGGGCACCCCAGGTACTCTTTGCCCTGCTACCAGGCCCTGCAAATCCTAGTGACATTGTCATCTGTCCTCCTGCTACCAGACCCCAGAGCCTTTTCATCTGCTCTGTGACTACATTCTCCTATATATGGGGTCTCCTGCAATTAGAATGTCAACTGTCAGCAGAGAGGCAATCTCGATTTTCTGTTTATATTCCCAGCACGAAGAGCTTGACGCTTAGCAAGCACACGACGTTTTTGCACACTATCATCTTAGAAGAGATGATAATTGAGCCAGCGAGATCAACAAAAAAAAAAAAAAGAGGGTAAGCGATCTCTGAGGCATTTCCCAACTCCAAAGTCATAATCTTATGAATGTACCGCCTCACTTCACAGATGAGGAAACTGAGGCTCGAAAAATTCAGACCCCCCAGGGTCACAAAGTCAGTAAGGGGTGGTGCTGGGCCGGGAAATTCAAGTCCTCCAGCCCTGGGCCAACAGTCTATGACACCACACTGCGGGGTGTTTCTCCACTTCCACCACTGCTCCCCCATCCTTCCTTCCCTCTACCCATTCCATATCCTCCAGTTTAGCAGTCAGGAGTAATAGCAATAATAGCTAGCATTTATATAGTTCTTTAAAATGTGCAAAACACATCACATTATTATCTCATGGATGGGTGTCAGGAGGTACGACTATCACCCCATTTTACAGATGAGGAAACTGGGGCAGACAGGGTCACACAGCCAGTGTCAGAATGCATTTGAACGCAGGTCTTTTTGACTCCAGCTCTGGCACTCTGTCTACTATACCACCTAGTTGTCCTTCTATCACAACCAACAAAACATCCAACGGGTGCTAGCCTTACACATAGGGGGGTTAGTGGCATGTGGAATATGGTACAGAGCATGGGATCTGGTTCTAGTTTGGAATAACAGCTCTACTTTTTACCACCATGTGGACCTCAGTCTCTTCATCTGTAAAATGAGGGGATATAACTAGATAGCCCCCAAAGTTCCTTTTAGATCCAAATTTATGACTCTATTTCGGGAGCCAGGGAAGGACATCCTCCCTTCCCTCTATCCTTCCCCTACATAGAAAAGCAATACTTCTCACATCCTCACTCAGCTCGTTGCTGCCTAAAATCCTGTTCTTCAAGTTACAATTTTCTAGCTTCTTTTTAAATGAAAAGTCAGCCTCCCCAGAACATGCAAAACATTTTTTCATTTATACCTCAGTATAAATGGCAGCAAATCCCAGGACTTGCATTAGAATGGAAATATCTCTAGGCAGGGTCTAGGCAGAGGTCTTCTCTGAAAAGGTTATTCAGAACTACTGGATGCCAGACAAAGGGTCAAACAACCAGGTGCTTGTGAAACCATCACTTGCTCTCTCTTAGGCCTGTTCAGGAAAATGGTCCTGAGTAGGGTCAGAGGAGCAAAGACTTAGAGCTAGAATAAACTTCAGAGATTTCTCATTTTACAGATGAGGAAACTGAGGTCTTGACTTGACTTGCTCAGGGTCATATAGGTTGTAGAACAGAATCAGAGAATCCTAGATTTGGAGTTGGAAGTATATCTAGTATAACTTAGAGGTCATATGTCCAGCATAATTCCTCCCCCACCCCCCTTTTCTTTTTAGAGATGAAGAAAATGATGTTCAAGGTAAGAGTGATATAGGTAATAAGTTTAACAGAACCAAGATATTCCTAGTGCCACTCCCTTAGGGAGAGACCATCAGGGATAGGAATGAAAACTTCAAAGATAAGGAGATGAGGGGGTGGAATATGTCTGGGCAGAGCTGGTGGGGCCAACAAACCTATTTTACTCAATAACACAGATGTGTTCCCAAAAAGACACTAATGGGCACCCTGCCAACCCTTTCCCCAAGCCTTCCCACTCCAGCCAGGTCTTACCTCCTAAGATCCTCAGGTGGCGGTGCTCCCCGACGTAGGTTCACCCATTGCTGTAGCTGGTTCATGGAGCTCTTGCGCTGAGCAATCTTGTCTAGGTTGGTTCGGGGTGGGAAGCTCCGGCGGTGCCCAATGCTCTCCCCATCCTGGGGTGGAAAAGCAGTGCTTCCTGGCCTGCTGGGTGAACTGTATTGCCAGCCATTGGGTTGGGTCCCTCGATCGCCACCGGGAGACACTCGTGGGGCTTCTGGGTAGGGGCTGCCTGGTTCTAATGCTGGTTCTGATCCAGTTGGGACACCATTGGCTTTCAACAAAGGTTCTTTTTTGACTTCTGGTTGCTCCAGCTTCCGCTCTGTCTTCTCACAGCCTCGACCATCTCCTTCCCCTCGTGTCTTGGACTCTGGCTCCGGTTTGGGGATGCTATTTCGGGGTTGATGGTGATGATGGTGGAGTTTGCTGGGTGGGATATTCTCTGAATCTGGCTTCTCAAGGTTGCGGGAGGCTGAAGGTGTGCCTGTCAGTAGATCCAGCCCCTTCCCAGTGCTGAAGCAGGGTTAGGAAAGGAAAGAAAGGTGGGGAAGAAGGAACCAATGAAAACAGAAAGGCCCAAGGTAGTAGGATTTAGGCTTCCTGGAGTCTACCCCGCTCTTGCTTTGCTCCAGCCACATGGGCCCATATAAGCCACATGGAAAGTCCTTGCCAAGCTCTCTCTATCCCAGGGGATCTTAAGCTTTTTAATGTATATCCTAGACCCCTTTGGCAGCCTGGGGAAGCCTAGGAGCCCCTTCTCAGATGAATGTTTTTAAACAATTAAAGGAAATGCTAATTATCAGTTAGAGGTTCTTGAAAATAAAGATGAATTTTTTTTTCATCCAAGATCCTTTGAAATCTGTCCATGGGCCTCAGGTTAAACACATCAGCTCTAGCACAGGTCTCCTCTTTCTCCTCTCCTCCCTTTTCTTCTCTTCTCTTTTCTTCTCTGCCAGCCCATGTTCCTCCCACCTTTTAAAACATAGATATAAAAAAGGCTCTGCCTCCACATTATGCCCAGTTGTATATCACTGCTTGTTACATTCAAGTATATGTGCTTGTTGGTGTCCTCCTCTGCAAGTGGCTCAAAGTCTCTTAACCTCTTGGACAGGAAGCTCCCTGAGGAGGATGGCTACGTCTCCCCCTCTGACCCCAAAAGAAACTTTTCCCTATCAGACTGGGAGTTCTCCAAGTCACAGTGCTTGTTCTATCAGACTAGGAACTCCCTGAGGCTAGTAATGTTCATCCCCCTCTCCGTGAAGTCTGTATAGCCCCCATTAGGATCAGGGAAGAAATTGCCTCCAACGCTCTCTCCTAATTTTATTAGTATGGTAGATGTGAAATGACTCTTTTGCATTTGCATCCCCAGCCCTTAGCAGAGGGTTTGGCATACGGTAAGCACTTAAATATTCATTCATTCATTCACCAGCTCCCAGAGGCCAGTGGCTGTCTCTTCCATCAGATGGGGACTTGCCTCCAGCACCAAGACTTGACTATCTTCCTGAAGACCTATATCCAGTGATTAGTACAGGCAGGGGCTCTGCCCGGAGGCTGAGTTCAATTGATTTGCTTATTTCAGGATCTACAGGCCTCTGGTCAGACCCTGTTAGACGTGCTGTTCAGTCCCAGACTCTACCAACTTGGAGAGATGGGAAGCTGGTGAAGACATCAAAGGCTATTGGGTCAAATCACTAGAATTAGTTGATATGAAGAGAAGGAGAGGGAATAGGACCTGCTGAAATGGAGAGGGACAACCATCTCTATTGGATCAGAGGAAGTATGGCTGCATGGCAGCAACAAAATGAATGAATGAAAATAACCTAAATAAAACGTCCTGAATGTCATTTATAGGACATTAGACAGTGACTAAGAAATTCATTCCCTCCATTTCTAGTATATAAATCCCTCCTCTTTCTCTGTGCTCATGCAGACACTATTCCTGTATAGGTCCTCAACACCTCTTGCTAGGACAATCAACACTTATAAAGTTTCTACTATGTGCCAGGCACTATGCCAAGTGCTAGGGATACAAAAAGAGGCAAAAGAGTGTCCCTGCCAGAGAGTTCACAACTAATGGAAGAGAAAAAAATGAACAAATACACACACATACACACACACACACATTACACATATAAAAACAAACTATATACAGGATAAGTTGGAAATAATTAACAGAGAGAAGACACTAGAATTAAGAGGTGTTGAGGAATCCTGTGTAAGATGGGATTTTAGTTGGTAAGTAAAGGAAGACTTGGAAGTCAGTAATGAGACTAGAGGAGGGAGAGCATTCCAGGCATGGGGAATAACCAGAGAAAATGCCCAGGACTGAGAGATGTAAGGTGTGAGAAGACTGGAAAAGTAGGAGGGTGCTAGGTGATGAAGGGCTTTGAATGACAAACAGAGGACTATTACAGTTGGTCTCCCTGCCTCAAGTCTCTCCTCGTTTCAGTTCATCCCACCATCCATTGCCAAAGAGTTATTCCTAAAGTGTAGATCTGACCTTGTCAATCCCCTGCTCAGTGAACTGAAGTGGCTTCCTCTTACCTCTAGGATCAAATATAAGTTTCCCCATTTGGCTTTTAAAGCACTTCATAACTTGGTCTCTTCTTTGTTTTCCAGTAAATACAGCGTATATCTTACTCACTTCCACTAACTCTGTGATCTAACTATACTGACCTCCTTGCAGGCACCTGAACGTGATACTCCTTTTCCACTTGAGTTCATATCTATCTTGTTTGTATATATGTGGGTATGTTTGTGTGTGTGTGTGTGTGTGTGTGTGTGTGTGTGTGTGTGTGTGTTTTGCCTTCCTCATCAGGATATGAGCTTCCTGAAGGCAAGGACTGTTCTTGTTTAGGACACTGTAAGTACCTAATAGGTACTTGTTGAAAGACTATCCCTTGAGAAGTAGGTTCTCCCCTTCAATGCTAGGTCAACAGTAGTGGAGGTAGGCAGATAGGTAAAATGGTCTTTAGAGACTTCACTGGAAGTAGCATTGGAAAGGTCAGGGGGATGAGACTGGAGAGGATTGTGAGTATCTTTTCTTCCTTGACACCTTCCCACCATCCCTCTCTCCTCCTCCAAAAAGGGTTTAGCCCAGTGGTGCTTACTTGTGGCGAACAGCTTGAGGGGCTGACCTCTGAGCTGGGGGAATCTGTACCCGGGCTGCCTCACCCATGGCCTGGATCCAGGAGTCCTGCTCCTCAGGGCTTTCGGCACTGAAGAAGTAGGTGCGGACCCCAGCATGCTCAGCCTGTGGGGAGAGGCAGTTCGTGGGATCAGCCCTGGCCTCTCCTGCCCAGCACACCATCACCTGCAAAGAGAAGAGATCAAAGCCCACCAAACAGGCAGGCCAGGGCATCATTCCTGGGCCACTCTCCTCCTACTTGGTGCTCAGGGTCAATGATGGGGGGCTGGGGTGGGGGAAAAACACTCAGAGCTATCCCAGATACTCCAACCAAGATCCAGGTACTCATGTCAGTGTGCCTACCTGCTCCAGAGGGAGCTGTAGCAGTCACACCACAGGCAGGATAATTAAGCATGCCCATATCCCCCACTTTCCTTTTGATTCCTTATTTTACTCTAAGGACAATCACCCTGGATTTGAGGGAGATTCCATTGCCAGGCACCTACAAGTCTGTCCCTTGGTTTTCCACCTAAGAAACTGGCACCATTTCTCCAGTGGGGGGCTGGGGTGAAGGGAAGACAGCCAAGCCTCTATATTCACAGGCATGCAAGGGGGCATGCACTGTTATATGGGTGGGACATACTACCTAGTCGGTGGCCACAGGCGGGCACAGCGTGCGGGAACCTGGAGGAGAGCTCCTGTCCAGAGGAGGGGGATCCTCACACGATGAGAAGAAGGAGAGATAGAGAACAGGTCAACCAACCACCACAGGGAAGGAGAAGAGAAACAGTAGAAGGGTGGATTTAGAGAAGGAGCAAGGAGTAGGGAAGGGAAGGAGGTAGCAGAGTGGCCAAAGAACAACCAGAGGGGAGAAGAGACAGTAAGGAGGAGGAGAGAGAAAAGGAGCAAAAGGAGGACAGAAAAGGGGGCAGAAGGGCCGGGAGAGGGAGTCAGCCACAATCCTATTTTCTTTTAAGGTAGCACAAATCTCTTTGCCCATTGGTGCCCACTATCCCCTGCTGAATAGAGAAGCTGGCACCAAAAGTGTTGGGACTGGGAATTAGAGCATGGAACATGGAATCTTGAGCTGGCTCTGCCTATAATCCCTTTATTAACGGTCAGAGTTAACTTACAGGGATTAGCACAGTACCTAACACATACTCAGCTTCTTGAGCTGAATTATTGAATCAGACTAGGAACTCTCTGAGGGCTGAGACTGTACCTTCCCCAACAGACTATGGGAGTTTCCTGAGGGTCTTCCCCTGGGATCTAGTCACCTTTTAAGACTGACTCTCAAAAACAGAGTTGCTGTGACCAAGAGTTGAACCATGACCAGTTCAACCAAGAACAGAACCCTAAACAGGCACCGTGGAGGAAGAAATATGGGAAAACACCTGGAGGCAGAAAGATGGGAAACTATCTGGAGGCTAGGGGAAGGAAAGACTAAAGGAATGAATTCATTAATTCAACAAACATTTATGTCTTAGATGTGGAGTTCTCTTGGAAGACACAAGAGGGAAAGAGAAATGGGTGCCATTGTAGAATTAAGTCACTAACGCTAGAGATAGAATGAGTCTATGTCAAACAAGTAGTGGATGCATTCAAAGCAAAAAGAATTTCAGAGGAAAGGACCCTGGGGGGTGGGGGAGAAGTCTGAAGACTTCTGTTTGAACCCTGGTTCTGTCACTTTGCCTACTCAAAAACTCTGAGCTAGGAGGAATATCGGAAAGCCTCTTGTCAAACTCATTTTCTACCTTTGTGACTTTGGGTAGGTCGATTCAATTTAGTTCAAATCACATATTTATTTGGCACCTACTTTGGGCGGGCACCTACTATGGGCAGGCACTTTCCCTTTCTGGGTCTCAGTTTCTATATCTGTAAAATGAGGGGAGTAGATTGGATAATCTCTAAGATCTTTTCTAGTTTTAATATTCTACGATTCCCATTGACTGCCTTCTCAGTAGGTAGAGGAGAAGCTGGAGAAGAGAGAATTTGGAACTCAAAATTGGGGGAAAAAAAGGGTTAAAAATAAAAAAAATATTTAAATCATTTTATGATTTAGAGTGGGACCTGGGAAGACAGAAGATAAGAGATCAGGGTTTAGAGCAGGGGTTCTTTTACTTGAGGTCTGTGATATGGTTTTAAAAAAAATAAACTTTCAATAACTATATATTAACATAATTGGCTTCTTTTGTAATACTATGTATTTTATTTTATACATTTAAAAATATTATTCAGAGAAGGGGTCCATAAGTTTCACTGGACTGTCAAAGGGATCCATGACCTCCCCCAAAAGGAAGAAACCCTCATTTAGAAAGACGATGAAGATTGGAGGGGCCTGGGAAAAAATGGTTAGGGAATATGACTGAAAAAAACTCCCCAAATGGAGAGCGATGCCATAGAAGTCCAAAGACCACCTCAACTCCCTAGGGTTTTCTCCGTTGGCCAGGAAGAGATTAGCATACTCAGCACAGCATCAGACAAGAGTAGACCCTGACGCTGCATTATTAAGGATCCAAGAGTTCCCCTGGTGGCCACTGCTGCACAAGCCTCCTCTCTGTCTCGGTTCTCCTCCCCTCCCTGGGAGAAGGGTCAGTGAATAGGCAGGCACAGACAGGACCCTTTACAGGCCAATGAGCTGAGCTCTCTCTGAATTGGGCTTTAAAGAGGCCAAGGATGGGGGGAGGAAAGAAAAGAGATGAAAGGATCTGGGGCTTATGGCACCAATCTGTCAGTCAATCAATATTTCTCAAACATCTGCTGTCTCCAGCCAACGCCACTAGGCCTAGATTGTGTGCTCGTGTACCCGAACAGGTTTGGTGGGGAGGGTGAGACAGTCTGCTCATGTGTGTACAAGTGTGTCTGTGAGGGTGTGTGTCTGTGTACATCAGGACAGTTTGTTTTTGGTTAAACAGCACGTTCCCTTTTCCCCAGCCAGATCCAGGGCTCCCTGGAGTCAGGGCTCTATTAATTGTTCTTTCTGTTCACACCCCCAAAACACACACACACAACCCCAGGAGACTAGAAACTAATTATGTAGCATTAAATAATTCCCTCCCTCCTGCCTAGTACTTGCCTACACAGCGCCCATCTCTTTCTGCAACCAAGTGGGCACTAATTCAGGGACAGAACAGGTGAAGAATTTAAAAAGCTCAGAGTCTATGCACTGGGCATCTCTTCCTAGGGCCTGCCACTATCTCCGTGGAAGGGCCTGGTTGTCCAAAGGTTAGTGTTACAGCTTTGGCTTCTTTGTATTCTATAGAGAACCAGGGATCAGAGAGAAAGAGATCTAATAGTTTCATCAGGAACACCTGGGAGGCAAGAGAGGAAGGTGCAAGGTACCTCAGGTGAACAAGGACTGTTCAGTAAAAATCTCTCTATTATAATGAAATTCACTTCCCACTTTCACTAAAAAACAGACAACAAGGTCCTTGGTATTGAAGGACCCCAGGGACTACCTTGTGGCCTTAGAGAAGAGTCTTTACCTCTCTGGGTCTCAATTTCCTCAACTGTAAAATGAGGGATTTGGACTAGAATTACCTCAAAGGTCCCTTCCAGTGCAAACCTTCTGTGAATCTCTGAACAAGGTCCTGTTCTGCCTGGCCCCAGAGGGTGGAGCCAAGATGAATAGATGAAAGTTACAAAGGGGAAAATTACAATTCATAAAACTTCCTCTGGGGGTTTTCTAACAATGGAATGGGGTAGGGGGTCCCTTTTATCATTGCAGGAGGCTGAAAGATTACCTATAGACCGAAAGGGGAAACCTATCTAGATATAGGCTGGGTTGGTGACCTCATTCCAGCTCCATGATTCTGGATGACCTGAGACTGAGAAGGGGACTTTTCAAAGGGGAACTCAGGGTACCATAAGTTTCACAACAACTCCAAAAACTCACAGCACAAATGCTAGAAGGGAATCCTTAGGCTCTGGGAGTTGGAGAGCAGACCATGCCAGGCTAAGTCCCACTACTATCCTGGCAAGAGAGTATGCTTTGGTTGGGTTGGTCATCTCTTTACCTGGTACACAGCTGGGTTCTGAGAGTCTTAGGATCCCACATCAACACCACCAGGAAAACTGGGAAGTATATAAATATATACCAGGGAGAAAAGGGCACAGGGAGGGATGACTTCACAGGGCAGGACTGGAAAATCTCCATGGAAGACCTGTCCCCCAGGTCAGACTAACAGTACTCCCTCCTCTCAACTACCACCTCTCAGAAACCTGAAGGTTTGTTGATGCATCCATATCTCAAAGGATTCTGGGATGAGTTCCACACCAAGAGGACAGCCTTCTTGGAGAAGGTGGAGCCTCTGCCACATCATTCTAGCCCTAAAATACCTTTCATAGTGTTCTGGGTCAGTGCCAAGAGAGCCTTCCTCTAAGAGGACTGGTAAAGGAAAGTCACCTTTTCCCTTCTCAGATCCAATAGTGTAAAATACCAAAAGCACTGGTTTTGAAGTCAGGGGACCTGGGCTGAAATCCCAGCTCTTCTATTCACTAAGACCTTGGACTTCAGTTTCCTTTTCTATAAATGAGATGGTGGGGCTAGCAGGCCTCTGTCTTTCCAGCTCTAAATTCTATAAGAGAGAGTTGACTTCTCACACTGCACCACTCTGAGAAGACCTGATTTGAGAGCTAGGAAGACAAGAGAGCAGGAGGTAGGTAGGATGGCCTGTGCCCAGCCAGGGTGGCCCACTGACCTTAAAGGTATATTTTCTGCTGATGTTATCCGAGGGCTGCACAGCCCCTACTCGGAAGCTCAAGAGTGGGATGCTTCCCAAGATGCTCTCCTCCTTCTCATCTGTAGGAGAAAGAATGATTGGGAGAGGGAGATGAGGCAGGGTTGGGGAGAGGGGACCCCTGGTAGGGGCCTCTGCTACTCTGTATGCCCTCAGGTCCCTGGCTAGTAGTAAGGACTCTAGCTCCGATTCACACCCCATCATTGCCCCCACCTCCCAGCTTCCAGCACTGCCTCTTGTCTCTTTCTCTCCTCCCATTGGGGATCCAGGTTCACAATGCCCAATGTTGAATTATTCATCCTGGCTCACAGAGGAGCCCTTTGGATTAGACAGTCCAGACCCCAGCTGCCAGCCAGAGGTAAGGCTGGATAAGCCAAATAGGGGTGGGGTAGAGGAAAGCAGGGCCATGGAGACAAAGCATTTGTGGCCCCAGGCTAGTTTTTAAAAAATAGGCCCTTCTGTGTGTTATTGGCTACTGGTCAAAAGGTTTCGAGCTTTTACTATATAAAAATTGATCTATCACAAATTAAAAATCTTCAGGGCTGTGGAAAAAGGAATATTCTTAGATTAAAAGTGCATACGTTGATAAAAGGCCATATTAAAAGAAAAGCAACCCCCACTGCAGCCCTCTGCCTACAGTTGCTCAGCAGGCCTCTCCTTAGTTTGCCTCAGCCCTACCCCTTCCTACCACTTTCTCATTTCATCCTCTGGGCTGCAAAGACTTCCAGCCAATTTTAATTTCAGGCTCCAAGGGAAAAAAACAAAACACTTTTAAGGGTTAGAGTTGCTTCTAGCCCAGAGGCTGGTGCTATTTTCGTTCAGGTCCTTTAGCTCACAAAGCAATGGGTCTTAATATGTCTTCAGCTCCCTGGAAGAAAAGGTCACTATTTTCCTTCCAGTTCTAGTACCCTAAACTCTGGAAGGCTTTGGCTGTGGCCACATTATCTGGGACCTGGAGGCCTAGTTATCAGCAGGGAGATTAGCTGGGCCTTTTACCAAATGCTCTAAGGAGGCCCCCATGTTAGTCTCTTCTGAAAGTGTGGACAAGAGTGTTCACAAAGCATTCCCTAAAAGCAGTATTCTACCAAATATTTCACTTCCCTTTCCCCTCTGGAGACTTTCTTGGGGTTCCCCATTTCCTGCCAGCTGGGGTTATGCCCTTGCAGACCATTCCCATTCTAAGCCCTGTACTTCCCTAGGACAGAGCCCACCTACCACCCCCCCCCCTTCACTCTAACTTCACCCCACATTGAGCTGAAACCATAGTAGCCTGGGGTGTAGGGATACCTGGAAGAGGGTGGAGGTGTCACTGGGTACAGAGTTTGTTTGCCAAAGTTAATGATTCACTGGGTAGCTCCCAGGAAAAACAGAAAGACAGGTGTCTGGCATCCCCAAATGGGAGAAATAATGATCTTTCTGGCTTCAGAGAGGCTTTACTCTGGGTCTAACTCATATTTGTGCCATATTCCCCTGAATTTCATCATTCAGAGAGTACTAGTTCTTCATCTTGTTCCCTTCTTGGGAGGGAAATATATAATGAAAGTAAAAAACAACCCAGTCACTGCTGGTGAGACACCCCAGAATGATCTTTGGTCACTTGGGATGGGTGGTAGGGTTCAAGCCAAGCTGTCTAATATGATTACTGCCCAAGGTCATCAGACACAGATCCTGTATAAAGCTGTGTTCCTCAAGTGTCTAGAGCAGGAGTGGGGAATCTGGGACCTTGAGGAAACATGTACCCTCTAGGTCTTCAAGTGTAGTCCTTTGAATCCAAATATCACAGAACTAATTCCCTTAATAAAAGGATTTGTCCTGTAAAACTTGGAGTCAGTCAAAAGGCTGCACCCAAAGACCTAGAAGGCCATATGTGGCCTCAAGGCTGCAAGTTCCCCACTCCTGGTCTAGAGGCTATTACTGAAAATTAAATTAGGCATTTTAAAATAAAAGAATACATTTGGTATTATTTTATAAATATATGATATGTAATACAAAATAAAATTATACATTTTTATATATGTATTTTGTTCTGAATGACCATTTCCTAAACAAAATATTCATATAAGTCTATTGAAATGGCACTGACAGTCAATATAAGAACTGATTGGAGGCGAAACTTTAGAGTCTTTAGATTTTCATTTTCCCTCTCCAGTTAATTTAATGTTATGAATTTATTGAGTTTAGGAAAAGGGTCAAAATTTCATGAGTCTCAGGAAAGAAGAATTACTTCCTCTGTTAAAGGCGTATGTGTTCTTCCACTCCTCCCTTCCTTTCCCCTGTCATTTCCCACTTATAAATTTAAAATATGAAAATTTATTATGATTGTATTATATTTATCTAAATACCTTCATATTTGGGGACATAATATTCATTCCTGCTTTGGAGGAACTCAAACTTAAAACAAATTATAACTACTACAATATAGAGTAACTTCCTTCTGAGATAGCCTCCCATAAACAATGTAAATATTATGTGTGTGCCCAGTAATGTTCATGGGGTCTCTCCCACTAGAATGTGAGCTCCTTCAGGGCAGAGATGGTTTTTTGTTTTTGTTTGGTCTTACTTTGGAGCCCTAGTACTTAGCACAGAATCTGGCATACAATCAGTGCTTAATCAATGCTCGTTGACTAATTCTTCCCCACACTCCAATTTGTATAGTTTTGGGAAATGCTTACCTGTATACAAGTTGTCCCCCGCTCCCTTCCCCAAATATAAGCTCTCTGAGGATAAGAATTGTTTCCTTCTGGGTTTTATATCCATAGCTCCTAGCACAGTTCCTGGCCTGTAAAAGTCTATTCAATAAATGTCAGTTGAATTCACTGAATCGTGTTGCTATGGGGAGTTTTGATAACTAACTGCCCAGTTTCCAGAGTCTCTAGAAGGAAGTGAAAGGGAGGGCAGGACGTTCTGGAGGTCCCTCTGAAGTCTGACTGTAGCACCTTCCATTCGATTTAGCTCCTCCTCCTTCTTTCTTCTGCCCCACCCTTAGTGTCTTCTCCCAATGCTACCCTGCACTTTCCCCAAACCAGTCAACAAGCACTTACTAAGGGCCTGCTATGTGTAAGGCACTGTGCTGTGCTGCTGTCACTGCTGTTCATCCTGCATTTGCAAAGGGGATCAATGATATCATGGGGCGGTGTGATTTGTGAGTGAATTGGATTTAAAGGAGGCATGAAGTTGTCGTCAGCCTCAGTCTCCTTTCCAGGGTCATCAAAGTTCAGTGGCAGGACAAAGGTCAGGATGACTGGTGATGGCCTAGGATGCAGTGAATGACTTTGGCATCTTTAAAGACTGAAACACATAGTGCGTGTATGTGCATGTGCATGTGTGTGTGAGTGCGTGTCTGTGTGTGTGTATGTGTGTGCGAGTGTGTGTGTGTGTGTGTGTGTGTGTGTGTGTGTTCAGCTCTGCTCAGAAAGTGGGGCTGGGCAGAGAAAGTATGGGAGGTCCTCCTGGGGCTCTGGGGCTGTCCCTTCTCTGGGGGTGAGGGGAATACAAACTCACCTTTGTAGTAGAAGAGACATCGATCCACCAGGACAAACCAGCGTTTATTCCATTGCTTCACCCCAGAGCTGGCCTGAAGAACACACAGAGAAACAGACTGCTCTCAACATGGTACAGCAGAGAGGACCCGAAGGAGACAGGAGGCCTAGGTTCTAGACACTAACACGCTATGGGACCTTTGGGGAAAATCACAACCTCTCAGGTCACTCAGAGGATAAATGAGAAAGGAGGTCACTCAGTCGGTCAATAAACATTTATTAGCTGTCTAGTATGAACCAAGAGCTAGGGATATAGATAAAGCACTCAAGTAGCTCATAGTCCAACAGGAGGGACCACAAGCAAATGTCTATATACAAACAAATTGTGTACAGGATATATTCCCAGAGGGAAGACATTAGAATTCAAGGGGATCTTTCTGTAGAAGATGGGACCTTTACTTTATCTAGTTCTTGAATGAAGCTAGGGAAGCCAGGAAGTCAAGCAAGATGAGGAAGGAGAAGATTCTAGGTATGGGGCAAATGCCCAGACACCAGAGGTGGAGTGTGCCTTGTTGGAGGAAGAGTAAGAAGACTGGTATCACTGTCCATGGTGGCTAATCAGAACACCAGGTGAAGTAGGGTAGAGCGAAATGAAGATAGAGCCAGGACAGAACCCTGGGGCCACCCACAGTCTCTGCAGAGGTACAAGAAGGATAGAAGGGTGTCCCAGGGAGCACTGAGGAAAGGTACCTGTTTGAAGAGCCAGCCACTCTTCGTGACAGCAGCATTGGGGTTTCGCTTCATAGAGTTGGAACGTTTGCCAAAGGCTATAGCTTTGCGGGAAATTCGAGGTGCCTTGGAGGAAGAAAGGGAGGAGAACTCAACTCTGCTCACCACATCTCTTACCTCCTTGCCAAGTCTCCCAAGATGGCTGCCTCTGCTTGGAGGTGCTGATCCTCCCTCCCTTCCTCCCTCTCCCTCTCCTTTCCTCTCTCCCTTTTTGTCCCTCTCTCCCTCCCTCCTCCCTTTTTGTCCCTCTCTCCCTCCTCCAACCCCCAAACCCTCACAGCATCCAGAGCCTAAGACTAGGAAGGAGTCAGATCTAAGTTCTGGTCCCAGTTCCACCACTAAACAGTCCAGTAACTTTAGACAAATCACTTAGCCTCTCTTTCCTTAAAAGCCCAGGAAAGTTCCCTCGTGTATACTTTGAGGGTGATCTGTGTTTCAGCTTTAATTATTTTGGCTGCTGAAGTCAAAGGAACTGTCTGTACCTGTTTCATCGTTTCTTCTTGGTAGGAAAACACCTCAGATAGCAAGTGATTTGCATAGTAATATGGCCCTCACCCCACCTCCTATGCCATCAGAAGAGTTCCCGATTGGTTGAATAAGCCTATGGAATGTGCTGGATCCAGAGGGCCCTGGTGGATGAATCCTACCCTCCACTCCCTTCACCCCCACCCCAAAATAAGCCTAGGGGCATTCTGTAAGGAAAGATATGGTTCTTGTCTCTGGGCCAGGAGGGAGCAGATGCTCTAGGCAGAGAGAATCTTAATCACGCTCCGCCAGGAACTGAGTATGTAGCCAGACAGAATCGCTAAATACATGAGGGCCCACCTGGGCTAGGACCAGAGAGACTTTTTAAATTCTCATTTCCAGTGACCTTATCCTAGTATGCTATTTCTAAATTATAATTTTCTTCTCTGTAAAGAGGCCCTAGAAAAATATATTCTTGTGGTGTATGGAGAGTATAGCAGCTGGTATAAGAAAAGAGTGCATGCTTACACCAGGTAGTAAGAGGCAGGGGCAATGGCAAAAGGGGATGGGACAAGGTAGCTAGGACCCAAGAATCCATGAAGGATCCAGATCAAGAAAAGCCCAGGAAGTCTAGTGTCTAAGGTTGGGATTAGAGATCTAGGCAAATTTCAAAAGTAGCAAAGGAGAGGATTGTAGGGGATGAGTGCAAAGATTTCTTGGACTGGTTTAATCAAGATGATGCTCTTTTAAAAAGCACTGAACTTGAGAATGCCCAACTTGGGAGTTGCAAGATCTGAATTTGAATCCATGGTGTAGCCTAGGTAAGTCATCTAACCTCCCTGGGGCTCAGTTTCCTTATCTGGAAAGTGAGAGAGTTGAATTAAATGGCGTTTAAGGTCTCATCCAATTCTGGATATTTCAATCCTATAAGATACTGGGATTCCAAGGAAGTCCAATGGAATACAAAGCCCTGGATGGAAAACTTTATCAGGACTAGTTTTCTCATCCTTAAAATGGGGATAAGTATACTTGTGACACTTCCTTCACAACGTTATTATGAGCATTAAAGAAAGTAATAGAAAAAAGTGCTTAGAATATTTTTTCTTTTTAAATTACACAAAATGCAGACCTTTCAGGGATTTTAGAACACTGGGAGGAGGTCTCAGGAAAGAGAGGTCATCTGGATCCTTCTAATAGCTCAGGGTCGGGGCTAACTGTTTAGTTAGATGGACTGGTTTCCTTGGCTTAACTAGAATCTCCCCAGTCTCTGCCTGGGACCCTAGGGGAAAGACTTACCTTGACACTGGGCCGATCTGGGGGGACCTCAGACACCATGTTGTTGTTGGCTGTGTCACTGGGGGTGGTTGTCGGGCGCTTTCCACCAGTTTTACTGGACATGTCCGAGGCAGATCTGAGTCCCAAGTTAGATAGCAAGAGAAGGGGGAAATTGTTACAGTTAAGAAGTAACACTTGCCCCACTTGTTCCTTTTCCTGTCTCCCTGTGTTCTCCTAATTGGGCCAAGATCAACAGAAAATTGGTACTTTGAACCTCCCCCGCTACTTCTTTGCAAAGATAGGGAATTATGAGGATAGAACATTGTATACACTATCCCCCAAAATTATGTGTCAGTTTTGCTGAACTCTTTCCCCCTCTTTTTTATACTTTAACCTTAGTTATAAGGCAAAGTGCTGAGGAAGGGAGAGGGAATGTTGGGAAATGTAGGTGAATAAAAACAAAAGGTATCAACAAAATGTTATGTTGAAAAATGAAAGTAAAATCACTTCCTAGTGATCAAGGGATCATCTTATCCTGGGGAAGATTACATTCCAATTATCCCCAGAATTCTATTCCCTCCTTTTCTGAAAAATTAGCAGCAGCTCCATTCATTGACTCCGCCCCCACAAGGCGCTTCAGGACATCCAACAGCTCCTTCTAGTCTGAAAGTCAGAGTTGATCATGAGAACTGTGTCTTTTAATTGTCTATGATTTCTACCTGATTTCCTATTTGAGTTCTTAACTCAGTTCTCATTATTAGGACTGTGATTATTTATTCCTTGTTCTAGAAGAGGACCATGTCATCAGGGAGGGGATGCCATGAATTGCAAGTGAATTGGATTTAAGGGAGGAAGGGCTGCGAAAAGTCACCAGCCTCACTTTCTCCTCCAGAGTCATCTGGGTTCAGTGACCAGATAAAGGACAACTGCAGATTACTCTCCATTATTAGGAAAATGATGCTCCAAAACAGCTCTGCCATCCACTCCATGCCTGATCTTGGCCTTGATAATTTTATCCAAGAAGTGATCCTCTCTGACTATGAATCAAACCCCTTTCTGGTCACCAAGACCCATATTAGACCTCTCCCTCAGCCCATACCATCAAAACTAAATCTAATAGATACCTTCAATCACATTTTACTGAACAAACATTAATTGCCCAATGTCTGTTGAAAGTAAGGCATGACTCCTGCCCTTATGGGGCCTAAACTCCAGTAAACTGGTCTAATCTTAGGCAGTTCTGGGGAAAGCAGCAGAAGGTGTCATACTAGAAGTGTTCCCTCAACACTTTTGTATTTAAGAATACCCTAAATACCTTTCTTCCCATCCTGTTTGATGCATAGACAATAGATATTAAGGAAAGAAGTCACAGAAGGTACCAACAGCCTAACAGGCAGCAGAAAAGAAGGCAAGCTTACTTTCTCAGGTCAAATCTTCTGTTTTCTTCTGGGGTCTGGCCGGTCACCGGGTGCAGAAATGTGTTCCGTCTTTCATTGTGGCTGGAAGAGGAAGAGAAATAGACATAGGAAGGTGACAGGAGTAAGAAGAAAAGGTAAATAACACACAGGCTAATGCAGAAAATGGAGCACATGTTTGGAGACTGGTTGGCAGGACAAGAGCTACCTCCCTTCCTCAACTGAGAGGCAGTGTGGCCCAGTGGACAGATCACTGGATCTGCAGTCAAGAAGACTTAGGGTCAAATCCTCAGATATTTAACTTGCTTTGTGACCTTGGGCAGGTCATTTAACCTTTCTGTGCCTCAATTTTCTCATCTAAAATAAAAGGGTTGAACTCTGGCTTTTAAGGCCCTTTCAAGCTCTAAATCTCTGATCCTATAAACTCCTGATAGAGTAAGCAGGTAAGCTGGGGTCTGAAGGAGACCCCAAGCACCTCCAGTCCTAGGAACTCTTCTTCCCGAATCCCCAGAACTCAGGGGAGTTTACCTATGTTGATGTCAGCCTTTCACAGATACCCCTGATTATGGGACTAAAGTGGCTATACTTGACCCCTTCACTACTATTCAGGAAGTGTCTTGGAGAGGAGAACAGAATTGCTTCCAAGATCCAATCTTAAACAAAGTAGGGTTACAGATGGAGCTGAATGTCAGGATGTGAGTCTTCTGTTTCCCGGGACAATTCTTGCCAATTGGTACCCTGAACTCAGGAGGCACTCAATAAGCATCTGATAAATGAATAAACAACCCTGTCCTCTCAGCTCCTCCACCACGCTTCAGTCTCCCCTCTTTAAATGGGGTATGGGATCATCTAATTCCCATTTTGGTACTGAGCAAGGACTCAGTCATACCCCAAACCCAAAGCTCGTGACAAAAAAAATCTCCCTGACCAAGGACTGCTCAATGAGGCCTGAAAGTCTGGGAATTGTCAAGCCCTGGGGTAGAGTGACGGCATAACAGACAGATCTAATTAAGGGATGCTGTGGATGGGGAGGCAATAGGGGTGTTGGGGGGAACGGCTGCCAGGAAGGAGACAGGAGAGGTGATTAACTAGGCACGGGTCTTTGCAGAGACAGATGGGATGGCAACATCACAGTTGCTATTCTTGGAGGCCCCTGTCTGGGCTCCCCTGACCAAGTAAATGTCATAAATGGGTATGCCTGAAAGTAAGATACTGCTGGGTACCAGGTAAAGGTAGAGAGGAGAAGGGTAAGGAAATTCATTCAGACATGAGGACTTGGGTCATCCTGTGTAATGTACACCCCTGAGCAGCCTAGACAGACGGGGAAGGGTCCACTTTATTCTGGCATAGGGAGAGGGTCTGGTGTGACTGCTTAGTGGACTCTTGGTCCCTATCCCCTTCTCTTATTCCTCTCAACATGTACCCATAGAAAGGTACTCACTGTTTTACTTAACAAGCTATAGGGCAATCAATTGCACATAACTTAACAAATGTGGTACATAAACCTAATGCAATATTACTGTGCTGTAAGAAATGACAAATACAATCATACAGAGGATGGTGGGAAGAGATATGAGCTCACGTCAAGTGAAGTCAGCAGAACCAGGAAAACTATATACACAATGGCTGCTCTTTTGCTGTTCAGTCATTTCAGTCCTGTCTGACTCTTCCTGACCCCATTTGGAGTTTTCTTGGCAGAGGTACTGAAGTGGTATGCCATTTCCTTCCCCAGCTCATTTTACAGATGAGGAAACTAAGGCAGAGTTAAGTGACTTGCCCAGGGTCACACAGGTAGTGAGTGTCTGAGACCAGATTTGAACTCAGGAAGACAAGTCTTCCCGACTTCAGGCCTGGCACTCTACCCATTGAGCCACCCTGCTGCCCATATACAATGGCTACAACATGTAAAAATAATAACAAAACAAACTGAATACTGTGAAATGATAAGGACCAAACTGTGGTGCCAAAGAACGCAGATGAAAGGGCGCCTGTGAGGGATTCTTTACAGAGGTAGGGGACACTGCATTTAATATCAGGCATTGTCCAACATGTTAATTTTACTTAACTGTTCTTTCCCTTGCTAAGAGACGACTCTGAGAGGAGGAAGGGATACATTTGGAAATGTGGGGGAAAACAAAAACTATTAATAAAAATGATTATTTTTTTTAAAAGCTATATGGCAATTAGCTCCAAAAGAGAATATGGTTATAGAAACATAGATTTATAATTGGAGGGGACGTCAAAGCAGTCCAATTTCCTCTTTTCACAGATGAAGAGACTGAGACGTAGAGTTTAAGACCCAAGGTGACCCAAGTAGGACACATTAAACTCAGGCCCTCTGATTAAAGCACTTCTAGCTTTGGCGCCTTTATCTCCCAGGAAGGTGACGTATACAAAGGTGTCCAAGAGTAACATACTAACTCCATCAAGATCCCACCCATCCCACCCCAGCCTCACAGACCTCATTTTAGCTGGCAAGACCGGTGAGCCAATACAGATTAGCTGAGTTCTGAAAGCCCTCAATGGGCTTCAGGGCATCCTTTATTCTTACTCTAATTCACCTATCTTTAAGGAACCAAAGTTGGGCCCAACTTCAAAAATAGAAAGGTGAGTAAGGGGGAGGGGTGGAGGTATTGACCTGGATCAAAGAATATAGAAAAAAATATAGGAACTCCTTGAGGTGATAACTATAATCAACCTGGCCTCACCAATTAATAAGGAAATCTAATGAACTTCCCAGTCCAAACCGGGGAACTTGGCAACCAGGAGGCCAGACCTGGCCAACACCTACTGCAATGGATACAGGGTGTGGTCTGGTGATCCAGGATTCATTTTGGGGGCCCCCTATTCCTTAACCCCTCCCTTCCTTTACCCAGCAATGAGTCCCAAATTCTAGCAACACAGAGTACCCTATAGCCAAAGCTGTCTAAGCATCTTCAGGCATCCTCCATCCCAAGAATTACCCCCCATGAACGACTTCTCCTTGTTCCCCCACCTCCAAAAAGAGGAGTCTGTGATAGCAATGGCGCCTAGAAGCCAACTTCTCTATCATTCGCAGCACAAAGTCACACTTAGGGCCAGTTTCCTCTGTCCACGAGTTATCCCCCAGCCCTTCCTGCTCTGCATATTTCCTATGGGTACACACACACACACACGAACATACATCTTTCCTCCATCCTTCCCCAGCAATTCAGGGAAGGACAATTCTCTTCCTCCTCTTGACTTTCCCACCCACCAACTTTCCCAAGTAATGTCCTCTCGTTTGTCCCAGCTACACCGATTCTAGATGAAGTTTCTCCTTCACAGACACTGCAATGCAGCAACCATTGACCTAACTGCTACTCTCTTCCCTGCTTCAGCCCATACAGACCCCCCACCCCCCCTTTCCTAGAGCCCAAATGGGCTGGGCTACCACCTGGGTCAGCCCAGCCCCTTCAGCTTTCCTCCTGTCTGGCCCTCCCTCATACAAAGTGCAGGGAGGGGGAGAGGGCAAGCCCTACCTGACTCTTCGATCAGCACGAAACTTCAACATCTTCCTGGGCAGTTCTGTACCCAAGTCGGCAATCTTAGTTTCACTGGCCCCCTGAGCCTAACATCCCTCCAGGAGGTAAGTTCTCTGGCCACACTCCCTGGTCCACGGTCGCATCCCAGGGCCACGGCAGGGCCACATGGATTCTGCTGATCGTACCCCACCTACCCAGCTCCAACCTCTTGTTGGGGAGTAGGGTGGGGTTCTTTCCCTTAGTGGAGAAAAGGGGTATTCTATTGGGCCTGCTGCTTTTTCAGCATTCTGCTTAAATGCCTGAAGGTTGGAGGCATGCGGGAGGAACACCAAGAGCAAAGAGGATCTCACCATCCCAGTTCAGGTCCCCAAGGAAAAAAATGCTGAATTAGACACACACACACACACACACACACACACACACACGCGCACATGCACACAGAGCAGGTGTACAACTTCCAGGCGGCTGGACCTCGATGAGCTAATGAGACAGAGAAAGGCAAGAAGGAGGTGGGAATAGAAGCTGCATTCCAGTCTGCATGGCAGAAACTCATGCCAGTTCTTTAACTGCAAGAAGGAGACGTCCTCTCCACCTCTTCCACCTTGGCTGGGACCGTGGTGCCCTGTTAGGCAGAAAAACCAAGTATGTTCCTCCAATGTCTGGGAGGAGCCCGGAGTCACAAGGGTTAAAGGAACTCTGGGTTCATTTGCCGCTGCTGCTGCTGCTGTTGCTGTACTCACCCAGAGAGATGGGATTGATTGAATAAGTCTCCCCCCCTAACCTGCCCAGCCCCTCTATGGCAACAGCGGCTTAATTAATGAAGATGCAGCTATAATCATCTCCTCGACGACAAGTCCCCTTTGGAAACTACACCAGGTTGCTCTTCTCAAGACTTGATGATTATAGATTTAATAAGAGGCAATACCACCAGTCTTCGGGTCCAGGAATAGGGATGGTAGAGGTTAGGAGTTGGTGGAGGGGACCCTGGCCATGGCTTCAGGGAATATGGAAAAGAAGCATCCTCTGGGAGCTTATGGGGGAAAAGGGAAGCCAAAGGGAGGTGGAAGGTTGATGGGCCCAGTGTTTATTCCTGAATATCTTCCCAGATGCAAGATGATAAATTCCAGCCGGTGACTGAAATCTACATAGAAGCAGGCAAGTTCATCCGAAGTCCTTTATTCCCCTGAGAATAGTTCTATGTCTGCCTCGTTTGCTTGATATCCCCCAAGTCTTTGGGACAAATGCCCTTCTGTATCTATCTTCTTTCCCTGCTTCCGGATAGCTTCTGAGCCCTACTCTGCCCTGCTACCAAATATCTCACTGGTTCTTCATGATCACAGGTGGGGCTCATCCTGTCGGCAAGTTCTTGCCGATGCCCAATTTAAATCCACATTGACTCAATGTCAGCCCATCTTGGCTGCTGGGGGTTGGGGGCGGGGGATGGCTGGAGCAGCAGAAGCTCCTGCTAGCTCTTTTTTTTTTTCCAACTGTACCAACATCTATTGACATCACAGGCAGCTGTCAAGGTAAGGTTTGTGATAACATAGCAGACACCAAGGGGGAGTCGCTAATATTATGCTTTGAAGATGGAAGTGGGTTCAGAGAACTTCACAACTGAAATGGAAAACAGAAAGCAGATGCCTGATTTCACCCTGACCAAGAGATGAGGTAGCCCGGTAGGATTTCAACTGAGCTCAGCCTTCAATAGCATTTAAATAAGAGCCATTTAAATAACTCCATCAAGCTAGTCAATTCATTCTGCTGTTGGGAGACTGGGGTGGAGGGTTTACATTTTCTAACGGGTTTTTAGAAACATTTTATGATAGCATTACCTATTATAACTCTCTCATCTTGAGATGAAATAGTATTATATGTTTTATGTGAGATGCTGAGCTAAACCTATTTTCTGCCCTACTTTTTCCCAGTTGCCCTGGCAGTTTTTGTAAAATAGAGAGTCCTTAACCCAGCAGGTTCTGGGTTGGTTTTATTGAGCACTATGTTACTATGCTTGATTTCTTCTGTGTATGGGAATTCATAATTAACAACCATAGTAATAGATATCAATATACAGGACCTATCATGTGCCAGGCACTATGCTAAGTGTTTTACAATTATTTCATTTGCCCCCAACCCCAGCCTCTCTAGCAACAGGGGTTTAATGAATAAAGAAGTGATCTTTACAACAATCATGTGAAGAGGCAGGATTTGAACTCAGGTCTCTCTGACTCTATCCCCCACCACCCTAACCTTACAACTACCTAGTCTGAAGGAGTACTATTCTTCTTAAAAAGGAACAAAGAACCAAGTTGGAGCTCAGACAGGAGTGGGTTGGAAGAAGTGACAGTTCCAACCCAGCCTCAGTTTACCATTTTTAAACAGTCACAAACTACCTATTTACCTGGAGCATCTAGTTACTCAATAAGGCTCTGCTACATGCTATCTGTGTGATATTGAGCAAGTACTTAAATTTTCTAGGTCTCAGTTTCTACATCTGTAAAATGAGGGATTTGAGCTTCTGAGGTCCCTATCTTGACATTTGATTCAATGACAATCATTTCGTTTTTGCTCTGAGTCTATGTAATGTTCTTCATTCAGCAAGTTCTTTGGTGGGTGGGGGGGAACTCAAGGAGGGGGGAGAGGAAATGCCACTAGCTGTTAGAGAGGCCAGTGTGCCCCTTGACAATCCCCCACCTTTCCTTTCCACAAATGCCCTTTTATTAATGTAGGGCTTCAGAGGGCCCACTTGAGGCCTGGGTCTCCCAACCTTGAGTCATTGTCCCACACTCAGAGCCAGGTATCGTCTAGCTGGAGACATGCCTTTTCTTTCCTGTCTTTACTTGCTCAAAAAATTAAATCTTTCCTCTTTATAAGAGCAACTCAGTTTCTGCCCCATCACCTCCACACAAAGCATCCTTGCCTGGTTCCCCTCTGAATAGACAGCTTGGGCTTTGCTCCATTTTCATTAGGAGGGGAAGAAAATTAAGCTTATCTTCATGGAAGGAGGAGGAGCTACTGGTGGCACATGAGGAAAATTATTTCTCTTCCTCTGGAAGGGGAAAATATTCTCTTTTCAAGGACAAGGGGCCTCCCATAGCCTTTGGTTAAGGTATAAAAGTTAAATTACCTCTTCAATGGCCCAGAACAGGTACAATGAGGAAAAAGGAAAAGAATCTCAGGGGTCTCCCTTACTAGTTATCTTTTCTCATTTGGGCCCATGAGCCCCACAGTTAAATTATCTGTCATGATGGCTTATCCAGAACTATCTGCAACTTAATTCAACAGATATCTGTTAAACAATAGCTAATATTTATATAATAGCTGGCATTTATATAGACTTTAAGGTTTGCAATGAATTTTACAAATATTACTTCATTTTTATCCTTGCAACAACCTTGGAAAGTAGGAGCCATTATTATTCCCATTTTATAGATGAGAAAATAGAGGAAGACAGAGGTTAATTGACTTGCCCTGGTCTAGTGTTTTATCTGCTGTGCCATTTAGCTGCATGTAAATGCCTACTGTGTACTGGGCCCTGTGCTGGGCCTCCAGAGGCCAAAGACAAAAAAAAAAAGCAGCCCTTCATGCTAAAAGAACTTAATTAGGGAGATGTAGTATATATGTATATGTGTAATATACATATAATGTATATGTGTAATATACATATAATGTATGTGTAATATATAATGTATATTATGTAATATGTATATAATATATAATGTATATATGTAATGTAATATGTATATTGTAATATGTATGTAATGTAATGTATATGTAATGTACATGTAATGTACAATGTAATATGTATATAAGTAAGCCAGCTACAAGGTAGAATGTCATGGTGGCAAAGGGGAAATCTAGAAGAAAATTTGATCTAAGAAAATTTGAGAAGAAAGATCACTTTCAATTGGGTGCCAGCAGTCTGCTTAGTAGGAACCTATTACTATCCCTATGGCCAGCTTTCTAGGCCATGGGAGGATCATGGGTAGGAGCAGGGTGGAGGTGGGGGTAGAGTGACCAAGGTTCTGGTGATGTTTGTACAATTTCTCTCAGACAAGGTTCTAGCTTCTTCTCCTTCTATGTCTGTTATGGAAATGGGTGGGGCTCTTGACTACAGAGGGGAACAATGGAAATTTAATATATCTAATATATCTTAAGCCATATTGGCCTCTCAAAATCTTCCACTTCTCCTTAAAGAGGCATATACAACAGATAAGGCACTAGGCCTAAAGTTAGGAAACTCTGAGTTCAAATCCAGCCTCAGATATTTACTAGCTGTCAATTTACCTCTTCTTGCCTTAGAGGAAACTCACGTGTACAATAGGGATACTCATAGCACCTACCGCACAGAACTGTTGTGAGGCTCAAATGAAATAATATAAGCAAGTAGTACAGCATCTGACATATAGTAGATGCTATGTAAATGCTATCTATGATTATTTTTTTATTACTATTTTGAAGAATTTGCACACAGAGGTGATCAAACATAGCACAGTGTTCAATAAACCCAAACTACCAGGTGAAGGACTCCCTGTTTGGCAAAAACTGCTAGGACAACTAGAGAGAAGTCTGGCAGAAATTAGGTTTAGCTCAACATCTCACATATAATACGTACACAACCACCAGTAAGTATTCGTTAAGTAACCACTATGTGCCAGGCATTGTACTAAGCACTGAAGATGCAAAGAAAGGCAAAAGACAGTGCCTGCCCTTAAGAAGCTCACATTTCAATGGGGGAGACATTGTACTGAGGGGAGACTTTTCCCATTGTAGTACAAACAAGAGTGAATTTTGCAAGATACAAAACTGTAGAATTCTGCAAATGCAAGGCAAATCTGGGGAATTCTCAGGGCAGGTGCTAGCATTTGGAGATACTGCCTTCTTTCAAAAGGCAAGATTTGAGTTGAGCTTTGAAGGAAGCCATGGTAAGACAGGAGTGAAGATGAGAAGGGAGGACATTTCAAGGACTAGAGATAATAACAGAAGATAAAATGGTCAATTCTTATTACAAGATTGCCTAAGGAAACAGGGAGAATTAGACATGAGGGAACTGCCCACTGGGAAAGAAATTAAAATAGGCAAATGAGGGGAGAGGTAGGATCAGCTCAGTTACTGCTTCTCCTTCCACCTCTCCTCTCTATAGAGCTCCAAAATGTGTGGATGCCAGGGCATGCATAAATGCATCCTTCAACATCTAAAGATGTTGAACTTGATGAGTGTGAACTTGAGGTTAAATGGTAAAAATAAAGTGGAAATCTCTCTTTGGCGACTCCCATCTGGCTTTCAAGAAGTCTCCTTACCTGTTCTCCTGCCTTATAGCCCAGTCTTCCTCCTCTTAGGTTGTGTCTCATTTCCTCTTTTCCAAAGAGCCTGGCCTCTAGCCACTCACTAATCTAAATAGGAGGTGTTATCCCTCCCAGGGATAGGTGCATTTTCATAGACTCTATCCTAACCAAGAATGGACAGGAGAGACTGCCTAATCCAGAAAGTATCTGAACAGGAATCCCCTCTATGATATCCCTAACAAGTAGTCATCAGTCTCTGATGTGGGGCAGCTAGGTTGCACAATGGATAGAGTGGTGGCAGTGGACAGTCAGGAAGATATGAATTCAAATCTGGCCTTAGACATTTGGTTAGCTATGTAACCCTAGGTACATCTCTGCCTCAATTTCTTCAGGTGTAAAGTGGAGATAATAATAGCACCTATCTTCTAGGGTTATTGTAAGGATAATAATTGTAAATAATTTTGTAAGGGATAATAATTGCAAAGCATTTAGCAGAGTGCCTGGCCCATAGTAAGTGTTCTCTCTGTCTCTCTCTTTATCTATCTATCTCTTGCTGTGTTTCTTTCTCTATGTATAAATAGATTGAGAGAGAGAGATGTTAGCTATTACTACTACTACTACTACTACTACTACTACTACTACTACTACTACTACTACTACTACTACTACTACCAGAGACTTCCAGTACTAAGGAAGCCACTCCTTCCCAAGACAGCCCATCCTACTTTTAAGCACATCTAATTGTTAGGAACTTTTTCTTTACATCAAAATAACATTCTCCTCTCATCAATATCGACCCATAATCTTTAGTTCTGCCTTCTAGGGTCAAGTAAAACAAACCTAATTCCACTTCTACCAATACTGAAGATGGTAGTGGTTCTCCTCATATGGCATGGACTCCAATGTCCACTGACTATTTCTTAATGAAATCCAGTTTTTCAACGTACTTCTTGAAACATGGCTCTCCCCTTATAACTCAACACAGATGTGGTCTGGCCAAAGTTGAGTACAGTGAGATAATCCATTTTTTCATAGTAGATGCAATAATTCTTCTTAATGCTTACATTTTCATATAGAGGCCCTTGAGGAAGGAAAAGCTCATTTAAGCCCTAAGAAAATAACTCTCTCATTTCAGGAACACTGACAAGAAGTGGAGGAGATTTATCATTCCCTTTAGCCTGTCTTCCAGCTTGTAAGATTGGCTCTAGATGGAAGCCCACTCCACTTATGGATACCTATAATTCTCAGCAAGTTTTCCTTACACCAAAACCAACTTCTCTGAAACATCTACCTGGTTCTGCCCTCTTGAGTCAAGCAGAATAAATCTGACCTCTCACAAAGAATCAAACCCAGCATCATGTCCTGCCTACTCCCTCCCCCTGCTAATTCTTCTCTGGGCTAAACAGCCTCAGTTTCTTCCACTCATACTCATATGGCACAGTTTCTATCCCAGTCACCGTCCCTCTGGATGAGATCTAGTTTACCGATATTCTTTTTAATATGTGGTATCCAGAACTCAGTACAGATTGAGTTCATTCTACACTGTCTGCCAAAGCAATATTCCTAAAGCACACATCTGGCTGTGTCAAGCCACCTGTGACTCCCTATTACCTCCCAGGTCAAATACAAACTTCTCTGGGTGGCATTTAAAGCCCATCAGGACTTGGCTTCGATCTACCTTTCCAGAGGTATGATAATAGTCCTCCCCGTCATGTGCTCTACAGGCTGTACCAGCCCCCTTGCTATCCTCCCACACAGCATTCTCTCTCCCATTGCCTTGACTTTGCCCAGGCTAGCTGAGATGCCCAGATTGGATTCTTGACTCACCTCTGCCTCTTAATTTCACTAGTTTCCTTCCAAGTTCAACAGCAACACCATCACCTACATGAGGTCTTTCTTGATATGCCTCTCCCTGCCCCACATCTGTTAGTGTAACCAGTGTAGTTATTTTGTATAAAACAGTTAGCTGTGGGGGAAGGAGGGACAGGCCTGAAGTTAGAAAAACTTCACATCTAATCCAGCCTCAGATTCTTATTAGCTATGTGACCATGGGCAAGTCACTAGATGTCTGCCTGCCTCAGTTTCCTTAACAGTACCTACAACCCAGGGTGGTTGTGAGGATGAAATGAGATAATTTTTGTAAAGCACTTAGCACTATTCCTAGAACAGGGTAGGCACTAAATAAATCTTTCCTTCTTTTCTCCCTCCCTCTCTTCCTTCTTTCCTTCCTTTCTTCCCTCTCCCTTTCTTCCTTTCCTTTCCTTCCTTCCTCCATATCCTCTTCCTTTTCTTCCCCCTTCCCTTCCTTCCTCCCTTTCTTCATTTCCTTCTTTCATTCCTCCTTTGCTCCTTAATTTCCTTCCTTTCTCCCTCTTCCTTTTTTCCTTCCCCCTCTTCTTCCTTCTTCATTCCTCCCTTTGTCTTTTCCTTCCTTCCTTTCTCCCTCTTCCTCTTTTCCCTTCTTTCCTCTCTCTCCCTCCCTTCCTTCCTCTTTTCCTCCTTTTTTCCTTATTCCCTCTCTTCCTCCTTTTCTTCCTTCCTTTCTCTTTCCTTTCCTTCGTTATTTCCTTCCTCCTTTCCTTCTTTCCCTTCTTTCTCTTTCTTTTCTTCTTTTCTCCCTCTCTCCCTCCTTTTTTCTTTTCTTCCTTCCTCCCTTTCTTCCTTCCTCTCCTTCTCTCCCTTCCTCCTTCCTTTCCTTCTTTCCTTCCTTCTTCCATTTCTTCCTCCTTTCTTTTCTTCCTCCCTCCCTATATTTCTTCATTTCTTTCCCCTGTTAGAATGGGCAGATCCTGTTGTATTTTGGTTTGGGGAAACCAGTCTCTAGCACAATGCCTGCCCTATAAGGCCTGTTTGTTGACTGACAGCAGCTCAGGGAGGAGAGAATTTGGACAAAGCAATCTCCTGAGTCCTTTTCTTTTAAATTCCCAAGTTCAGACAAATGTCTCCTTTTCTGGTTTCAGCTTCTACAATTTAAGGTCACAAATACTGGAAGACCCTAAGTCAGTGACATGCCTCATTACTGAAATAATATCTATTGAGATAAAAAATGTATATCTATGATGGGCCCCAGTCTTTCCAGGAACTTGTCAGTACCCAGGATTTCTGGTACCAGACATGAGGTCAAAAGTGTCACAGATGACAGAATTTCAGAGAGAAAAGGGACCTTAATGGTCATCTAGTTTAATTGATACTTGGAAAATAATCCTCTCCAATATACCCAACAATTGGTCATGTAGCCTTTCCCCTAATACTTAACGTGATGAAGAGCTCACTCTGTACCACCTGAGGCCATTCTACTACGGCTCCAATTGTTAGTCATTTTTTCCTCAATTTCTCTTTGCAAGTACTTCCAAGCTCATAGTTCTGCCCTCCGGAACCGAACAGAGCAGTTAACCTCTCTTTCGTAGGACAGCCCTTTCAGTACTTGCAGACAGCTAACATTCCCTGCAAGTTTTCTACTCTCCTGGTTAATAGCCCCAATTCCTTCAACTAGTATTCGTATGAAAAGAATAAGAAGTTGTTCACCATCCTGGCTATCCTCCTAGAAATGCTCTCTACCTTGTCAATATCATTCCCAAAATGTGCTGCCTGGGATTGAACACAATATTCCACTGAAGTCTGACCAAGGATGAGAACGATGGAATTATCGCTCCTTTTCCTTAGAAATTCCTGTAAGAGGTAGTATGATGTGGTGGCATACTAGGAAAGAGCTAGATGGTGCAGGGGAGTGAGCACCAGGCTTGAAATAAGGAAGACTTATCTTGCTGAGTTCAAATCTGGCCTTAGATACTTCCTAGCTATGTGACCCTGAACAAGTCACTTAACTCTGTTTGCCTCAGTTTGCCCATCTATAAAATGAGCTAGAGAAGTGAATGGCAAACTACTCCAGTATCTTTGCCCAAAAAAGTCAGCTATGACTAATGATGAAACCTAATAACAAATGGCATGATGGAGAAAGAACTGGTCTACATTCAAGTTCCATCTCTGAAACACTGGCTTTATAATCCTGGGTAGATCACAACTCTGACGGTTCCCATATAATTCTCAAGCCTATGAACTGAAAATACTTGAAAATCTACATAGAGGAGGGAGGAGGTGGAGGAAGAAAAGACGGTTTCTCTTCTGTGGCCAAAGATCTCATTTGCTTTCTTGGCTGCTCTAACACGTTGTTGGCTTATATTAAGATTTCAGTCCATTAAAACCCCTCAATCTTTTTCAAACTGCTATTTAGTCACGCTTCTACCATCTTGTACTTGAGGAGTTTAATTGTTTGCTTTTTTTTAACTTAAGTGCAAGCCTTTGTATCTTGTGTCCCAATAGGAGAACCCCATTCCAATAATACAACTTCAATATACTGACCCTTTAAGGCTTGTTGCTTTATTAAGTTGGCTCAGAATTCTAAATTACAGTTACTCTGAAATATAGTTACTTTCTGACTGAGTTCTGAGACAGTTGTTAGGAACACTTTTGATTTCAACAGGCACAAAACTAGAGAGATTATAAACATGAGAACTGTTGTACGATTATGGGACAAATATGATTTGTCTGATTATAAACAAAATAGAGGATATAATTACTAATTATAAACTAAGGTGGGGTTGTTTGCAGAGAGGATCTAGAATCTAAACCAGGGGTGGGGAACCTACAACCTCGAGGCCACATTCGATCCTCAAATACAGCCCTTTGACTGAATCTAAGCTGTTTGTCAAAGGGCAACTTAAGCACCTAAAGGGCCACTTGTGGACTTGAGGTTGCAGGTTCCCCACCCCTGATCTAAATCCAGGAAGATAAGAGAATAGAGGTGAAAGGCAGATTTCAGCACTGCATCAACTAAGTTTGAAACTAAAAATGATAGACACTATAGTTAATGTTGCAAAGTCTCACTGAATAGAGGAAAAGCTTGGAAGTGGAGAACCAGACAAGTTACTCAGTTCTAACTAATTTGCTTGAGACTTTATTCCCAGTGACATGTTGAGCAACTAAAGTGTGGATCAACTTATCTTAGCAGCAGAAGTATCTCTTCAACACAGATATCTACTTTACTAAGGTAATTTAATGGTCTTGGAAGTGGACTACAAAGAGGATAGTTTTAGAGACATGAGTTACTTTGAGTGCATAGGTTTTTGTCACTCATATTTCCTTGGAAAGTCTCTGTAGCTCTGTGTCCCCTCCACCCACAGATATCAAGTGCATTGGTAGAAGAGTATGACCCAGGGCTATATAGATTGTGTTATATTTTATTATTCATATATATTTACTGTAATATATTTGTATCTGTGATAGTATCACAAATTATTGCTCTTACCTTGTTGTTAAAAGTTATATTTAAGATTTAAAAGCTTATTATTGTCATTGTTTGGTTGTGTAAACAATTGTATCAGCGGGTACTCCGCTGAAGTATATTAACTCATAACAGGGTTATCCTTAGGACTCTGAAGAATTTCAGTATAACTATATAGTTATACATACACAGTCATCTTTCTTCTGTAGGAACCCAGACTTGCCAGCATGAGAGCAGTTTGGAGTGATTGAACCAACTTAGAGAGTTAGAAGGTATCCACAAGAGAAATGTAAGGGATTACAGTATGGGAGAAGACGCAATAGTCCATGCACCCCTTTACAGAGGCCCAGAAACTTATCTCTAACTTAGAGTCAGAGATTTGCCTAGGGGTACTAAAAAATTGAGTGATGAGGGTCACAAAGCTATGACAACTCACAGGCAAGTCCTAAGGCCAAATCTTCTGGACTTCAAGGCTGGACCTCTATTCCCTGTGCCACGCTGCCTGTCGCTTTGAATTTATACACTTCATATTTCATATTGTTTCATCTTAGGCCCAATGTTCTAACTAATTGAGATCTTTTTGAAGTCTAATTTTGTCACTGAGGATGTTAAATACCTCTGCCTTCTTTGTGTCATCTGTAAATTTAATAAGTATAACATCCACTTTTATTCAAGTCATTGATAAAACTATTAGTAAAGCACCAAGCAGAGCTTCCTAAGACACTCTTCTAGAGGCACTGAACCATTTAAGGACAACTCTTTGGATGCAGGCATTCACCCCATTTAACTGTACTATTATCAATGGACTTGATCTCCAAGGTCCCTTCCAAATCTACTTCTGTGATCTTACGATCATCTATTTTGACCTTGTATACATGTAACCATAATATGTACACATACAGAGAGAGAGATAGAAAGAGAGAGAAAGATAGAGGGCAGGCAGGCTCTGGCCCAAACATCTACCTACAGTAGTTTTGTGCTTTTCTTGGTCTAGATCCCATGAATAAGATGATGAATGATCTCATGGGGATAGTACAAAAAAATTCTTAACTGAGTCAGGGTAGAAAAACTTCCCTCCCTTAATAGCCTGCCCCTCTATCCCTATTCCCAACTTTGGGGGCCTGATTTATCCCCAGCTGTTTCCTCTCTATAGTTACTGAGAAATTTGCTGATGAAGAATTAACTCTCTTTTGGCTCCTTGGATCTAAGGATAACTTAGGCTGCTGAGGTCACAGTTCATGATATCTGGACTGCAATCAGAAAGAGATGGGGACAAGGGCAACATGTCTTATCCCTACTTCCTTTTATTTCTGTCACTAGCCAGTTTCAACCATGGACCCTCTCTTTATCCAATTCCCACAAAAGGATTTCTGTTGGTGAGGGATTAGAGCTGTTAAGGGGAGAAGGGAGAGATGCATATCCCTGCTCCTCTCCTGTTTGCTCACATCATTATATGTTCCATGTTTCAGCAGTCTTATCTGCCCCTACATTCCCTTCCAATTAAAAACCAATTCCGTTTCCATTTCTCCATCCAACATCCTGAGCAGACTGACTTGCGGAGCTCCTCCGGTCACTCCAAGCAGAAAACCCACTTCCCTAGCCAATCTCCTACTCTCCAAATGTCCTTCTGGGCTTCCAGTTGCGATTGCCATACCCCAGAAGTTGATACGGGGCAATCACTGCATGTGTTGTCACAAGGTGCCTGGACCCTTGAGAGAGGGAGTGGGAAGGAGTCCCTTGGGATAGGATGGTCTTCTCCTCCCAATGTGCTACCTCAAAGTCAAAACTAGGGGGGCTCAAAGAAGAAGCCCCAGCCCACATCCTGCCCAAGGCCATTTGTGTGGCTTCCACCCAGTCTTGTTTTTGGCTCCATCCTCTCCTCTCTGGTTCCTTTCCTTTCCTCTCTCACTCCACCCTGCTCTATCTCCATCTCCTAAGCCAAGAGTTATTTCTAGCACAGTTAGGGTGGGACAACTTCTACTAGGGAGGCTAGACAAACAGCCCCAAGACCAAGCCATATGGCTGAGTTTCAAAAGGTGTCAGGTCACCGCTATCCCCTTACCATTCCTCAATTGTGGGGAGAGGGGCAGAGAATAAAAGCATGGCTTTCCCCACTGACTCCTAGCCCCATGTCCTGTTGCTGTTAAGGGACAGTCCCATCCCGAGCTCATTCACTTTCCTGTTTCTTTTACAGTAGAAAAAGCCCTTACTGACCATGAAATGGCTCAGAACAAAGAGAGGTGATATTCAAAGGATTTGCTATATTATCTATTTAACCTCCTCTCTCTTCTACTCCCTGAAGTCCACAGACAAGGAATAGGACTGGTTTTTCAGAGGGTAAAGGGGAGAAAGCCACTGTCCATAGGGCTTCAAGGAGAGTAGAGCCCTGGATTAGCCATGCTTTCTCAATATCATCTAACTTCCCTCCTCATTTATCTCTGCATCTTCTCAGTCCTTGAAATGTGACTCATATCTGCTTGGTTCCCCATGATCTCAGGTCCCTAGGAATAGGACTTGGAGGCCATCCTTATAAGGCCCTTTCTAGCTCAAAATCTATGAATCTGTAATCATGGGGAACCAAGCAGATCTCTTACCACATCACAGATTGACCCATCTTGATCCTGATAGGCTTGTCCTATCTATTAGAAGGGGGAAAATTAAACTTTACCTGCCTCAAGTCAAGGACCTGGACCAGACACATGATCTCTTGAGGTCCCTTATAGCTCAGCTACAGGTTTCTATGATCTCAGAGGAAGCAGCAGGACAGGCAGAGCTAACATTCTTTACCTTCACTCTGGCTCAAGGGAAACGCCTCAATCAGCTCCTTCACACTTACCTCTCTTACTCTGTTCCCCTAGGCTTACAGTGAATGTAAATAGTAATTGTTTCTCTTTTGGCCAGCAACCCTGAGGGTTTTCCTCTCCCAGTTTTATCATCATCATCATCATCATCATCATCATCATCATCAAAGGGGGCCATCCCTTGATTCACTTCTTAAAGAGTCCTATCCACTGAATGGGTGTTGCCTCATTCAAAATGAGAACTCCAAAGGACCTTAGCTTAAAGGCCAGAGTCTCCCACTGCATCCTGGACCATCTCAAGTCATGATTATCTATATCTGGCCATTGGACCCCGATGGCTCTGGAGGAGAAAGTGAGGCTGGGGACTTTGCACAGCCCTTCCTCACTTAAATCCAATTCAATTGCAAGTCATGTCATCATCTTCCTGATGTCATGGACCTCTTCGAGAAGGACAAAACACAAGTTGCTTACTATGAGAACAGGTATCAGTATAAACAGTGTCAGCCTCTGGCTTTAGCTTTTCCTGATGACATCTTCCTGATCCATCTCCTGCTTTGGAGTTAGTCCCAGCTTCCTGACAACCTCTTACACCCCAATTTCCTTCTCCTGATGGCCCTAGACATGGACAGGGTCCCTCGGCTAGAAAGGGGCAATGGCAGCATGACCCATCTTGAGAGTCCAGTTCTGATTTGGAGTCCAAATCCTTGCTCTCCAAAGAATGAGGCAACCCAGCTGTCAACTTTCAGACTCTGTTAAAAGTCATTCACACAAACTCTTTCCACTCCTTTAGTCAACAGAGTTGATTCTTGTGTCCTAGAGACAGAAGTAACCCCACCCTATCCGAGGAAAAGGAATTCTGCAGAATAAGTGTTTGGAATATAACAAGTTAGAGTTGGCTGACCTTCCTTCCATCTCTACTCCAAGAAACTAGCAAAGCTCCTGGTCCCAATCCTCCTCCTTAACAGGTACAAGCTGTTCTCTACCTCAATTTCCCCATATGAATAGATTTCAAATAACATTTTCTTTTGCAACTCTTAACTGCAATATATAATATGATACAATGAGTGAGTATAATATCTGTGTTGGGGTCATATCCCCATGCTATACCAGAATCTCCATGAGCCAAGGGCTATGTCTTAGCTAAACCATATATCTCACCCAGAACTTAGAATAGTACTCCACCAAGAGAAGGCACTTAATACATTTCTGTTGCTTTGCACATGAATAACGGAGCCAACAGTGCCCATTATAGTACCCATGGTAACAATACGCTAAGTAAATGGCACTTTGCCCAAGCAGAGGACAGAATGCCTTACCCAGTCTATTCAAGCACCCATGTGGAGAAGGGAGAGGGTATGTTCTCAAGATGCCTAGAGCAAAGGGAAGAAAGTAGAGGGAGGGGGAAGTAACATGATAAAGACATTCCTAGTACAAGGGAAAGAATGTAGATTTGCAATGAGTACTTGGGTTCAAATCCAGTTTCTGCCACTTACAACCCATGAGACCTTGTACAAGGCATCTCTGGGCCTCAGTTTCTCCAACTGTAAATGAGGGTGTTGAACTAAGATTACCCATTAGGTCCCTTCCCATTCTAAATTGTGATCCTGTGATTATGAGTCCCTGTTCTAAAAGAAAGGGCAAGCAACGCCCATTTCACAGATGGGAAGGCCAAGGTCCTAAAAGTTGAGGATCAGAGACAGTCAGTCAACTAGAATTTATCTGGCAGAGAGGGGAATCAGTACCAAGTCCAAGCTCTCCTGTTTTTTTCAGGCCCCTGATGTTTGTCTAACCAGAATTCCCTCTCCCCTTGAAGGAAAGGAGCTAATGATTCAGGATCTTTTAAGTCCTTCTCTGGATAAAATACCTAGAAAAATTCCCACCTGCAGGAATATGTGGAGTCCCAGAATGTTCCCAGTGACCCCACATCTTTATCGTGAGGATAATTCCAGGCAGTGTGATGGGCCAAAGCATGTGAGTTTTGAGTGCCCTCTGTGTGCACTGGCTATGTGTCTGCTGCATTAGAGAGGACACGAATATCTCATTTGGGCAGCAACTCAATTTTATAACATTCATCGCCCACAGCCCAGAATCTTTTCCTTGGTAGATGCTTAATACATATTTGTGGATTGAAGACTTGTTATAGATACAAGGGGTGGAGAGGTTCTTGCCATATATGGTGCATGTGCTTCCTAGGCATCTCACTAAGAGATTGGACAGACAGTTTCCACAGCCTCTGAGCCCCTCCTCTCCTGCTCCCCTGCCTAGGCAGGCAGCCATGACCCTGATAAGACACTACAAAGGGGAGGCTTTGTCTGGGGAAGAGGAGGCCTCACTTCTCCCGAGCAGCCCAGCACTGGGGCTTAGGGCAGGGGGAAAGTAAGGTATCAGACAAAGCTCTTATTCTAGAGATCATACCCTCTCAGGCCCTGCAAAAGGTCTGAGGGAAGGGAGAAGCAGACAGGGAGACCTGGATACCTGTAGCCACCCCCATTTCTATCCCAGGAGAAAAATCTTGACTGTTTCCACCAACTGCTGGTATGACCTTGGGTATGTCATTTGGCTTAGTCTCTGGGTCTCAGTTTCCCCATCTATAAAACAAGGCATTTGGACTCGCTGACCTCTAAGTTTCCTTCTAACTCTTTATCTGTGATGCTTTGGTATTTTCCCTATCCCATGTGGGAAAGGGATCTGCTCAGGCCTGCTTTATGGACTGGGAACAGGGGGGACAGGTTGGTCACAGATGGCACAGTAGAAAATTTTAAATCTCTCCTGACAAGGGAGAAGTTGCTAGAGCTTCCCATGTAGGCAAGAGGGGCTTGCCCATTGAAGGCTTAGAATGGCAGGAAACTCCTCATTTTACTGATCAGAAGGCCCCTTTGGGGACAGAGCAAGAATGGAGACAGAAACACCCTGCCTATAGGTGGGATACAGGTTGAAGAGCCCCAGTTTGTCCTGGGACTTAGCTCTTAATTCTTCCATCTGTAACATGGGAATACCACCATGGATAAAAAATGAGATCCAAGAAGAAAAGGGAAATTTTATGAAGGGAGCTATGGTATGATTACCATCAACTCTCCTTAAATATGCCCTTCTAGACTAGCTTCCTTGGCAGCTGTAATTGAGCAGGGATGATGAAATTTAGAGTTGGAGGGTGCTGTGGAGAACTGGTCCACCCTCTCATTTTGCAGAACAGGAAACAGGTCCAAAGAAAGAAAGGTGACTTGGCAAATGATGGAGAAAGGCTTCCAATCCAAGAGATCACAAAATCAGGGCTTCTTTCCTCCTCACCATCCCGGACTTCAGCCCCTTTTTATTATCAGCCCAATAAGAAACAAAGCAAGAGGGGAAATCTTTAGCCTCAGAAGCCTAATGGAAATTATTTTGCAAAATCCACATTCTGAGATTTATCTTTACTATCATTTATTCCACCATCAGGACGTCAGTATGAATTGCCCAAAGGAAAGGAGGTCCAAGGCAGCCTTGGAGGAAGGCAAATTTGAGGCCGACTCAGGATGCTCAAGAGAACAGGCAAAGTGAGTGGAAGCAGTTCAGAGACACAGGAGCCAAGTTCTTCCCCCATCTCCTCATTAGATTACTGCTGAATTCCAGGTCAATTTGGGAGGGCAGCTAGGTAGCTCAGTAGATAAGAGTGCCAGGCTTGGAGTCAGGAAGGCCCATCTTCCTGAGTTCAAATTTGGCCTCAGACATCATGTGACCCTGGGTAAGTCACTTAACCTTGTATGCCTCAGTTTCTCCATCTGTAAAATGAGCTGGAGAAGGAAATGGCAAACCACTCCAGTATCTCTGCCAAGAAAACCTCATAGACAGTACTGGTGTGATGTGGTCGATCACAAAGAGTCAGACACAACTGAACAATAACACAGACAAGGCTCCTGTTAGGTGCTAGGGCAAGATCAAAATGACCAACGGTCCCTGCTCTCAGGGAACCTACCTTCCATTGACATATACAGCATGTATATAGAAAACACAAGATTATTGGAAGAGGAAAGAACACTAACAGGAAGGAGATCAGTGAAAGTTTCTGGCAGGTGGCACAGTGGATAGAACATTGGCCTCGGAGTCAGGAAGACCAGAATTCAAATCCAGCTTCAGATCCTTACTAGCTGCATGACTCTGGCCAATCCACTTAACTTCTATTTGCCTCAGTTTCCTCTGCTGTAAAATGGGGATAATAACAGCACCTACCTCCCAAGGTTGTTTTGAGGATCAAAGGAGAAAATCCTTGTAAAGTGCTTGGTACAGTGTCTATCTAGCACATGGTAAGTGCCATATAGCTGTCAGTTGTTATTAATAATAATAACTTAGCCTTGAAGGATTTTAAGAGGCAGAGCTGAGTGGAGCACGCATTCCCGACAGGGGGCCTGCCAGCGAAGACGGTGCAAGACATAGCGATGCTGCCCCCAGGGACAACAGGGGTCATTGCTTCTTTCTTTCCCATCTCCTCCTGCCCCATGTTGATCACGAAAAGACAGCCTGTTCCTAAACAAACAACATGTGACCCGACGGGGCGCTAGGCTGCCCAGAATGCCCATGGGTGACTCTGGTCAATGAGAGGAAGAAAGGAAGAAAAAGAGGAAAAGAAATCTCCCAAGTGGGAGCTAAGGCAGGAAGACAATGCCCGTGAAACAAAAGCGATATATCCCCAGGCGCTCAGGGACAGAAACACTGCCACGGACTGAATCCTGCCCTAGCCCCAGGAAACCTACAAAGAGCAGGGGGTAGGGGGGCTGGTGCTTGCAGTGTGGCTGGCCAAGGGGGGCAAGGTGGGGCTGTTACCAGCCTCCGCTGTGCAGTTTCCAGACTGTATGCCCTGGCCAGCCTAGCTGACAGGTGAGTCAGTTTCCAGCTGCTGTAGCCACTGCCCATCTCAGAACCTCTGTGTCCTGGCTGCCCCTGTTATCCCAATGTGGAGTCCTCTTGGTGCCTTGGTGTGAACTAGTCACAGTGGGGGTTCAGTTCAGAGGTTCCCCAAAGTGTGAGCTTGCTCCCACCTCCCCATGGCATAAGCTCCTACCTAGGATCGTCCCTCACACAATGACCAGTAGAGGAAGTGGGAAAGAAGGTTGCTTAGGCAAGGAGTCGGACAATCAGGGAGGAGATGACGGTGGTGATTCCCCCCTCCCCCAAGTTCAGAGAAAGGCCTATCTCTTCCCATTATCCCCTCATTCATCCTACTTCCTTCCCAAAGGAGGGGCAGAGGGGCAAAAAGGATCCAAGCCAAGAGAGGAACAAGCCAGCCGTTCTGCTCTCCACACTGCTCAATATTGTATCACACACACAACCTTCTGCTGAGTGAACCAGCTCATAAAACTCCCAACAAAGAATAAAGCAGCTCCCACCCTCCCTGGGGCAGCTCTGGCCGATCTGTGTCCTAGGAGAAGGATCCTGGAGCTAGGAAGACACATGTGCTGGGGCATAGGATCTCTCTCTCCCTTCCCAGATTCAGGCGGTCTCTCCATGGTAAGTTACCGGGCTCTCTTTCTGCTAGCTGGGCCCACCCTGCTAATTCACACCTGTCCCACAAAGAGAAAGGGGAGCAAGAGGAAACTGGCCTTTCTAACTTCCCTTGTATTACCCCCCACTCAAAACCTTGCCCCACCTCAGAGGCTTAATTCCTGCTAAACACATATTTGGGGGGCAATGCCACTGTCACCCAGCAAGGTGCCCCTCTGTCTATCCCAACCCCAAGCCTACCCTCTCCTCTGCACACAATGGCCGAGAAGGGGTAAGGAAGGCAGCTTCCAGCTTTGTACGCAGTACAGCCACTCAGACCATTGTCTCTATTTCAGGACAGAAGTCTGGGGCTTCATCTACCCCTCACATCTACCACTCTGCCTAAAATACATGTGGGCAGGGACATCTCAACTTTATGTTAAATTATTTTTAAAAGTGGAGGATTTGCATCCTGTTACAATAAAAGAAAAAGCCGGTCAAACACATTAGCATTGTCACATCCCGCATCCCCTCCCTGTACTCCTGAACAGCACACACAGGAAAACAGTAGACAGAGAAACACTCACTCACCGGCTCTCAGGAGTCCCCTCTGCACCCTCTAGCCCTGACTTCTTCCACTCCAGGAATACAGAAAAGGCTTTCCTTTTAATACTCACCAGGTCCCTGGTGGGTAGCAATCATTAACAGCCACACATGCTGGCTGACAGGCCTTAATGCTTTAACCCCTTCAAGGCTGCTGGGGTGGCTTGATTTCTGTCACTGGACAACCCTTTGCTCTCAGAGCCTTCAGAGATAGGTGGCTCCCACCTTGAGGCCATCTACCTGAGTAATTCTGCTACCTCCCATGTGCAGAGAGAGAGTCTTCTGGTCCCACCCAGGTCTCCCCTTGGGATTGGAGAAGAGACACAACCTGAGACAGCCAGCCCTGGCACTGTGCCCAATCGGGTGAGCCCACATTATGAAATATTTGCCCAGAGGGCCAATGAAAGAGAAGAGCTCTGGGGAGGGAATATTTTTATTTATGGAAGGGGGAGGCACACATGGTCACAGCATCACTGAGTCTAGCTAGATCAGAGAGCAGAGGGGAAGAGTCTCCAAGTAGAGGACCACGTTACCTTCTTTTTCATCTTAACCTTTACCCCTCCTCCTACCCTCTTTCCTGGACCGGCATAATAATCCCTTCCTTCTAGACTTCCCACAGATTATTTCTGTTAGCTGTAGCATCAAAGCCTGGCTGAATCTCCTCTGGGATCTCCCTGTCCCAGTCAGAGTCTGAAGAACACAACCTGAAGCAATGGAAATCAGAAATGGCAGGGGGTGGGGGGCCCACTCATGCACAAGTTATTTGCATAGGTCTGAATAAGCAGTTGGGTCCCAGGTATGTTTTATTATGTGTAAAATATAGGAGACATCACTTTGAAGTCTTTTAGACACAGATGGAGGGTGGGCAAGGACTGAGCAGAGTCAAACACCCCCTCTATCTCTTTAAAAATAGAAAATGAATTTTTGGGAAGTCTAAATGAAGACAAGATCTACAGGCATGATGCATGCAAATATATTTAGATTTATTCAAATGAATTGAGCATGGTTTTCCCAGAGCACGTCATTTCCATTAAGATTTGAGGGACAACCAAGGTTCCTGTGCTGAATCAGAGCATCTTCCCATGAGTTAAAGATAGCAATCTTCTACTCCCCGCCTCTGGTTTATACCACCCAAAGTTACCATTTCTCCTCCTTCTATGGTCCAAGCCTGTTTCAGCTCTCCACACTGCCTGGTGAGGTACAGAGCTCACGTAGCCCCCTTATAACCCTGGTTCCTATTTACCTCCCAAGGGTTTAAGCAGAGGAACAAAAGCTGAAATCTCAGACCTTACTTTATCTCTCTCTGAGCCACTTCCCAGACCTCAAACTAGCTTTGGTCTCTTAAAAGGGCTGTACCCAATTCCTACTGGCTCATTTTGCCCCCAGGGGGCATCTTGAAGAACTGGTGGGGAAGGGGACTCTTTTTTTTTTTTTTTTTTTTAAGGTAGAGCAGGGTAGAGGGAGCTGGATGAATTCAGTCCTCTTCTGCTTCTCCTCCAGTTATTAATAACTTATAACTAAGACCTGGTATCGGTCTATTACAAAAAGAAAAAGAAAAGAGATTCTGCGTGTTACTACACAATGAGTCCTACTCATTATGTGAAAACACATAGCAATTCTTTTCCTTATCTCATCTCTGCCACCAAAGTCTTGGTTTCTTTTTTCAAAACGCTCCTAGCATCCATGCAATGTCTGTTTAGGTTAAAGAAAATGGGCTCCACCTAGAGGCCTAGCCCAGACAGTAGCCATGTCTCATCCACTAGAGGAGAATGGGAAAAGGACCTATTGGATTCACTGGACAACTCAGGGGGCAAACTTGTTCAGTTGTTTTCAGTCATGGGTGACTCGTCCTGACCCCATCTGGATTTTTCTTGGCAGAGATACTGGAGTGGTTTGCCATTTACTCCTCCAGCTCATTTTACAGATGAAGAAACTGAGGCAAACAGGGTTAAGTGACTTGCCCAGGGTCACACAGTTGGTGTCTAAGGTTGGATTTAAACTTGGGAAGAGGACTACAGACTGGGCACTCTATCCACTGCACTACCCTGCTGCCCCTGGCAAATCTGAGGTGATGACCAGAGTATATGAGTTTCAGATGCTCTACTGCCTTTTATTTCAGAGCCAGGAGGCATCATGATACAATGGAAATAATGCATACTCTGGAACCCTAGGACCTGAATTCAAATCTCATTTATAAAGCTTTTGACCTGTGTGACCTTAGACAAGTCCCCTAACCTCCCTGGGCATCAGTTTCTTTATCTGTAAAATAAGGGGATTGGCCTAGATGGCATCTGAGATACCTTCTAGCTCTAAAGCTCTGATCCTAATATCTACATGGATAAGAACATCTATACTTAAGTCATGAGTTTAGATCAGATAATGTAACTACTTTCAGTAGCAAGACCCCTTCTTGGTGGTATTTCCTTCTGTCACTATGCCCTTCCCCATAACTGAATTCTGGCCTCTTTTCTTAGGTCAGTGGCTACGATGGTGGTCACCAGAGCACTAGGCTGAGGCTTGTGGAACATAGCCACTAGCAGAGGCAGGAAAGGGTACAGGGTGGGAGTAAGAGAAATAGAGAAAAAGATGAACGAGCAAAGGGGAGGATCCAAGGTTAGAGAAATATCAACCAAAGGAATGACACGAAAGATAGTGATGGAGCAATTGATGAAAAGGGCTTCCAAAAACCTAACTGGGTCATTCACTTTGATGGGAGCACACATTCAGAAGAAAAAAGCCCAAAGCCCAAGGCAGGAAGTCTGCTGGGTGCGGCAGCAGCTGGATGCTGTTAGTGAGCTCCTGAACATGGACCCAACTCAGTCTGACCCGCCTTGCCCTACCCCCTTTGCTGTTCCCCCAACCCCAGTGCAAGAGGAGCATATGGCTGGGAGCCCAGCCACATTCATCCCTCTCTGTAGGACAAGGAAGGGACAGAAAGGGAACCCGCCCTAGAGGGTGGGGAAAGCTCCGGAGATGATCCAAGAAGAGGCAGTTGAGAGAGACAGAGAGAAAGAGAAGAAGACAGAGAAACAGAGAGACAGAGACAAAGAAAAAGAAAGAGTCTCAGAGAAAAAGAGACAGAGACAGAAAGGGAAACAGAGAGAGAGAGAGGAAGAGAGAGACAGAGACAAACAGAGAGGAGGGGAGAGAGAAGAGAGGGAGGGAGAGAAAAAAAGTCTCATTAAGCTTGGTCTATCTCTCCCTACCCCCACCCCTCCCTGGCAGCCCGAGAAGGCATGATTCTAAAGCATTGCCTAGGGCTAAAGTGTTAGCCTGCTAGTGGGATTTCTCCCACAAAAGCAAGAACATACCAAAAGCTCTCCAAGTTTTTTCTCATCCTCCTTCAGTCCTCTCTGGCTCAGTGGAAGATGTATGACAATTTCTCCACATGGACTCCTCATCCGATTTGTCTCTGTCTCTCCCTGACAAAGTACACTATAATTCGTTCCCAAGATCATGCATGGATCGAGGCCATTCAGAATAACCTTTTCATTTTACAGATGGCCCAGGGAACTTAAGTAATATGGTTACCAGACTTCATTTGCAGAGGATTTGTTTGCATTCAATTTGGGTGCAAATCCCAAGGAAGCAGAGATCAAGTCTACTGTCTTGGCATGGCAACTGGCACAATAGAGAACCGCATAAAGATAAATCCTCTTATATAGAAGGGTGAGGTTGAGGAACTCAGATCTCCAAAATTTAGTCAATGTGGCTTCTAAAGAACCATCCACCTAAGGTCGGTCTTCATTTTAAGCTACCTTGTAGCTGCCTCCCCTATGTAACTAGCACAATTCACACTCTGGGAAATTGAGATAGGATGAGGATTGGAAGGAAGATAAAATCTTTCTATGAAGTGAGTAGAAGAGAGTTTTTTCTGGCCCTTCTCGCCTCACATTTCAAGTCAAAGGCCAAGTAGGGTTCCCAAGCCAGAATCAGGAGCATCCAAAGCTGGTCTAGGAGAACTGAGTTCTCCAGACATGCATGGTTCCTGTCATGAGGCAAGAGATGGTATGGCTCAGTATTATGAAGAATGGACTTATCGTCAACAGACATGGATTAAAATATAGACTCTGCCACTTATTAAGTAACCTTGGTAAATCACCTGTGTTCTTAATCTGTAATATGATTATGCCATGTAATATGTAATACATATCATGTGTTATGTATGTAATATATAATACACATCATGTATTACATATGTAGTGTATAATACATATTATGTATTATTATTTAATGTATTATACATATTATGTATGTAATGAGTAATACATACTATGTGTTATGTATGTAATATGTAATACATAATGTATATGTAATATGTAACACATGTTTGTAATGTGTGATGCAAATATGTTTTATACATAAATTTATATATAAATATATACACATAAATACATATATACATAAATTTTATACAAAATACAAATAGATACAAATATGTAATACAAACATTACAAATAACAAATATCTTAATATGCAATCATCTAAAACTATAAAAATGTGAGCTAAGATTATCATCATCCAATGGCTACAATGAATGAAGGATGTGGGCAGCATGATTATACAACTGGGTAGATCGATGAAGGCTTCCTGGAAGAGGTAGTTCTTGAGTTTAAAGGGTGGATGGGAATTCAAGAAGGTGGGAGCAGGAGGCACCTTGCCCCCTTGCCCCCAGCAGATAGAAGATGGAGGAGGGATAAGCCAGGCACAGAAAAGAATGAGACCAGAGAATTAGAGAAGGTAGGAGGCACCTCTGTCTATCTTAGAAGGTAGAAAACAAAACAATCCCTGCCCTCAAGAAGCTTACATTTCAAAGAAGAATCTGAAAGTGATCTGCCTTCTGGGCTTAACACTAAGAGAGAACACAAATAGTCCAGTTTGGAGCACAGAACATGTACAGGGGAGAGAGAGATCAGGGTGCTAGACTGTGGAAGACCTTGAATGCTAGAGTCAAGAGTTTGAATTAAGTCCTGAGCAAGCAAAGTATTGGGTTTGAAACAGAGAAGTCAGTGACACAATTAGAGCTGGGCATAATGAGGCAATAAGGTCACACAGTAGAGTGGTACCAAATGCCCAGAAGCCCCAAAATTCCTGGTGCTGGAACCAAATTAAAATATAATTGGGAAATATTTCACAAAAAAATAAATAAAAATATAATAGAACATAGATGATGTTAATATGTAGTTTTCTAAGTCAACCTGTAGCCCATAAGGATCCTTATGTATGGTTTAGTGGGCCCCATTTCTATTCAAGTTTGATGCCACTGGTGTAGTAGAGAGGGTCTATGCAATATGTTAGTTATTATTAGCTATTAGAACATTTGGCTTGGAGAGGCAAAAGTAGAATAGCTGCAAGACCTCTTAGGAGGCAATTGCAATAAATCTAAGAATTGGTAACAGAGGAAGCCACAACATATACAAAGTCAGATTGGTCATCTAGATGTCTCTGCCCCATACTCTAAGGCTCAGAGAAGGACCCCACCCATGAAAAGGAAAACAAGTTGATGAAGGGCTTCCAGAGGGGCCAAGAAGGATCCGGGTAGGTGCCAGGACAAATAGAAGTTGGGAGTAAGGGTGATTTCCCACTCTGCAGGCAACCAGCCACCAGACAGACCACCCTGCCTAGACTTCAGTTCTTCTTGGTCAAAGGCAGAGAAGCACATCTGCAGGTTTGGTCAGGGTAATTTTATGCTTACAAATAAAAATTCTAAAAGCTTTCCATGTGTTATGTCTGCATGTGAATGAGTATGTATATAATATAGAGATTATATATGTGTGTGAGTAATGGACAAATGGAATGTGAGTACATAGCATGGATTTTTGAGGGGAAGAGAGGGAAGGAAGGCAGACAGATTGTGTTAACATGTGGGAAAGTATACATGTTGGTACACAGGTGTATGGTTGTATGCCTCTGCTTCTCATGGATGTACGTGTGTGCACTGTCATATATGTGAGCACACTCATGCTAACCTCAGCATTATTTCTCCTCTTCTAAGTCCTGCAGTCTTGGTTAACAGGACTATTTTCTAGAACAAGAGGGAGGAGAAATTCCAATTTCTTCTCATCTCACTACCTGTTCCCCTGGGATCTTGGTACCACTCTGGTCTTAGCCCAAAAGGAACTGCTGAGTCTCAGCCTCATCTTGTCCCATCAAACAACCAGAAAAGGGTATATGAAACCCCAGTCCCTCCTAATTCCTGATTTCTTGCATTCCAGCCCTACACCCAGAGTTGTGATAGCTACAGATGTATGTGCTGTTACAGAAACAGGGGAAATTCAAGTCCTGTCTGAGACCTCTCTTCCTGATACTCCCTTTCCCCTACACACACACACACACACACACACACAAACATACGAACACACAAATACACATACATACAAACATACACAAACATACGAACACACACACAGAGCTTTGGGAGAAGACCATGAGACTGGAGGGAAGAGGTACATGTCTATAAACCTTCCCCTCCCCCACCTCCACCCCACCCGGAGTCAGGCCGTACCTACCTCCTGTCTTCCTCCCACCCGCAGCGGCAGAACTATCCCTATTCCTGGGGGTACAGTTATGATTCTATAGGGAAGTTGAATGGTGGGAGAGGCATGGAGTGAGGAGGGCAGAGAGAAAGTAGAGAACAGCACTGTGGAAGGAACAAAGATTATAAAGAGAAAAAGCAACAAGATTTGGTGGATGAGGTACAGACAAAGCCGGATAATAGAAAACCAGAATCATGCTCCATGCTCCTTAAAATATGAGATGGGCCCAATGGGGTCCATGCCCTCTAAGGACTGTCAGTGGAAGGTTTTGGTGGGGTTTTTATTTACCTAGCTAACTTTAAACTAACTTATATTTTGCCTGTGTGAATGCTAAATATATGTTTGTCCTATCAAAGTATTCTCATTTGACAGGAGGAAGTTTCATTTATTCAACAAACATTTATGGGGTATTTCCTACGAGCCAAGCACTGTGGGGACACAGAAAGGATAGTTGCTCGCTTCGGCCCACCGACTCCTCTTGCTTCTTTTAAGACTCAGCTCAAATTCTATCCTTTCCTGATCAACCCTGTCCTCCTCCCACCCCACCCCAGCATCTTCACTCTGAGAAGAGCTTCCATCCACTGTGGAAATACCTTGAATGTACCCAGTTGTTTGCATGTTTTCTACTCCTCAAGCTCCTCAAGAGCAGGGACCAATCATATTGTTGCCTTTTTTGTATCACCAGCACTTAGAACAATGCCCCGGCACACAGTAAGTGTTTAATCAATGCATGTTGACTGACTGTCCCCAAGGAATTAATAACATAAGTTGGTGACAGGAGAAGAAAGGGTTTTTTGCCCATCTCTGTAGTTCACCTGGGGTAGAACTGTTCTCAGCCAGGGGAAGAAGGGAAGCAAGATCACCTAAGTTCCTCCTTTTGGTGCTTAGTTATCCAACAATCTGTAGATCATGCAACAAGTACAAACGACTCTGATCAAAGGTTTGGTGCCAAAGGTGATTAAATGAGGTTAGGGGATTGATTCTTTATGGTTTTCATTTGTCCAGGCTTCCCCAGGCCCATTAGCGCAGTTATTACTAGTACAGCCGTGCCTAGTAAAGATGGACAGAGGGCATGGAGGAGCCAGGTCCTCCTCCCATTCCCCACCCCCCAGTCCCCAAAGTTCCTTGAGCCATCAAGCCTTGCTCCCAGGCAGGTCAGTGCTACTGAGAAAGATCAGTCTGAAGGGCTGCTATAGCTAGCATCACCTCAGGCAGCCAAGCACAGCTCTTCTCTTTGAAGTTGCTTGGGTGGAGGTGAAGTTGAGGACAGCAGTTGACCCCCAATGGCTCCCAGTTGAAGGCTTTTAATGCTGTTTAAAAATGAGAGAATGAAGAAGGTTCTCTTAGCTATCAGGTATTGAGTGGAGTGAGGCAAGAAGGAAGGGGAGAGGGAGACAGACGGAATGAGAGAGGAAGGGAGAGACAGGAAGAGAGAGACAGAGAGAGAGATTAAAGAATGCCTTGTTCTAAAGAGCACTGAGCACAAGAGGAGCTCCTGACATGGATTAGGAACTTTAGTTTCTAGAAGCAGAGGGAGATATGAGATGACCTCCAGAGGTCTCAATCCTATAACTACACTTAGGAGGGAACTGAGATTTGGGGTCATAAGATGTGGGTTTGAATCTTGGCTGCTATATAACTATGATCCTGGATAAATTACTTCACTTCTCTTACATGTCAGTTCCTTCACTGTACAGTTCAGGATCCCTGGGGTCCATGAACTTTGGGAAAAAATATGTTTTGATAATGCTATTTCAGTATCACTGGTTTTCTTTGTAATCCTATGTATTTTGTGCATTTGAAAACATTACTGGGAAACAGGGTCCATGGGTTTCCCCAGACTGCTATAAGGGACCATTATATAAAAGTGATTAAAAGTGATTTAAAGTCTTTTCTGGCCTAACATTCTAAGATTCTATTTATCACCTAAAGCAGAGATAAGGAGGAAGTCTGCCTAAAGAACATAGGGAAGGGTCCTGAATAGAATCATTCCAGTTTGGACACAGCTAGGTGGTACAGAGGATAGAGCCTTGAATCAGGAGTCAGACCTGAGTACAAATCTGTCCTGAGATGCTGACTAGCCATGTGACCCTGGGTAAATCATTTCACCTCTGTCTACTTCAATTTCCTTATTTGTAAAATGGGCTTAATAGTAGCACCTCCTTCCCAGGTGATAGTATTTGTAAATCACACTTTAAAGTACAATATAAATGTTAGCTATTGTTATCGGCAGCAGCATAGAAGCCAGACCCTTAAAGAAGATACGTTCGAATGAATAGAAACTTCACAGAAAGTCAGGAACAAGAATAAAATTCAGCCACTGACCAGAGTAGGAGAAAGCCTGGAGTGTCTGGGGGGCGGGGGTGGCAATGGAGACAGGAAGATAACAGACAGAGAAAGCAAGGAATCTGGGAGACAGTGCTGGTGAGGGGGTGAATTTGCAAATCCTTGGGGGATAGCTGGGTGAGGGAGGCTAAAAACTGATACTGCTCTAGAAAATGTACCCAGGAGACAGGAATGAACACATGACAGAAAAACTCTTGCCTTCCTTTTCCTGAATTATTCAAAATAAACACCAGCCCCTTGCTATCTGAGTACTTCCCTCAAACCAAGGGGTCCCATTCCCATCTCTGGTTCCCTTAAGGAAAACGTGCCCTATCCACCTGGTTCTGTGGGTTAGCAGTCCCTTCAAAGGATGCTGTGTTAGCCCCATCTGTTCTCTCTTATTGGCTAAAGCAGAAGTTTTTGGTTTCTATAACAACAGACCTTCAGCCCAGATCCCTTTTTTGATGGGTAATCTCCTCAGATGAAGGATGAAGCCTGTCTTGGTCTTTATCAATGTAGTTGGCACTGGCCTTAGATAGCACCGCCTGGAGCCTTCCTCTCACCCTCAAGGGAGTGTCAGCGATTCTTTTTAGCCCATTGCCTGGAGGTTAAGGTTCAAATCCTCTCTGACCTAGATATGACCCTGAATTGACATCATATAAAAGTGCTGCAAAAAACCTGAGATACCTCCATCCTGGCCCAAACAATGGACCAGCATCCATCTCCCCTGTGCGCCATTAACAGCATATCACGTGTCTCTGGAAGATTGAATTAACACCTCATTTCCAGGCCATCCAGCAAAGAGCAGCAGAGACCCCTAATAGGATTTCCTCCTATCAGGCCATAAATTTTCATCCTGCATGGGGGCTAGAATACTGCCAGACAGCACTCGGTTCTCTGACACAGCCTGTGTCCACTCGTCACTAGAGCACAGAGCAGGACGTACAAACCACAATCTCAGAAGATGCAAGAAGCAATCTCTGTCCTGGCCATACTGACAGCTGCTAGAGACAACCCTTCTGTCAATAAGTCCAACTTGACCCCCATTATTTCTAAGGCCTCTTGGCCCTACACCAAACCAGCTGGAGTTTTTCTTTTAAACCACAAAGTGGACTGAACTTCAATGGTCCTCCTTTTGAGACTAGCTTCTTGGGATCACAGAAGCAATTTTTAAAAATTTTCCCAACTGGAATGAGAAATCTCTTTCCAGCTTCACAGTCAGAGAAAAGGTCATGAAACCATTATAATGGTGGCAGCTCAAATCCATCTTTCCTAAAAGATTCTTCTACCTCCTCCCCACTGAAACACTTAAAAAAAATACAGAGCAAAAAGGCTGAAGTTAGAAAAATGAGATGCCTGCTATCCTTTGTTTTTTCTTCAATTTGCATCCAATGTCCCCTAACCCAGGGGGCTATAAGAGCAATGAAGCTTGCAAAGTTAATGATGTCATCAGATCTTTCAATAAGCTTACCTCATCCCTGGGCTCGACTGAAAGTCCTAGGGGAGATGTAACCCTGAGCCAGCTTCCCCAGAGGAAGGCCAATCTGATGAGGATGAAAATGGTCCGAGCCCCACTCATCATTGTAAATGGTGCCTGCTTTTCTGAGCTTGGCTGTGTGACCTGAGCCAGCAGCTGGGCTATCGTGGTTAGCTGGTGGGAAGGGTTCTGGTACAGACATGCCCTACAGATTCCACACATGCCTCCTTCCCTCTTCCCTTTCCCCTTTTCCTTATAGGGCTGCTGCCTACCCTCCCCACACTACTCCACATCTTCTACCAGTCCAGAACTTTGGTTGGTACCACCCTGATTCCTGGGAGTCACTCCCACTGCTGGTCTAATTCCCCATAAGGCTAATGGTAAACCCCTAAGAAGGAAGACAGAAGAGGCAAGGAGAAATGTAAGACAAGGCAAGACCTGAGCATATGGCTCAGTTACACAGGAATGGGCTTGCTGTGTTTCTTGTGGTACCATTTCGTGGCCCCAAGAGACTTAAAATATGTAAAGTCAGCTCTAGTCACAACCACTGAGGTCAAATGTACCTTGCAAGTTATCTTTAGGTATACTGACCCTGGGCCTGCTACCTGAGGGATACACATCTTCACCCTGTGACCTTAACCCAAGAACAGTCTTCAAGCACTTACATCCCTGGATCTACCCGCTTCCTGAAAGGTCTATCCAGATACCAGGCACTTTACTGAGGTTATCCGGTGGAGTATTTTTCTCTGGAAGTCTATAGGTGTGGTCCCTTCCTAATGTCAGAGTAGCAGCCACATAGAACTCTGGGGAATTGCTTTAACTAATAGAATCCTAGCTCAAACCTTGTTTTCCAGATCTTAGAGATGTTGATAATGGCAGCATTGTTGAAATTCCCAGCCATGCCCTTAGAGCTCTCTATCAATATTCAGCTACAACCATGGTTAAACAGCCTATTCTCTTCCTGATTTCTTTGACTCAAGCAACAGCTCCTCAGAGAAGCTATTCCAAATAAATGAGACCAAATAAAATGAAATCTGTAAAGAGCCCAGCACAATGCCCAACACATAGTAGGGACTCAATGCTTGTTCCCTTCTGGCTCCAGAAACCCCGCCCTGGAGGAGCTGAGAACCCTAGTGGAAAGAACACTTGATTTGAGGCACAGAATTTCAGAAACAGGGTGACTTTTAGAAGTCAGAGGACCTGGTCTGAATACTAGCTCTGTCGCAATGCAAAGTCCTAGCTCAGCAAGGTCATCTGTGTGACCTCAGTCAAGTCATTTCGTCTCAGTGGACTTGGACCTCAGTTACATCATCTGTAATGTGGGGGAATTAGACCAGATGAGTGCTAAGGTCCCTCCACAATCTGAACCCTACTGTCCTATGGAATACCACTTCACACAATTACCAAGTGACCTAAAAACCATTTACAAACTTAAAAAAGAGTCACACATAAATATTTAAAATAATTGAATTTTTCTTTTGGCAGGGGGCTAGACCTGCAATTTCATTTGTGAGAAATCCCAGTAAAGATTAAATTCCATCTACCAAAACAAATGAACGATGGCTTTATGATTTACCATCTTAGATATGATAATATTGACTGGCTATCAAGTTGCCTGGAACATTGAAAGGCTAAGTAAACTGACTGGGGCCACACAGCCATGATGTATCAGAGGCAAGACCAGGCCCCAGGCCTTACTGTCTTCAATGCTGGCTTCTGATCCCCTACAGCTGCTGCCCCTTTATGGTCTCCCCTGATTTCCCAAGGTGACAGTGACCTCTCCATTTCACATTTCTCATAAAGCTTTACCCAGACTTTTGAATTTCTCTCACTTTTATATCAAAGTCATTGGTATCCACATCTCTTGCCTTTAGATTATATGTTCCTTGAGAACAGAGGCCGTGTTGTACGTCTTTGTCTGCTGAAGGCCAAGCACAGTACCTCACAGAGGGGAAAGGGACTGGACCCTGTGATCCCCATTGATACAGGGGACTCCCAGAAGAGGAAATCCCTTCTACAACTGTAGTCTGGCACCTTATCTGTAGGCAATGAATAAATGATTGTTGAATGAATGACTTAAATGCCTCAGCAGAGATGTACCCAATAATGACCACTGCCTGGCACACCCAGGTTCCACCAAGCTCCCATCATCCCTTCATCATTTCCACATCAGGGCAGCAGGCCTCATATTTGACACCGCTACTCTAGACCACATCTCTCCATCTTATCCACAAAAATTGCATGTAATACTTTACTGGGTCACATGAAGTTGGGAAAGAATACCAATCAGATGGAAGCAAAAAAAAATTAAATTTGTTATGAATTATTATCAGGAAAATACTCATATCTCGATACCAGACCAAACCTAAATTGAGACATAGACAGAAAGACTGGGAGCCATAGAATATGGGTAAATCCTATCTGAGCATGCGCAGAAATACTGAAAAAAAACCAAAACAACTCAGTCTGAGTATGTCCTGCTCTCACCTATAGAGAGGAAGGAAGCTTGAGCAGTTTTGGCTCAAAGTACTGTCTGGAGTTATATGCAGAGAGTATACCCTGAATAACTATTCTAGCCCTACCTCTGTCTCTGACTGCCAACGTAAACAGGTCTTTTACATATTCTACAATACCTCCAAACTGGACTAATTTCCACCCTGTATTCTTGTTCTGACTACTTTCCACATTCAAGTCTCTGGCCCATCATACTTGGAATGTGGTACAGTTAAAACCTAGGTTTCCAGCCAATCCTTGAACATCTCTCATGAGACTCTCCTAACTGGTGGAGAGAATGCTGATGGACAAAACTCTACATGACTGCAGTGTGGGGAGAGAAGGGAGGAGTGAAGTTGATATTCTGGCTTTGAAGAGGAGACACAGTCTTCATTCTCCTTAAGAGGGAAACATACATAGTTCCAGATTATCTTTTAAATTGTTCTCTTTGAAAATGACTCTTGATAGGAGAAAGACTTTTTTACAGACATGTCCCTGATTCCCGGCTTACCTCCCTAAAGACTTCCCTTAAATGAAATCAGGGCCTCTCTCTTGCTTGAGCAAGATCTTCTCCTTACTTGAATCTAAAGAGAGCATTTACTCTGTGTATTTTCTGTTACATTTTAATCTTTATAACTTGACCATTTCCTGTTTCCTATTTGTTTGGATCAATGGGTTTACTCACAATTCACCATTTGTGATTGTCTTTTGTATAACTAGCATTTGATAGAAAGGAGCCAAGCTTGTGGGTATAAGCTTGGGGCAATCCTCCTCCCCTTAAGAAATAGTGAACAGGAAAACATCCCCTAGACCAGCAGTATTTGGGGAGCGGATAGATATAATTTCAGTATGATGTCCCTCTTTCAAAGGAGAACAGAGCAGCTAGCCTCATTGTCCTTTCTCTAGCTATCCCCAAGGCAAGAATAGCAGTTGCCATTGGAGAGAAGTGGGAAAGATTCCAGCAATACCTATCACCGCCTCCCCTCAAGAAGCCTGGAGAAACAAATCTGACATGGATGATGAATATATTACAAATTGAAAAGAACGCTGCCTCTGAGTTAAAGGATAGATTCAAATCCTGTTTCTGACATCAACTATTGGAGTGAACTTGGGTAAGTCACTGAACTTCCCCAGGCACTTTTCTCATCTATAAACATTCCCCATTATTCATTTCCCTCTACCTGATGGTAAAGTGATCTTTCCCTCTCTATATTCCTCAGAGTTCTTCTCCTTTATGTCACTTGTGAACAAATTTATAAGCCAGAAAGGTCTCCAGTATGGGGCTTCTGTCATATCTCAATTAGTCACAGGGTTCAACATTCTTTCTTCAGTTTGGACCCGTGATATCATTGATGCAGGTATACAACTTGCAATCTTAGAAAGTTGACTGAGTCACTGGAAGGTTGAATAACTTGTCCAGGGTCACACAGTCAGGAGGGGTCAGAGGCAGGACCTCAACCAGGTCTTCTTGATTCTGAGGCTAGCTCTCTATCCTCTACAACAATCTGCCTCTCGCCTTACGTGAAGCAAGCCCTAGATGCTTGTTGAATCAGAAAATGAATGGATAGGAACAGATTGATCATTATCATATAGGCCAAAGAGACATGGGAAGCAAGGAAAATGGCCCTTTACCCGGAGTCAGAAAAGCCTGAGCTCAAATGTAGCCCCTTGCTAGCTTGTGCGACCTTGGGCAAGTCACTTAATCTGTCTGCCTCAGTTTCCTCATCTGTAAAAAGGAGATAATTATAGCACCTATCCCACAGAGTTGTGAGGATGAAATGATAAATTTTCAAGTACTTTATAAATGATAGCTATTATTACTGTTATTTATTACTGTTATTGTCATTATCACTGAGAGGGAACACTCTCATTTACAGATAAGAAAACGAAGGCCCAGAGTGCCCCAAAGAAAATGACGGTAAAATAAGTACTAGAACCCAGGCATCCTAAACCCCATACCACGATTCTCTGACAGCCTCAGCCCCCTAGTGATTTGTTTAAAAAATGCCAGCTTTCTACATCCAGGTTCATTCCACCCAGCTGCCCACATCTCCTTTCACTGGAGCGCCTAAAACACTGCTCAGCTGAATCACATCAAAGACACAAGCCGAGTTCTCTCTTCCTAGGTCCACCCTACGTCCTCTCTCCTCTGGGAGAAGGTATCTGTGGACTCAACAAAACTCCATCGGGCTCAGTTTCCACAAGGAGAACTGCTTGTATGTCAATTTCCTCCTCCCTTTCAAATCTAATTTGCCTACTAAGATTGCCTGGAAACCAGATGGTGTTATAATGAGCTGATAGAGGTCACCTCCCCCGGAGCAGAGGATAAAGAGCAAACCGTAAAGAGACAGGAACCATGGATTCAACGTGGTTCAGTTGGTCAGTACTCCCACAGCTCCTGGCAAGGTCGGCGCGGGATGACCTGTTCATACTAATATTCATATCATTGGGCCACTCTCTCAGCCAGCCCAGCATCCTTCCAGGCCCCAGGTTCCCCTCGGAGTGACAGGTAAGGGGAGACTACAGTGGCAAAGATCATAGAGTCAGGAAGGAAGGTTTAAGCACAGAAAACATCATACTCGGCTCCATGATTAGCTATTATTTATGTTCACCCTCACTGACCGCATTTTGGGATTTTCTTGGCAGAGATATTAGAAAAGTTTGCCATTTCCTTCCCCAACTCGTTTTACAGATGAGGAAACTGAGGCAAACAGTGGGAAGTGACTTGCCCAGGGTCTCACAGCTAGTAAATGTCAGAGGCCAGATTTGATCTTCCTGATTCCAGGCCCAGCACCCTATCCATTATACTACCTAGCTACCACTGTTAGCCTTCAAGACTAAATAAAGTGGCATGGGGCAGGAAGGACAGACATAATAATGAACTTCCCCACTTTGAAGCTTGATTGACATGAGGGAAAGTGATTGGGAGAAGTCATAGAATCACCTGAAGTAATACTATCTGAATATTCTAGGACACTCTGATCTTTTTTGGAAATAGCTCTGCCTGGTAGCAGAAATGCTATCACCCAATTATGACTTAGCTTAGAGATAAGGTAAAAGCCTCACATTTGGAAGATGTAGGGGACTTGAGCTGGATCAATTTATATATGAAAGAAGGTGGAAGGTGAGGTGAAAATCAACAAACACAAGAATTTCTTTGTGGGAGTTGAACCATGAGCCCAAATCTGAAGTCATGCTGGACTTCCTGAGCAGAGTCAGATGGTATTACAGACAGTTCACAGACTCCACCTTCTCCTGAGCAGATGATAATGCAGTAAATCATGACTGAGAGCAGCTCAGGTTTCAATATGGCTCATTGGTCAGATCCAGGGCATCTTGGTAGAGTAGAAAGAGCACTGGCCTTGGAGTCAGAAGACCCTGATTCACATCCCACTTTGATTTCTATATCCTGTGTGACTTTGGCCACATCACTTAAACTCAAATGTCAGTTACACAAAAGATTGTCACAAATAGTGAATTGTGAATAAACACATTTATCCAAATAAACAGCAATGTTTCTTCTTATATAAAATGAGGAGACTGGACTAGATGGTTTCTGCAGTCAGTTCTAGCTCTTGATCTATGAACCTCAACTTATCTTGCCAAAATGACATCCAAAGACAAACTGGACAAGCTGAATATATGACCATACTGTAATTATGAGCAAAAGGGGTAGAAGCAGATGGAGACAGTCCTGGCGCTAGAGGCTTTTAAATGTGTTCAAAGATTTTTCTTTCAGCCTCTGTTTTCATCTGAAAATTGTTGGACTGTACTAGAAATAAGGTCTAAATAGTAGGGGTGGGCAATAATGTGGGATAGGGTCAAGAACATGGTTCTGTGACAAATTCAGGAATGAATAAATGAGATCCAGTCTCTAAAGAAAGGTGTTGGGGGAGAGTGAGGAGAGAATGGTTCTTGCCTATCTTGACTGGTTTCTAGGATTATCCTGAATGGGAGCTTCCTAAGTGATGTCTCTCCATGCAGCCACTGGTCCATAGCACCCAGCCCCATCTTTATTTTACTACCCACTCTGAAGTAAAATCCTCAGTTCTTGGTCATCCTGTGACAGAAAGACAAAAAGGGAGGGGCAATGGGCAGCTCTGAGTCATCATGGCAGAGTTCAGAGACAAATAGGTAGTACAGTGAGCAGAATTCTAGACCAGGAGTCAGGATAAACCTGAGTTCAAATCCAGCTTCAGACACTAGCTGTATGACCCTGAGCAAGTCATTTAACCTGTTTGCCTGTTTCCTTATCCATAAATTGGGAGTCATAATAGTATCTACCTTCCAAGGTTGTTGTGAATCTAAAAATTAGATGATATTTGTAAAGCACTTAGCAAAGTGCCTGGCACAGAGTAAGTGCTAGTTTATTAACCTGGAAAGACTTATATGAACTGATGCACAGTGAAGTGAGCAGAACCAGGAGAACACTGTACACAGTAACAGCAATATTATTCAGTGAAGAACTGTGAATGACTTGGCTATTCTCAGCAATAAAATTATCCAAGACAATCCCAAAGGACTAATGATGAAGCATGCTCTCCACCTCCAGAGAAAGAATTGATATTGTTTGAATGCACACTGAAGCATGCTGTTTTTCACTTTCTTTCATTTTTTGTCTTCTTGTACACAACAACTAATATGTAAATATTTTACAAAATTGCACATGTGTAACCCACATCTGACTGCTTATAGGAGGAAAGGAGAGATAGGATTTGGAACTCAAAATTTTAAATAAAAATGTTAAAAATTTGAAAAAAATTAATTTGAAACCAAAAAGTATGCTAGTTATTATTGTTGTTGCTGTAAAGAATAGAGGTTTTGGTCCTGAAGGAACTGCATTCAAAGCCTGAGTTTGCTCCTTATTAGTTACATGATTTTGGGCAAATTACCTGCCCTTTCTGAGCCTCAGTTTTTTCATCTGTAAAATGAGAGGGTTGAATCAGATAAACTCCAAGCTCACCTCTTCTTCCAACAGCCTATGAGTCTAGTCTGTAATCAATTCAAAAAACATTTATTAAGTGCCTGCTATATAAAAGGTCCCATTGCTACAGTACCCTGGAAGAAAAAAAGAAAAAGAGGAGGGCAGGAAGAAAGAAAGAAAGAAAACTTGTCCTCCTAGGGCTTACAATCTAAGAAGGGAGGGTGGGATTACAATATTTTAGTAGCTCAATGGATCTCTAATCTCATCAATATGATTACCCCCACCATCAGCACCACTGGTACATATTGCAGTTCCTTTCTGCCTTCTCATCCTATGATTCTTGTCAATGTTATATCATAGACCTTCTATGTACCTACCCAAAATGCTTGAGGTTTTCTTTTATTTGTTTGTCCATTTTGACTTGTTTTCATTGAGATATTAGCACTAAAGGCCACAAAATTCTAGGGAATTGCTATTGAGAAAAAATGTTTCACATGTTACCAATTTAATTTTTCCCAAGAAACTTTTTTTTTTTCAGTTTTCAACAATCACTTCCATAATTTCCAAATTTCCTCCCCCTTCCTTCCCCCTTCCCTCTTCAAGATGGCATGCAATCTTATATGGACTCTATACATACATTCCTATTAAACACATTTTCACATTAGTCATGTTGCATAGAAGAATTAAAACGAACGGGAGAAACCATGAGAAAAACAAAACCTAACAAAGGAGAAGATAGTCTGCTTCATTCCGTATTCTGACTCTAGTTCTTTCTCTGGATATAGATGGCATTTTACATCATGAATCCTTTGGAAATGTTTTAGGTCCTTACATTCTAGGGTTCTTTACCCCTCATTTTGTGAATGTGCAACACCAATAAAATACAAGATGATAAGCAAAGGAAAGTGCCAAAAAGCCCTAGCAAAATTTGAGCAGAGATTACTTTCAATTGCAGAGTAAGAGAAATCAGAACCTGAGCTGGGCCTTGAAGGAAAAGAAGGATTGTAACAGATCAGAAAGGCATCTATTTATCTGTATTATCTATCAAAGGTCTGTGTAGTTGTCTCATTAGGATGAATCATTCAAATATTAAGCTTCCAGAAGGCAGGGCCTATACATAGGCCTCTAGGTGGCACAGTGGCTAGAGCACTAGGCCTGGAATCGCAAAGACCTGAGTTCAAATATGACCTTGGATGCTTACTAGCTCGTAGGCCTCTGAGTAAGTGACTTCTGTTTGCCTCAATTTTCCTCAGTGGTTAAATTAATAGGACTATGTCACTAAGTTCTTGTGAAGATCAAATGAGACGATATCTTTTAAGCATTTTGCACGGTATCTGACACATAGTATATGCTTACCAAATGTTTATTCCCTTATTCTTTTCCCTTCTCTTTCTCCCTTTGAAGGTTCACTCAGTTACTGGACCACCACAAGGATGTGCTGGTAAAGGCTGAATAGGCAATTCTCAGAAAATAAAAGCAGGGCACATTTTCAAAGTTTAATCTGGGTCTAGACAATCAACAAAACAATTAATCAAGGCTCAATCTGTGGCATTTGCCAATTTCTGACATGTAAATGCTCACCTTGGAAAATTTAACAATCAGCCCTCAGTTTGCACTGGCCCCAGCACACCTCTGCCAACCCTTGTAGCCTGAGGATACTTACTGAACTGAATTACTAGTCAGGATACAACTGGATACAACAGGATCATAACTGGAAGGTACCCCAGAAATCATCTCATCCAAGCCTTTCATTTTACAGATGAGGAAACTGTTTAAATAGCATGCCCAGTGATAGCAGGGAGATTCAAACCAACATCTTCTGACTTCAAATCCAGTGTTCTTCACATTCCATCAAACTACCTCCTTTTGTTTTCTACCAGATCTTGATAACAACTAAGTGCTTTGAGATCACTGATTGCCAGGAGTTATGGACAGGTGAGTAGCCTGTATCAGGTTTCAAGACTTACATTCTGCCCAATCTCTTCCCCTATTTCCTTGGTCCTCACAGGAGACTGTGACCACCACCACCCAAAACTGTGCTTTTGGACAGGACACACTCTCTACCCACTCTCTGCTCTCCCCTCCTTGTCCTCACAAGAGACCATGACCACTACCACCCAAAAATATGCTTTCCAAAAGCCACCTCCAGCCTCTTGGTGAACCCAGTCCATGCCAGCCCACCCACCATCTCTGGTCTGATCCAGTCTCACAGCGCATGCAATCCACAAAACCTATTTTTTTCCCCATGAGATGGCTCCAGTTGGGCCAGGACATCCACCCACGGGTACTAGCATTGTATTAGACAGAATCGATGTATAATATGGATCACCTGCAAGGCCTCAGACCCTTGCTCTCTGACACTGGGTACCACCCCCACACAATCCCTGACAGGAACACTCCAAACACAGCCAGCCAGCCCTCCCCACCCACTCCCTCCACCTAAATCTTTGGGCCTTAGCAAAGGCTGGCTCTTCTGCCTCCGTCCCATTAAACTTAAAGCAAGAGCCCTTCATACTTTGTTTCCCAGAATTTTGGTTCTTTCACGTGGCTTGAGGCCAGTTCTATATGCAAACATTTACATAACAAATAATTATTGACTGACTGACCCCCCTCCCAAAAAAAACCCCTCTGCATATTACATCAGCAAAGCCAAGACCCAAGACTCCTCCCCCCAGAAAATAAAATCCACCCTCTTAAAGGCATTCCTAAGCTTCTCCCTGAGAGCAGGCGATGCTCAGGGCATTTAACCTCTGGATGCCTATCTCCAGCACAGGTCACCTATCTTCAAAGCTTTCTACTTGATTCTTCCTCCCAGCATTTGGATCAGCTGGAATCAAGACTGCATTAAAAGGCCAGATACTTACCCCTTAGTGAGTTGGGAGGGAGAAGCAGAAGGGCAGGGAGTATAATACTGTGAAGAGCAGAGACTGGGGCAGAGGGAGGGGTATTGATATCTATGGGGAGGGGAAGAAGGGAATATTTGCAGAGAAGATGGCTTTCCCTTGTCCTCCCCCACCTCTCCACCCCGACCAACTGGGAGAAAGAGAAAAGGATGGAACAAGCATTACTCCCTACCCCAAATCAATGGGGTACCGCCTCCCCCCCCCCCCACAGCCTCTTACTTCTCTTTGCATAAGACACATTCCCTCATGTCTTTCTCTGTTACCCTGAGAAGCCTCTCCCTCAGTCATGGGATCAATTCAAGTCCCATGGGAACCAAGCACCTGGATTTTACCTTGACATCAGCACAGCACACGGGAGACAGCGGGGAGAGATGCTAGTGAGGAAAGGGGCAGAGGAGGAAGCAATGATCCAAATCTGAATAAACGGCTGCTGTGGTGGGGAGAGAGCCCAGTAGCGTCCATGGAAGGAGAGAAGAAAGGGAAGAACCCAGGAATCCACCACTTCCCTGACTCCCAGGGAAGCTCCCAACAAGCGCTCTCTCCCTTCCCCAAGCCAACTGACAAGGCAGGGAAAAGACTGACTGATAAGCTGAGTCTGAAATCTGAAACTGCAGATTGGCTGAGCCCTATATAAACATGCTCACACCCCCAGATCCGCATGGCTCCCCAGCCTAGCCCAGCCCAGCCCCAGCACTCTCGCCTCCTCTCTCCACCCCACCCTGCTCCCTTGGTAACATCAGACAGCCCTCTAGCTGCTCTTACAGGAACTCAATAAATTGAAAAGCTTTGAGAGAGACCCACCAGGAGCCCACCCACCACCTCCCTTAGCCCCTGACAGCTCCTTTTCAGTGATGAGGACTAAACGGATAGGGGAAAAAGGCTGACAAAATAAGCTTCTCCAGGACCCCTCCCCAGTTGGTCCTAGAAGCCAACAACAAGTATTTTTAAGCGCCTACAATATATACATGAATATACCAATCTCCACTGGAAAGAATTTCCCATTCCAAGGAAGATCATTAGATTTTCACATGGAAGGGAACTTAGAGGCTATCTGGCCCATTTTATACATGGGGAAACTGTGGCACAGACAGGTTAATTAAGTCATCTGCCCTGTGTCACATACAGCTAGTACTTGCTGGAGATGCGATTTGAACTCAGGAGCCAGCACACTTTCCTTCGTACCACTTTCCTAGCCCTGCCTCCGCCCTTATTCCAAAGATTATTAGTCCTAATCCCAGGAAGGCAGTGCTAGGAGTAACACCCCTCGGCGAGTAACTGCCCATGACTTTAGAGTCCATTGGCAGATGCACTTGACCCTTGGGGATGGGGCTGGAGGAGTATTCTAAAGGTCAGTTCTCAGTGTGATGGGTTCCCTCTTTTCTTTCTGCATCTAGCTATGGGATAATCACAGTTATTCTTTCTTGCTTCCCACCCACTGCAGAAAAACAGGGACTGCTAGAGCTAAAGGTTCACAATAGGAATCATCCAGAGGTGGCCAACATGGAGTGCCAAGAGCCACTGCCCTGGAAGTCAGGAGACTTGAATTCAAGTCCTGGTTTGACTATCTACTAACTGTGTGACTGTGGATAAGTCATAGACTCTGTGAAGTCCTGCTATAAAGCCTGTAGAAACTGACTACTTGTATTATCTCTCCCTAGAGGGTTGTTATGAGGAGTGGATATATGTGTGTAGATAGATAGATAGACAGACAGACAGACGGATGGATGGATGGAAAAATAGATATAGATATCTGTAGCTATCTATATACGTATTTGTTATTGTTTAGACATTTCAATCATGTCTGACTCAATGACCCTATTTGCAGTTTTCTTGGCAGAGATGCTAGAATGGTTTGCCATTTCCTTCTCCAGCTCATTTTACAAATAAGGAAACTGAGACAACAAAGGTTATTCAGGGTCACACATTCAGTAGGTGTCTAAGACAGGATTTGAACTCAGGTCTTCCTGACTCCAGGCCCAGTGCTCCTTCCTTCCTTCCTTCTTTCCTTCCTTTCTTTCTTTCTTTTTCTCTCTCCCTTTCTTTCTCTATATGTATGTATGTATACATGTAGATACATAAACACTATGAATATAAACTATTATTATCTTGTCCAACCCTATCATTTGACAGATAAGAAAATTGAGGACCAGTGGATAAAATGATTTGCTCAAAGGGCAGCTGATTAGTAGAAGAGCTCAGTCTAGATCCCAGGTCTTTCCATTACAGCTCATACATTTTACTTCTGATCTGAATACAGTATCAGTATGTTACTGTGCACTCCCATATTATAAGCCAATGTTTCTGTTCTGTTACCGTGTTTACATGTCTTAGAAAATAGGAAACTTAGTAAACATTTAGAAAATAGGAACTATGATTGTGTCAGTCACCTTTTGTATACTTATTACACCACTTCTAAACTGAAAAGCACTTTACGTCATAGGTTAAAGTTAATAATTAGCAATACATATTCATGGCTTCAACTATTACAGTTATGAAGATTGGATTCCAAATCCAATCCAGGCCCATCTTCTTACAAGTTCTTGTCCTAAATGTCTGTTTATCTGGTCTATTTGTTCTTCCTCAAACAGGACAATCAATATCCGGTCTCGGAGCCTTTGCACTGATTGTCCTCTGTGCCTAGAATACTTTCCCTAGGGTCCTTCACGACTCAGCTCAAATACCACTTTCTACAGGAGCCCTTTCCCAGACTTTCCCTCCCCCTCAGGGATGCCTGTGTCTCCCCTTTAAGGCTACCTTGTATATATTGTACTTATTTATGTATACGTTATGACCCATTAGAATGTAAAGCCTCTCTCCCTTTCCCTCCCCACCCCCCATGGCAGCGACTGTCTTTTCCTTTCTTAGAATTCCCAGTACTTGATTGATGGGACACCTTTCAATGCCAAGCTATCACCTAAACCTCTGCATATCTAAAACCCAAATCTTTGTCTTCCCTTCTCTTCTCCACACCCACTAAGGTCATTGACTTTCCCTTCTGACTTCCTTCGTGAAAGTCACTATCATTTATCCAGTTATCCAAGTTTGAGCCCTGAGTCACTTTTGACATTTTTCCTTTCTTTGCCCCTTTTTGGACACTGTGTCTGTCCTTTCTGGTCTCTGCAAAGGAATTCTGTCCATTCCTACTGCCACTACCTTAGTTTTTGTCATAGGTTAAAGTCAATAATTTACCTCTAGATCATTAGCCATTCACCAGTCTATACCTGCTCCCACCAATACCCCATCTCTGGATTGATATTCCTAAAATACTCTTATTATGCGTCTCACACACAACACACAACACACACACACACGCTCAAAAACCTTCAATGGCGCACTATTACCAACTGGATACAAGTCCAGTCTTACTATATTTGAAAAGGTAGGTTATTGCTACACTGTAGAAGACCCATAATATCAGGCAAATCCTCTCCACCTCTTCCTCACTCTCACTCCCCACCCCTATCCCCAACACTAAGGAAGTCAGGCTCATCTTATTGCTCCTTGAACACTCCCTTTTCTTTCCAGCCTCGGCAGCTTTGCTCACCACATTTCCTGGGCCTAGAATACCCTCCCTGATACCCATCTAAATTCTTTTGAAAAGGAATTCTTTAAAAAGAATGTGAATCCCTTAAAATTGAGATTCCTTTAAAAAGCAGCTTCTTGGTGAAATCTTTCCCGATCACACTAGCCCACAATGAGTTGCAAAAAAGGCAAATTTAGACTTCACATGGGGGAAATAATACTACATAGTAATAATAATATCATTCATATAGGACTTTACGGTTTGCAAAGTACGTTACAAATACAGGGTGTCCCAAAAGTCTTATTGCAATTTTAAGCTATGAAAGCTTATTGCATTCTATTCTCACATTCCTGGGAAATAGGAGCTATCATTATCCCCATTTTACAGATAAAGAAACTGAGGCAGGCAGAGGTTGATTGACTTGCCTGAGATCACACAGCCAGTTGAGGCTGGATTTGAATTTAGTTTTTCCTAACTCCAGGTCCAGTACTCTACCCACTGAACCACCTAGATGCCTGGGGAAACATCGCTAACAATTAAAGGTGGACAAAAGTAGAATGTGCTGCCCCAGAAGGTACTAGGTAAGGTTGACCATCCTCTGATTAACCACTGAGGTCTCTTCCAACTCTGATATTCTATGATCCATTCATATATCCTTTAGTGCTCTTCCAACATGTGGTAACATAGCAAAATCACAGATTCTAGTCAGAGGACTTGGGTTCAAATCCTGCCTTGGACACTTACTTCTGTGTGCCCTTGGGCAAGTCATTTTACTTTCCTGGGTCTCGGTGTCTCATCTGCGAATGAAGAGACCGTACTAAATGGCCTCTGAGGTTCCTTCCAGCTTTAGATCTACGGGTCTGTGATGTCTTGGCTGTACCAGTGATTCACTGAGCATTTAATATGTACTGTTTGAGAATATGTAGTTAGTTAACTGTGCGTTTAAGTCTTGTCTTGCTGGTCAGAGTAAAAGCTCTTCAAATGGATAAGGCCTGGACCTGTGATTTAATTCACATAGCTCCCTTACAAGTGAGGAAGCTCTTTCTTCAAATACAGGTCAGCACCTTGTTTGAATCTTACAGTCTTAGAGATCTGCCTAGGGCCCAAGGAGGTTAAGTGACTTGGCTGGAGTCAGTCTGGGTCAGATGAGGGACTCGAACCCAGGTCTTTCTGATTCTAAGACCAGCTCTCCATCCATAATGCCACATTGTCTTCTTGATAGTAGCTAATGTATAATGCATTTTTCAGTATCCCCCTTAACAACAACTCATATTCATATAGTGCTTTAAAGCTTAAAAATTGCTTTCCTTACAACTCTAGGAAGTAGAGTATGTATATTATTATACCCATTTACAGATGAGGTAACTTCAGCTCAGAAAGGCTAATGAGTGTCAGGCTTGTATTTGTACCCTGGTCTCCTTCCATTAAGCGCAGAATTCTTCTCTGGAATTTTTTGGGGGTCTCCTTTAGCAAGCAATTGACTTGTTTCTCATGATGCTCTTGCATCACTCTCATTTCTTTTCTCAATTTTTGCTCTACTTCTCTTACTTGATTTTCAAAATCCTTTTTGTGCTCTTCCAGGACCTGTGGCCAATTTATATTTTTCTTGGAGTTTTTGGATGTAGGAGCTTTGACTTTGTTGTTTTCTGTTTGTATACTTTGGTCTTCCTTATCACCAAAGTAAGATTCTATAGTCTGATTCTTTTTCCGATTTTTGCTCATTTTCCCAGCTGTTTACTTGACTTTTGAGCTCTTTGACAAGGCAGTTCTCTGCTTCCAGTGGAGGTGGGGGAGCGTACTGTCAGCTGCTCCATTTGCCCACAGTCTATGGCCCTAGAGCTCCAGAAACCAAGGCTGCCTCTTGCCCCTGTTGCTGCTGCCCAGGGCTCCTCCTCCTCTGAGATCCTCTAACCCCTCCATCAACCTGGGGGCTGAGACCGAACCATTCTGCTCTCTCACACAGGCTCCACAGGATTTTCTAGTTTGTCCTTGGTGTTTTAGGGTCGTGAAGTCTGGAAACCACCACAGGTGCCCAAGATTCAGTTCCCCAAGGCCTGCTCAAGTCCCATCTATATCAGGGCAGCCCACACTGGACTGTGCTCTGCTCTTAGACAGATGCGATAGACAGTTCTCAGACCTTCCAGGCTGTCTTGGGCTGGAGATTTGCTTCACTCTGTCATTCTGTGGGTTCTGCAGTTCCAGAATTTGTTCAGAGTCATTTTTTACAGGTATTTGGCTGGGCTTGAGGGAAGGACACTAGCAGGTCTGTGCTGTTACTCTGCCATCTTAGCTCTGCACAGAATTCTTCCTACCACATCTTACTGCCTGCCTTTCATACCTAGAAGAGGGTCTTGCACATAGGATCAATAGCTTCTGATTACACTCTGGTATCCTTGCCCTTACTGGAGTCAGGAAGAGTCAGACATGTCTGAAATGACATTTGCTAAGCATCTACCTGTTCTGAGTACTAGACAGAACAAGTGAAACAGACATAGGGGACAGTTAGATAGCACAATAGATAGAGCAGCAGTGAGTTCAAATCTGATCTCAGATTCTGGGCAAGGAAAGGAGGAAGAAAGAAAAACAGAAAGAAAGAGAAAGGAAGGAAGGAAGGAAGGAAGGAAGGAAGGAAGGAAGGAAGGAAGGAAGGAAGGAAGGAAGGAAGGAAGGAAGGAAGGAAGGAAGGAAGGAAGGAAGGAAGGAAGGAAGGGAAAGAAAGAAAGAAAGAAAGAAAGAAAGAAAGAAAGAAAGAAAGAAAGAAAGAAAGAAAGAAAGGGAGAAAGGGAGAAAGGAAGAGAGAGAAAGAAAGAAAAGAATAAAGGGAGAAAGGAAGAGAGAGAGGGAGGGAGGCAGGAATGGAAGGAGGGAGGAGGGAGGAAGGAGAAAGAAAGAAAGACAGGCCCTCCCTGTGGGGATCATACAACTTACAATGAAGGTTAGTTATGCAAACAAGCAACCAAACTACATACAACATACAGTGGTATTTTCCAGACTGGAATCCTTTTGAAAAGGTTCCCATCAGAGGGATGTGACTAGGGTTGGGACCTGGTCCAGACAAAAGGAGACTCACTTGAAGAAGGAAGCTAGAGAACTCCAGGAAACTCTAGATCTAGTTCCAACTTCACATTTACTCCTTCTATCCTTCAAACGCCCATCCTTAGCTGTGGAATGTCAGTGTGGTCTCAGAATCATAGAGCTGAAAGAGATCTTAGAAGTGACTGAGTCTTGCTGTACAAAGCAGTATTCCTTCTCTAATCCACCCTTTCCCAGAGGTCCTTCAGCCTTTGAACACTTCCAGTGATGGTGAATTTGCAGCTTCCCAAGACATCCCATTCCATCATAGGCCAGTTCTGATTGCTATCGGGCCAAAACCTAATTCTCTGTGGCTTCCACCTGTTGGACCTACTTCTGCCTCAGGAGCAACATAAATGTTGTTTAAATAAGAAGCAAAGAGATAAAAATAATTGTCAAACATAATAAAGGGAATGCTGCTAACATCTTCCTCTGATGCTTGCTCATAATGCAGATGTGACCCTAGATTCTCAAAAGCTCTGCCACACTATCAGACTGGAAAGGCTTCAAATATGGGCCCCATGATAGACCATATCTCTGTCACACAAGAATCAGCCTCGCTAAGTATAAAGAGACATGTCACTAGAAGGCTGACCACCAAGCAGTGCTTTTTTTTTAGTCATGGCAGCTCATGCTAAAAGACAGAGAGATTGTGATCTGTACTGATAGAAGTATTTATAGTCAATTCAATTCAAAAAATTATTCAATAGATAATAACAATAGCTAACAATTATATAGCTCTTGCTACATGCCAGGCATTATGTTAAGTGCTTTATAATTATTATCTCATTTACAATAACGCCAGGAGGTGGGTGCTATTATTATCCTTATTTTGCAGATGAGGAAACTGAGGCAAACAGAGGTTAAGTGACTTGTACAGGGTCACCTAGCTAGGAAGTGTCTGAGAATGGCTTTAAATTCAGGTCCTCCTGACTCTAGGGCTGGCTGCCCCCCAACTTTCAGTGAGCACTTCTTAGGTGCCAGGCTTTGCAAAAAGCAATGAGAATACAAAGAAAAGCAAGAAGAGTCCCTACCCTCCCACTGCTGCTATTCTAATGGGGCAGATGACATATACAAATCCCTCCAAAGTAGAAGGAAGGCAGCCTTAGAGGGCATGGCTGGAGCAGCAAGGGCAGGGGCAGGGAACCTGGGGCCTCAAGGCCACATGTGACCTTCTAGGTCCTTAAGTGCAGCCTTTTGACTGAGTCCAAGTTTTATAGGACAAATCCTCTTATTAGGGGGACTGGAAAAGGCCTCCTGGAAGAAGTAAAGCTTGAGTTGAGTCTTAAAGGAAGCCAAGGATTCAAAGAGCTGGAGGGAGAGAAATTCAGGCATGAGGAACATAGTTCAAAGACAAGGGATGGAGGTATCCATGGGGCCAGATGCTTGGGGATACAAATACAGTGAATGACATAATCCCTCCTCAAGAGCCAGCCAGAGTGTGGAGGGGAGTAGGATATACAAAAGAACAGAAAGTAGGAAGGTTGCAAAGTACTTTAAACGTCAAAGGAAGGATTTGATCCTGGAGGTAACAGGAAGCCACTGGAGATTACTAAGCAAGAAGATAACATGGTCAGACTGAAGCTCTAGGAAAATCTCTGGCAGCTCTGTAGATGATGGATTGGAATAGGAAGAAACTTGAGTATCGGTTGGAGCCAGCTCACACCAGCTCATGAGAGTCAATTGTTCACTTTTCAGCATGAGCATTTATGTCTTGGAAATCAGCAAACCCTACTAACTCAGGGCTTAATTTTTTTACTTTTATTGATTATTGGGACATAAAGTGATAGAGAAAAATGTTAATAATACAGATGAAACTTAATAATTTGTCATGAGTGCTTTTTTTCCCTAGAGAATTTGTTGCTAAACATTTATCAATATGCCACTGAACTTTAGGCAGATAGGCCAATAAGAAAGCTATCGCAATAATCAAGCAAGAGCTGATGAAGGTCTGAATCGCTTATTATGAACCAGTCCCATTCTAGGTGCTGGAGCCCCAAAGACAAAAACCAAAATAATCCTGAACACAACGTAAGGAGCTTCCATACTATTGAAATGAAATTTATGGACATCCTTGAGATACTGAATCATAATGAAGAAAATTTATGATATTTCTTCCGTCTAAAACACTCAAAGAGTTTTAGTGGTCATTTTGTTCAACTCCATAGAAAAGACCCCAAACCTACCTCGGTAAAGTGGACCAGGGTATGAAGTCTGAATGTTTATTGTAAATCTTTCTGGTTGAAGATGAAAGTAGTTCCTTTCAAACAAGAGCTGCTCCACATTGGACAATACATAATCCCTGCTAACCTTCTAATCTCCTACTTTGATAACCTTGGCATTGGCCTCAATTCCTCACTTTCCTCATCCCTCTTATCTCATCATTGCCAAATCTTGCTGTTTCTACGCCCACAGCATCTCTCACATCTGACCCCTTCTCCCCACTCATATAGCCTGGACTATTGCTTCCTAATTGTTCTCTTTGCCTCACATCTCATCCTTCTCCAACACCATTTTCTGCAATTGTTTCCAAAATGATCTTTAAGTGAGGATCTGACTCCACTCAATAAATTCCTGTGACTCCCTATTGCTTCTAGGACAAAATATCAATGGTTTGTTCTTTAAAGATTTTTACAAGCTGGCTCTAATCGATCTCTTCAGCTTGACATATACTCTTCTTCCTGATCTCTAGCATCCAATCAAACTGGCCACCTCTTTATTCCTCATATGTTCCTCATAGAATACTTCACTTCCTTTAGGACACAAACATCACCTTCTCTATGAAGCCCTTTTTGATATCCCTCAACTACTAATGTCCTCCCTTCCTACCTTGTATTTAACTGTCTTGCATTATTTTACAATTTTTCTGTATATATGGCCTAAGGAGGGAAAGTTCATTTTATTCTCTGTTTTTACATCCCCAGCCCTTAGCATACTGTCTGGCACAGAGTAGGTGCTTAATAAATACTTACTGATTGATTGTCCAAAGTCATACAGGTAGTTAATAGTCAAAGAGGGATGTGAACTCAACTCCTCTGACTCCAAGTCCAGACTTCATCCCACTGAGCTTCATGGCCTTCTGTTGTTGTGGTTGTTGGTAGGGCCCAAAAACCCCTTAAATTCAGCCACAACCACAGAGAGCTTCAGCAGATGCCCAACAGCCTGTGCTTGCCTCTAATAACGCCCAAACTCTGAAGAGCTCAAAGACTTTTGGAAGAAAGGATTCTGTCCCAACATAACAAGGGTAGGACCTCCCCATTAGAGAATTGTTTCTGATTGGACTATTGTGTTTAATTCGACACAGAGATCTGGGTGTACTCTTCCACTAATCATCCACGATTTCCTACAGACTTCTCAGCCCCATTTAATTTCTCAGTATGGAGAAGGGGAGAGTGTTGGTGGGGGGAAGGAGAGTTAGAAAAAAGTCTGGAAAAAAAGTTTGGAAAAAAACCAACTGATTGGGCTCCACCTAAGGAACTTAAACACAGCTCTAGAAATATTTACATTCCTGATCTCATTCGCTTCACTGACCCCTTCAGCAGTAGAAATGATTCCCACATAAGAATATTTTACAAGTGAAGAAACTGAAGCTCAAGGAAGTTAAAGATTTCCCCAGGTAGTTCACAAAAAGTTGGTAGTGGAGGTGAAGACAGAACCCAGGCTTCACTGTCTCAGTACTGAGTCCCTTGGGAAGAAATAATCCTGGTCCTTTAAACTGTAATCTGGAGAAATGTTCATGGCTTAATCTTTGTGACAAGAACATACAACTAGCAAGATCCACCAGTTAGGGCCCTTAGTAGCCCTGGAGGGAAGAATCTGCCACACACCAAATCTCAGCCTGGGGAGGCATGAGCTTGGCTCATTGATTAGAAAGCCAGCCTCAAAGCCAAGATCTGAGTTCAAATAGCACCTCTGCTACACACAGGTTGTGTAATGAATACCCTGCCCATCACTTGAACGCTAGGTGCTCTAAGGAACTTTAAGACTATAAATTGCAGGGAAGGAATTTCCTCACCTGGAAGTTCCCCTATACCAAAAACAAAAACAAACACCACAGGTCCATTCCCTATCCCTGTCCCTGGGGAAACCTGGCAAGAGAAGCCACCTGTTCCCCCCACCCACCTTATTCTCACATACCTAATCCAAACACATTCTTCTCTCCCTCCCCAAATGAGATAGCCAGCCATTTGTTCTTACTGGTTCCTGGGCTTAGGGAAGCCAAAGCCTAAACAACTGTTCTTCAGGCTTTCATCAGTGAGTATTCTGAAGCTACTACCCCCACCCCTCACCCCTTTATCTGCCATCTGCCCAGTTGATGTGGTCATTAGCAGAGAGCACCATGTAGGTGCCTAATTAATCGGACACTAGCGACATAGAAACCTGTTCAAGCGACCAACACACCTCATCCACCCAGGGATCCTCTTACAGGCAATTCCCTCCCCCCAGCTTCCTGGAAAGGTCCCTATTGTTTGCTGAGGAACAGAAAGAAGTACCCGCTTCTGCCCTCCTCCTTATCTTCTGGCACGTACTTTCCTAGCCTGCCAGTGGGTGATCAGAAAGTTGGGATGGGAGTGGAGGGGTTCCCAAAAGGAAAGGGGTTCTCTTCTAAAGGGGTGGGGGTCCTCTTACCTGGACTCCCTAGGGAAGCAAGAACTATGTTCTTGTGTCGTGGCATTCTGGGGTCAGTGCATTGGGAGAAAAGCCCCCACCACTGAGCTGATAAGAAGGTGAACAGAAGTGGCAGGGGCCAGGCAAAAAGTGGGCTCATCTGTACTCTCCCTGACTCGATGATCTCTCATTCCTCTTTCCTACACTGTACACTCACCTGTTTTTGTTTCACCCTTTAAATAGAATGTTCCACTCACCCTCAGAAGTGGGGTGGGAAGAATTCACAGCTCTGGATAAGCAGGCTTTGGGGAGTATGGGACGCTTTGGGAACCTTCCAGGCACTCTTGTCTATGTCGGACAGAGAGTAATGGACCAAATAGGGTGGTAGGGGACAGCCTCTGAGGAACAAGGAAGGTGCTTATTGGTGATCTCTCCCCCTCCCTTACCTGGGGAAGAGCCTGCTTAGAATGGAGGGAGGGGTGGAACAACTATAGTCTGCGTAGCTCACCTGTCATGCCATGCTCTCTGATAGCAGAGGCAGAAGCCAGACCCAGGCTAGGGATGAGAATGCTGAAGTCCCCTTTAACTGCTCCTCCTAATTATATATCCTTCTTTATCAGTCTAGTACTTTTGCTCTCACAAGCTCTTGAATTTTTTTACTTGCCAGACACCTGCTAGAGAAGAGATGCTGCCCATTTGGCAAAGGGATAAACTTAGGGGGAAGGGGAAGCAGCATTTTAGGGATGAAGACAAGAGTCTTGACTGTGTGCCTGTTACTGGCACGTCTCATCAGTGTGACCCAAACCTTTCCTAAAACGCACACCCATGGGACTGGACAGGTGATATCACGCAGGCAGCTGATACCAGTGCTGAACTTCACCCCAGCATGTGCCTGGCAATCCTGCCAGCCGAGCGTGGTACATTGGCACATACTCTTTCTTTCCACCAACATTAACACAGATCTGGGGGTTCTTAGGGCAAGAATGAGAGGTGGATTTGTCCCTCCAGATATTAAGCCCTGTCCAGTCCTTCTGCATCTACTGGGATTCCTATCACGTAGGAACAGATAGTGATTATAGCTTTAGATTAGATACCAGGAAGTACTTTAGTAGATCATAAAGAGAGATTCTAGAATCTCCTTTGGGTTTAAAAAGAGTTATATTCTGACAAGGACAGTAGAAATTACGTTCCAGGGAGCTTGGTATTCCCTGCAGTGTGAAGGGTTCCCTGAGAAAATGTCATTGCTAATGATGTTTTCCACTCTAAAATACTGACTATGAAATTATGTATGTATCAACAATTATGTGTGATTTATTTTTAGTATGAAGGGGGCTTGATTCTGTAAATATTTCCTTGACATCCTCACAATGACCCCTTGTTTTATTCCTAGGGATTCCACAGGATCATAGATTTAGAGCTGAAGGAGACCTTAAAGGCCATCAAATTCAACCCTCTCATTAAAAAAATGAGGAAACTGAGACACAGAGAGGTTAAAGGAGCTCACTCAGGATTACACAGCTAGTACGTATCTGAAGCAGAATTTGAACCAAGGTCTTCTTGTTTCTAGATCTAGTGTCATATCTCCTATTCCTCAGTGCCTCTCCATGCCCCAAATTCCTTGAACCAACATTTATGGGTTCCATCAATACATTTTAAGCCTTAAAGTGATTTAAGCTAAACTGATTTGAGAAACACTGATTTCAATGTAGTCCTACAGGATCCTGTTTTTATTACATCACTCTTTATCTCAAAAATCTTCATTGACTTCCCACTGCCTGATGGAATAAATGTCAACTTCTTAGCCCAACACTCAAGGCCTTCTAATTTGACCCCAATTCACCTTACCAACTTCATCTCCCATTATTTCCTTTTTTGGACCCTCTGCTTCATCCAGACTGATTTACAGAAATAGCATGGCATAAGGAAAAGAGAACTGAGAAGCCCAGGGTCACATAGCAAGTGCTTGAAGTCATATTGGAGCTCAGATCTTTCTGATTCTAAAGCATCATCTCATTCACCCCCAGTCTCCTTTGGAAACTTGTACCTCAGATCATTCTTCTCCCCCTCTCCTCTTCCATCTCCTTATCTGCAGGCTCTTCGCCTGTTGCCTACAAATATGCCCCCATTCTTAAAAATTCCTCCTCCCTTTCAAAGTCAGACTCCTGGAAAAAAAGCCTGCTGCACTAATGGCCTCTACTTCCTTACTTCCCACTCACTTCTCAACCCACTGCAATCTGGCTTCTCAGCTTACCATTCAAACGAAACTTCTCTCCCGCAAGGTTAGCAACTCTCAGCTTCCACATCTGATGGCCTAATCTTGGTTCTGCAAATAAAGGAGGAAATGCACCTCCCTCCTTCTGTTGGAGGAATGGGGGCCGATGGGTGTAGAATATTGCATAAACCTAGGAGATGCGGCCAAAGTGTAGGTTGGTTTTTCTTGACTGAATTTTTTTTTTTTTTAATCAAAAGGAAAGGCTCCCTGTGGGGGAGAAAAGGAGGAAGAGAATATTCCGAAATGCCTGATGTAAAAACAAAATAACAATAATGCTGATGGGCTCTTCTCAGTCTTCATCCACTCTGACCCCTTCAGCTGGATACTACAGAACACCCCCTCCTCCCTTGACTTCCACAACATTGCTCTCTCCAGGTTCTCTCCCTACCTACTTGATCATATTCCTCCTCGGTGTCCTTTGTTCAAACATCATCCATCATCTGCTCTGTAACTTTGAGGGACTGGCAGGGCTTTTCGTAGGGGCCTTCTCTCTTTGTATTTTCTTGGTGACCTCATCCATTCTTATAAGTTCAATAACCTCAAAAATAGCTCCCAAATCTATATACCCAGCTTTGATCATTCCTGAGCTACCATCCTGCACTACTAACTATGGTGGTGGACACTTCCACTTGAGTGTCCTATAGGCATCTTAACCTCAGCATATCCAAGATGGAACTCATTATCTTTCCCCTTAAACTCATCCATCCTTTAAATTTTCCTATTTCTTCTGAAAGTACCATCCTTCTTCCTGTCACCTGGATTTTTAGTCTGGAAGTCAAACTTGACTCCTCTTTGACTCTCATCTCTACGATTCAATTAACTGCCAAGTCTTGGCCATTCTACCTCCAAAATGTCTCAAGTCCACCTCCATCTCTCCACTCAAACACTATCTTATATCAGGGCCCTTACAGCTAACTCTACTGCAATTATTCTAATAGCCTCCTAACTGATACCCCTGCTTCTGGGCTCCCTTTTCTAACACATCTTTCATAGAGCACCAAAATAATCTTCTATGTCGATTCCCTCTTCAAAAATCCTCACAGCTCTCTGTTGCCTGTAGGATAAAAAGTAAAGTCTGTGGCCTAGTATTTAAGGTCCCCAAATCTGTTGCCAACCAACTTTTGCAGACTTCTTTTACACCATTCTCTCTTCCCACCATTCAGCATTGCATCATCCTTCTTAATGCCTTTGAACAAGTTGTCCCCTAGGACTGGAATGTACCCCCTCCTTATCTTTGACTTTTAGAATGTTTAGCTTCATATAAAACTCAGAGGTCTAAGAGCCACCTCCTACAGGAAGACTTGCTGGATTCCCATCCTTGTCAGCAGTCTCTCCTTCTTCAAATTATCTTGTATTTACTTATCTATTTACATGTTATATCTCCCTGGAGAATGTAAGCCCCTTGAGGATAAGCCTGTTTTTCTTTTTGTCTTTGTATCACTAGTGATTATTAACACAGTGCCTGACTGTAGTAGATGCTTAATAAAAGTTGAATTTAATTGAATTCAAATAATTTAAAATTGTTAGAGCTAGATAACCCTTAGAAATTGTTTAGTCCAACTCCATTTTATAGAACAGGAAAACAAGTCTAAAGAGGTCTCTTCCTTCAACATTACCAACTAATGGGGAAGACAAGATGCACTTGTTGGAGTGGAAAGAACAGAAAACATGGGTTCATATCCCACCTCTGACATCTACTATCTGTGTGACCTTGATGAACACACTTAACATCCATGGGTCTCAGTTTCTTCCTCTGTAATATTAGCATCTCTCACACAGGTTGTTGTGAGGCTCAAATGAGATAACATATGTAAAGTGCTTTGAAAGTCTTAAAAGGTTATATAAATGTAAGTCATTTTTATAAGGGAGATACAAACTCAAGAAGCCCAGGAGAAGGAGTGACAGCTTCCAGGTGGGAGGATCAGGGAAGACTTCATGGAGGAGGTGGCATTTGGCATGAGCCTTAATGTTGAGTAGAATTTTGGTAGAGATGAGTGGGAAAAAATATTACAGGTAGGAGGGTGTGGAATGAACAGGACATGGAATGGAAGATGCCAAACTAGCTAGAGTGGAGAGTTTACATAACCCAGTGTCCTATATATCTCCTCTCCTTTTTATGGCTAAACTCCTCAAGAAGGCCATTTACAATAAGTCCCTCCACTTCCCTTCATCTCACTCTCTTCTTAACTCTCTGCAGTCTGACTTCTGACCTCATCATTCAATTGAAACAGCTCTCTCCAAAGAAACAGTTTCTTAATGGCTTTTTTTCAATTGGCATCCTTTTTGACTTCTCCATAGCCTCTCACACTGTCCCCTTCTCCTCCATAATACTCTCTTCTTTCTACATCTTCAGGACATGGCTCTCTTGGGGTTCTCCTCCAACCTGTCTGACTCTTTTTTTAGCTCCTTTGATGTTTCATCTGGGTCGCAATTACTAACCATAGAGGGACGCTCTTTCTCCTCCCTCTATGCTATTTCTTTTGATGATCTCATTAGTTCCTATGGATTCAGGTCTATTTGTTCAGCCCAAACCTCTCACTTCACATTTCCAATTGCCTATTGGACATTGCAAATTGTATTCTCATAGATATCTTAAAGTGAACATATCCAAAATTGAATTTATTATCTTTTCTTCCAAACCTTCCCCTCTTCCTAACCTCCCTATTGCTGTCCAGGGTTCCATTATCCTTCTAGAAACCCAGACTTGAAACCCAGGTATCATCCTCATCCTCTATATCTAATCAGTTACCAAATCCTGTTCATTCTATAAAAATAGCTGTCATTAAACCACATAATTATCTCAATAGATGCAGAAAAAGCTTTCAACAAAATACCACACCCATTCCTATTAAAAACACTAGAGAACATAGGAATAAAGGGAACCTTCCATAAAGTAATAAGCAATATCTACCTAAAACCTTCAGCAAGCATTATATGCAATGGGGATAAGCTAGATGCATTTCCAATAAGGTCAGGGGTGAAACAAGGATGTCCATTATCACCACTATTATTCAATATGGTACTAGAAATGTTAGCTGTAGCAATTAGTCAAGATAAAGAAATTGAAGGAATAAAAATAGCCAAAGAAGAAACAAAGTTATCACTCTTTGCAGATGATATGATGATATACTTAGAGAATCCCAGAGATTCAAGTAAAAAACTACTTGAAATAATAAACAACTTTGGCAAAGTTGCAGGTTACAAAATAAACCCACCCAAATCTTCTGCATTCCTATATATTAGCAACAAAGTCCAACAGCAAGAGATAGAAAGAGAAATCCCATTTAAAGCTAGAGTAGACACTATAAAATACTTAGGAGTTTCCCTGCCAAAACAAACCCAGGGATTATATGAACACAATTACAAGACACTTTTTGCACAAATAAAGTCAGATTTAAGTAAGTGGAAAAACATCAGTTGTTCATGGGTAGGCTGAGCTAATATAATAAAAATGACAATTCTACCTAAATTAATCTACTTATTTAGTGCCATACCAATTAAACTATCAGATAATTATTTTTTAGAGCTGGATAAAATAATATTAAAATTCATTTGGAAAAACAAAAGGTCCAGAATATCAAAGGGACTAATGAAAAGAAAGGCTTGGGAAGGTGGCCTAGCACTACCAGACCTCAAATTGTATTATAAAGCAGCAATTATCAAAACCACTTGGTATTGGCTAAGAAACAGAGGGGTAGACAAATGGAATAGACTTGGCACTCAAGACACAGTAGGCAAGGAATATAGCAACCTCCTGTTTGATAAACCCAAAGATCTTCCGGGATAAGAACTCACTGTTCGACAAAAATTGCTGGGAAAACTGGTTAACTGAGTTGCGGAAATTAGGTATAGACCCATGCCTGACACCGTACATAAGAATAAAGTCCAAATGGGTACATGATTTAGGTATAAAGATTGATACCATGAATAAACTGGAGAAGCAAGGAATAGTGTATTTATCAGATTTATGGAGAGGGGAAGAATTTCTTCTAAAGAAACGATAGAAAGTATTATGAAATGCAAGATGGATAATTTTGATTACTTTAAACTGAAAAGTTTTTGCACAACCAAACGAAAAATTCGGAGGGATGTAGTAAATTGGGAAAAAATGTTTATGGCTAAGCTCAGGGATAAAGGCCTCATTTCTAGAATATATAGAGAACTGACTCAAATATATAACCATACAAGTCATTCCCCAATTGATAAATGGTCGAAGGATATGAACAGGCAATTTTCAGGGAAAGAAATCAAAGATATCTATAATCATATGAAAAAGTGCTCTAAATCACTATTGATTAGAGAGATGCAAATCAAAACAACTCTGAGGTACCACATCACACCTATAAGATTGGCAAACATGACAGAACAAGAAAATGATAAATGCTGGAGAGGATGTGGGAGAGTTGGAACACTAATTCATTGTTGGTGGAGCTGTGAGATCATCCAACCCTTCTGGAGAACGGTTTGGAACTATGCCCAAAGGGCTACAAAAATGTGCATACCCTTTGACCCAGCAATATCGCTACTAGGACTGTATCCCCAAGAGATTATAAAAATGGGAAAGGGTCCCACATGTACAAAAATATTTATAGCAGCACTCTTTGTGGTAGCCAAGAACCGGAAGTCAAGGGGATGCATCAATTGGGGAATGGCTGAATAAATTATGGTATATGAATGTAATGGAGTACTATTGCGCCATAAGAAATGATGAACAAGAAGACTTTAGGGAGGCCTGGAAGGACTTATATGATCTGATGCTGAGCGAAAGGAGCAGAACCAGGAGAACTTTGTGCACAGCAACGACCACAGTGTGTGAGAGTTTTTTCTGGTAGACTTGGAACTTTGTAATAACACAAGAAGTTACTGAAAAAAAAAATCCCAATGTCGGTCTTCTAAGGCAAAATGCCTTCCACACTCAGAGAAAGAAATATGGAAGTCATTCGCAGAATGTAGCAGATCATGTTTGTGTGTGTGTGGGTTTTAGTGTATTATGTTTTGATTTGTTATATGATTTCTTCCATTTATTTTAGTGCAACTACATAGCATGACTATAGTGAAAATGTGCTCAATAGGAAAGTATATGTAGAACCTATACAGAATTGTATGCTGTCATGGGGAGGGAGGGGGGTAGTGGGGGGAAGGTGTGGGGGGGATAAAATCTTAATTTTAAGGAAGTGATTGTAGAACATTTAAAAAAATAAATTAAAAAAATTAAAAGTAAAAAAAAAATAGCTGTCATCTCTCCTTTGACACTGTGTGATAAGGTTAGAAAAGTAGAAATGAGGCTCCTATGTTCTACATGTATTGTATATTTCACATAGATTTATTTCTTATTCCAAGAGGATTTGGTTGTCCCATCCATAGAGTTGCCCTTCCTAAAAGGCATTAGACATTCTAACTCTAGGGACCATCTCAAGCTCATTGAAGGCAGAGACTATGTCAAATGATCCTGGAAAAATCATTTCATCTCTGGACTCAATTTCCTCATCTATAAAATAAGATAATAGTTCTACCAGCTCTGAGATTACCTTCCATATGGATCTTGTATGTACCTTGCTATGATTTATATGTTGTCTCTCCCATTATTTACGTGTTGTCTCTTCCATTAGAGTGTAAGTGCCTTGAAGGCAGGGATAATTCTTTTGCCTTTCTTTATGTTGCCAGTGTTCAGTGCAGTGCCTGGAGAAACACAGCAAGGGCTTAAGAAATACTTGTTGACTTGAGTTAATTTGATATCCATAAATATGAGTCATCATTATTATTCTTCATAGTATACAGCATAGTGACACACAGCAGGTGTTCAATAAATATCTGTTTATTGATTGATTGATGGACAAAATATTATTTTAAGGCTTCCCTTCCAGCTCATGGACTATGATCCTTCAGGAATTGCATCTTGGAAGACTATTTTTCTTACTTTTTAGACTCATAAAAGAAATTGTTGCAAGGACTCCAGAGGGAAGGCCTTCCTGGCTCACTAAAAGATTGGCTTTCCTGATACAGGATGTGAGGAGCAACAGTTGCTATGTTCAGAGGGCAAGGCAATAATTGTTCCGTTCTTGAAAGAAACCTGAGCCAGGTTTGAGGGGATAGTCGGCACTGTCAGTCTCTGGGGCAACACTCATTCTCCCAGGACAGGGATCTGGGAGCTATGTTGTTGACGGATAAGAGCTTAGTTGTACCCGACTCTCTCCAGCCAGCTCTGTGCTTCCAAATGCCAGGATAGGACAGCAGGGGTTCACAAGAAAGTGGATTCCATTTCTGAAGTCATCCTAGCCAAGTCTCGCCCCACTCCAGGCAAAGCTGTACTGTACCTAACCCAAGTCAGACGAATGGGGGAGTTTCTCCTATTCACAGAGATTCCATAACTTTCCTTAGTCACACTTTCCCATTCCAGTGTCTCCCAGTGCATCCAGCTGGCAAATGCTATCAGTTGTGTAAACGTAATCCTTCCCATTGTGATTTTTAACCCACTTCCTCTAGTTCTGTCCTTGACGGAGAACCCAGTACGAAAACCAAACCCAGAGGGAAAAGAATGAGACATGAGGTAAGCGCAAAAGATGTTGGCATCTTCTCCTCTCTCCTTCCCGCCCCCCCATTCAATTTAATTCAACAAGAATTTATTAAGTCTTGACTATTTGTAAGACACTGTGCTAGGTCCTGGAGGAGGGTTATAGCTCTGGTTTCAACCAGTGGGCAGATACAGTAAGGTCCAGTGACAGGCCTTGGCACCCAGCTGCCTCCATCAGTTCTACCATTGAGATGGGGAAGCCTGGGTCCTAGTTCTGACTTGGATCTCTGCTTCCCCATCTGTAAAATGGGGAAAGTAATACTTTGACCTGCATAGAACAGGGGTTTTTGCTGTTATGGTTGTTAGTTCTGAAGGTCCCCTCACCTTGAAGTGCCTCATCCCTGGGGCCTGCTCTTCTATGTCATGAGTCCTTCATCCAGACGCCACCTCATGAGCCATCCCTGCCACCATCACCTCATTCGCAATTTAACTCCCTCATCAGACTTTTCCATTTTCTCACATCAGCCTGGTTTTACCTTCAACCCCACACCTTTTGTGTATTCTCTTCCTCCCTTAGAATGTAAGATCCTTGAGGCAGGTACTCTCTTTCTGCTTGCATTTATACCCCCAGGATTTGGAACAGTGCCTGGTATGTAGTAGGTACTTAATACTTGCTTTATTTAAAAGTATTTAAACGTTGGGTAAGAGTTTAGAAAAGTATTAGTAACAATATTACATCATACCAATAGACAGTATGTCAAAAAATAGGGCTTACCTCATCCCTAGGCCTGGTCCCTTATTGGAATATCCTTCCCATGTTGTGTCTGGGAAGGGCTAAGCTGTGGCCTGGCAAGGTCCCACAGTCAGGCCTCCTCCCTTCTGGACGTTAGCAGTAGAAACTATCCCAAGCTCAGAATCTGCTATCTAACCCTTGACTGCTCAGTGTAGCCTTTGCCCCACTCCATTATTCTCTCAGTATTTGAGCCAATGATCCCTACCCCTGGGAGGGACTATAAAGGTACATCTCATCCATGCCCTGAGTTCCAGACCAAATCCCACCCATTCCAACCAAATGCAATTCTATCCTGTTTTTATAGGATAGATAAGTGCCAGTCCCTTCTGACCCAGGCCCTTTAGAGAGAGGTCTCTTCTTGTCTTGTTTGAATTCCTGCCCTGGAGCAAGTCTTTCTTGATCAGTGACTAAGAGATTTTAAACTTTCTTAGCCCATTACACACAGTCTGCTGAGATCAGAGTATATAAGTCTTCTGTTCACATTTTATACAGTCATCCACCTAGGTCACCTAGGCATCTGCCCTGCTGTACCCTCCTTCTCATCTCTGGCTCTAGGTACAGTATTAATTCAACAGTATTATTGCCTGTGGAAAGAATATATCAGTGGACTGTCCTATGGACAGATATGTGCTGGTAAATAGTCAACTATCAGCTCTCTGAAAAAAATGTACATAGGCCATACTTTTAAACTTATTCTGCATTGTCAACATTTTCTCCATTGCTTTCTTAAGTCTAGACCAGGGGTGGAGAAGCTGTAGCCTTGAGGCCACTTGTGGCCCTCCAGGTCCTCAAGTGCAGCCCTCTGATTGAATCCAAACTTCACAAAACAAATTCCCTGAATAGAAGGATTTGTTCTGTAATACTTGGACTCAAGTTTCCCACCCCTGGTCTGAACAACCAACAAAACAATAAATCAAACCCTGATTTGGTTTGCTGATTCCTGAGATGTAAATGCTCCCACTAAAGAGTTAACAGTGGGGTGTTCTAGCACCTCCAGTCTGCCTATCAATCAATTTAACATCCTCTTGACTCCCCAGTCTCAGGGACAATGATGACCATTCCCCTTTATTCATAGTCTCCACAAGGATACATGCTCCTTGAGGGTAAGGACTGTCTCCCTTTTGGTTTTTGTTTTTCCCTCTTAGCAGTGTCCAGCACACAGTAAACAATAAATGCTTTTTTCATTCATTCATTCATTCATTCATTCATCTTGGCTCTGAGTTGGGAAGGAATGTTGAAAGTGGTCTTCCTTTGCAAAGATCACTTGCAGTGGGTTTCAAATAAGCCCTTATTACAGACTGTTTGCACATCTAGCTGTAGAAAGAGAACTATGAGCATAAATGAGAAACAAATAAAAGGGTGAAGGATTAAGGCCAGAGGAATCTGCTCCAGTTTCCCTTCAAAACCAGAAGAGAAGAACTAGGTTTATGGGTGGAGTGTCCTCAGCACTAATCATGATTCAACCTCAGGTTGGGAGTAATTTCATATACACCAGCGGGGTGTTATAAGGAATGATAGCAGAGTGCTCTCCCAGTAATTGATTGTTATAATCTGTTTTCACAATGCCTTAGTGACAAGATTAATCAGAGCAATTAAAACAGTAATAATAAATAGAGGATATTGAGTTTATTATATCTTTCCTCCTAAAACCTCAAAGTCCTTCCATGTTTATTAGGACACGTAACCTTCACTCTAGGCCAGAAGGATCATTGGGAGCATGGGGAATTCTCTTCAATATCCCAGACTGGCATACTGAGGCTCAAAAAGATTCTATGATGTGCCTGAAGTTCATAAAGTGCTATGGGGTCACCAGGCTAAGGGGAAGGGGAAGAAGGTCTCAGAAAAGCGGGAGAAGATAAGGTTTTTAAACATCTGTGCCCCATGTTCTTATCTGGGCCAAAGGTTCCCCACTCCCTATTTCCCCCTGATTTTCAGGACTCATTCTATTCCTAACTCAACAGCTGACTGTTTCCCTATAAGACAAGGCTTTTAATTCACACCAGAGAAAACCAAACCCAGCTGGTGACTGTCTTGACAGGAAGAGAGGGAGAAAAAAAAGTCAACAATAGAATAGACCAGATGCATCTGTTCATTCTTGTAGCCACCCACGGTCCCCATCCAACTACAGAAGATTTCACAACAGAAAGCAGTAGGATCTGATCAAAAGCTTGAATGCTGCCACATACGCAGACAGTTCATAGTGGACAAAGTTGTGTTTGTATCCCTGCCCTGTGATGGGTCTTGAATGAACCCATCTCACAGATTGGAAATTGGCATCCTGACATATTCATTCCTTACAGTCACAAAGCATATCAGAATGAGAATTTTTAGTCTCTGCTTCCCCACCCTATCCCACTGAGTCCTAATTCCCTCCTGAGTCTAGTGAGATATTTTCCACGTGGGATTGCCTCAAAGATCATAAAGTAGGGAGAGATAAGGAAGATGGTAACCAGAGGAGTGGGGATGAGGCTAGGGGATGATTGGAGTCATCCCTGAAAGACAAATAAATGCATACTGCCTGTAGACCAGTTCATAAGAATGTTCTCAATTTTTGTGAGCTGAGCTAGCCATGACAAATGACCCTCCCTCTATATTGGTTTTAATTGGGACTAGTGGAAATAGGTTGGACCTCCAGGGCCTTTCCTGGGATATAAATTGTGGCTGAGTGGAGTTACCACCATCAAACCCTCTGGACAAATCCATAAAAGTTCAGGCCTCTCACTGATTTGGAAGGATTCAAGCACCTACTCCCTTCCTTTTCCCTTCTTCCCTCAAAAGTGCACCCAGAGCAGGTTCTGTGCAAACTCCCTTGAGAATATGTTCTGTTTTCCCTATGGGTATCCACATGCAGAATGTTCTTCGATTCTGAAACCCTGGACCCCTGTCTATCATGAACTGAAATAGCCAGGCAGACTCCTCCCCTCCACCAACAACCTTTCACCACCAGAGTTATAAAAGTCAACCTCAAGACGGAATAAGTAAGGTATAGGTAGGATTAGCCAATATAATAAAAGTTAATTTACCTATTAATTAATTTACATATTCCTTGCCACACCAATCAAACTACCTAAGAATTACCTCATAGGACTAGAAAACAACAAAGTTCATGTGGAGAGACAAAAGACCAAGACTATCAAGGGAAGCAATGAAAACAAATGGGAAGGCAGGGGGCCTAGAAGTCCCAGATGTCAGACTATACAACAAAGCTGTAATTGTCAAAAATAGTTTGTTACTGGATAAGAAACAGAGAGGTGGATTAGTGGAACAGATCAGGCACACAATATACAGAAGCAAATGAACACAGTACCCTAGTGTTTGATAAACCCAAAGATTTCAGCTGTTGGGGTAAGAACTCACTATTCAACAAAAACTGTTTAAAAAATTTGAAAGATGTCTGGTAGAAACTAGGTATAGACAAATATCTCACACTATATACCAAGATAAGCTCAAAATGGGCACAAGATTTATACATAAAGCATGGTATCATAAGCAAATTAGTGGAGCATGAAAGAAATTACATTTCAGATCTATGGCTAAGAGAAGAATCCATGACCAAAAAAGAGATAGAGAGATTCACAGGAGATAAAATGAAAAATGTTGATTGTAAAAAATAATTTTGTGCAAACAAAACCAATGCAGCTAAAATTAGAAGAAAAGCAAGAAACGTGGAGGGAAATCTTTGCAGCAAGTTTCTTTGTTAAGGGTCTCATTCCTAAGATATACAGGGAATTGCATTAAATTATAAGAATGAGAGCCACTTGTCAATTAGTAAATATTCAAAGGATATGATGAAGCAGTTTTCAGGAGGAGAAATATAATATATGATATCATATAGATATATATATAATATATGATATTTCATATAATATATGAAAAAATGAAAGTCAGGAAAAAAGTTCTAAATCACTAATAATTATAGAAATGAAATTAAAGCCATTCTGATACCACTTCTCACCTATCAGATTGGCTAAGATGACAAAACAGGAAAATGACAAATGTTAAAGGGTTATGGGAAAATAGATACACTAATGCACTGTTGGTAGAGCTGTGAATTAGTCCAACCATTCTGGAAAGCAATTTGAAAGAATGTCTAAAAGCTATTAAATTATGCATATCCTTTGACCCAGCAATGCCACCATCAGATCTATACTTCAAAGAGATCAGAGAAAATAGAAAAGGACCAATATGTACAAAAATATTTATAGCAGCTATTTTTGTGGCGACAAAGAACTAGTAAGAGGGTACCCATCAAATGGTGAATGACTGAACAAGTTATGGTACATAAAAATGTGATGGAATACTATTGTGCTTTAAGAAGTGATGAAAGGGATGATTTTGGAAAAAAAAAAACCTAGGAAGAATTATACGAATGGATTGAGTAAGGTAAGCAGAACAGTAACATCAATATTATAAAGATAATCAACTTTAAAAGACTTAGTATTTGATTGACACAATAACCAAGCACCATTCCAAAGGATTTTGATGAAACATTCTATCCACCTTCAGATAGATTTCCAATGGATTCAGGTTACAGATTTAAGCAGATTTCTTCTCTTTCTTCATTTCCCACTCCATCATCTTCATATAACTAATGCAGCAATTTGCATGACTGTACATTTCTAATAGATTTTCCTCTTTCTTGCCTTCTCAATGAGTGAGGGAAGAAGAGATAAGATTCAGAAAACATATTTTCTTTCACCACCTGTCCATTGGACATCTCAGACTGGATGGCTCTTATGGTTGTACCTTCCTTCTCTGACAATGTTAAATTTACCCTGGTATATATCATTTGTTCATAGTCACTTGTGTGTTGTCTCCTCCATGAGATAATAAGACCCTTGTGAGCAGGACAATTTTGATGATTTTTGCTTTTCTTGATATCTCTGGTGCTTAGCCCAGTGCCTGGTACCAGCAGTTGCTCAATAAATGCTTTTTAATTGGTTTGCTGATTTGTAGGCATCTTAAACTCACTATGCCCCAAATGGAATTCATTATTATCCCCTCAACTTCCACCAATTGACTCCTCTTCTGAATTTCCCTATTCCCCTCAAGGCTCCCACCATCCACCCAAACTCGTAGCCTTTGTGTCATCCTCAACTCCATTCTCTCTCTCTCTCACCCCATGTATCCAATCACTTGCCAAATCTTGTAACCTCTCTTCAGCATCTCTCACACACATCTCCTTCTCTTCATGCACACAGCTATCACCCTAGTTCATGTCCTTATCACTTCCCAAACTTCTGTAGTAACCTTGGTTTTCTCTGCCTTACCAAGCTCTCTACCCCAAGTTATCCTACACACAGCTGCCAAAGTTATTTTCCCTAAAGCCTAGATCTGACCATTCCACCAACTCAACATACCTCAATGACTCCATATTGCCTCTAGGAACAGAGTGGGTCCCACCTAGTCATAATTATATAGAAAGGTACACCCATCAGTCAGGAAGCTTCCAGAATGATTGAGAATGAGCCTGGGCTTTGTAAAAGAAATGAATGAGCTCTGTCCACAGTGATTCAATTTGGGTCTGGGTTAGGGGTAAGCCAGTGTTCTCAAACTGGGTCCAGGCAGCAGCATCATGGCGGAGTGTCCAGTTCTAGCCCTAGGGAACATAGCAGATGGAGCTTTATCTGGAGAATAAATAGTTTAGCGACTTTAGGGGACACCCAGCCTGGGCTGGCAGTTTAATTTTACAGACCTGCTTTTAATTACCTGCAATCCTATTCTTAATATTTCAATAACTACTCTTCTCCCTTAGAAATAAGACAGAAAAAAAAAAGATATCCTGAGCACTGGTGATGTGCACAGAGAAGTCAGGAAAAGAAATCTAAATTCATACATAGTTCTGGCCCTGGTACTTACTAGTTCTGTGATCCTCAGCAAGTCACATATTTATCTGAGCTTTAGTTTCCTCGTCTGTAGGCAATTCCACTGCCTACCTCATAGGGTCATTGTGAATAAAACACTTTGTGTCCCTTTGGGCTCAACAGAAATGTGAGTTATGAGTGAGCAGAGAAGGAAATGGGGAAGGGGATGACTGATAGAATGAGGACAGCCAAGGTTGGTGACAGCAGCGGAAGAGAAGAAAAAGGCAGTAATCAGTAATTATAGATGTGAGGAGGATTTTAGAGTGAAATGACCTTGCCTAATGCCCTCATTTTGCAGGAAAGGCAACTGAGGCCCTGAGAGGTAAAGTAATTAGCCTAAGCCCATATGCGTTTCAAATGTATTGAAGAGGCAGACTGGCTCCAGGACCAAGAAGGTCAAGAGCACGATACCTCAAGCCAGGGATCAGAGGTCACTAAGGCATTGTTATTGTTATTTTGGTCGGGTCTGACTCTTCAAGAACCCACTGGGGTTTTCTCAGCAAGGATGCTGGAGGGGTTGACCATTTCCTTCTCCAGCTCAAAGAAGCTGAGGCAAATGGGTTTATGTGACTTGCCCAGAGTCACATAGCTAGTAAGTATCTGAGGCTATATTTGAACTCAGGTCTTCCAGACTCCAAGGCTGGTGCTCTAACTACTGCACCACCAAGCTGCCCCATTAAGACATAGATATAAAGGAGGGGGACGTTAGACCAAAGAGAGGAGTCTCCTATCTCCTCCCTATCTCCTTGCTATGGAAGTGGAGAAAGAACTTCATGAAGGGCAAAGCTCATAAATTACATCATTTAGTTCATCATTTCCAAAAAGGAGTTGAAGCCCAGACGCAGCCACTTGGGTCCACAATGTAGCCCAGATGCGTTACAGTACTACTGAACAGATCCAGTTTGAACAGCCTCGCTGTTCACAAAGAAAATGAGACATCTGAGATGCCAGCTATGAGCCCTTGGACAGGTCAGAAGGCTCCTTGCTGGCATTCAGCCTGAAAGTCAATCAGCAATCCCTCAAGTTGACTTTTCCTCTGGAATTTCCCCAAGGCAGGGGTTTTTGGTGTTTATATCAAGGATGGGATGACCTCCACAGAGCAGTCTGGGCATATCCTTGAGTGCAGGCCACTCCCTCGCTGGAAAAGGTGCAATCGGGGCAGATTCCCTCCTCCCTCTACATAGATGTGAATCAATTAGTACTCATTAAGCAAAGCCCTGCCTACATTGGATGTCCCATGGAACCTGGGATAGAGAGAGAAATACATTCCCACAACACTTTGGGACTACACAGTTTGCCCAGAGAACCCAGAATGATGACTTTACACTATGTAAATCCTGTCTGATCTCTTCTGAAAAGAAACACCATACTTGGCACATGCCAGGCAGCTGGACAGGAGTCAAGGAAGCAATTTTAATAGTTCCTGGGGCTTAGAGCAGGGAAGCCCAGAGCCCAGTCACCATGGATCCTGAGTGGGCAGGGCCTTTGTTACAAAGCAGAGAAAGGACAGTGTTGGTCAGGTATGAGGTTATACCTCTGGCCACTGGAAACACCCAAAAAGGAAGGAGCCAGGCAACGAATGACAGGATAGTCCAATAGCTAGAGCACCAGATCAGAAGTTAAGACCGGGGTTCTCACATTGGCTTGTCACCTAATTATTCTGTACCTTGTCTTTCTCATTTGTGATCACTGACATTAATGAAGTGATTTAAGGTTTGCAAAGCACTTTATATATATATATATATATATACATACATACATATACACATATATACATATACATACATATACATATACATACATACATACATACATACATATATATATATATATATATATATACTGTTCCCCTCTCCTCACTCTCCAAACTTGTTTCTCCACCACACTCCAGCAGCTTTCTAATACTCCACCCCTGTAGCTTTCTCCCTCTGGAAGATCCCTCCTCCCCGTGGAAGGGTTACTCCTTCCTCTGATTAGACATTTCCCCCCAGAAACCTCCATTTGAAGGAAGGGCCCCTAGGCTAACCAGGTTTACTCTTTCATTCCTCTCTGGGACCCATCCCTGACTCTTTCCACCCTTTTCAGCTTCCTTTGGTTATCTTCTCCCATTAAAATGTAAGCACCTTGAAGGTAGAAATTGTCATTCTTTTTGCTTCTACAAAGCCTGACACATAGGAAGTGCTTAATAGATACTAGTTAACTTGACATACAGCATCCGTACAATGGGAAGACCTTTTTCTGCCTTGAATATATTGGTATGAATGGAGGAAAAGGAGGGAAACACAAACCAGGAAACTGGGCTGGTGAACAGCTCCCACTAAGAATGGTCAAGGAACCCTGGAAACATCTGGGCTCAAAGGAAACTGGAGGGGCTGTAACTCACCCATCACTACTCTACCTCCTCAAATTCAGGGTTTTGCATCATCAAGAAAAATCAAATGAAGCTTCAGAGCCAGGGCTGGACGAGAGATCTACAAGTAACATTGGGGAGAATCAGAGGATGGTGGCATTGTTATTTTGACTGTAGCAGGACAGACTTCAAGAAGAAATCCCTGATATTAAGGACAAGGAGACATTGGAACCTGTCATCCAAGGAGATGATGGTGTCTACAGGCATTTATGGAACACAAGGATGTGATGATGTTTGCTTTTTTAAGACAAGGAAAATGACCCTTCCAAGTAGTTAGGCTGAGGTTTATCCTTACCTTCCAATCTTCCAGCCCTCAGTTATATGGCCCTTGTCGGGACCTGTCCACCTTCTGATGGTCACCAGACCCTCCCTTTTCCCACCACAAGGCTGGTTCCCAACAATCTCTCACTCGCTCTGCAGATCAGTCATCCACTCTACTCCAGGAATCAGATCATGGTCCCCCAGGCTAGACCTTCTGCCTGTTCTCTCCTGGGAGCACAGCTGGGCTTAAAAAGTGAGAGAGAGAGGAAGCAGAACCCTAAGAGAAGTAGGAAAATGTAAGCTAAAGAATGTAGCCTCAGTGCCTCAGCCAACTATCTCTTTGGTGGCAGCAAAGGGTGATGGGATGTTGGAATCAAGAGACCTAAGTTCATATCCTATTTCAGACATTATATCTGATACTGGGTGGCGCTGGGCAGGTCACTTTGTCTCAGAACTCTGTTTCCTCCTCCATAAAATGGGGACAAGAACACTTTGACTATCAACTTCACCAGCGGGTAGGAAAGTGCTTTAGATAGTGTAAAACCTGATAGTATGCAAAATCGTCAGGGAAAGGAAGCACAGATATTAACCCTCACTGAGAGGCAGACTGGAGACAATACTGATTTGGGGATCTTCCCCACACTCATCCACCCACTCGTCAGCCTCTCCCCTAGCCTGCTCATGCTGCTCACCACTGCCAAAACAACCTTTAACATCTGCCGGGAGGTTTTGCCCAATAAATATTTGTTAAATTGAACTAAGCAATATGGAAAGACTTATATAAAGTGATATAAGGAAGGAAACAAGTGTTTATTAAGTGCCAGGCACTGAACTAAGTACTTTCCAATTATTAACTCATTCAATCCTCACAACAACCCACAATAACACCTATGTGCTATTATTATCCCCATTTTACAGCTGAGGAAACTGAGGCAAACAGAGCTTAAGTAACCTGGGTCACAAAGCTAATAAGTATCTCCAGGACAGATTTGAACTAAGGTCTTCCTGTCTCTAGGCCTAGTATTCTATGCACTGTGCCATCTAGCTGCCTCTAGGCAGAATTGTTATAAGACTATATACTTTTACCACAATTATATATGTATATGATTATATATGTAAGTATATATGTATATATAAATGCATGAATATGTGTGGATATACATGTATAAGCATATATGGTGTATATATAGAGAGAGCATATGTAGAGAGCATAAATGCATGAATATGTGTGGATATACATGTATAAGCATATATGGTGTATATATGTAGAGAGCATTGTATATATATGCATATACATACACACATATATGCATATATAATATAATCCTATATTTAATATATGTATATGTGTGTATTATATAATGCACACAAAGATAGATAGACAGACAGACAGACAGACAGATAGACAGAGTAGATATAGATACATAATCTCATGAGCTAATGAGGGCCCAATCCTGAGAGTTGACTCACTGGGTGAGTTTAGTTCTAGAGGTTCATGATAACATGGAAAGAAGGGGCTCATCTCTCCACTTCAAAGCCTATGAAAATATTGTGTGACTGTTTCCTGCTCCTTACTACATAGTGAAGAAAGGCCTTTAGGTTGGCTGCTGATCCAGGGCTGGGGGAGTAGGGGGGAAGGGGGATACAAAAGGCCCTGACAAAAACTCCATCTCTACACTTCCTGATGGTCTCCAGGTCTAAGGAGGATTCTGGAGCTCTGGGGGCCTGGGGGATGGGGGATTACCTTCCCCCCACCCATCAGACAAGTCCAAGAGCATGTGACCATCTAGGCCACCCTGTATCTGGTGTATCTGGGATCAGGCCTCTTCTTCTTTGTGTCTCCTTTCCAGGGTATTGATTAGGGAAGCAATTATGGTGGTAGAAACAGCAGCTGAGAAGGAAAGAGTTACCCACCAGGAAGGAAAGGGCCTGCTTGGTGCCCATCAGGCTATATTCAGTCAAAATGAAACATACAAGAGCTGGTGATCAGTCCTGCTGCAAAAGTGCCAATGAGGCTTGTGTGCTAGCCTCTCAAAACTGACTGTGATCATTTTATGACTCTTTATTGCTTAGCATTCCCTTTCTGTGTGGGATTAAAACTGCCTCTGCCATACTTGGATCATTTACGTACTTTGGATACCTTTTTTGTTTCCTCAAATGACAAACCCACCCCACCCCATCCCCAACCTTCTCTGCTGGGAAGGACCCTTAAAATAGAGCCCAAAGCAGAATTGAAACAGAATTGGGAAAAATTGAAGCCTGGAGCCTCGAGATCCCCTATGGAGGAAAAGGGCAGTCTCAGAACAAAGAAACCAAGTTAACCAAGAGGGCAGGTACAGTACAGGGATTGACCAAGGCTGCTAGTCCCCATGGCCTCAGCCTAGTGGTGCTGGGTCAATATTGCTAGAATGTCAACTGCCTAAAAGACTATTTTACAGAGAACTCACACAAGGCAAGGACTCACATGGCGGTCAGAAGAATGGATATAAGGAAGGTAGTTCTCAAGGTCTCTCTGAAGAACTTTGGTATCAATTGTGAGACCTTGGACACTCTGCCACAGGACCTCCCAGCATGGTGTGCCCACATCAAAGAAGATGCTTTGAGCAAAGCAGAATTGCAGTAGCTCAAAAGAAACATGACATGTACAAATTCAGAGACACCTCCACCCCAGATGTTGGGGACTATTTGTCCCAGACCTATGGTAGAGCTTTCGAGCTTGTATCAGTCTGATCAAACACACTGCACCTTGACCCGGACATAGTGATGTCATTTTGGTGCTCTTTGAGCATGAAGGACAATAGCCATATGTAGAGGACTCCAAATCCCAGTCATTTCTTAAATTTGCCTCTAGGCACTCTGCTCATCATCATAATTTCCTCTCACTGGGTAACACCTTTTGGATCCCCTACTTTCAGCCTTCCCTATTAGATTATAAGCTCCATGAAGGCAGGGCTATCTTTCTTTTCTTTATTTGTATCCCCAGTGCCTATTATATCACTTGGCACATAGGACGCACTTAAGCAATGTTTATTGTATCACATCCCCCTCTCTTTTCTATTCTCTATCTATTTCTTCCTTCACAATCCACATCTAAACATCTCACCTCCGGGAAGTGTCCTTGATAAACCCTACCCAACCACCCCGATTATTACTGCCCTTCGCATCTCCATTCCTTCTGCTACAATTAAGTTGAATTCATTTAGATGTGATCTTATAAAATAACTTGTTATTTTTTGTGTGTTTGTTCTATCTTGTCCATTAGATGAGGAGTTTCTCTTCCTTCTTCAGCATAATATCCTCATTAATCACCATAATCACCACAGCACCTGACACTTGGATAGAGTTTTTAACCTTTAAAAGCATCCACTACTTCAGTCAATGCCTACACAACATCCCTCTGAGATACACAAGGCAAATACTGTTATTCCATGTGGCAAATCAGTATGTGGTGCCCAGAAAGATTATTAATCTTGTCCAGAATAGTGGATGCTTCTATCAAATGACCTTTGGAACTCAGAATGTCAAGGAAACACACTGAATTAGAACTCTGAACCACAATGTTGAACACCACACCAAAGAAGCAAGAATCATGTCAAATCATGTCAGAGCTGATAGGGATATAAGAGATCATTTAAGTCCAAGTCCTTTGTTTTACAAAGGAGGAAACTGAGGCACAAAGAGATTGAATCATTTGCCAAAAAAAGTCATAACTGGACCCGCTGCCCAACGACTCTTAGTCCAGTGTTACCTCCACTGTATCAGACAATCAGAATCGTAGACTTTTAGAAGGGGAAGGGATCTTAGCGAGAACCTAGTGATGAAAGGTAATGTAGTGGAGTGGAAAGAATATAGAACTTCTGAATCACAAGACCTGGGTTCAAGTCCCAGATTCAGATAATTTGAGAGCTAGTTAGTTCAACCAACATTATTGACTACTAAGGTTGGAGGAATCAATCAATTAAGCTACATTTAGCACAGTACCTAGCACACAGTAGGTGCTTAATAAATGCTTTCTCACTGAAAAGCATTTATTATTTACCTAGCATTTACTAGACATTATGCTCAGAGCTAGAGATACAAAAGAGCTTACAACTTACTGGGAAAGACAACACATGCACTTATAAATATATTCCAAATAAACATAAGGCAATTTCAGGCCACAGGAGTTGAGAGGAAGAGGGCTGAAGCATCGATAGAATGTCTAATAAAGCGTCTCTGTACTATAGAGGCAATGACAGAGTCAGGAAATGCACGCTGCAGAAAGACAGAAACTTGAGTTGTATCCTGATCTCGTGATTCTCTCATTATGCAAAATTTGGCAAGTCATTTAATCTCTCTTAGGCAGCTAGATGGGCAGGTGGGTGGTTCACTGGATAGAAACCTGGATCTGGAGACTCAACTTCCTGAGTTCAAATCTGACTGACACTTACTAGCTATGTGACCCTGGGCAAGTCACTTCACCCTATTTGCTTAAGTTTCCTCATCTGCAAAATGAGTTGGAGAGAAAAATGGCAAACCGCTCCAGTGTGTGTGTTGGTCCTTCATTGCCAAAGAAGACCATACCATCTTGACTTTGTTTTGAGTGAGGGAGGGCTGTGCAGGTCACCAGCCTCACTTTCCTCCAGAGCCATCTGAATCCAGTGACCAGAGATATTCATCAGGATGACTGGAGATGACCCAGGATGAGGCAATGGGGGTTAAATGATTTGCCCAAGGTCATACAGCTAGTGACACTCACTAGCTGAGGTGAGATTTGAACTCAGGTCCTAAACCACTCCAGTATCTCTGCCAAGAAAACCCCAAATGGGGTCACAAAGAGTCAGACATGACTGAAAAACAACCAAACAGCAACAGGCAGTAGATAGCAGAGTGGCTAGAGGGCTGAGTTAAGAAGACCTTAGTCTGAATCCTTCTTCAAACAATGACTAGCTGTAAGACCCTGGGTGAGTTACTTTGTCCTCCTTAGCCTCAATTTTTAATAAAATGGGCATAATAATAGTACCTTCCTGAAATGACCTAATGTATACAAAGCACTTTGTAAACCGTCTCTGAACTGCTGCTCTTTCATTGCTCAAATGGGAATTACAGTATTTGTACTACTGACCTGGTGATATTAACATGAAGAAAGCGTTCTGTGAGCTGTAATACAAGAACGTTCTATGATTTCATTAGCTCAGAGAACTCCCAGTGTGGGAACTCACTCTACCAGTGCAGATCACAACATATCTGTAGACAATAAGTCCTAGGAAGTAGTTGGAAGTATACAGAGTTTAAGTGACTTGCCCAGGGTCACACAGTTGCATGAGACTAGACTTAAATCCAGATCTTTCTGACTCCCTGTCCAAAACTCTATATACTATAAATACCATACTGTGAACTATAGAGTACTACATAAATAAATATGAATTATTACTATGCAACTTGAAATTTTAATAGCTTTCCATAGGAGGGCAGAACATAGAAAGGTATAATTAGCCAAGCCCATTTCAAATGTCTAAGTTTCTCCAGAACTGATGGCTATTAAGATCTAGCCTTGAAACTCCTTCGTGGACTCACTGAACAAATGCTCGAAGTGCTATTGAGTGATTTATTAAGTAACAGGCGTGACCCAGTCTTGAAGTTCCTTCAAGGACTGGAGTTTGGATGGGTCAACATCAGTCATTACAAGACCCAATATGTCAGTCAGTGGGTATATATCCCAGTTATGAGCAGTTTTATAGCCGTCATCTCCCCTCTCCCTATCCTAATCTCTACCCTATTGGGGTGTTCCCCAAAGGTATTCTTTCCCCTCCTTAGTTCTGATGTCAGAATAGGGTTCTTTGGAGCAAGATATGGGAAATATTTCCACCATCCCCACCCCATCACCACCCTACCCTACCACTCTCCCCTGACCAAGGCCAAGGCTTGGGAATGGGAAAAGAGACTAGGTAACAGAAAATATTTATAATTAGGGACAAAGACATGATTGGAAAGGAACTCTAATGAAGATAAAGGAAATAAGGCTGAGGGAGTACAGTCTTTATGGGGTTAGGGTGGGGTGGGGAGAGGCCAGTAGAAAGTTTCTCAATCTCCAGCTATTTGTTTAAGCACTATCTCAGGAAGAGAAATCCACTGGGAAGCGGGAAGAAGAGAAAAAACACAGTAAAAGGAGAATGGGAACATTCCTCCCTGGGGCTCAGCAAGAGTTATAGGGTGGGACACACCCATGTTTCAGTAGAAAGAATATTGCCTCTGAAGTCATAGAATCTAGGTTCAAATTTCCATCTTTGTTTATAACCTGTGTGACCTTGGGTAAGTCACTTAAACTAATAGGCCTGTTTTCTCAACTGTAAAATGAGGTCAGAAAAGATGGCCTCAGATTCAGCCCAGTTTTAGATAAACAACGCTGGGATTGATGGGGAGCTAGAGAAAGGCTTCGAGGGCTAGTGGATAGTGTCAGAATCATGAAAGCTGGATGTTATGTGGCTGAAGGACTAGTCTGAGTGTTAGCTCTGCCCTTAAAATGTGAAGCAAACTTGGCCAGTTATTTGTCAAATGAGAATGTGTCAAATGGGTATGATAGCCTTTCCAATCTCTCTCCCTGCCAGGGTCTAAGTGAAGTCAGAGATGAAAAATTGCTTTAAGTTAGTTGGAAGAAGGTTACAAAATTTAAAGTCTAATTAGTTTTGTCCTCAACATACAGGTGTCTCCCCAACATTCTTCCTCATCAGTTGCCTTGTCTCCGGATCAGAAGACCCAGACTCTCTAATGGGAAGAGAAGGGGAGATTCATTTACTTTGATAAAGTCTCTGATCCCCTGTCATTGGTAGGTGGAGAAGTAAACTGGGGATATTTAACCAGGCTGTATTCTCTTTCAACTGGCTTTTCAGCTACTCAGACTGCAATGGATCTCTGAGGGCTTCCCACCCACCACCCACCCCCAGAGAAAATGAATGGCAGAGAGAAATCATCACTTTATTTTATGTAACAGAAAAGCAAACTGGGTTTGAAGGGCAGGAAAATGGAAAGCTGCCCCCAGGGACTCAAATATCATCAGGGCTCTGCTTTGCCAGAGAACCTGGCTAGTACAGAATGAGCTCTCTGTCCTCCAGAATGTTGAAAACCTTGGGGAACAAGGGCAGAACAGTAAAAGCTGGAGATCTAAGCCTCAGGTCAGCCCCTGACATGGTATGGGACCTTAAGTATGGTCTTGAGGATTGATTTCCCTTCTCCACCCTAACAAAGCACTTTTGATATCAGGAAGAAATGACAAATCCTTAAATCTGTATCTACCTCAGCTTAAGACCCCACTCCATAGCATGGACTTTGGCTTCTTCAGCCTTGAGGGGAAGGCACCTTTATTTAAACAGTTTCTTTAGCCTGCTGTAAGGCTACAAGGAAGAAACCAGAGCCTTCAGGTTCCTTGCTCTCCCCGCTCTGAATGTGGGTCTCTCTGAAGCAGGGGATCGATATTGGGATTTTTTCCCCAAGTCACCAAAGCCCACTGGGCCCTGAGCAGCTTTCAAACAGGGCTGCATAAAAGAAAGCAGCGCCCCCTTTCCTACTGAAAAGAGTAAGTCACCTGACCCACCATGCCTTCCCATCTGGGAACCCAGCACAGCCCCCTCCTAGCAATCCAGGGCAGCCAGCCGTGCTTCCCCTGGCTAGAATCCACTTAATTTTCCCTAAGCTGCTTTGCCCAATAAGCTGCTGAGTTCCTAACATGTCCAGTCCTGCTGTGACCAACTTCTTCCAGGGCCTGGGCAGCCTAAATCCATAGCTCTCTGCTCCCCCACAGTCCAGTTTGACCCATGTCCTTGAGCCTGAAGGGTTGGAGGAGACCCTTCTCTGCCTCTCCATAGAGACCCTCCAAGAAAAAGCTCCGGACTGGGGAACTCATTCTCTCTTGGTCTGCCAAGGGAAAATTAACGCTATATTCATTCGCTTATGCTTTCATTTAACAGATATTTATTGAGGACTACTGGGCAAAGGAGTACACTGAGACCTGTGGAGGATACAAAGAGAAAAAGGGCATGATCTCTGACCTCAGAGATTATACCCTGCTGGATTACAGTCTAGTTCTTAACTACAGAGTATGACTGAACAGCCGAGGGCCAACGGAAAGGCACAAACCCTGTGCTTTAGGTTTTCAAGGAAGGAAAAAGCAAATATTTACTGAGTGACCACTAAGTACAAGGTTCTAGGAGGATCCATACATAATAACAACTCCTTGAATTTCCATAGTCCTTTCTGGTTTCCAAAGCACTTTCATAGTAGGTCCTCACAATACTCTGTCAGGGGAGCAGAGCAGGTACTAAGATTTACAAGAGATGAGCAATGGCCCCTAAGGATTGAAAGACAGAAAACATGGAGAACTGAAATGCACAAACTCCAAATCCAATTTTAACCCAAAATGGAGTCCTGCCCCTCTTCCCTCCCAGTCGCTCTCCTTTTCCTGAAAGTACAAAAGAGTTGTGAGAAGGGGAGGCGGGAGAGAAGCCAAGGCCTGGATGATCTACCATAACAGAGGTTCTTCCCTTCCACTAGCTAATTGAGAGTTGGTTCTACCTCAACCTAAAGTTACAACCTTAGGTCACAACCTAAAGTCAAACCATCTTTGTGGTCTGGATCCAGAGACTCTCTGAGTCACAAGGCTTAAGAAGTTGCTCTAGGGCAGGCAGGAAAGGTAGCAGATGAATGAATGAAGGAGTAACACTTCCCCACACACCTCTCCCTCTCTGATGGCTTCTCAACAAGGAAGGAAGACCAAGTCTCCTTGGCTCCCTATGTTTTCAACAGCAAACCCCATCATCCCCTTCTTTCTGTTAATTCTGGATCTCTCTTTATCAGTCAGACAATATCCCTGGTCCTCGGGAAGCTCAGATTATAATGGAGGAGAAAGAAATGCAGGTAACTGTTCATACAAAATGAAGCCTGGGGTTGTGTCCGGTTGTGCAACAATACTGCACACGTGAGAAATTACAGCAAGAAGGGAGGATTAAAGATTCATACAGAGCCCCTGCCAACCTCCCTTCGTTCTCCAGGGGCTTTTCTCCTCCACAGCAGGGATTCTTAACCTGTCACCTGTGAGCTTGAATGGGAAAAAAAAAAAAACTTTTATTTTCCACTAATGTCTAACTGAAATTTAGTATTTCCTCCAATTATTTAATAACATCATTCTGAGAAGGGTTATTATTCTGAATAAGCTTCACTAGGTGCCAAAGGAGCGTGCGTGCACGCGCACACACACACACACACACACACACACACACACACACACACACACAGCAGAGGATCTCTGATCTTGGGCTTCCATTCTGCCCTTGAAATCCCAGACTCCAGTTAGCAGAGCTGGGATGAGATGTTTTCCCGAAGAGAAGCTGTCTGAGTCGCACACTTTACTGACAGGTCCTGAGCAGGCCTCCTCCTCTAGGGTGGCAGGTTGTTAGCTCTAAGTGCCTAATTGCAGATTCCCATCTGATCTGCAGGGACAGATGGGGCCAGCAGCTGGGCCAAACCCCAAGATACCTCAGGCTCCAGAGGACCAGAGTCCACCTGGCTCTGTGGACCTGAGACTTCATGGCACTTCATCAAGGGCATCCAAGATGGAAAAATACAAGAAAAGGAAAAGGAACTCAAAGCCAATTTGAGCTTGATTCTTAAGAAAGCTTGCACTGGATTAGGGTAGAAAACAGATGTCAAAAAACCAGGACGACTCAGTGCCCTGTCCTATTTTCCTCTTCTTTGCTGGGCCTGAAACTCCCACTGTAATCTCAAACAAGTCCTTTCTGGACCAAACATGGCCATCTATAAATGCCCCAGGGCAGGGTGAGAAGGAAGGAGATCATAAATGGGGATTGCTGGATAGAACCCTTTCCTTACGAAGGCTTACGGAAACAAAGCCATTACTTTTGGTTATGAGCAGACTTTTCCCTTGAAGCACCTGACTGGATGTGGTTGGGTCCCTAACAACGGCAGATTAAGACTGGAGTAGGTCAGGAGCAAGTAAGAAAGGAGATGGGCAAGTTATGTGGGAGCTAGTCCAGTTAAGTGTGAATGTACTCTGGAGGACACTACTTGGCCCAGTCATGTACATCTTACAGTCCAGGCAAACTGGCCTACTCTTTGTCCCCCTGAAAAGTATTACAACTTCTTGCCTCTGAGTCACTGAGAACACGATTGAATGTTCTTCCTCCCTTAGTCCACTTTGCCTGTTGAATTACTGTTATGGAGTCATTTCAGTCACTGTCTGACTTTTGGTTACCCCGTTTGGGGTTTTCTTGGTGGAGATACTGGAGTAGTTTGCCATTTCCTTAGCCATCTCATTTTACAGGAAACTGAGACCAGTAGGGTTGAGTGACTTACCCAGGACCACACAGCTAGTAAGTATTGAAGGCTGGATTTGAACTCATGAAGAGAAGTCTTCCTGACTCCATAACCAGTGCTCTATCCATTCATAATTTCAGATCTGTTGTTTCAGTCATTTTTCAGTCATGTCAGACTGTTCATGACCCCTTATGGGGTTTTCTTGGCAAAGATGCTGGAGTGGTTTGTCATTTCCTTCTCCACTCTGGGAAACGTAACTCAAATCCGACCTCCTCTATGAAGTCTTCCCTGATCACCTTCCAGCTCATGTTCCCCATGCCTCATGGGTGCCTTGACATCTTTCAAGGCTCAGCCCAGGTGTCACCTCCTAAAAGGAGTCTATCCTGAATCTCTGGCCCAGCTGCTAGTGGCCTCCCCCAGAAATCCCATTGCATCAACTTTGTATTTAATTTTCTATGTATATACTATTTTCCTCCACTAAAACAGAAGCTCCTCTATGATGGATATTATACCTAGAACAGGGTGTGGCACTCAGGAAGACCTTTAAACATACTTGTTGAATGAATGAATAAATAACCCCAATTAGGTATCCTTTTGTCTCACCAACTTCATACAGTACATCATATGTATCACTTTAATGCACTTATCATGAAAATAGTCAATTAAGCATATTTTTTATATTATAATCATCTGGATGCGTCCTATTCCCTGGTCATGCTCAAAGGTCCGTGAAGTCAAGGACTCTCTTATCTAAATTTTTTATCCCCTCTAGGGCTCAACACAGTGGTCTGTAATACTTAAAACAAATATGAATTGAATTGACTCTCCAAAAGTAAACAGAAAGGGATCATCTGTATATTTGCTGAGGTGTGGGGAGAGGGGGGTGGGCCGAGGAAGGGCAGGGGAAGGGAATTAGAATAGCTGGATCTGTGATTTCACCAATGTGGTGAACTCCCAGTGTGGAGACTCTCTCTATCGATGCAGATGAAACACTTACCCTGGGTGTACAAAATGGATGGTAGGTTGTTTTTTCAATTAGACTGTGAGCTCCCTGGGAGCAAGACTGGTCTTTTTATCTCTATCTCCCCAGTACTTAGCACAATGAGTGGTACATAGTAGGCTCTTAATGTGGACTGACTGACTTACTGTCATTTCATCTTGGAGTGTTTGCCTGCCATTAACACAGATAATTAAAAATTGACTGGATGGATAGTCTGGAAGCTCCTTCCCACAAGCTCCCTGTAACTGGCTCAAAGAGTAAGTCCAGAAAAGAAAGGGACTAGCCTAGAAAAGTATTGACTCTATTACTTGGTGGGCTCAGAAATTCCACCAATATGCGACTAGGGGAGATAAGAAAGGGGGGAAGGGGGAAGGGGGTCCCACTCAGAGTAAACAGTTCCTCCAGAGTAATAAGGCTCATTGACTCCAGGATGAAAGGAGCAGGGTCTCAATTATGTCACGTTGTAATTGGACAATTAGATCCTGGTAATTAGTACTATATAGACATGAGGAGGGGGAGGAGGGAAATTACTTCACTGGGGCAGGTCAGACAAATAAGTCAGGAATTTGTCCTTTCTCTTCCCTACTAAAAGATCACACACACACATAGACACACACACACACACACACACACACACACACACACACACACATACAAATGCAGGGTTCCCCTGAGGATACTGGGTATGAACTCACCCACCCCCTAGGCAAGTGGGATGAAAAAAATGAGATGTATTTATAACCTGTGCAATAGGGTCCTATTATACCTTTGGGGTTTTAGATCTGCCTCTGGGAGTGGCAGCTGGTGGTGTGATGGACAGAGCCACAGGTCTAAAGTCAAAAAGATCTGACTTTTTATCCTGCCTCCGACCTTTCCTCTCTGTATGACCCTGGGCAAATCACTTAACTACCCTCGGCCTCAGTTCCTTCATCTGTAAAATGGGGGTTATAATAGCATCTATTTCCCAGGGTTGTGTTAAGGATCAAAGAAAGAGCACCAAACTCCGTGTCTGGCTTAGAGTAGATATTATATAAATGCTTATCTGTTCCCTTTCCAGGGTTGTCTGTTACCTACAATGTTAGACTGTAGTGGAATGGAAACAACATTGGATGTTAAGTCAGGGGCCCCTGGGCTCTGCTGAGGCATGGGACTTCTCCTGTTTAGATCTCAGTTTCTTCTTCTCTAAAATGGGCTGGGGGGACAGTGTTAACCTTTTTTGTATCCAGGCCTCTTTGGCAACCAGGCTGGGTAAAGCCTATGGACTCCTTCTCATTTTTCAATGCACAAAATAAAATATATGGGACTAGAAAAGAAACCAAAAAAATTAGTGAAAGTATCTAATTTTAAAAAAATGTTTAAAATGTCCCATCCAAGTTCACAGATCTCCTAAAATCTCCCCCAGGTTAAAAATTCCTAGAGTAGATAGATGTCTCACATTCTCTAAAGTCTCTGTTCCTAGGCTATAACAATTACCCAGTTGACCTGTACTTATATAAGACTAGGTGGGCAGTTGTTTAGATGGTGATTACGTTGGAAGGCATCATAGGAACAGCCCACATTGAACAGGGGACTTTCTGATTGGCTGAAGGTGAGCCTTTAATTTTTTCATCCACAACTAAAACCAATGCCCAATTAGTGGTGAGTATTCTGAAGAGAAAATTGTCATTCTCGATCAAACAGGGAAAGATGTCTTGAAGCCCTAATACAGAGCTTTTCACCTGTATAAAAAAAAATCCCCAGGACAACCTCATGTATGGACTAGAGTGTATAGTAAAGGGCAAAGGAGAAGAGAGGAATTGGACATTAGTGTCCTGGTATCTAGGTATGGTGGCTGAAGGCACCACCATCATGGCAGCAGAATTTAGGGCTTAGGTGCATCAAGCCAGAGAAAGCAGTTTTTCATTGGCCTGATTTAAAAATTTCAGGGGAAAGGAATCTCCAAGCCCAAGGCAAGTATGCCCCAGGGTTAGTTCAGAGAAGAACCTCCCCTTCCAGACCTCAGGCTAATGTAGTCACATACAGAACCACACAAAGTTTCTAATGTCTGACTACCTATACCCCAGATGAAAAGGAACGGGGATGCAGTGTATTAAATGTACCCAAAATAAAAATAGAAAATATTTACATAGTGCTTTAAGGTTTGCAAATTGATATACATGCCTACATCTAATATGTGTATATACAAATATATGCATGCATATATACATAGGTATATATATATATATATATATCAGACATAGGCATACATACATAACACATGCATATATAATCTTATTTAATTCTCACAATGAACCTCCATTCTACAGATGAGAAACTGAGTCTGAGAGTGGTCAAATGACTTGCCCAAAGTCATATGGGTACTAAGTGTCGGAGACAGGAACCAAACTCAGCTTTTCCTGACTCTTCTCCATTGCAAAGTACCCATATTGGTGAGGGAGTTGGGATTTGGGAGGCTGGACTTGCTTCTTCATCTTGAGGGACCCTAGCAGAAAATCTGACTGTACCTAAGACTGCTTAGCCCCTTCCACTGGTACAATAAATTGGCATAACATTCACTCTTATGTTATCTCCCTCTTGTATATCGATCTCTATATTATCTGTGTGAGGTAAGCAGAGCAAATATTGTAGAATTCTCATTTGACAGATAAGAGAACTAAAGCAAAAAGAGGCCAAATAGTTTGGCATGGTAGAAATCTGGAGGACCTGAGTTCAAATCTGGCCTTGGATGCTTACGAGCCAGGTGACCTTGGGCGAGTCACTTAACCTCTGCCTGTTTCCTCATCTATAAAATGGAGTTAATAACAGCACCTCCCTTCCGTGATTACTGTGATAAGATAATAATTGTAAAATGCTTAGTACAGTGCCTGTCCCCCAATAAGTGCTATATAGATGTTAGTTATTATTGCTATTATCATACAGATAATTATTGGCAGATCTGGTCTTGAAGGCAGATCTCAAGCCTCAGCTCATTATTCCTGCACTACAACATCCTACTTTCCAGTAAAAGCTGCCCACCAATCAGGCGGATATTGGACCCGATGTCTGACAAATCAGGGCTGTGGGAAAGAGCAGCTAGTTTCCAAAAACTGTCTCTGGACTTAGGAACCCTGCTGCTTTTCTGCCCCATTAGGCAGAGAGATGGAAGTAAAGCCATTAAAAGGCGTCGGAAGGTCTCATACAAAAGCCTTGGTCCCCAGACCAGGGACTCACACAGAATCCATCTCCACCTTGGGCAAACAGCTCCAGTCACTCTGGCTCCCTCCCTGGACCGTCCTCACCCTAGTGCTTCCTGGTGCTCCCGATCACAGAACTGCGTGGGAGAGGAGAGAAGACCAGGCAAAGTGCCAGGGAAGGAGAGGGCTCCGAAGGAAGGGATGGATGAACGCAGTGAGGGAAGGAAGAAAGAGACATGGGGATTTGGGAACGGTGATGAGAAGGGGGAGAAAAATGTCCAGGGAGAGACAGGAGAAAAGAGCAAAGACAGGAGAGAGACATGTAGCAAAAGAAGAGAAAAACAAATGAAAAAGAAAGAAAAAAAGAAAATCAGAAGAGAAAAAAGTGGGAGTGAGAAAACAAAGAGGACAGAAATAAAAGAGGAAGAGATAAATCAAAGAGGAGAAGATAGAAATAAAAGAGGAAGAGACAAATCAAAGAGGAGAAGATAGAAAAGGAGGGAAAGAAGTTGGGGAAGAGGACGTGGACCACAAGATTAGTGGCACTGGAAGGCCAGCAACACACAAAAAGCATCAACTCCTCCTTCCACAAGGTCTCCTCTCCTTCCCCTTCCCCGATAGACCACAACTGTTCCTGAGCCTCCAGGGACCCCCAGACATTCAGAGTCAGACCAGCCTCCAGAATGCTTCCTTACCTGCCAGAGTGGAGTACACCACAAGTAGCTTGGCAGACACACCTCACGTTTGACTTAATCCCCTTCCCTCAGCCCTGTAGCCTGCTCCAGGAAGAGACAAGTGTAATAATCTACCTGGCTACAGAGGGATGGTGTGCCCGGGAGCAGGCAGGGCGGGGCTCACCTTTGGCACCAAGCAACCAATCAGAGAAGTCAAGTATCTCAGCCCCAGGCCACCTCTCTTAGGCCTCTGGTGTAGGAGAAAGAAGGTTAACAAATGTTCTGTTAAAAAGTCATAAGAACTTGTTCCATATTCATGTCCATGTTGGGCAGTCACAAGGATGGTAAAAGCATTTCTGCCCCACCCCACCCCCAGAGCCCTACTCTGCTTCTGCTCACTAGGACCCAAGTGACTCCTAAACAAAATTACAGGTCACCAATCTGTACAGTGGGAATAGCTGGTGTTACCTATCTTGCAGGATTGTTGCAAGGAAAATGCCTGGTAAACTTTAAAGTGCTACAGAAATGTGAGTTATTAAGTGTGCTACAGCAGGCAAACTGTTGGGTCAGAGAGATTCCCTTCAGGCTTTACTTCTGTCATCCTAAGATTACTGTTATCTGTCAAGAGACCAGATAACGTGACATCCTGTCCAGCTCTAAGAGTCCAAAGAAAATGAGAGTTGAGTTGAAACATGAAATGGGGGCTTCCTGAGAACAAGATAAGAGAGGTACTGTATAATGATACCATAGAGCAGTAAACCTCGGTGTAGTACTCTGTTTAAAAGTGTGGCACAATAAAGCCTCTCCATTGAAGTCAGAAGCCCTGGGTTCAAACCCCATCTCCCTTGAAGTTTATTTGGGGCAAGTTTGTTTTGTTTTGTTAACCTCTCTTGGCCTCAGTTTCTCATCTATAAAACAAAAAGGTTGATGAGAATCTTCTGATGAAAATGGTTTCTGGGACCTCTACAAGCCCCCCACCAATAAAATAAAGAGAAATAATTCAACTGTCTCTCTGTACCTCACCAGAATGATGGACCCATCTGTGGAAGTTAAAAAGGCTTTTGAGTTCTCTGGGGAAAAAAAAAAGCACCACCCCCATAAAACCAGAGATGTCATTATAGTAAATAGGGGCTACAGGCCACACCTAGGAGAGGTTTCTGTTAAGCTCTGAAGTGCAGGGATATGTGAGCCACACACCAACTCAAAGAATGAGACACACAAGCCCCCAGGACCTGGGCACCACGCCCAGGACAGCCAGAGGTCTCCCAGAGTTCCTCCCGCTCAATCATCTAACGCTGGAGGAAAATTCCAACCGGCTGCATAAACAGAAGCAGGCTTAGGGTCAAAGACAGTCCTGTGAGGAGGGGAGGTCTGGCTCAGGGGCCAGGCGCTTATGTATTGACTCTAGTTTCTCCAACCCTGAGGCTCAACTCAGCAAGGGGAAGAGAGACAAGGGCTGCCATGGCACATTCCACCTTCCACCCCGGCCTTGCAGGCCCCATCTCCACTACTCCTCCTTGTCTCAAATTTTCCTTCTCTTTTCTTTCCCCCAGAAGAAATTGGCACAAAAGGAGTCCTAGGATTGGAGACCACCAAGCCCAATTCCTTCATGTTATAGAAGAGGAAGCTAAGGCCTCAAAGACAGCAAGTGATTTGCTCAAGGTTACAAAGTGGGGAAATAGCAGAGATTGGTACCAGTTGGACCCACCTGAAGCATCCATTCCACCATGACCACCTCTTTTATCATTTCCCCATGGAATGAGGATTAGAAGTGAGGTATCTGGTCCTTGGAGTCTCTACCTCTTGACTAAGTGAACCTTAATCCTAAATGCTAATAAGACCTGGGAAACACCTTAGCTCAAAAAGGACAAGGCTTCCCACCGTACCCAGAGCCACCTCCAGTCGTCCTCATCTATATCTGGCCACTGGACCCAGATGGCTTCAGAGGAGAGAGTAAACCAGCCCTCCCTCTCTTAAGTCCAATGCAATTGCATGGCATGGCGTTATCTTCCGGATGTTGTGATTCTCTTCAAGAATGAAAGTGAACAGCACTACTATCTTTTCTTTGCAAAGCTCTTTACCATTTTAAGGTCTCATCTGGGCCTAAAGGCAGCCAGGTGTACAGCTGAAAGGGCTCTGTGCCTGTCCAAATCTAGCCTCATACACTTACTGGCCATATGGCCTGCGTTACTTAATTTCTGCCTGCCTCAGTTTCTCAAATGTGGAATGGGAATAATAATAGCACCTATCTCCCAGGGCAGTTGTGAGGGTCAAAAAAGAAAATATTTGTAAAATGCTTACACAGTGCCTGGCATAAGGTAATATCATAATAAATGCCTGCTTGCTTCCTTCCTTCCTTTCTTCCTTCTTTCCTTCCTCTCTCCATTCCTCCTTGACTTCTTTCCTGCCTTCCTTCCTTCCTTCCTTCTTTCCTTCCTCTCTCCATTCCTCCTTGGCTTCTTTCCTGCCTTCCTTCCTTCTTTCCTTCCTTTCTTCCTTCTTTCCTTCCTCCCTCCATCCTTCTTTGGCTTCTTTCCTGCCTTCCTTCCTTCCTGCCTTCTGTCTTTTCTTCCTTCGTTTCCTTTTAAAAAACATCACCAACAACCCCCTGGGTTAGACATAGTATATGTTGCTGCTCCCTCCAGTCACCTAAGACCCTAGGTGACTTAATCCACTCAACTTTGGTGAGTCAATTCAAAAGCACAGCACTCACTATGTGTAGCTGATCCCAGTCCCCAGATCATGCTTCACATCCTATCCAGTTGACCATTTTCTTGTCATCCACCCTTGCTACCACAACAGTACCTTCTATCCCAGGTTCTACCTCATGCTCTGGAAATGCTCACCAAAATCCATTACAACTGTCACTTGTAGAAAAGAGTACATTCATGACCTCCCCAAACCAAAACATCCTTCCTTGGATTTTATATTTGAATCCCTAGGGCTTAGTCCATAAGGATAGGAACAAGACCTGTGATTTCATTCCTTAAAGGGAACTCCCAGAAGAAGAAATTCCCCCTAACAAAGCAGGTTGGCACCTTCCTTTGCAATATCATCTTAGAGAGTCGCCTAGGGCACTGAGAGGTTAAGTGATCATACAGCCAGGTAAAAAGAAAGACTTAAACCCAAATCCTCTTGGATCCCATGACCAGCCCTCTATCCCCTATAACACACAGCTGTCTCTCTTGGCACATGATTGGCACCTAATAAATGCTTTTTCATTTAGTTATCCCCATTTTACAAATGTGGAAACTGAAATTCAGTTAATGCAAAGATTGAAAAGATTCCCTATTAATTATATGTTGAAATATGAGAGAGTGAGATGAAGGGAGAAAGAAAATTCAAAGATGGCACTGAGGTTTCTAATCTGGTCAACTGGTAGAACTATAGTGCCATCAACAGAAACAGAGAAGCTGGGGGAAATGGCAAATGTGGGGGAGAATCTCAGTTTGAAGTTGTGTTGGAGGTGTTGGTGAGACATCCTGGAAAACCAGCAGTCCAGCAAACAGGTAGAAATCTGGGACTTAAGCTCAAGGGAGAAATTGAACTAAATATAGTAGATGGGAGGCAGCTAGGTAGAATGGTGGATAGGGTACTGGAGCTAAAGTCAATAAGACTCATCTTCTTGAGTTTAACTCCAGAGTAATTGTGTGATCCTAGGAAAGTCACTGAACCCTGCTTGTCTCAGTTTTGTCATCTGTAAAATGAGTTGGAGAAGGAAATGGCAAACCACTTCAGTGTCTTTGCCAAGAAAATATCAAATGGATATCATGAAGAGTCAAATACAACTGAAAAATGATTCAACACCAATGAAAAGTATTGGACTAGTAGTATAAGAACTCCATTAAACTCAGCAGGAAATATATACAGACTATATATTTAAATAATATTTTCTTTTTTCCCAATTACATGTAAAAACAATTTTTAACATCATTTAAAAAAATTATAGTTCCAAATTCTCTCCCTTTTTTCCCTTCCCCCTCCTTGAGATGATAAGTAATTTGATATAGGTTATACATGTGCAATCGTGCAAATCATATTTAGTCATATTATGAAAGAAGAAATGGACACAAAAACACAAAAAATGAAAACAGTATGCCTTGATCTGTCTTCAGACTCCATCAGTTCTTTCTCAGGATGTGGATAGCATTTTTTAACATGACTCCTTTGCAATGTATTCGTGGAGAAGAGCTGTCATTTATAATTGATCATCTTACAATGCTGCTGTTACTGTGTACAATGTTCTCCTGTTTCTGCTCACTTCACTTTGCGTCAGTTCAGTAAATATTCCCAGGTTTTTCTGAAAGCATCCTTTTTATCATTTCTTATAGTACAATAGTATTCCATCACAATCATATACCACAACTTCTTCAGCCATTCCCCAATTGATGGGCATCTCCTCAATTTCCAGTTCTTGGCCACCACAAAAAGAGCTGCTACAAATATTTTTGTATATATAGGTCCTTCTCCTTTTTCTTTGATCTCATTGGGATACAGACTTAACAGTGTAATTGCTGGATCAAAGGATATGTGCAGTTTTATAGCCCTTTGGACATAGTTGCAAATTGTTAGCAGGATATTTTGAAAGAGCTTGGAGTTTAGAAGACCTTAATTTAAGTCTCCACTCTAGTACTGGAAAAACAATCTGAGTCTCAGTTTTCCTATCTCTAAAATGGTGCTGATAATTAGACTTAGAAGTCATCTGGATTGAAGTGATAGTTGAAACCATGAGAGGGGATAAGATCACCAAGAGGAAAGTATACGGAGAATTTTATTTTTGAATCCCCAGACTCTGCACATAGTAAGTGCTTTAAAATATTCTTTTGAAATGAAACATAGAATCATAAAAACTTCATTAGTATAAAACACCATTTCTTTTTTTTTTTTGTCCATGTAAACTCTACTACCTGGCGCAGTACCTGGTAGATAAGAGATGCCTAATAAATACTGAGCTGGAAGGAATCTTAGACATCATTGAGGTCCAACCTAATTTTACAGATAAGGTAATTGGTAATTGGTGAGGCTGGGATTTAAACCCAGGTCCTTTGCTTACAAATCCAATTAAGATACCCTCATCATAATAATAATACTAGCTACCCTCTGTACAGACCTTTAAAGTTTGCAGAGCACTTTGCCTATATGTAATCTCAAATGAATCTCACAACAGCCCTCTGAGATAAGTGCTATGATCATTATCCCCATTTTACAGATGAGAAAACAGTCAGAGAGGTTAAGTGACTTACCCAGTCACATAGCTAGTAAGTGTCCGAGGCAGGATTCAAACTGTTTTGTCTTCCTGACTCCAGGGACAGCACTCTCTCTAGAACTTGCCCTTCCTGAGGGCAGGAGGAAGAATATGAATTAGTGTAGTGAACCTAGCTGTGGCTACGGAACCACAGTACCTAGGTCTACATCCAGTCTCTGGGCCTCAGTTTTCTCATACATAAATTAAGGATTCTGGACTAGATGACTTTTGAGGTCCTTTCCAAATTCTGCTTGCTTTGTTTCCTCACCTGTAAAATGAGTATTATGATAACACTTACCTCATAGGGCTGCTCTGAGAATCAAAGCAGATAGTAGCTAAAATGCTTCAAGGCACATAAGAGGCACTTAAGAGATCAGTGGGCCTGGAGTCAGGAAAACTCATCTTCATGAGTTCAAATCAAGCCTCAGGCACTTACTAGCTGGGTGACACTGGGCAAGTCACTTAACCCTGTTGTGAGCTGGAGAAGGAAATGGCAAATCACTCCAGTATCCTTGCCAAGAAAACAACAGAAACAAAGTTTATTTTTTTTAATTCAATACCAAAATGAAGAAATAAAAACTCTATCAGTAACCCTTTGAAAAAATTTCAAAATCACTGATAATCAGGGGAATAAAACAGCCCTAAAGTAGCAAAGGTAAAGCCACTGAAGATTAAAAGATAAGAAAACTCATGGTTGGAAGAGGTATGGGAAGACAGACCCACATTCACTGCAGGTGAAGCAACAAAGTGGTCCACTTCTTTTGGGAAACAACTGAGAATTATTCTGGGTTGTTCATGACCTTCAACCCAGAAATTCCACCATGAGGGCTCTATCCCAAAGAGGTTATTAACAGAAACAGGCCTATATGGACAAAAGTGATGGCAGCAACATTATTCATGATAAAAAAAAAAAAGCTGGAAATTAACCATCCACCCAATGAGTGAGGAGTTGGTTAAAGAAATTATGGCATATGCGTGCAAAGGAATATTACTGCTCCTTAAGGAATGACAGATAGGAATAATTCAGAGAAATGCAGAAAGACTTGGGTGAAATGCTACTGAGCAGAGAAAACAGAGGGAAAAGAATAATATAGACAAGATGATGTAAACAGAGACCACAAAGCTCTTCCAATGCCAAGGTCAATGTTAGGAGTATCTATCTATGTTAAAGAAGACATCCCTCTTTTCTGTTTATAATGCACTAGATAGTTATTCCTCCCCTTCGGGGAATGTGCTTTATAAGGAGAGTTGTTTCAAAGTGTCTCTTTTGTCCTAACAAAATCCAATTGTTTAAAAAAGTCAGTCCTTTGGTATTCTGATCCTTTGAACCCGAGAAAGACCATCAAAACAGCAAGACTCAAGAGCAGTTGGCCGTCCAGGCAAAGAAGGAGTGATATCAGGAGAATCCAAGGGGATGGTCAGCAGTTTCAACTACTGTAAGGGAGGTCAAGGAAGATGAGAACAAAGAAATAGTCACAGTGCTGATTAATAATATCACCTATTTATTTGGAAATTTAAGGTTTAGAAGAAAGTATGGTCTGGTAGAAGAGTCAGAAAGAACTGAGTTGAAGATCTGCTTCATGTTCATTCTGGCTATGTGATGGGGCAAGTCATTTAACTCCCCTTGGTTTCAGTTTCCCTATCTGTAAAATGGGTGGGGTTAGATTAGATGGACCAGGAAATTTCTTTCAGCTCTAGGTCTATCCTTCTATTCCCTTGGGCTTAACCTCTCAATGTCCTGAGACAATTCTCTAAGATCTTAAGTTACAGAGCAAATGCTAACTTTAATTATTAGTAGAGGGAATTTCCTTACCTTATGCCAATAAACTGGACAACTGGGTGATGCAGTGGATAGAGTGCCAAGTCTGGAGTCAGGAGGACATGAGTTCAAATGCAGCCTCCTCACTCTGTACAAGCCTGGACAAGTCACTTAACCTTGTTGGCCTGTTTTCCTATCTATAAAATGAGCAGGGAAAGGAAATGGCAAACCACTCCAGTATCCTTGCCAAAAGAACCCCAAATGAGGTCACAAAGAGTTGTGCACAACTGAACAAAAAGACGACTCTCTTTTCTAACCCTTTCCACATTGGCCAGCCCCAACTAACTCTCTAAAGAAATCAATAGAAAAACTGGCTTCATAAGCTATCAGTTAGTCAGTACTCATTTACTCAGATCCTACATGCTACGCACTAAGATGCCAAGACAACAGTCCCCAAAGAACTTACTTTTTTAAAATCATGTCACACTTTTTAAAATTAATTTTTTTCAGTTAACAAAAATTGATCTCTATCTCTCACCCACCCACTCCACCACTGGAAAACAAAAACAAAACCTTTGCAACAAATATGGCGAAACAAAACATATTCCTGGATTGTCAATGTCCAAAAAATTGAAAAAAGGATACTTTCTCTACAAGGAAACAATAATGCACATCTCTAAGTATGTAAAATAAATAAAAAGCAATTCAAGTGAAGGCATCAGCAATCTAAGGAATCAGAACAGCCTTTGTATAGAAGGTGGCTCTCTAGGTGAACTTCAAGGCAGAGAAGGGAGTCGAAGAAATAAAGGTGAGGAGGGAGGGCATTCCAAGCATGGAGGACGGACCATGTAAAGATACAGAGAGAGATGAGATGTCACATGTCAGGTGGAGGAGAGATGCAGAATGATAGCTTGAGGGGGTGGTAGAGTCTAGGAAAGGCTTTATCCAAGGATAGAAGAGACTTGGGGGTGTTTGTAGGCAGTAGTGAAAATACCAGTAGATAGACAGAGATTGAAAATTATATAGAGGGATGTTTTGGAAAGAGAGAACAGGGCATGTAGTTACATCTGACCCTTGGCACTCACATCCCCAAAACATAGACAGTCTGGGGAAGGAGCAATGTAAGCTGGGAGCCCAGCCTCTAATATATCACCGTTGAGAACGGACCCATAAGAGACAGCCTTGACAAGATCAGACCCTCCTGGAAACAAATCTTTTCCTCTCTTCTCTTTACTCAGCTTCCCCGAGATTAATCATCTGTTCCTGTAATACTCATTCCAACCCAGACTGGGAGGGGATAGGAGATAGGGAGGCCCAGGAAGAGAATGTTTAGTTTGAGACTTGGCCCATCTGGATGGTCAAACTCAGTAAATCTTCAGCTGCCCAGGATAGGTCCCTTAGACTGATGGCCCTATTCTCTTCCCCATAAGAGGGTGGATCTGGAGAAAAGTCCCTGCTAAAAGAGCTAAAGGTTGAAGGAATGGGCATCCTGGAGAAGCTAAAGAACTCCCCATCTCCACTTCAATCCAACACAGATGGGTGAGGTCACATCAAGCAGCTGGTTCCCTGCCTTGGGTTCCCTGCTATTTTCCACAGCAACTGGATTGAGGAAAGTGGAGATGCCTGGGGAAAACTAGGCAGCCCCTTGCTCTGGGGCTTTCAGTGCCAGAGACAGGACACCAGCCTTTCCCAGCAGAGACAAAGGTGACCCTGGGAGAAGGCAGATACACAAAGAGACATGTCATTTCCACCTACTCTTCTCATTTCATGATGACAGACTGAGTTCCCTGGAATGCAGAAAAGATGCCAAATGATCAAGGACAGGACAAAGAGTGGGGTAGGAACAGGAGAGATATATAAATCAACTTCTCTGGCTTTAAAGTTATAGAAAATCAGAATTTGAAGGATCTTTAGAGATCACTTAAACCCACCTCCTCATTTTACAGATGAGGAAATTGAGGCCCAGAGAAGTAAATCAGCTATGGCAAAGTCACACAGCTAATAAGTGGCAGTACCATGAATAGAATTCCAGCTCCTGACTCCCCAGTTCACTGCTATTTCCACTATATCACATGACTTTTTCCTCCTTCAATAGATCCTGGATTTTTTGTTCAGTTGTTTGAGCTGTAGACTCTTCATGACCCCATTTGGGGTCTTCTTGGCAAAGATACTGAAGTAGTTTGCCATTTCCTTCTGCAGCTCATTTTTACAGATAAGGAAACTAAGGCAAACAGGGTTAATTGACTTGTCTAGGGTCACACAGTAAGTATCTGAGGCTGCATTTGAACTCACACCCTCCTGAAACTCTGTGCACTGTGCCACTTTGAAGCCCAAGTACAGAGGACAGAGTTCTGGAACTGAAGTCAGGAAAATAAGTTCAATTCTGGCACCAGACTTTATCAGTTGTATGACTCTAGGCAAGTCACTTAAACTTTTTAAATGAAAGGTTATTTAACTTCTCAGGGTTCTAGACCAGTAGGCTCAAACTCAAAAAGAAAAGAGGTCCATTAATCTGTACATAAGAAATTCTTATCAGTCACATATTGACTTAGTTTTAAAATATGTTATTTTTGTTTTATTATCTTTTTATTTATTTTGTTAAATACTTCCCAATTTCATTTTAATCTGGTTCTGGGCCGTGCTTGATATGTTTGACATCTCTGCTCTAGAGAAGTCTCTAATACTATATAAGGTGAGTAGAAGATGCCAATCTGTATTTGGAAAGAGAATTTGGAGTTCCTCAGATCAATAAAACCACATGTTAAGTCCCCAGACCCAGGGAACTTAACACAGTGATTGTCAGGAGTAGAACCAGGCTGTCTCTCTCTTTAGGATGTATCCCATATCAGTGGTCTGTATGATGGGATACAAGCACATAGGGAGCATGTATGTGTATAACTCCCCTTAGGTGCCTGATATGATTTTCTCTCCATCCTGGAGAACTTGGAAAAAAACAGGTATCCCAGTCTATGCCCAGGAACAAGATGACAAATGCTGGCCATCATCTGAGATGAGAAAAAAACAAAATCAAAAACAAACCCTTTGTCCCAGCAGGCACCATGCTGAGGATGACAGATGAGAGCAGGGCCAAACTGAGCTCCCTTTAAGATCCTTTGACAACACGGTCCTGGTGGGAACCTGGTGGTGATCTGCAGTCCTCTGCAGGATAAGAAAAGCTGGGAAAAAGGGGGGAGGACAAAGATGGGAAGGAGCCCAGGGGTCCTAAAGGATTCAGAAGAAGCCATCTCTCTTCAGCCTCTCAAGTTTTTCAGTCTGGAGAAAGGGAAGCATTAATGAGAATTCCTCCCTCCTTTGAAGCCGGCAGCTAAGCACTATAGATTGGTGGCCAGGCAGGGATGGAAGCTGCCTCTGAGTGGGGGGATGGGAGAGGACTTCATGCAAAACCAGCCTTGGGAGAATGTTAGTTTAAGGGGAGAGGAGACCTACACCTAAGAGACTCTGGGCTTCCCCAGGCAAGTCAAGAAAGCTAGAATGGGTTGAGGTAGAAAGGAACAGTTCAGGGAGGAAAAGAAGGGGATGGCTGATGAAGAAAGAAAACTAATCAGATATCAGAATTAATTTACAAAGAAATGCATCAAAGTACTTAAAGCAGGAGGCTGGAATCTCCTGGTCCACTTACTCTAGGTAGAGGAGGCCTGGATGTCTGGAGAGCTACCTGGCTGAGTTCAGACTGCAGAGGAAGATGGGGGTCTCTCTATTGGTGCCCAGGGTAAGATAGGCTGGCTTAGTATGCACAGTACCTGGCGCAGACTAAAAGCTTAATAAATGCATGTTGACTAAGCAAGGTAATGCCTTGTTATTGAGTCTTTTCAGTCATGTCCGACACTTTGTGACCCCATTTGAAGTTTTCTTGGCAGAGATATTAGAGCAGTTTGCCATTTCCTTCTCCACATAATTTTATAGAGGAGGAAACTGAGGTAGATAGGGTTAAGTGATTTGCCCAGGGTCACACAGCCAGTCCATGTCTGAGGCCCAACTTGACTCAGGTCAAATCTCCAGCTGCCCTGACTCCAGGACTGGTGCTGCATGTGCTGCACCTCCCAGCTGCCTTAGGCTCTGTAAATACTTGGTATGGTGATGATGATGATTAGTATTTCCAACATTTATTAAGTACATTGAATGTACTAGAAACCCTGATAAGCCGTGGAGAGATAGAGAATGATAGAATCTCAGCTGAAAAGGATTACAAAGGAATTTTCCAATCCTTATAGAAAGTATGAGTATTTCCTAGAGTAAACCCAAAAAGTAGGCAGTAGGCTCTACCTCTGGGGCAGCTAGGTGGTGCAGTGGATGCAACGCCTGGCCTGGAGTCAGGAAGACTTGAACTCAAATTCGGCCTCAGACACTTACTGGCTATGTGACCCTAGGCAAGTCCCTTAACCCTTTTGGCCTCAGTTTCCTCATCTGAAAAATGAGCTGGAGAAGGAAATGGCAAACACTCCTGTATCTTTGCCAAGAAAATCCCAAATAGGGTCAGAAGAAGAGTTGGATACAACTGAAAATGACTGAAGAAGAATAAAAAAGCTCTATCTAAATACCCCTAAGATCAGGGAACTCACTATCTTCAGAGGTGGGGGCAGCCCATCCCACTCTGGGATCACTTCAGTGGGTAGAAAACTTTTCTTGACATCAAGCTAAAACGTACTTCTTTGTGGTTTCCGTCCAATAGTCCTAATTCTACCCTCTGGCAGTCAAACAGATTAAGTCTAATCCCTCTTTTGTATAACAGCTCCTGAAATACTTGAAGACAGAACCACATCTTCCTCTGCCGCTCTCCTCCCCCACATATGCCCCAACATTTTATCCAAGTTTGCTCTTCTCAGGACTGAGCATCCCCAGCTCCTTCAAAGATTCATCTTCTGCTAGGATTTCAGATTTCTTCCCCCTCCTAACTGCCGAGCTCTGGACATTCTCTGACTAATCAATATCCCTCCTAAAATGTAATTCCCAGGACTGGCCACAACGGTCCTCTTGTGCTCACACCAAGACAAAGACAAGCAGGACCTCCTTTGTTCTGAATCCTGTGCCTCTTTGCACGCAGCCGAAAACTGAATTCATGTTTTATACAGAGTAAGCATGGAGGGCTGCCTTAGTTTAAAGCTAGAAGGGAAAATTAAAATCAATACACAGATGACTATAAGACAAAGGGGAATATGTTTGGTATTACCAGCTTTTATGTGAACGTAGAGAATGGACCTCACTGCTGGCTAAGGAGAATCAAGGAAGGTTTCAAGGAAGTGGTGACACAGCTGGGCTCTGAGGCATGGGCAGACAGAGATGGGTACAGTAGGAACTAGGGTCCCTGCCATGTAGGCTGGGCTAACTTTTCCCTTAAAAAGGCAGGAAAGCTGTCCCTGAGATTCAATTGGTACGAGTCAAGCTTCCCAGAGATTCAATATACAAGAGGCCAGTCCACAAGGAGCCAGTGCCCCCTTCAGACTTTCCAGTTTGAACCATTAGTGAGTGGATACACATATCCTTCTGGTCACTCCATCTAGAGTCAAGGAAGGTTGCATCTATCTGAACCTGGCTGTATCCTTCCCATGCTATTGTGAAGTAAACTTGGTTTTTGTTAAATACAGGATGACCTATGGATGTCTTATTTTGTTCCAGTCCTTAACCTGACCCCCAAGACACATCTAAAATACTGGGTAAAAAGAACAGATTTTTAAGGTGTTTTTTTTTTTTTCTGCCGGAGGGGAGGGGGGAGGGAGATGGGAAGATCTAGTCTCACCTAAAACTAGCTCTGGTAATATACAAGAAGTACAAACCCATTGGCAATTTTAATTTGCAAATCTCCTCCCCAGCCTGGAAAGTGCCAAAGGTATATGCATGAACCTGGGGGTGGCAGGTAGGGAGAGGAAAGGAGATCAAGATTATGAGTTAAAAGTCTCCCAAGCTTCCAAGCTTCCAACCTCCAAGCTTCAATCCACTTTCTCCCCACCCAATAGGACACAGGGTCAAAGTAGCCTAGACTGGATTGTTAGCACAAGGAAATAACCAACCAAAGGGGGGAAAAAGCAGTTTACACAAAGATGCCTATAGCCAGCTGTGTGACTCATAAGACCAAAAACTTGGAAATCATCCAAATGTCCAACAGTACAGAAACAGCTAAACACTACATAGCATATTAACAATTTTCCACACAAAATACCTATGAAAAATGACAGCTACATGGACTATGCTTAGTAAATGCTTCTCACATTGCATCTCGGGGCAGAACGGGATTGGATACCAGAAACAAACAACACAGGAAAGAAAGCAGAGCAGACAGCATGGACCCACTCATCCCAACTATGTGAAAACACCTCCATGGAGCAAAAAGCTGGAGAGAAATATGGAGCTATAAAAAGAACTAGTCTCCTTTTACTTGATTTCTTTGTAGGCAAAGACGATTAAGCGTAAAATTAAAATAATAATGACACAGACACCCCCTTGAACCCCACAATAGTCCTGAACTCAAGGGGACTGGTGGGAGGCAGCATCTCCCAGGATTCTAACATAATCTATTGTCCCCTTGGGAATGCAGGCGAGATCCCAAGCAAGGGCAGGAGGAATGAAAGGGTTCCCTGCTGGGGGGAAAGGGACCGGGCAAAGAAGGGGGGGAGGGGAGGAGGGGGGAGCAGCATCCACCCAGCAGGGAGAAGGATGTTGGAAAACAAGCCCACAGTGTTTGCTGACATGGTAGGGGGGAGATAGACTAACACAAAAGCCACCCATTATCCTGTAATTATTGTCTCTTTTCTGCCTGCAATTAACGCCTGTCTGAGAGGCGGCTGTTGGGGTAAATAATGTTCGCAGGCATTAGAGTCAATCAGCCAGCTGAAGCACCGATAAACGTGCCCACTGCAGAGAGGCTCTTTGGGTCCCAGCTGGCAACTAGGAGGGAGGGCCAGGACAGACATATCCCTGGAACAGAGGACAGTGGTGCTCGAGGACCAGCCCCAGCTCCCTCCTTTATCCGACCGACAGCCTTGCCCAGAATAAGCAGAGTTGAGAATGAGGAAGGATAGGGGACACAGGAAATTATTTCTCTTTCTAGGGCCAAAGCAGAGTGGGGTGTTTAATATGTAGATACGTGGGTGTGCATATGTGTGCGTATATATATATATATATATGTATATATAGTCACACAATCCAATATATATGTATATATCCCATGTCTATCATATATATATATATAAAATATGTGTCCTATATATCCTATATACGTATGCATGTATACATATGTATATATAGCCACACATATCCAATATATGTATATATCCTATGTCTGTCCCATATATATAAAATGTGTGTGTCCTATATATATCCTCTATATATGTATGTGTGCATACATATATACATATGTACGTACACATACATAAATATATGCGGAAAGGGAAGGGGAAAATCCTTTGAGATCATGGGTGAGGGCAGCCCTGTGCCTCTATGGGGGATTAAGGGATGGGAAGTGAGGGGGAGGAGGGATGCCTTCAGAGCCCCCCCTTTAGAGGCGGAGGGAGAAACAAACGGTAGGACGGAGAAGGGTGGGAGGTGAACATGGGCATGAGGAGCATGGAGGATGGAGAGAAGCAGCAAGGACAAGGGCTGGTCAGGCTGTAGACTGACTGCTTTTCTCTAGCGGCAGATCACAACTCTGGAAGAGTAGCGAGTGCCAGAGATGGCAAAATTAACCGTCCCCCCACCAGAGAAAGAAAGACTGATAAACAGCTGACAGGAGCCACCCAGGCCCCCACCCTCAGGGAGGGAGGAAAGAAAGAAGTATCTGACAGTTTTTCAAGTCCAAATCCAGACCCTGGTGACTCTCATGGAAGCCAAGCAGACCCTGCTGCTCCTGGCCACAGACACAGACCACAGACAGCAATACACACTCAGCCTGCATAGCAAGTGATTCTGGAATAGTCTATGGACAGAGGGGAGTCAAGGTTGGCAGAGAGATTTTCATATCAGGGACATCAAATCATAATATTTTAAAGCTAGAAAATATTCAAGAATTTGGGGTTATTCTATATTGAAAAACATTTTACAGAAGAAAAAATGAGACCCATAGAGATAAAGTGACTTGCCCCAAGATTCATCACACAGCCAGGACTAAACCCAGATCTCGGGGCTCCCCAATTCACTGTTCTTTCCACCTTATGGTGCTATTGTTATTTTTAATTTTACGGTTGTATTTTGGTTTTATATCACCTTTATTTCTGAATATCACCTTTCTCTTTCTCATACCTAGCAGTCATCCCATGTACCAAAGAAGAGAGGACAAATAGAAAAGAAAGGAGTACGACTGACTTGCTTGGCTTCCTTTAGGCCCCATCTAAAATCCCTCCTTCTACAGAAAACCTTTTCCAATCCCTTTTCATTCTAGGGCCTTCCCTCTGCTCCTTATTTCCCATTTATCCTGTGTATGGTTTACTTTGTATCTGTTTGCATATTCTCTCCTCCATTAGACTAGAAGATCCTTGAGGAAAGGAACCACATCTTTTACCTTTTTTATTTTTGTATTCTCAGTGCTGAGCACAGTGCCTGGCACACAGTAGTTGCTTAATAAATGTTTATTGATTGAATGATATATACATGGTATATACAATAAAGCCAAGAAAATAACTTAACAAAAGAAAAGTTCTACCACACTAACCAATACATTAACTGACTCTGACAGTCCATGCAGTGCTCCACAGCCACCTCTGCCCCCTCAGCAAAGAACTGGGAAAGACTTTTGGGTACATTTTCTCATCTCTTCTCCAGAGCCAAGCTTGGTCAGTGTCATCACACAAGATTTGGCTTCATTTTTCTGTTTTTCCATTCACATCATTGCCATCCTTTTTAGATCATCCTCTTCTCACCAGGTCACTAATGCAGAACAACTGGCCCAAGTCAGATTGAACGCTGACATAAAGAACAAGCTAAGTGATGATCAGAAACTGGTGTTCTCTTGCTGGATTAATGTGGCTTATCTTTAAAGGTCAGGGGCAGGGCAGTTAGGTGGCACAATGGCTAGAACACTGGCCTTGGAGTTGGGAAAACCTGCAATCAAATCTGGTCTCAGACACTTACTAGCTGAGTGACCTTAGGTAAGTCACTTAACTCTGATGGCCTCCCAAAATAATTAATAAATTAATTATTTTTTAAAAGTCAGAGGAGGTCTTCCATTTTGTCTTTGTGTCCCCAGTACTTAGCATAGTGCCCGGCACACATTAGATACCTTATAAAAGCTTAGAGCAGCGAGGTAGCAAAGTGGATAGAGCATTGGGCTTGAAATCATTCAAATCCGGCCTCAGACACATCCTAGCTGAGTGACCCTGGGCAAGCCACTTCACCCTGTTTACCTCACTTATCTCATCTGTAAAATGAACTGGAAAAGGAAATGGCAAACCATTGCTGGATATTTGCCAAAGAAAACCCCCCAAAATGGAATCACAAAGAGTCAGATTCGACTGGAAAACAACAATGAATGCTTATGGATTGATGGGCCAGACAGAAATGAAGACTGAAGGACACTGGCCTTAAAGAACCATCAGTTAAACCCTCTCACTTTACCAATGAGGAAAACGAGGCCCAGAAACATTTAATGACTTTGCCAAGGTCACACAGGAATGATCAGAGCCTGGCTTCCAGCCACGGCTCTCTAGACTCCAAGTCTAGTGTTCTTTACATGGACTGGATGGTGACACAGAAAGCATGTTTATAAAACCTGCAGGTGTCACAAACCTGGAAAGCGCACTAAATAACAGAATCAAGATTGGAAGAGATCTCAAGTTGGAGAACTGAGGTGGAACTAATAAGTTGAAGTTTAATGGGGGAGGGGGGAAACCTAAAGTCTTGCATTTATGTAAATAGATAAACTGAAAGGCAACTTAGCATTGTTTATCACAGGTCTGGTTTGGAGTTAGAAAGATCTGGGTTCCGTGACAAACACAAATACAGTGACAGTGACAGGGGGCAAGCCTCTTAACCTCTAAGGGCCCTGGACAACTCTCTTGTCCAAGGAGAAGAAGTTTCCACAGCAAGAGTCAGGCACTTGAATGAAATTAAGGGCTAGGATAGACAGATGGGTGACCAAACAGCATCCAGGCTCCAGATCTTAAAGAGCCTTCAGAGGTAATCTAATCCAATCTCCTCGTTGATAAACGCAGAAAATGAAGCCTGAGGTGGTTAAGGGACTTGCCTGACGACACAGAGGTAGTAAGTGGCAGCAGTTCATATGATCAACAGCTAGAGGGTTTTAGTTGACTCCAACTAAATATGAACTAGGGGTAATTAGGCAGTGAAATGGATAGAGAGCCAGGCATGAAGTCAGGAAGACTCATCTTGGCTTCAGACATTTACAGATGAGAAAATCTGGCCTCAGACACTTCTAGCTGCATGACCCTGGGCAAGTCATTTAACCCTGTTAGCCTCAGTTTTCTCATCTATGAAATGAGCTGGAGAAAGACATGGCACAGCACTCCAGTATCTTTTCCGAGAAAACCCCAAATGGGATCACAGAGTCAGACATAACTATAAACAAGTGAACAACAACGAATATGAGTTAACAATGTAAGGTGGAAGCTAAAAAAAAAATTAGTGAATTAAATTTTAGGATTATAATGTCCAGACCAAGGGAGGTGGTAGTCCTACGGCAATGTATACTAAGAGAGCACATCTGGAAGGTGTATTCAATTTTAAGTAATATATTTTTAACATTTTATCATCCACAAACTGAAGCACATCCAGAGAAAGGAGACCAGAATGAGCAGTCTAAAAACCATGGCATGAAAAAAAACCCTAAAGAAATTGAAGATATTTGTTCAGCTTGAGTAAGAGTTAAGCGGAGGTGAGGAAGCTGCCTTTAAATATCCGAAGGACTGACACATGAAAACAGGCTCCCCACTCATTCTGTGGAGCTCCAGAGAACAGACATTACAGCTTAACAGATTTTAGCTAAGTATAGGAAAGAACTGTCCAATAGACAGAGCTGGTTATAAATAGGTTGGGCTATTAGAAATTAATGCCTCACAGATTAACAAGCTCCTTCTACATTACTGGAAGTGTTGGTGTAGAAGTCAATTGACCACCTGGCAATAAAGGTGGGCAAGTCACATCAACAATGTGCCAAGCATTGTACCCAGTGTAGGGGATATAAAGAAGAGCCAAAACAGCCCCTGTCCTCAAGGAGCTCATAGTCTAACAATTACATAGAGAGGAGATTCTGCTTTTGGGGGCATAGAAGAGGCCACAAGGGATGAAGGGGAGCTTCACCTGATGTCTTCTGAAGTTCCACCCAAATCTGAGTCTATGAGTCTGTCCCTTCTGTCTCATTCTCTCTGGAAAACCCATGGAGCAGACTGTTTACAACGAGCCAAGTTTGGCCTAGACTTGCCTGCTGATCTTGGGCGTGGGTGATGGGGAGAAAGTGACATCGATGCCCAGACAAAAACTTGGCTGTCGCTGCGCTGAGATGAGCCAAAAAAGGAATTGTGGGGAATATGCAAATGAGCTTCTATCACTACCTTCCCCCTCCCCATCTTCGTTGACCCAGTACTTTCCCAAGACCTTAGACTTAATGAGTTTCTGATAGAGTCAGAGCAGAAACCTCTTCTGCTGGCTTCAGATAATATCTCTGCCTGTCAAAGAAATATTAAAAATGTATAGGAGAGAACCACAGAAAGGCAGCATGACAATAGAGAGGATACAATCCATTCTGCTTCGGGGGAGAAGGGTAAACAAGCCATCTCAATCCTTGTTCAAAGCCCTGGAAGGGTGGTCTCCTACACAGCACGTACCCTGCTGTGGGGGTTACTGGACCTTCAGCATGGCAAGGAACAACCCTCTGCCAAGTCACTGCATCTGGCATAGGCAATGATGGAATCACAGAAAATATGATCCCTGCTCATAAAAGGTTGATCCAGGTGGGAAGACAAGGCAGCCACAGATGGAAATCGTCAGGGCTATTTCTCTTTCTAACTCCCTACCTATGAAATATGCAGGAAGTGGCACAAAAAAGCATGTATCCTGACATGGGTCCTGACTATATCAGGTGCGACTTAACCTAACATGATGCCAATTCTTCTGAGATCCTACCCAGGGACCCTCAGAGGAGAAAATTCCCAGGATTAAAGACAGTGATCCAGATGGAATCTGAACAGTATCCCATACTGAGAGCTGGAAGAAATCTTTGAGATCATTTAGTCCAACCACATCAGTTTACAGGTGAGGCCCGGAGCAGCAAGGGGAGTCACCAAAGGTCACATCACATAAGCAGAGAATAGAAGAGCCAAGGTTGAAACAGGGTCCTCTGATTCCAGAACCAGAGCTCTTATCATTATACCACACAGTGGCATCACCACCTTCCTGGTTTGGGGATCAATGAGCTATGAAAACAACCTAAAATTAGATTAACTTTTTTGGTAACCTCATTATTTTGTTGGGTCAATTACACTTTCTTCCAAGGCTCTTTTTATAGATAGCTTTATAACTCTCATTTCTGTGGGGCTGGATATAAAAATCTGTCCCCACCCTACAGACTGAATTCTCCCCTTGTAACTAAGAAAAAAAATTAAGCAAAAACATCCCAAACTTAATTTAAGCAAAAAAATTTAAGCAAAAAACAATATTCTGTGCAGTAAGACATTCTGCTATAAGAAAGACATGTATGCTTCCTTATCTGTGGAACATCACTGGTTTTTCAGTTATTCTGATTTTGGCTATCTTTTGAGTAATCTTTTCATTTATGATCTTATAGTCCTTGTGTATGGGAGAGGACCACTGCAAGTATATTAGTCTTTTGGGTCTGTTCATTTCATTCCATGTCAGTTCACATGTATCTTCCCATGTTTTTCTGAATTTTTTGTGTTCATCATCTCATACCATATGAGATGTAATATTCCATTACATTCATAAGCTACAGTTTATTCGTACACTCCTGAAGTTTCAGGCACCCATTTTGTTTGCTGAGTCCTTCCAAGATTTCCACCCCGTACACATTCTCTCTGTGTCTCTCTCTGTCTGTCTGTCTGTCTCCTATTATTATCAGGGAGGTGATCTTATGGATCAATTTCACCTCCTTCCTCACTGTCTTCCATTCTCACTCATTTCCATTCTTCCTGACACCACTCTTCCATAAAGGAAACACATTATCTTCTAAGACTCTCTGCTCTCACAGAAAGGCTTTGTGATGCAGTGGAGCATTGGACTAATACTCATGGGTCCTTAATTCGAATCCTGGATTGGTCACTTATACCTGTGTGACCTTGGGCAAGTCACTTAACTCCCTAAAGTTACCCATCCATAAAAATGAGTGGTTGGGGCTAAGGTCCCTTCCAGATCTAAATCTATGATATTAATGTAAAAACATACCCAATAATATTTAGATCAGACTACTGGCTCAATATATCCAGATACACTATGCAACGAAATTATCTTTATCTTGTTACTGGTGAGTTTTATTCCTTTCTTTGTATAATATACAATATTATATATTCAGTGTATATAATAATTATACATTATATTTATGTATATGTAATATACATGCATGATATAAATCTATTTATATACTTATATCATTATAATATATTAATATAATATATAATATTATACTGTATATTATATAACTATACATATATGTTGTATGCATATATGTATAAATCTATATTACATAGCATATTTGTATTATATATTGTATAATATACCTATATTTATATTTTATACAATATATATGTGAATATTATGCTATAGAATATACATGCATATATATATAAAAAATATATATTACTATACAGTGATATTTTTTTTAAGCTGTTTAGGTGGAGAGGACCACTGCTTTATAAAGCACTTCCCTGAGGGAAACTGACTCATTTCCTTGCAGCTAGGACAGGTGTGAAATATTTAATTGGACCCCAAGGGTTTGATTCACCCAGGCCTGCCAATGGGCAGAAAGCCAGAGGCACTCTGAAGCTAGAAGCTCAGAACAAGTCAGTCAGGTTGTCAGTTCTGAAGCAGAGCAGAGAAGAGTGGGGCTGGAGGTACAGGGGAGGGCTGTCATGGGTCCTCTCAAGGCAACTGTTCAACTCCGCAAGCAGAGAGTCAAGTAGCATAGTGGATAAAGAACCACCCTCAGAGTCAGGAAGGCTTATCCTGCCTGTGTTAGCCTGGGCAAGTGATTTAACCTCTCAGTGCCCCAATCAACAATTCTGTGAACTGCTGTATGTGCCAGATGAAAAACTAAAGGCAGAAGGGGGGTGGGGGGAAGAAGGGTAGTCCCTGTCCTCAAAGTGCTTATGTTTCAAAGGGTCAAGACCACATACAAAAAGGAACTGAAAAGGGGGGGAGGGGAGAATGGAGGATTAAGGTATCCAGCACCAAGGGCAGAGTGTTGAATTCTATTAAATCTGGGCTGGGAGGGGAATGAAAGCTGGCTGGCCTTCACAAAATGGAGGCTCCAAGAGGAATTCACCAATGGAAGAAAAAGGGGCAGGTCTCATAGAAGGCTGTTCCCAACGAGTGGCCACAGAAGTGACTGGCTATTCCAACAAGGAGGCCCCAGGCACTAAGGGAAGTTCCCGGGTAAGGCTCCATGGTTTTGAAGTCCAGAAAGTAAGGAATGAGTCCAGGAAAAGAAAGACTACCTATAGAAGGCTATAAATTACAGGAACGGATGGCAATTGCATTGAGAGAGGGAGTTTCCTCATTGGAGAGTTTCCTATGCCAGTGGAATCACAGGTCTGGTCCAAACAAATAAGCAAAACTTTATGTTCCCAGGAAAAAGCATGACCCAGGTTGCTACAGCCTAGATGGGAAGATGAGTCACGTTAGCCCTAAAAAGTTGGACCAGACATCGATGGTTAGATTAGGGACATTTTAGAATTAGATTCTACACTGTCTTCCTCATTCTATTTCAACTTTTCCCATATCTGAGGAGGAAAGACTGAACTATAGCCGACATTTAGTTAGTACTATGTGATGTACATGTTTTGTCATTTGAGTCTCATTAATGATTCCCGTTAGATTATAAGCTCCTTGAGAGAAGGAGTCGTCTTTTGTTTCTTTTTGTATCCCCCTATTTAGCACAGAGCCTGGTATACAGTAGGAGCTTGATAAATGCTTATTGATTTGTTGACTGATTGATTACAATTCTGTGAGGTAGGCAATACAGGTATTATAGTGTCATTTGAAGATAAAGAAACTGAGGTTTAGGTTTTCATAAGGCTGGAAGAGTCCTTAGAAGACCACTAAGTCCAACCTTCCTCATATGATAGGAAAGGACATTGAAGCCCAGATTTGCCCAGGGTCACACAGCTATAATAAAGTAAATAACACAAGTTAGGGGACTGAGCTAAAAACCAAATTCAGATTTTTCAGCATTTAAGTCTGGCACTCTTCGCATTTTACTGTGTACTTTCCTAATAAAATCCATTTGCAAATAGAGCCCAGTTTTGAAAACTCAGCCTTGATTCTGGAATTGAGAGAAGGGGTCACCATAAGACTTCATGGTAGCACTGGACTTTGGAGGGATGGGGTTAAAATCCCAGCTGTCTCTATTTACTAGCTGGTTGACACTGGGAAAAATCACTGGAGGCCCCTGTGCCTCAGTTTCCCCACCTATAAAACAGAAATAATGCTTCTTGCACTGCTGCATAAGGTTATCCTAAGTGTAGTATAAACATGAGCTAGTATTAGTATTGCCTCAGCAAAGCCTGAGTACTCTGGGGCCCATAAAATTGGCTTGTTTAAATTCCCTGAGTTTCGGTTTCCTTGCCTATAAAATAGGGATAATAAACATTGTGTTACCTTTTTCACAGGGTTGCTGTGAGGGCAAGTGGTTTACACACCTTAAAACATCATATAATGTGGGGGGGGGGGAGGGGGCGAAGAGAACGGGGGAAATCCTGCCAGTCCAGAAGCTAGTCAAGGATCCAGTGGTAGCAACAGAAAGGTAGAGAGGTAGAGAGGGCTGTCACACCCTGCTTCAGTGCTGGAGTATGCAGTAAGAGGTAGCATGTGTCTAATAGTTAGGCTGTGTCTACAACAGCTAGCATTTATAGAGCAGTTCAAGGCTTGCCAAGTGCTTTATAAATATTATCTTATTTTATCTTCACAATTACTCTGTGAGGTAGAAGTTACTATTAATCCCCACTTTACAGATGAAGAAACTGAGGCATGCAGAGGTCAAGTGACTTACCCAGGATCATACAGCCAGTAATTATCTAAAGCTGGGTTTGAATTCAGGTCTTCCTATCTCCTGAAACCAGCATTCCATCAGGTTAGACTGGGTCTGGGATTTGACTGAGTGATGATGTCTTTCCTGTTGAGCAGTCATTTCTTTACATAACAATATGCACCAACACTCATCTTCCTGCCAGTCTTTTCCAACTACCTTCTTTTTCTTCCTTTACCATTGTTGAATCTACATTGCCATGTGATGGAAAGAACAGTGAGTCTAGAGTAAAAGAGTTTTGGGTTTGAGGTCCAGCTCCAACACTGGAAGAGACCTGGGATACCATACTGTCCAACTCCATTTTACAGATGGGGAAACTGAAGTATAAGAAATCTACACAAAGTCCTACAGAACTAGTCAGGGAGGGGTAGGATTAGGTAGGAGCACCTACATTTTCATTCTGAAATGCCATGATCCCATGTACAATCCCATTTCTCCCCCTCCATTAAAGTACTAATTTATTCATTTATTCAATAAAGCATTAAGTTCCTACTGTATGCACTGTACTACTACTTGGCTGAGACACTCTCATTTGTGATGCAATCCTTTAGAGGGTGATAACAGGCTCCATAATGTAGCAACAGGTTTTCTTTTACTTTTTTTAATAGTATTTTTTGTCCAATGACATGTAAAGACAATTTTTAACATTCATTTTTTAAAATTTGAATTCCAAATTTTCTTCTCCCCTCTTGCTTGCCCCCTTTCTAAGACGGTAAGCAATTTGATACAGGCTATATTTGTGCAATGAGCAACAGATTTGCAAGGCCAGGATTGGAATAATAAGTCAATAAATAGGCAGCATGCCCAACCTGAAGGGAAGCATCTACTGGCCATAAAAACACCTTGCCAAACTCCTCCAAGTAGGAAGGGCAAAGTCTAGAGCAAGTTTAGGGAAGGGAAAGGTGGTCAAAGGAAAGAAAGGAAGCTCGGTGAGTTTAAGAAATGGGCAAAAAATCACAAAGCAAGACTTTGATCATAGAATATGAGATGGGAAGGACCTTAGACATAACCTAGTCAAACTATTTCATTTTACAGGATGAGGAAACTGAGGCCCAGAGAAATGGGACTTATTCAAGGTCACACATAGAACAAGAAGCAAAGTTAGGTTCTCTAACTGCAAACCCAATGTAATTCAGGAGTCTGAACTCCTCTGCCTTTGTCCTTTGTTCCCCAGCTAGGTATCATCCTCACTGTTGTTTGGACTTTGTTCTCCAAGAGGGCCAACAGCATCATCAGGGTAATGTCTCCTCATCGCTACAATGGGGACCTTAGTACTACTTACCTCATTGGTCTGTTGGGAGGAAATTGCTTTGCAAACCTTACAGTACTATTTAAATATCAGTTTCTAGTATTTTTTAAATTCATCCTTCTATTAAGAGTCTATGTGTTGGAGGAACAGGGTCTATGCTTTATCTGGTCATAGTGTTTCATCATTTATCTTTCCCTAAGCCTCACGACTCATAACCCTTTTCTTGACCCCTAATCCTATTATCATCCTCACCATAAGCACCATTATCGGCAGTCCTCTCGGTACCTTCCCACATCCTCACCTCGTAGTTGGCTATGCTCTCCTCCCTTCTCCACTTCAGCCCCCTGGTGAATCAATTCTCCTCTGTCCTCTAATTCTTTGCTATATCACTGATCCCAACTTGTCAAACCCCAACTCCGGATTACTCCCACTATCTACCTCCTTTACTCCTATCAGGTGCAGCATTTGTAGTATATCAGACTAATCTCAACTAGCCCCAGAATCCATCAGGAAATCATTCTATGCTTCCCCAATTAATTCACTACTATCCCAATCTCCACAGTTGTCTTTCCAAATCTTGTGGTCCTCTTGAAGTCCCTCTCAACACGCTTTCTTCAACCCTCTCAGCTGAGGACTTCATTTCAAAGTTCACACACACACACACACACACACACACCCCAAGAGCTCCCTCTTCTCCTTTCTTCCTAACCTTACATCCCTCAGAAATCTTCCTCTTGGTCTCCTACTTTTTGCCCTTGTCTCACATGAAACGATGATCTTCCTTTTGCTCTGGGTCAATCTCGCTATATGTACCCTTGATCCGGTTCCAGAAGATTACTCATTCTGTTATCTTCATTCTCTGATCTCTCCTGACTACTAACACATCCATTTCTCCCCATCCTTAAAAAAACCAGAAACCTTTGGTGATCCAACTCTCCCTTCTAGCTACCAGTTTGTGTCTCTCTCCTCCTCTCCTCAGATAATTTCTTTGAGAGGGCTGTCTAAATGAAGTGCTTTCACTTTCTCTGTTTTTACTCTTCCAAACTCTCTTTAGTCTAGCTTTAAACTCCGTCATTCAGCTGATGGAGCTAACTCTCCAAAATTACCAAGACTTTCTTATTTGCCTGATCTAATGGCCTTTTCTCATTGGTCATCCTTCTTGACCTCTTTCATTCTTTGACACTGTCAATCACTATCTTCAGTCAGATAACCTGACCCTAACCCTTTCTAGGAGACACTGCTCTCTCCTGTCAGACTCACCCTTCTCAGTCTTCTTTGCTTGGAACTGCATCCTGACCACCCCTGCTAACCAAGTGTGTCCCCCAAGATTCTAGAGGGGACCTAGACCCTTTTTTCTTCTCCTTCTACATTATCTCTCTTGGTAATCTCACCACCTCCCAATGATCATCGCTATACAAATCATTCCCGGATCATTATATCCAACCAATTCTCTCTTTTGATATAAAATCCCACATCCCCAACTGCCTTCTGGACATCTCGAACTGGATACCCCATAGGCATCTCAAACCCTACATGTCCAAAATAAAACTTATTATCTTCCCTCAAAATTACCTTCTCTTCCCAAATTTCCCCATGTCCATTCTCATCCTCCAAGTGTCCCAGGCCCACAACTTCACTGTCGTCCCTGACTCTGTACTCACGGTCATCTCTCGTATCTAATTTATTGTCAGATTTAGCCATTCCTCTCCACATTATACCGACTCCTCGCTAATGCAGGCCCTTATCACCTCATGCCTCAACTATAGCAATTGCTTTCTGGGTGTCTCTCCCTACCTCAAGTCTCTCTCCACTCCAATCTATCCTCCACTCAACTGCCAAAGGGATTTTCCTAAAGAGTAATTCTTAGTGGTTCCCTATTACCTCCAAGATCAAATACAAAATCCTATTCGGCCTTATTTCACTTTTTTAATGGGTGAATTCATTCATTCACATTCACAGTTATGATCACTAACTGTGTATTTCCTTCTGTTCTATTTTCTTCTGTTTGTCCTTCTCTCTTTTCACTCTGTCCTTCTCAAAAGGCTATTTTGCTTCTGACCACTGTCTCCCTTCATCTGCCTTCCCTTTTATCACTCTTATTCCCTTCTTTATTTCTTTCTTATTCCTTTCCCTCCTACATCCTTGTTGGGTAAGATAATATTTCTTTATCTAATCTAATGTATATGTGTATTTTCCCTCTTTGAATCAATTCAGAGGAGAGCGAGGTTCAAGCATTGCCCAACCTGCCATCATTTTCTCCTCCTCTTTCTTATATGTATTTGGCATCATTTTAAAGATTTGGCTCCAGGTTGGCCCCTTCTTACCCTTCTAGTCTTCCTACATTTTTTTCCCCTCCATGAACTCTAGCTATACCGAGTCTCTTTGCTGCTCTCCAAACACGGCACTCACTCCATCTCCTGAATCCATGCTTTTCACTGCTTTCCCCCATGTCTGGAATGTCCTCCCTTCCTCAAATGTCACCTTCTTGGAGAGGCCTTTCCCAGCCCCCACCCACCCATTTCTGGTGCCTGCCCTCTGGGATTAGCTAGATATTACTTCGCCTACAGAAGGAGGTATGCTCATTTATCTCACTCTCCCCATCAGCAGGGCTTCCATCTTCTCAATCTCAAGTGTTCAGCACTAACTACCACTAACCACTGCACTCCCCTTCTCCCCTCAAAGGGAAAGGCCACATCCATATTTGCTGTACCCTCTGCACTGCCCTGACTGTCATCCCCATGATAATATTCATATAATCAAGTATTAGTTGCACAGGGGACTAGGATTTAAGGTTTCTAAAACAGGAGCATCTCCCCCAGGGGCCTGATGCCCTCAGGCAAGGCCTTAGGATCTCCATACATAACCTACAGTGAATGCCTATTCCTGCTCCATCCCCTCTCCCCAGCAACCAGAAAAACCTGTTCTGATGGTTGAACCAAGACAGCCAGCTCCCCCTCAACACACATACACACACACACACACACACACACACACACGCACACTCACTCACTCATTCATTCACTATATGAATACACTTAATGCTTAAGTTCCCATTCTAGCAACTTCCCTTCTCACCACAGTCTGTAATCATTCTTAGGGCTGAGAGTCAGGAAAACTGAGCGGGGCACTCAGGTCTCTCCCTAACATGTGACTTTATGTGGCTTTGGACAAATCATTCAGCATCTCAGACCTCAAACTTTCCCCTATTAATGTAAGGACAATTGGATCCACCCTTCATTCTGATGAAAATAAGACTAATGAATACATTAATTCATCATTTACTCAGCTTGTAATTATTCAGAGCTTACCCTCTGCATAACATGTGCTGGATGCTGTTTGGACACAAAACGGTGTAACAAGGTATAAAGGTGGCAGTGTGGTATCATAAAAATGGTGGGTTTGGTAGGAAAGGACCCGAGTTCCAATCACAGCTCACCTGCTAGCTGATTGTGTGGCCTTAGCTGAGATACTTCTCTACCCCTTCTACTCTCTCCCAGGCCTCAGTTTCCTTCTCTGTAAAATTGAAGTGGTTAGATGATATGATTGCTAAAATCCCCTTCAGCTCTAAATCAATAACCATTAATTAAACATCTACTGTATACCAGCCACTGTGTAGGTGCTGAGGAGACAAAGAAAACATCTGGCAAATAATCCCTGCCTTTGAGGACTTTTCATTCTATTAGGGGCAATCTTGTTTTTATTTCTATGACTGTCATATCCTTGACTTTAAGGTGGGAGATAGTCACAGAAACTGCTTTTGAGCTCATCTGTCTTCTATTCTTGGCTAATAGGATCAGAGATTTAGAGCCAGAAGAGACCTTAGGGACCATCAACCTTCAACTCATCATTTTACAGATGAAGATACTGAGGCACAGCCAGGTTAAGTGACTTGTCCAGCCCAACAGCTGGCAGGTATGTGGGGTGGCCAGATCTGAACCCAGGTCTCCCTGACTTCATGTCTGGTGCCCTATCTGCTATGCCAATTGAAATGTCAAACTCCATGAGGGCAGCGGGCAGCTTTCTCCTCTTGGATAGCTTCTAACCCACCAAGGCTGTGCACAGTGTGTGCCAGGGCTGCAGGTACCTGACAATACCTAACACCTGGTCAGTAAGTGTTACTTTTACTGTATGTGAGACACACGGTCCTGGACCATGCTCCTAAACCCCAACCAACCCCTTTGGACCATACACACTCTCACCAGAAGGAACTCAGAAAGGAATTCTTCCCTACCTGTCTCCTTGGCTCTCCTGATCATCCCTGAGGAGGGAAAAGGAAGGGAGAGAGATAGGGGTGAAGGGGGGTGTGCTCAGAACATCAGGGGCTTCTCTGTCCTCCCCTTCCCCCCCAACCTCCTCTTCCCCCTCCTTAATCCTTCCTTGATTCCTTTAATTCTAAGGCTGATTCCCCTAGCTGACCCCCACCTTCCACATCTTCTCTTTGGTTACCATGGCAACCCAGCTGGGTGGCTGCCAGTTACTATGGCAACCCAGCATGGCTGCCTCGTTTAAGGAAGGTCAGGGGACCAGCCAGGCTATGGAGCAGCTGGGAGGTTGACGGCAGGATGGGTCCAGGCTGGGGGTCGGCATGAATGAGAGAGCTAAATTCCCCGCTGTTATCGGACCACCTCTTAAGATGCTAGTTTCCTGTGAGCCAGACCCTCAACGACCAGCCTAGAGAAAAGAGAAGCAAGCAGTCGATCGTTCTCTCTTGTCTCTGCCTGTCTTGGTCTTTCGATATTTTCCAGCGCTGCTCCAAACATCTGTCCTCTAGGAAACCTTTCTGGACAAAATAACTCAATCTGTACCCTCTCTAATCCCTGGGCTCCTCTTCACTCTCCTCCTATTTCTCTCCTAAAGATTCATGTTTTGTGGTGCTTTAAAAAAAAAGTGCATCTTGTACTGGACTTGTAGTTTCAAAGATGTGGGTTCAAGTCCTGTCTCTGATACTTCACTAACCTCAGTTTCCTTATCAGTATCCCTCATGGCGATAATAGTATCTCTAACATCTTACTTCAAAGGATTGTTAGGAAGATCATAGGAACATTAATATAGAGCCTTTGAGGTCACCTCGTCCAACTCTCTCATTTTGTACTTGATCAAACTCAGAGGTGAAGTGATTTGTCTTACGTCACACAGGTAGTAAGTAGCAGAGGCTTGCCATGAACCCTGGTCCTTCCAAATGAAATTATGTATACAAATTACACATATAAATATTACATATATATTGCTTGGTAAACTTCAAAACAAGATTTAAACACCTATTAACATTACACGCATGCATACCTAATCCATGGATCTGAATAAGTATCAATATACAGAGAATCACAGAACATTAGAACTAGAAGGGACTTTAGAGATGTCCAGTCAATCAATCAATCAACTGACAATGATTAAGTACCTATTATGTGCTAGGCACTGTGACACACATTGGGGTTAAACACCAAAAAGGCAAAAGACAGTCCCTACCCTCAAGGTGCTTATGATCTAATGGGGGAGAAATCATGCAGGATAATCAATTAAACAAATAAATATTATTAAATGCCTGCTATGTGCCAGGTGCTGTTCCAAGCACCAGGGATGTGTTCATCCTTCGTTGCCGAAGAAGACCATGCCATCAGAAAAATAATGGCATGACTTGCACTTGACTTTGTTTGGAGTGAGGGAGGGCTGTGCAGGTCACCAGCCTCACTTCTCCTCCAGAGTCATCTGAATCCAGTAACCAGATATTCATCAGGATGACTGGAGATGACCCAGGATGAGGCAATTGGAGTTAAGTGACTTGCCCAAGGTCACACAGCTAGTGAGTGTGAAGTGTCTAAGGTGAGATTTAAGCACCAGGGATACAAAAAAGGCGAAAGACAATTCTTACCCTCAAGGAGCTTATAGCCTACAGAAGACCCTGAGATCCAAACTGCTCAGGCATAAACAGACACATTCCTTCTGAACCCTTTCCCAGTACGCACACACAAGCACCTCCTTTCTGGATTATCTCTGGTGATATTTTCACCTGGGCCACCTTCCCTAGGTCAAAGGACCAAAGAATTCTAGAGCTAGGCGAGAACTTACAGATAACTGAATACAGCCTTCTCATTGTCAAGAGGAGGAAATTGAGAACCAGGACACACCAGAATTCTGACTCCACAACCGATGCACTTTCCATTACCCCATGACCACACTCTAACAGAGAACTCATGGACATGTCATCTTAATAATTACTTAACCAAAACATAATGTTAAAGATCTCATTTTATAATGTGCCCTAAAATCAAACAGAGGTGACTTTTGGAGTATCTGATGCTTCATACAATCAGTGCCACTGTGCAGCATGGATGGTAGTTTAACCATGTGTATTCCAGAAAGTCTTTAACTAATGTAAATCTCATCTTTCCTTTCAGACTTTTAGTACTCCTTGAGGACTAAAACTGGATCTTTATGCTCTATACCAGGGAGATAGTTTGTGCTAGTCTCTGCAGATCCTTCTTAGGGTTGGATAGATGTGGTAGGGAAACAGAATTTGACCTAATATGGAGAAAATTAAACTCAACCATTAGGGGGTGTCCACAAATGGAAAGGATGCCTCTATAGAGAGGGAGTCAAGGAAAGAAACATCATAGAGGCTGCATGATCACTTGTCAGGGATATTAGAAAGTGGATCCTTGGTCAGGGCAGCTAAGTGGTACAGTGCATAGGGCTCCTGGCCAGGAATCAAAAAGAGCTGAGTTCAAATCCAGCCTCATTCACTTACTGCATAACCCTAGGTAACTCACTTAACCCTGTTTGTCTCAGTTTCCTTATTTGTAAAATGAGCTGTAGAAGGAAATGCAAACCTGCAAACCACTCTAGTATCTTTGCCAAGAAAAATCCAAACTGGATCACAAATTGTCAAACACAATTGAACAATAGCAGTTTGGATAAGATGACCTTTGAGGTTCCTGACAACTATCAGAGTCTATGATTCTGTGATCCCTAAACTGCTCTCCCTGCCTCTCCCCTTAGCCTGCTTCCCCAAATCAAATTCCCGATCTCTATCACCCTATATTGCATAGTTATCGCCCATACACACCCATCTCACCTCCAGCAGTTAGAATCCCTTGTTTCTTTCAAAGCTCTGCACAAATAACCCCTAAATGAGGCTTTTCCTGGTCCCCCAGGGGTTGCTGCCTTCCTCAAAAATAAAATTAATAATTATTTTGCAAATATGTACATATGTATATACATATAGATACATACACACATACACATGTATATATGCGCATCTAGATAGATATAGTCTTCCCTGTAGAATATAAGCCCCATGCCATTAGAGACCCCCCAACTTTGGTCTTTGCACTCTGTACAGGGGTGGGAAATCTGTATCCTTGAGGTTGAACATGGCCTTCTAGGTCCTCAAGGACAGCCCTCAAAGGCTGGAGGCTCCCCACCCCTGGTCTAGTACATCATGGAGGCTCCCCACCCCTGGTCTAGTACATCACAGATACTTAATAAATATTTGTTGATGACTTGGTGGCTCACTCAGTTGGCCCATGTTAGAGTCTCATGAACTGAAGGTGAGATCGAATCAGAGGAAGGCAGTTTCCCTGAGGTTTTGTCCCAGCTCCATCACATTGGCAGAGTTGGCTGGTCCCCCGAGAATCCAGTTTACCCCCTTCTTAGCTGTGATTCCCTGGTCTCTGCCTACCTTACTCTCTATCTCTATTTTTCTCTGCCTCTTGTCCTTCATCGCCATCCCCCTTTCCTCTCCCCTCCCCACCTCCTGCCCCAGGGTCAATTTATCCCTTATTACGAAGAAGCCATTGAGGAGAAATTATCATGAACAAATGTTCAGGAGGAGTTCTCAGGAGGCTGAGGGGAGGAAGGAGAACATTCTAAGCAAGGTGGGACAGCCAGTGAAAAGGCAGAGTCCAGAGATAACCCATCGCGTGGAAGAAGCAATTTGACGGCCAGTGTTTCTCCACTGTAATTTTCAGAGCTTTCACCTTGAAATGAAAATCAAACAACTGATCAACAAGCATTTATTAAGCACCTGGGCAACCAGGTGGCAAAGTGGATAGATCATTACACCTGGAGTCAGAAAAACCTCAGGTCAAATCCGGCCTCAGATACTTACTGGCAAGGTGACTCTGAAGCAAGTTGCTTAATCTCTGTTTGCCTCTATTTCTGCATCTGTAAAATGGGGACGACAACAGCACCTACCTCCCAAGGTTGTTATGAGGATGAAATGAAAGATTTGTTTTGCTAAGCCTTAAAGCTCTGTATAAATTATAGGTAGTAGTAGTAGTAGTAGTAGTAGTAGTAGTAGTAGTAGTAGTAGTAGTAGTAGTAGTAGTAGTAGTAGTAGTGTCACTGTGTATAGGCAATGTGGCAGGAATTGGGCATATAAAAACAAAGAATGAAACAATTCCTTCTCACAAGAAGTATACTTTTGAATGAGAGAGAAAACAAGTCCATTAGATACGCATATACAGAATAAATACAGAGCAATTCAATCCCAAGTAGTCAGAGAGGGAGCACACTCACTGATAGAGATCAGAGAAGGCTACATGTGACTTAACTGTAGAGAAGGATTCTATGAGGCAGAGGTGAAGAGGAGGTGTATCTCAGGCATGGGGTACAGCCAGTGCAAAGATGCAGAGATGGGAGATGGGATGTCACATCTGAGAAACAGACAGGAGCCAGTTTAGCTGGATCACACAAGGTGGCAGTCAGATCAATATACCATGAAAATGAAAATATATTTTGTGATCAGGTTGTATTTGACTGTAAAAACTAAACAGGAGAGTTTATATTTGATCCTAGAGGCAAAGGGGAGGCATTGTAGTTTATTACTGAGCATGAGAACCCCCGCACTATGGAAAAATTGGCATTTCAGGAAAATCCCTTCAGCAGCAGTATACAGGATGGGCTGGAGTGACCTGAGGAGCGGAGATCAGTCAGAAGGCTGTTGCAGAAATAGGGGGGAGAGGTGACGAGGGCCTAGACTAAAGTGAGAGCTGCATGAAAAAGAGGAATCAGATGTGACAGAAGTAGAAACCTCAAGATTTGGAAACATCTTTGGATGTTTGGAATTGAATACATGCCAGCACCAGAACTCAAACCCAGGTGTCCTGAATCAGAGACCATCACTATCCTTACCACACCCCTTGCTCCTCACTGGGGCCAATCAAGAATACAAGCTGCCCCTGGACAATCTCACCAACACTAATGAAGGGGCTGGTACCAAGTAAAATCAGAAAAGCATCCCCATAGCTTGGAAATACTAGCCTGACTAATTGCTAAGGCCAAGCCAATTAATGATAATAATAATGGCTAGCATTTATTTTTTTCAGTCATGTCTGACTCTTTGTGACCTCATTTGGGATTTTCTTGGCAAAGAGTGGTTTGCCACTTCCTTCTTCAGTTCATTTTACAGATGAGAAAACTGAGCAAACAGGGTTAAGTGACTTGCCCAGGGTCACACAGCTAGTAAGTGTCTGAGGCTGGATTTGAACTCAGGTCTTCCTGACACTAGGCCCTGTGCTCTATCCACTACACCACCTAGATGCCCTTTAAAGATATGCATAAAGCTTTACAAATATTACCTCACAACAATTATTAAATATTAATCTTCATCACAGTCCCATAAGGTATGAACCCTATTTTACAGAGGAGGAAACTGAAACTGAGAAAGGTTAAATGAACTTATTTACTCAGGGTCATACACAGCTACTAAGTGTCGGAAGCAAGATTTGAACTCATCTTCCTAAATCCAAGTCCAACTGTGCTACCTAACTACCTCTAAAATAAAACGGCTAGACTCAATGACCTCTGAGGCCCCTTTTAGTTCTAAATCTCCTGCTCCTATGATCAATGCAGTTCTGGCATGCAGGACTGTAGCCAGGGTCAGAAGAAGAGAGTTGAAGTCCCAGGTCAGCCAACAGCTAGTCATGTAGCAGTGGGCACGTCTGCCTCTCTGAATCCTTGTCTCTTCACTTGGAACACAGAGACTTGTATACCCTCGTTTACAGGGTGGTTGTGTGAAAAGCATTTTGTGACCCATAAAGTAAGTGCTCCAGCTGGATAGGAGGAACGTAGGACGTCCCCAAAGTCTTGGTGCAGGTGTAAGCTTTCACTACGAAAATGATAAGACTTTGAGGACACCCTCTGTTATCATCACAATCAGAGCTGCCTTGGTTCACAGACAGAGTAGGAAGCTGCTTGCCCAAAAATATACCTTCCCTGCTGATCAACCACCATCTCTGAAATTCCCATCATTAGTCACCCCTTTAAAAATAGACCCTCACGTTCAGAGATTGCTTTACAATTTTCAAATTACTTTTAAATACATTATTTCAGGCAGTCCCCGCACCTTGTGAGGCAGACAAGACAGATATGTTTACTACCATTTTACAGATGAGGAAGTTGAGAGGTTGTGTGCATGTGATTTGCCCAAGGTCACACAGATTGCCCTGCAAGGAGTTGGGCTAGAATGGAAGTCTGCCGGCTCCCAGGATATTCCCTTTTATTTTATGACATTCCCTCCCTTCAATTAAAGCATTGGTTCCACAGGTAGTACTAAAATAATACATGCTTCTTGACCAGTCTTAGTCTCAGAGAATAAAGGCTAAAATCGACTTCCTTCTTTTGTGATAGAGGTGAGGTGCCACAGGTTTGTCACGGTGTATACAGAGTCAAAAGTAGTTGGTCTACTAATGTGAAAATGTGTTTAATAAGAATGTATGTGTAGAGCCCATATAAGATTGAATGTTGTCTTGGGGAGGGAGTGGAGAAGGAAGGAGTGGGGGCAGAAAAATTGGGAACTTATGGAAGTGATTGTTGAAAACTGAAAACTAATAGATTTGGGGAAAAAAATAAAAGGCTATTTACAAAAAAAGTGTTTGTCTATCAGTTGGTTTTGCTTAAAGCTATTTTTTGTGGATTCTTTTTTAAACAAGGAAGGGTTCTGTGAAGTAGGACACAGTAAGAAAGGAGGAATACAAAACAAAAATTAAATAAATATGTAATTTTTTAAAAGTACAAAAGTTCCCAGAGATGGGGAGACCTGTATGTTCTAGTTTTTTCTCATATGCAGTTTTTTTTTTAAACCAGACCTATGATTTCATTGATATAAAGAATTTCCAGGGAGGAAATACTTTCTACCAATGCAGATTAATACCTGTTATGCAATTTACAATCTTAGAAAGTGGCCTGACAGGGTTATGCTGGACCCAGTTGAAACTGGTAGTTCACTAGAGCCAATTGTTAAATTTTCAGTGTGAGCATTTACATCTCAGAAATCAGCAAACACTATAAATCAAACTGATTGTCTAGATATAAGAAATTATGGGGGAAAATGTAAATAATGAAGCTTAAATTCTAAAGAGTGCCCTGCATGCATTATCCATTCTTCTAACCCCAGAGAGACAGTTGTTAAATTTTTACACAGGTGGGTGTCTAGGTGACTAAGAAATTACAAGATTTGCCCAGGGTCATACAACTAGTATGTTTCAGAGCTGGGACTTGAACCTCAATCTTTCTGGCTTTATCCATGTCACCACATTAGCCCAGATTAATTAGTAAGATTAGCTGTCACCTTGGCATAAAGAGAGTAAAACCAGAAAGAAATAAGACATAGGACTATGAAGCTTTGGTTTGATGTTCAATCATTTTTCCAATTCTCCATGACCCTATGTGGAATTTTCTTGGTAAAGATATTGGAGTGGTTTACCATTTCCTTCTCCAGCTCATTTTAAAGATGAGGAAACTGAGGCAGAGTTAAGTGACTTGCTCAGGGTCACATAGCTAGTAAATGTCTGAGAATGGATTTGAACTTAAGTTTTCCTGAGTCTGGCCCAGCACTTTATCCACTGTGCCACCTACTGCCCCAAAGTTTCAACTTGGGGAAAGAAAAAGTCTAGAGAATGGATAACTTTGCCAAGGATGAGCAGACCGAGTGTGGCAATCAAGTGGGGAACTTTAAATGGTAAAAGGGCGATATAACAAACTGAGTTCCTGAGTAGTAGTAGCAGTAGTAGTGGTAGTAGTAGTAGTAGCAGCAGCAATGACGGCGATGATGATGATGATGATAACACATTTATAGCATACTTACTAAGTGTCAGGCACTGTGTTAAGCACTCACAATCATTTGATTCTCACAACAATCTTGGGAGAAATAGCTGCTGTTATTACCCCATTTTACAGATGTGGAAACTGAGTCTGGGAGAAGCTAAGTGACTTGGCCAGGGTCACACAGTTCACAAGTGTCTAAGGATGAATTTAAACTTGGGTTTTCCTGACTCCAGGCCTAGGGCTCTATCTATTCCACCTAGCTGGCCCTAAGTAGCCAGGTAAAGAACTCAGAAATGGTAAATGAAGCAATAACTGCTAAGCAGTCTTGTGGAATACTTTTTAGCTATTCCTAGGGTCAGCCCTTCTGCAAATTTTCCCCTGTACTCCTCTCCCTAGCTTTCTGTCAAAATGTTTGTTAGTCAGGGGCAACTAGGTGGTGCAGTGAACAGAGTAGGCCCTAGAGTCAGTTCAAATTTGACCTCAGACACTTGATATTTACTAGCTGTGTGACCTTGAGCAAGTCACTTAATCCAAATTACCTTGCCTACTCCCCTCGCCCCTGAAAAAAAGTTAGTCTTTTTAGAAAATCCCTGCACAGGTCAGGTCATCCATCTCCATAACTCAGGGCAGGATCATCCCTTACCCAACACAGACAGAAGAACCCTATCTTGAAAAAACCACAAGAGAAACCTTCTACAACCTCCTTTCATTACTAGTTCCAGAGGTTCACAGACCTGGAAGTTATGGTCTAACCTCAGCCTGTTTCTCTGCTTTGTTGTTTTCCCAAAGAGAAGGGTCAGGGTCCTTCAGGGTAATCTCAGCACCAGCTCAGAATAGACTCTCATCTCCTTCCCCTTGTCACTCTCCTCCTCTGGGGCCCCAAAGCTGACTGGTTCACCTGAAAGAGTCAGTCAGAGGGATGAGCTGTCTCTCTTGCAGGAAATGGAGCCATACTGTGGGGAGCAGAGAGGCTGTCTTCTCAGCTGGCAGCCCTGCTCTCACACATGAGCATCTTTTGTAATTATTTCATTCACACTGAGAGGGATGGATCCAATTCAATAAGCCAGACAGACATGCAGAGAAAATCAGAGCTCACTCCATCGTCTTACAATTGGAGGAAGGCAAAAGCAGAACCTGGCAGTAAAGCCCCTATTGTCTTGCACTCGAGTAATAACCAGCCAGGATTAATTACACCTCAGTAATAACTCACTTATCACATCTCTGCTGACTGGAAAGCCCGGGACTTTCAGTAATTCATATTCACAGTTCAGCATTACGTGATGTTGGGATGGGAAGGAGAAATCAGCTCAAGATGCAGGTTTCATTTAGAGAGGCTGGCTGGGGATATTGGATTCCCCTTCCCCTCCCCCATCTCCAATTGGCTCTAGTCCTCCCCATCTTCTGCCAAAGAGCTTCCACTGTATTTCAGTGGTACCTCCTCATTTCCCCTCCAATGGCATTAGAGTCTCTGTGCTTACTGAAATGCAGTTGCCTCTGGGGTGGAACACAGCAGCTCTGATGATTATGTAACACAGAGTAGAAATTCTTCTCTTCCTTCCCTCCTCCCCTTATCTATCTGATATGTCTCAAAGCCTCTAGGAAACATAAGTTCTACCACCAAATCCTATAGCCTAGGGATTTCTAGAACAGGTGCAAATCCCAGATTTTCTAGGGCAGGTCATACATGGTAGCTCACAAGGGAAAAAGTCTATTCAAGATGCTAATGACCCCCAGAGTCCTGCCTGCTATCCACATGTCAACCAAATTTCCCATCCCCCACAGCAACCAAGCCTAGCATCACCCCTTCCATCGACAATGAGCACAGAGTCACTGGGGCTTTAGGAAGGGCTGGAAAACCCTATGACCAAGTCCCTTTGATGACATGGAGCCTAGACTTCTACCTTTCCTTCTACCTACTTTCTGCTCTCTCAAAGCTCACCTCACTTTTCTTACATCCTGGGGCATTCCTTTACCCCTACTCCCATAAGTCTTTTTTTTCTCCCTTTTTCCAGGTCTCCAGATTCCTGGATGAAAAGCCCCTGGCAGCCTCTCCTCCCCCACTACCCCCACTATCCTTTTTCTCTTTCCCTTTCCCATCTTGGCTCCTCTCCCTTCTCCCTAGGTCCCTTCCCCTATTACCTTATAATCCTTCACTTCCAGCTTCCCCACCCAATGAAACCCAAGGCTCCAACCAGCACTCCCATGACTTCATCATGGTCAACTCTATCCCTTTACTTAGAAGACACCCCCTACCCAGCCCTAGGCCCATCAGTTGCTCAGATCCTTCAACAGCCATCCCTAGACCCTAAGGATCAGAGCAGACTGAGGGAATTCAATAGACCTGGGTCCTGGCATTAACAACTCACAGGAGGAACATCCCTCCCTCGAATGCTGAAGGAGTCACCTCCGGCTTTTCCTGAGATGATCCCTGGGCACCAGGCCCAGCCCAAATAAGATGGGCACCTGTGCCAGCCCAGAAGGCCCAGCTGAGGAACCCAGGAACCTCACAGCCTGAAAAAGGCCTCCACCTCAGAGCCTGCTATATTTATCGTGTCTTCCCCCAGGGGGCTATAATTAGCATCTCCAGCTTTCATGATCCCCAAGAAAAGCTGCCAGAGATGAGAACCCGGCAAAGTGGCATGTACCGCAGTGCAAAGAGTCCAGAGCTCTCTCTATGCCAGGGAGCTGCCAACCCAACTCAAGAGCTCAACCCTCGCCTCCCATTTCTCCCGACACGCACGCACACACACACACACACACACACAGACACACACACACCACCTCCACTTTGATACTTTGGTGCATCCATACACACTCGGACTCACCAGTTCTGAGGTGGGAGCCCGCGCCGAAGGAATCCTCATAGCTCTCCAAGCATCCCGCGCCCCCTCCCCCAGGCTCGCTCCAGCCCCAGCTCAGCTCCAGCCAGGGTCCTCCTCCCCCCACCCCCCGCCCCCCGGAGTCCCCTCCCCTCTCCAGAGCAGAGCTTGGGCTCGGAGGGCTGGCTAATCAGCAGTCTCTGTCTCCCGGCGGGTCCCTGGCGCGGCGAGAGGATGCTGCTGTGGCTGCTGCAGGATCCAGCATCTTTCCCAGGCTGAGGCAGCTGGGCATGCTCATGGCCCCCAACGGGGATTTGAGAGCCACGTGATTCTCCCTCCCTGAGCTGTCACTTAGGATCAGGAGTAAATAGTGCCCTGACGATGTTTAACTCTGTGCAGTCCAAGCTGATTACCACCCGCGCTGCCTAGGGAGAGGATGGGGCGGATGGGCTCAGCTTCACCAGCTGCAAGGTCAGAGGGGCTGCAGGGCCAGAAAACTGTGCCCTCCGACGGCAGGGAAGCTGTCCCGCGGAGGGCTCATACCTAGCATATATACAACACCCACTATGTGCCAGGCACCGCACTACGCTCTTTACAAATACTATCGCATTTGATTCTCACAACAACCCTGGGAGGCAGGTGCCCTTATGGCCGTTTTACAGATGAAGAAACTGAAGCAAACGACGTGCCTAGTGTCACACGGTAAATGTGGGCAGTATCTGAGTGGCCAATGGGATCAGCAGCATTTTTGCATTTTCTGGTGAGAGAGGGCAGGAATCTACTCTGGCATTATGGGGATGGACCTGGTTGGCTGTGGCAGTCACATAAGCCTATTACTACCCACCTCAGAGAAGGGTACCTCATCAGATACCAGCAAAGCTTGGCACCAAGCATCTGAATCCCTGGTGAATTCCCCAAGAGCCTTGTTGCCCCATATTCAGGAGGCAGCATAAGCAATGGAAAGATTGCTATATTTGTTAAAGTCTTGGTTCTGCTCTGTGTGAACTTAAGAGAATTAATTCTTTAGGCCTCAGTTTCCTCGTATGTAAAAAGAGGGGGTTAGATGAGATGACCTCTAAGATCCTTTCAGCTCTAAATCTGTGATCCGACAACTCCTGAGTCCTCATAGGACTTTATCATCCAAAGGAAAGATGTTGGTCTAGCTTCGTAACTCAGTTTACCAGAAATATAAAAGAAGGCTCCTAACAAAACTTCTAGGTAAGCTGATTAAGCTCTTGTCCAAATCTGTGCTTTAGACCAGAGGTGTGAAATATGTAGCCCACAACATTCCAAGCACAGCTGAACTAGAATAAAATTCAATTGAAAAATATGTAACAAAATAAATAAAGCTATAATAAAACATAGATAACATTACATTTTAAAACTAAGTCAATATGCAACTCACAGGGATCCTTATATATGGATTAGTGGCCCATATTTCTATTTGAGTTTAACACCACTGACTGAGCTGGAGAAGGGGAGTGGGGTAGACCAGAGCACCTCTTGGGGCCATTTCTGGCTCTGGTAGTCACAAATTATGAAAGCACCTTCAAAATATTCACTGTAACATAATAATAACTGACATCTACATAATGCTTTGTACCCATTTTCTCATTTGATCTACAGGACAGCCCTGTGAGAGAGGCAGGGTAGGTATTTTTATCTCCATTTTACAAATAAGAAAACTGAGATTCAGGTCAGAAAGGTGAAGTTATTTTCCAAAGATCATGTAGGAAACCCTAGGGGTTCAATCCATATCTCCTAACTCTAATTCCAGTGCTCTTTCCAGAGGCTAAATGAAGGGCCCTCACCACCCAAAGGCACCTGAGGAATATTTCACCTTTTAAAAGACATAAAATAGAAGCCTCTTAGGCTTCACTCTCCAGATCTATCTATGGCTGGCACATGGAAGGGCTCTTATTATCGTTGGTGCATTGGGCTAAAGGCATGATGGGAAGAGGGGGCAGGAGGAGATAAGGACCTAAAGTCTAGTTTAAAGTCTCTGCTCTGCTACATTCTACCTATCCGACTCTGGTCAAGTTACTTCACCTTTCAGGGCCTATTTCCTTATCTGCAAAATAAGGGAGTAATGATTTATTGGGTCCTTTCCCACTCAACATCCTATGATTCATTTCCCTCCAAAGAAAAATCCCAGGAGTGAGTAAGGAATTATGTGTGTGTATATATACATAATTATGTGTGTATATATATATATATATATATATACACATATGTATGTATGTGTGTATACGCATTATATATACATACATTATATAGATATATACATATATGTACATTATATATTATTTATATTTATATTTTTGTAGGATATACATATACATACATGGGTACATACATATATACATATTATATATGTGGAATTCCTTAGAAAGGAAGGTATCCTCATGGCTCTAGAATTAGAGGCTTGATGCTGGTGAGTCTTAGGCCTCAGATCAAGGGCATCATATACTGCACACTGTATGAAAGGGGTGCAGTGACATGTCCCTCATTCCCCCTTCCCAAGTCCAGCCCATAGCCTGAAGCCCAGTGGAGATTCCAGCCTAGAACCTCACCAGCTGCCAGAAGAGCCAGCCCTCCACTGAAGGAAAGCAGAGTCCTAAGGGCAGGAGATGGGTCAGAGACAGCCAGTGAAGCCCCGCCTGCCTGCCCTTTCTCATCCAGGAGCTGGCAGGCACTGCTTAGTCTGCGTCTCCAGAGAGTGACCACAGAGGCATCCAAAGATTCATATCCACAAAGTTGGGTCTGGGATCTTTGTGGGGAAGAAAGGAGGAGGAAGGTGAGAGAATGAGTGAAAAACCAAATCACTCAATGGGACCATTAGGAGTGACAGAGGGGAGAATCCAATGGCCCAGAGTCACCTAGACTTGAGCACACATTTCTCAAGCAGCTTGGGAAGATCCGACAGACGGCCCTGCTGAGAGAGTTTCCTCTCTGGCAGACAAGGAAAGGGTAAGGATTCTGAATAAGTGCCTGAACTCCAAAGGAGAAAGCAGAGCCATGCTTGTTAATACTTCTGGGGAATTTGGTTTGTATCGGGAAGCATAAGACGCCTAAGAGAAAAGCAGGAGTGGCTGTGGGGTTGCTGGGAGGTAGAAGGCCTTCACTGGGAGATGAAGAGGCCTTGGGAGTAGTAGTAAAGACCTTGCATCTGGAGATCTAGATAAGAAGAAGTTGTGTAACCTAATAATCTAAAAAAGGCATATTTTGGATGCAGAGGACCTGGGTACAAATCCTACATTTGCTTCTCATTCCCTGTGTGATCTTAGATAAGTCACTTCCTCTCACTTTTGTCAGCTGTAAAAAATAAAAAAAAAACAAAAAGGTGAGACTAGATAATCCTTAAAATAACCCTTAAATCTCGCAGCCTCAGCAAAATGAACAGACCACATTTTTCACATTTTTATCTATTATTTATTCCCATATCACTAACGTGGAGAAGTTACATATCATGATCGAAACAATCAGTCCAGGCAGGGAAACCTTGGAGGGGGAAGGGTCCAGTAAATGAAATCAGTCACCCAAAGGTGATCTGATCTCATCACACCCCCTCTAAACATTTTTCTGACTCTCCATTGCCCATGGCACAAAGGTCACTCTCTTAAACCTGATATACAAGTCTGTCAGTACAACCTACCTTTCCAGACTTAATTTCCACTCTTCCTATCCCCCAACAATTGCTCTCTACACCATTCTCCCAATTCCATGCTGACTTCCAAATTCCACACCTAGCTAGATGCTCCCACTCCACCACCCTCCACTTTTCTTTCCATCCATCCAAATCCTTCCCATGCTTGAAGCCTCAAGTCCCATGTATTCCATTAAGACATCCCAGATCATTCAAAATGACTTTCTCATTTCATTCTCAGAATGAAAAAATAAATAAAATTGAGATGGGGTGTCCTGATGTTATCCAGGCTTTAAACACTTTGTCCCTCATAGTCCTGATCCCACTGCCTGGGACAGAATCTTTTGATCTGCTCCTTTTTTGACCTGGATAAATTCATCTCTCCTTAAGTAGTCTGGTAGCCCCATCCATCCCCAAGGTAACCATATTGATACTGTACTTAGTGTGGATAATAGATTGGCTTATCCTACTACACATCAGAACTTGAAAGCTCAAGAGATCCACCTGTGACAGTCTGCCAGCAGAGATTACAGGGGTATGACATCACACCAGGATCAAATTTTCAAATGACATGAATCTGGGAGGGATGACTAACTCCCTGGATGATAGGATCAAGTTACAAAAGAAGACCTGAGATGATAAGCCAAATCTAATATTCTGACACTTGATGAATAATAATAGTTAACATTTGTATAGGACCCACTATGTGCCAGGCACTGTGCTAAGTGCTTTACAAATACTGCGCTATTTGATCCCCACAACAACCCTGGGAAGCAGGTGCAATTTTCATTCTCCTTTTACAATTTGAAGAAACTGAGACAAATGGTTTAAATTACTTGTCATAGATAAAAGTGGATTTGAGGGTGGATTCGAATTCAGGTTTTCCTGACTCCTGGCTTATCTTGATCTTATTATTTTACATTTAATATTCAGCACAGGTAAATAAAATAATTGTTTTTGTAATTAAAATATTGGGATGCCAGCTCATTCTTTATAGACTCATCAGAAGCATCCTCAGCATAGCTCTGGTGACAGCTAAGATAACAGGGATGGGAGGTATACCTCATCCTGTTTCCACATCTGTTTGCTTCCTTCTGCTAGGTTTTCCTATTTTGAAACCATTTTATTCCACATAACTTAGAAATAATGAAACTGTGGTGTGGAGACATCTGTTAAAATGCTGTTTCCTCCTTCAGAAAAACCTGGAAAGACTTATATGAACTGATGCTGAATGAAGTGAGCAGAGCCAGGAGAACATCATATGCAGTAACAGTCACAGCATTGAGGACTCAGTCTCTTACAGAAAGGCAAAAAGCTAAAACATTTCCAAAGGACTCTTGATGCAAAATGTCATCCACATCCAGAGAAAGAACCATGGGTTGGAATGAAGAATGAAGCAGATTATTTTCTCTTTTGTTACATTTGATTTTGTTTAGTTTTATTCATCCTTTTTCCCGTTCGTTTTAATTCTTGTATGCAACATGAATAATGTGAAATTGTGTTTAATAAGAAAAAAAGTGTTATCCTTAAATGTTTGCAGATCAATGTCAAATTTGAGCAACTGCAGAAAACAATTATGTCTATGATAATATTCCTATTCCCAAACAATTTATTTGTTGAATAGGCAAGGATGTTTTGAAGGCTGTATTTATCATGCATGTCTTATGTTTACGAAAAACATCAAGCTTCTGATGGATAATCCCGACCACCAGGTTGTGCCTTGGCAGACATTTGGAAGGTCTTTAATTTGTGTAGCTTGAAGTGATATGTTGCTCAGGAACCACCATTTCCTTGCATAATCTGCATCGACCAATGAGTCAGGGCTCTTTAAAAATAATCTGTCTGTAACAGCTAGTGGCAATGACCTGTTTATCGCTGTTATTTCAGGTATGGGTTGAATTAAGTGGCCTCAGAGATCTCTTCTCATTCTGAGATTCCATGTCTGTCTCTAATTCTGTGAGCTGGAAATGTTTATCCTAGATAAAAGAAGATTTTGCTCCAGACCTGATAGCTGTCATCAAGCTGTTTTGTGGAAGAAGAATTAGGTTGCATTAACTTGACCCCAGAGGGCAGAATCAAAATCAATAGGTATATGTTTCAAAGAAGTACATTTTGGTTTAATGTAAAGAAAAATTCCTGATCAATACAGCCATCCAAAAAAAATTCAGTGAGTTCCTGGGGAGGGAGTGGGTTTCCCCTAGTTAGAGTGAAAAGACTGGGTGTCCACCGGTCAGCTATATTAGAGAGGGGGATTCATGTTCCAGTTTGGACATGATGGTCTTGTTCAGCTTGGACCAGCTGCTTCCTGAGGTCTCTTCCAATTCTGAAAGCCTGTGAACTTCTGGAGTACATATCGTCTCTACCCTCCAACTTCAATATTTGGAATTATTGGTCATCTTTTCACGTATCGACTTCTATAGACCTATGAAGGTTTAAAGTGGGAAAGGACCTTAGAGGTCATTTATCCTGATTCCCTCACTTTACAGTTCTGTTCCCAAGATTTGTTGTAAGTGACTTGATGGAAGGGACTGTATCTTGTTTATCTTTACATTTTTTCATAGAGCCTAAAACTGTGTTGTTCAGTTAGTCTATGCCCAATAAATATTTACTGATTGACCAAAGTGAGAGAGCAGAGGCATGCATGAGAAGCCACAATGATGATTCTTAAAAAACTTAATTTGGTTTCCTTAATTCTAGCTACCCTGGCAGATGTGAGGGCATAAGGAAAGTCAAAGCTGTAAATAGGAAATCTAATCCTCATGGTATCACAAAAGATAAAGTCTAATCAACTTTTTAAGGCAAATTTAATTGAGGGAGGAAACTCAAGGGGAGGCCTTGGACCTTAAGACACAAGGCAAAGTGGGAGGAGAGCTGGGACACTGGAGTCAGGGAGACAGAAACCTAAATACAGGGTACATGAGGCAGTTACCAAGGGAAGGGAGTGGAGCAGGACCCATAAGAGTGGAGTTAACCTGTAATGGGGCTACCAGGGTAAACAGGGAGGAAGCAGGACATTTGGTAGTGCTGCCAGTGTCATCTCAATTTTGTCACCCTGAAGCAAAGTCTTGACTGCCCCACCCTAGCTGTGCCTATTACAAGAGGAAACAAGTCAAGTTGTAAAATAATTCAGGTCACCATGACTGCATATACAACCTTATTACTGATAAGTAACATTGGGGAGGAGTAGGAAAGAGAATGAGAAAAAAAAACACTATAGACATATTCCATGATCATAGATGGAGAGGGAGTTTGCTTCAAGTATCCAACTTACAATGAAGAAAGGGAACCTGTGCTTCAAGGGTCTCTCCTCAGAATTCTTGGTCCTGAGCTCTTAGGCCTAAGAGAAGGACCTTTAACTATCATCCAGGCCAAGTCATGCCTTGGGAACTGTATCCATATAATGCCATTCAATATTCTTATAATGCTAAGTATTTACTCCTTGAGGACAGACATTGCTTTGCCTTTCTTCCTATCCCCAGAGCTTAACACCATGCAGGCATATAGCAAGAGCTTCATAAATGCTGACCTGACTGAGCGCACTGTGCCAAGAACAAGGGGAGGTATAAAGTTTAGATAAAACACAGGCCCTGCCCTCAGGGAGCTTATGGTATAATAGGAAAATAAGACATGAACACTTGTAGACAGAATACTACATGATAAATGTATTGGAGGATTACAAAACAAAGGGTAAGGAAATCATTTTTCCCTCCCAATTAGTGAAAATTATATGTTGTTAATGTATTTGCTAAACTGAGGCAGTTAGGTGGTACAGTGGCTAGGGTATGGGACCTGGAGTCAGGAAGACCTGAGTGCAGATTTGGCCTCAGACACTTACTTGGCTGTGTGACCCTGGGCAAATCATTTCATTCTGTTTGCTTTAGTTTCCCCATCTAGAGAAGGGGAGAAGGAAATGGCAAACTAGTCTAGTTTCTTTACCAAGAAAACCCCAAATGGGGTCACGAAGAGTCTTATACAACTGAATAACAATAACTAAAGTGGGTTGGGAGGACACTTTGCTGGGGGAAGGGCAGAGGAGGCATCATCACCTGTAAACAGTCATAATTGTAGAGTTAGAATGCACTTCATGCCTGAATCCCTTCTATAACATCCATCAAATTTCTGCTTGAATACTTAGAGTGACAAGGAACTGTCTGTTTCATTGATGGGCAGCCCTCACTGTCAGAAGAAAGTTGAAGAGGAATCTGTCTCATTGTAACTTCCATCCATTGGTCTCTAGTTTGCCCTCTGGAGCCACGTAGACAAAATCTCATCCATCACCCCTGTGATGGCCTTTAGATGTCTGAAGATATTGGTCCTGAAGCTAAAGTTTCAGAAAGGAGAGCAATCACACAGTCCCAACAGCTGGAGGAGCAGCAAAGGCAGTTTGGTTAGGCACAAAGAATATCGACTTTGAAGTCAAAGAATGAAGGTTCATATTCTACTTTTGACAAAATATGCGTGGCTTGGGAAAATCACAACCTCCCTGGGCCTCAGTTTCCCCATCTTGTAAAATGAAGGAATTTGAAGTTGATGGTCCCTGAGGTCTCTTATAGCTTTAGGTGTACACAACCATGATCCTACGAACAGCCTCCGTGGGATGGAGACCTTCTCCTTCAAACCTACTCCTAATAATGCTTAGTAAAGTCCAAGATATGTAGACAATTAATAGAAATATATAATTGCCCAAGTCATTTTTGAATAAATAAGTGGCCAAAAGATAGGACGAATTTTTAAAATTAGAATTGTAGAATGTTAACAATCCTATGAGAGAATCTGCAGAATCACTCAATAAGAGAAACACCAATCAAAACATAGACATTTCATCTCTTACCCAGCAATTTTATGAAGATGATTAAAGCTGTGAATAATGTATATTGGAAGGACTGTAGAAAGGTAGTACATTAATGATCTGTTGGTTGAGTTATGGATTGGTGTAACCATTCTGGACAGCAATTTAGAATTATACAAAGAAAGTGACTAAAATGTCCATACTATTTGAAACAGAGATTCCACTGCTACGTATGTATTCACAAAAGGCCCCACTAAACCAAAACATTCATTATAGGTTGTTTATCCACGTTTGACTCTTTGTGACCCCATTTGGGGTTTTCTTAGCAAAGATACTGGAGTGGTTTGTCATTTCCTTATCCAGACCATTTTATAGATGAGGAAATTGAAGCAAACAGAAGTTAAGTGACTTGCTCAAAGTCACACAGCTAGTAAGTGTTTGAGGCCCATTCGAATACAAGTCTTCCAGACTCAAGGTCTGGTGCTCTATCCACTGAGACAGTGAGCTGCTTCCCCAAAAAGAAAAAACACAGCAAATAATCAAAGTTTAGCAAAACAAACAAAAAACAATATGGAGTATAATATCCAAAATATTCATAGCAGTACATTTTGTAGTATCAAAGAACTGAAAACAAAATAGATGTGCATACGCTGGGGAATGGTTAAACAAATTTGTGGTACATGAATGTAAAGGAATATTATGATGCTGTAAGAAAATGACAGACATGATCAATATAGAGAAGTGAGGGAAAAATTATACAAACTGATGTAAAGTGAAGTAAGCAAAAACAAGAAAACAATATATACAATGACTTATAATGACATAAATGAGAATAACAAAACCAATGAATCTGAATGCTGCAAAATTATATCGCCCAAGACTGACTTCAAAGAAAAGACATAAGGAGGCACTCCCCTCCCATCCCACAGGCCCCCCCACACACACCCTTATTTGCAGAGGTAAAAGAGTACAGGTGTGGAAGCTTGCATGGAATGTCAGATTTTTTGGATATGTTGCTTAGTTTTGAACTGTTTCTTTTCTCTCGTTTGAACTTTAACTATAAAGGCTGTCATGGGAGTGGGGTTAGAGAGTAGGGCAGGCCATATTGGAAAATGTAGGCAATGTGTAAAAATAAATCATACTGATTAATTTTATTTTAAAAAGAAAGAGATCCACAAAGTTTTATTTTTAAAAAAGAACAACTATGCTTAGAGATACCAGTCCAAAGAGAAGAAATAGGGAACAAAAGAAATGAGGAAGAGATGAAAACTCCAGACATTTGGCATATACTTTGGTCTGTTTCAAGAAAGTTCTAGAAAAATGTACTATTCCATGTGACATGACAGAAGACAGCTAACTTTGCAAAAATCCAATCTGGCAGATGTGGGACTAGTCTCCTGTAGAGTCAAATCTGAGATGTTCCCAACTGTCATTAATAGGTGGACAATGGATAAAACCAGGGAAATTTGAAATGGATTCCATTGGTAACCATAGAATTATACACAAATAATTGGAGCTGGAAAGGACCTTGAAGATGATTTAGTCCAACTTCCTCCTTTTAAAAGATGAGGAAATTGAGGCTCAGGGCAGCTTGATCATTCATGATCAAAATGTAAATAGCCTCTCCAATATGGCTTATATTGACTTACTCAGTTTTTGAAGATAATGCTAGTAAGGTGTCCTCTACTCTGATCCCCTAGCTGTTAGTACTCCCTCCCTCCTCAAATTGCCTGGTATTTCATAAATTCCTTAAATGTGTTGAGGTTCTCTAACCCCCTCATTTTACAGTTAAGGAAACTGAGACCCACAAAATTAATTAACTTGCCTAAGGTCACACAAGTAATAAGTGTCAGAGCCAAGATATGACCCTAGGTGCTCTGGTTCCAAATCCAATCAATCAACATTAATTGTTTAATTTAATTTTAAGCCAGGCACTATGCTAGGCACTGGGAATACAAAAAGAAGCAAAGGACAATCTCTGCCCTCAAGGTGCTTACAATCTAATGCTTACAAGATGCAAACAAGTATATTCAAAGCAAGCTATATATTGGACAAATAAGAAATCATTAAAAGAGGGAAGACACTGAAATTAAGAGGGGTTGGGGAAGGCTTCCTGTAGAAGGTGGACTTAAGTCAGGGAGGTCAGTAGTCAGAGTAGAGTGTTCAGGAATGGAGGACAGCCTAAGAAAATGTCCAGAGCTGGAGAGTTGGAGGATCTCCTTCTTGGGATTGCCAAGAGGCAATATCACTGGAACAATCTTTCCATGTTCTATATCCCAAAAGGATTTAAGCTTGGGGGAGGATTTATCTGAATCACTTAGCATAGTGACCTGTATACAGCTGGTACTTAACAAATGCTTTTTTTATTTGAATCTGGTTCATCCCCCCACCTCAAGTCTTCCTCCAGTAATCTGACTTCCTGTGACTTTTAATATGGATTGCTTTATATCATTAGTTATTTTTCCCTCACTGAGGCAAGAACTGTGTTTAACACAGTGTTGGCCACAAAGTACATGCTTTAGTCACCTATTTGAGAAGGGAGGTAAGGTTCTCCCTAGGTCTGGCTGAAACTAATGCAACAATTTTTTTAAAATTTTCTTCTGAATTTCACAAATACAAAAAAAAAAATAATAAAGAGAATTACATGTGAAACCATAAATCTCTGTTACGTACAGCTTGCTTTTAACTGTATATTTAAATGCAACATGTTACTTTCAAAGCTGTCCTGCTTGTCTGTGTCTTCTGAACTTCCTTCTGTGCATTTTTAAAAGGCTTCGATGACCCTCTTTTCTTTCCTTCTTTTTTCTGTTATCACTATCCCTAGCTCCCCTCCCTCCAAACATAGCAAAAAAGATAAGCAAAATATAGCAAAACAAACCCACACATCTGTCCTATCCAAAAATGGTTATCTTGTTCTGCACCATCTGTTAGAAGTCTGCTTTCTGCATCAATTCCTCAAGAATCCTCAGGTTGGTCATTGTACAAATGGGAATTCTGAAGTCTTACAAAGCCGTTTTTCTTTACATTGCTGTTGTTACTGCAAAAATTGTTCTCCTAATACCGCTTAGTTCATTCTGCATCTGGTCATAAAAATTTTCCCAGGTTTCTCTGTTGCTCAGCTCTTTGTTATTTCTTATCACCCAAGAGTATTTATTATTTTCATATGCCATGATTTATTCGCTCATTGCTTGCCTCTTTTATTTCCAATTCTTTGTTACAACAAAGGTATTTATGGACATATGGGTCCTTTTCCTCTTTCTTTGATGTCTTTGGAATATAAGGAATAATAGTGGTATTGATTGGCAAAAAAGGAATACGAAGTTTAGTGACATTTGGAACATAGTTCCAAACTGCTCTCCAGGATGGTCAATCTCAACTCCGCCAACAATGCCTCTGCTTTCCTGAAGCCCCTCCAACAGTTGTCATTTTCTTGTCATCTTTGTCAGTCCAATAATGGGTATGAGATAAACATTCAGAGTTGCTTTAATTTATATTAATAGTGAGTGACCTGGAGCATTTTTTTTCACATGGCTATTGATAGCTTAGATATCTTCCTTTGAAAATTGCCTGTTCATATCCTTTGGCCATTTATCTATCAATGTATGGCTGTCACATTTTTTAATTAATTAGTTTTATTTCTTTTCAGTGTTCACAATACTATATAACTTGGATTATTATTTTTCCCTACCTCCCCCCCTACTTCCCCCTCCCTCCTTGAGACAGCATACAATTTTATATAAGTTCTACTCAAATATTCTTATTAAATACATTTTCACTATATGCTGTGTAGAAGAATTAAACTGAATGGGAGAAATCATATGCAAACCAAAACATAATACATACACAAAAAAATTATCTACTACATTCTGCAATTGAATTCCATAGTTCTTTCTCTGGATGTGGAAGGCATTTTGCCTTAGAAGACCACTGGGAATTTTTTTTAAGTCCTTGCATTGCTACAAAATTCCAAGTCTACCAGAAAAAACTCTCGCACACTGTGGTCGTTGCTGTGCACAAAGTTCTCCTGGTTCTGCTCCTTTCACTCAGCATCAGATCATATAAGTCCTTCCAGGACTCTCTGAAGTCTTCCTGTTCATCATTTCTTATAGCATAATAGTATTCCATTACATTTATATACCATAATTTATTCAGTCATTCCCTAATTGATGAGCATCCTCTTGATTTCCAGTTTTTGGCCACCACAAAGAGTGCTGCTACAAATATTTTTGTACTCTTTCCCATTTTTATGATCTCTTGGGGATACAGTCCTAGAAGCAATATTGCTGGGTCAAAAAGCATGCACTTTTTTGTGGCCCTTTGGGCATAGTTCCAAATTGCTCTCCAGAAAGGTTGGATCAGCTCACAGCTCCACCAACAATGAATTAGTGTTTCAACTCTCCCACATCCTCTCCAACATTTATCATCTTCCTGTTCTGTCATGTTTGTCAATCTTATAGATGTGATGTGGTACCTCAGAGTTGTTTTGATTTGCATCTCTCTAATCAAAAGTGATTTAGAGCATTTTTTCATATGACTATAGATATCTTTAATTTCTTCCTCTGAAAACTGGCTGTTCATATCCTTTGACCATTTATCAGTTGGGGAATGACTTGTATAGTTATACATTTGAGTCAGTTCTCTATATATTCTAGAAATGAGGCCTTTATCACCAACATTAGCTGTATTCTTTCCCAGTTTTCTACATCCCTCTGAATTTTGGTTGCATTGGGTTTGGTTGTGCAAAAACTTTTCAGTTTAATGTAATCAAAGTTATCCATCTTGTACTTCATAATGCTTTCTATCTCTTCTTTAGTCAAAAATTCTTCCCTTCTCCACAAATCTGAGAAATATACTAATTTGCTCCACCAATTTATCCATAGTATCAATCTTTATACCTAGATCGTGTACCCATTTGGACTTATTTCTTGTGTACAGTGTCAGGCATTGGTCTATGCCTAGTTTCCTCCACACTTTTATCCAGTTTTCCCAGCAATTTTCATTGAACAATCAGTTCTTATGGCTGTCATATATTTGAATCTGTTCCTGTAAGGAACTCATTTCTTAGATATGAGACCTTTATTAGAGAAGCTTGTTAGGAAGATTTTGTCCCAGCTAACTGCTTCCCTCCCAATTTTAACTCCATATATTTTATTTGGGAAAAACTTTTTCAATTTTACATAATCAAAATCATTCATTTTCTCTTCTGGCATCCTCACTATCCCTTGTCTGGTAATAAATTCTTCCCCTTATCCATAGTGCCAAAAGGCATTTTCTTTCTTGCTCCTCTAATTTGTTTATGATATGACTTTTTATATCTAGATTATGTATACATTTAGAGCTTACTGTGCCATATGGAATTAGTTTTTCACTTAAATCTAATTTTTGCCAGACTGCTTTCAGTTTTCCCAGAAGGTTTTATCAAATGGAGTATCTTTACCATTGAGGCAGCTGCCTGTGCAACGGATGGACTGTTGAGCCTAGAATCAGGAAGCCTTGAGTTCAGCAGTGACCTGAAACACTTCCTAGCTGTGTGACCCTAGACAAGTCAATTAACCTCTGTCTGCCTTCATTTCCTCAAACTGTAAAATAGGAATAATTACACCTGCCTCCCAGGATTGTTGTGAGATCAAATGAAAATATCATAAAAAGTACTTAGCACATAGTAAGAACCAAAGCATCAGTACATTACCTGTCACATAGTAGGTACTATAATAGAACTTATTCCCTTCTTCCTAAATTGGGTCTTGAAGAAAGAACTAGGTACCCTGCCCTTTCCCAGAGAAGTGGGTATGTCATGCCCTCCTGGTACACACCCTAGAGGTATTGCTGCTGGGGGTCAAAGGGAAGGTAATGGAATAGGATACACTAATGGAAAGAATTCAAGAGATGTAGAGAGGAAAGGACACCCAAATGAGAAGACTAGGATAAAGGACTCATAGGAGAGAGAGAGAGAGAGAGAGAGAGAGAGAGAGAGAGAGAGAGAGAGAGAGAGAGAGAGAGAACGAGAACCCTGGGCTGGATTATTCTCTTTTGCAAGCAGGGCAGAGATCTGGAAGCTAGACGACACTTGCGGGGGGTGGAGAAGACACCCAGGGCCTGGGCATGACAGTCATATGGCACCTGGCAAAAAGCCTCTCCTTTCAGCTTTGGGAGTGGCAGCAATGGCCCCAAACTTGGACCTCTAATGATCAAGGGTATGGAACTATGAGGAGTGGCCCAGTCACCCACCTCCACTATCTCTGTTTAGTTTAAGGAACTAGAGGAGGGCAGGGCACTCCCTGAGTACAGAATGGACCAGCACCCCAGGTAAAGACCATGCATGGGTAGGTAAAAGTGGAAGGATGCAGGTTAGACCAAAGGAAGAATTTTGTGCCTCTCTGAAGTGGTGGATACTAGATCAGGTGAGGGATAGGGCAGGTGAGATCTCCTTCCCTGGAGTTCTTTAGGCACAGGAAAGAATGCCATTATGGGTGGGTCAGGTTAAGAACAGCTCTGCCCACCTAAGCTTAGAGAGTCATCCAATTTATCAGTCAGCTAAGAATGGGCAAGGACACTTCAAGGTTTATTGTGTGCTTTTGGTGCCCTCTTGCGGCATAGATTTGTACATACAGTGTTGGGATGTACTTAACCCTTTAACCGTTCCTCTCGACTAAAGGGAAAATGCAAATGAAATCAGAGCCCAAAGAAGTTAAATGAACCAAAGAGTAGCAAGGAGTAAAACTGGGATTCCAACCCAAGTACTTACATCAAATCCCTTGCTTGTCCTTTCTGCCTCTCACCAGGTAGTCATAGATTGCGGGGGCTCACACCTGCATTTTACAGATGGTGAAGCTGAGGAGACGCTACTCGCCCCAGATCACCCACATAGTGAGTGGCAGAGCTGGGACAACAGAGAGATTGCATTCCAGGCATGGGGACAGCCTTTGGAAAGCCAGAAAGGTGGGAATGGTAAGCACAGGCAGAGGTAGGCTGGAGCCAACTCAAAACAGCTCTGGAGACCATGTTAAAATTTTCATTATGAGCAATTACACCTTGGAAATTGGGAAACCTACAAATCAGTGCTTGAATAATTGTTTTGTGGATTGTCTAGACTTAAAAAAGTAATGGGAAAATTATGCAAAATAATGCAGATCAAACCTAAAAAGATTGTTCTGTATACCTTTTTTTTTTGGAGAGCCAATTGTTAAACATTTACTAGTACACCCCTAGATACAGGAAGCAGCTAAAAGATCAATTTGGTTGGAACATCAAGTGCATAAGTGCCTGGCATATGGTGGCCCTTAGCAAATGCTTATTGATTGTAGTCTATGCAATAGCCCAAGAAAAAAATGTTAACACTCCATTTTGTTTCATCATATTTGATGATGTCTAGTCATCAAAAGTATCATTGATTCCCATTGCCCACAGGGTGAAATTCAGATTTCTTAGACTAGCAGTCAAGATCCTCTACTGTTTAACCCTAACCTCATTTTCCTTTCTTATCTCTCACTGTTCCCCAAATGTGCACCTGCTCTATCAACTAAGATGGTCTGCATTACTGTTTCCCAGATATGACATGGGGCACCCAACTCCACATATTGGTTCACACTCCTCCTTATTGACCAAACCACTCCTCCCCCTTGAATTCATTCAACAAATAACATTATTAAGTACCCACAGTGTGCTGAGCACTGCCTTAAGAACAGCCCTGCCCTTAAGGAACTCACACTCCTTTAAGAATATACAACGCGGGACAACCAATAAATCAACACCTAAACAAAGTAAGACAAATTTACTTGTAGATGGGAAAGGGCACCAATGACTATGGGGATCAGGGATGAGAGATCCCATCCTCCTTATTCTGCCCTCTCTTACTTCCACTTATTTGCACAAGCTATCAGTAGACCCAAAAAACGCCTCCCCAGGCATTTCCCCTTGTCTAAATCCTGCCGTCACTGTTTTAGACCTGGAAGAAGTGGTACCTCCTCTAAAATGTCTTCCAACCTTCCTTCCCAACTCCCTTTCCCTTCCTATTCTTCCTGTTCTCTCTCTCCTTCTCCTCCTCCTCCTTCCCTCCCTGGTTCTCTCTCTCTCTCTCTCTCTCTCTCTCTCTCTCTCTCTCTCTCTCTCTCTCTCTCTCTCTCTCTCTCTCTCTCTCATATTTTTCTAGAGTACTTTGGCCCTCTATTTGGCTCTCAAAATGCTCTACTTTGTGTTATGCTCATCTGTGTACATGGCAGTAGAATGTAAGTTTCTTGAGGGTAGGGAGTATGTTATTTTTTTTATCTGTGTAGAGAGTTATACCAAGGTTATGTTTCCAAAGAAACCAGCATTTCTAAGAAATAAAGGTAAAAGGAAAGTGCATGCCAAGCAAGGGAACCACTTATGCAAAAGTAGGGAGGTGAGAAATAGCAATGTACAGGGAAAGCTCAAAGGCTGACCTCTCCAAACTTCATTAATCTTTGCAGTCCAGTTCAAATTCTTCCCCTAACCTCCTATAGCATTTATTGTCCAAACTTCTTAGAATCACAGAATATCAGAGCTGGAATGGACCTTAGGGATTATCTAATATAACCCTCCCATTTACAGAGCAGGAAACTGAGGCCTGGGGAATCCAGCTCTCTGCCTACCATATAACTTCATTCAGTACATATTTATCATTATCTATCTTTCCATAGGTCATGTTTTCAAGTCCAAGGACAGATTATCCATGAGGGCACAGATAGTATCAACTTCCCCAGATGAGCAAATTCCCCTTTCCTGAGCAGGGCAGAGATAATGATCATCCCGGTAGCCAATCATGGTGTACTGTTACGGAAGAGATGGCCAGAGCATAGAGAGTGAAGTCAAATATGGTGTCTAGGATTCTCTTGATATTTTAGTCTGGGAGAGACAGTCATCAATGAGGACAGTGAGGCCCCAGAACATAAGTTCCTCCAGGGCAGCAAGATAGTTGGTAATAGAAAGTCATAGGAATTTATTTCATACAGTGGTAACTGTCTCAATTGCACTTTAGAAAAAAATCTCTGGCTTGGATGGATTGATAAAGGAGAGACTGGAGGTAAGGAGATAAGTAAATGGCTGTTGTCATAGTCCAGGAGAGAAGGGATGAGGGCTTGAAGCAGGCTGGTGGTTGTATGAGAAGAGAGAAGAGATGATGTGGGCAAGGGATAGAGAGAAAGACATCACAAAGGATAACAAAGTCCTGGCAACTGATTGAATATGTGAGGGAAGAGGGAAGAGAGAGAGAAAGAAATCTAGAATAGTAGGCGATTTGAGGGATAAGATAGTTTGGACATGTTGCGTTTGAGGTACCTGCGGGACATCCTGTACCACAGGTACTTAGTTACATGAAACTAGAACTCAGAAGAGACACTACAGCAGGATAAATATGTCTTCGAGTCTTCTGCATAATAATGAACAGGGGTGGAAAACGAAGGACAAACCACAACCACAATCTTGTGACTAACTTGAAAGAATTAAACACATCTCTGGGTCTACATATAACATAAGTCAATTTGGAAGCAGATATTCCAGCAACAGGTTGGTTGAATGATGGGTAAGAGCCTAGGGGAAGGACTCCTAAGGGAATTGCCAAGGGGGAGGGAAGAAAACATTTTCTATCTTTCTCTCCCTTGCCCTCCCCTCCCCATTGACCAGATAATAACATTTGGAATTTCAGAATGTCAGAAGCTCTGTAGCTCCCATCAGCATCTGTAGCATTACCCAGCAGTGCTGCTAACAGCATCTTTGGAACAGCAGTGATCAGCAGCAGCATTAATGTGCTGCCAGCTGGGAGATAAACCTCGGATAAACTCGATGCACTTTAGAAAGTCAACTTCAGGACTTGATCCTAACTTTCCGAGTGGAGCAGAGCAGCACCTAAGATGAACTTCATCAGGATTTTACAAAACGAGAGCTCTGCACTCAGGCTTAGGTCACATGTGCTCTCTAAATTTGAGCCTGCCCTCCCCTACTGCCCTCCCACACACACACAACAGTGTATGGGAGGGGAAAATGCACCCCCCCCCCCCAGTTTGGGGGATGTTTCCGTAGCAACTGACTTGACTTTACCAATCCTGGGCCATTACCAGCCTTGACTTTTGTCCTGCCCAGGGATTTTGGACAACTCAATCCCACTCGTATCCAGTCCAAACCAAGACATCCTCCTCAAGATTGGCTTTCTTCAAGAATGAGTAATAACAGCAGGAAAAACAGGAGGAGTATGTGCATGCATGTTCATGCATGCACATATTGTCATGTTCGTCCTTCACTGCCAAGGACCAATACGTGCATATATGTGCATGCTTATGTATACGTACATATGTACACAGCGTGCAACTGAATTACATTGCTAAATGTGTACGTACTGTAGGGATTACATTCATACATTTTACCTATATTGTATATAGGTGTGTGTGTGCATGTGTGTGTACACATACAAGTTGATGTTGCGTTTGTCCTTTGTTCTCAAAGAAATCCATGACATCAAGATGACGACATGACTTTGGTTTGAGTGAGGGAGATCACACACACACACACACACACACACACGGCATATGTGTGTTCACATACACACTTATTTACTTACTTATTTGCTTGCTTAACTACCTTCTCTAATCCCAAAGACATCTGCCTTTTACTTCCAGGGCTCACTCTGGGGCCATTCCACAAACCCCATTCTCAGGTCCTAGAGAGGAGACAAGGCCTAGCCTCGCCCTGCCCTCAGAATAGCCTGACTAAGCCTGGAAGGACTTATATGACCTGATGCTGAGCGAAAGGAGCAGAACCAGGAGAACTTTGTGCACAGCAACGACCACAGTGTGCGAGAGTTTTTTCTGGTAGACTTGGAACTTAGTAATAACACAAGAACTTACTGAGAAAAAAAAAAATCCTAATGTCGGTCTTCTAAGGCAAAATGCCTTCCACACTCAGAGAAAGAAATATGGAAGTCATTTGCAGAATGTGGCAGATCATGTTTGTGTGTGGGTGGGTTTCAGTGTATTATGTTTTGATTTGTTATATGATTTCTTCCATTTATTTTAGTTCGACTACACAGCATGACTATAGTGAAAATGTACTCAATAGGAAAGTATATGTAGAACCTATACAGAATTGTATGCTGTCATGGGGATGGAGGGGGGTATTGGGGGAAAGGTGGGGGGGATAAAATCTTAACTTTAAGGAAATGATTGTAAAACATTAAAAAAAAAAATTTTTTAAAAATTTAAAAAAAAAAAAAGAATAGCCTGACTAAGCCATCTAGTAGAGCCAAAGCCTTCTGCTCGCACCCACAACCCCTCACTCAGAGGCTCAGTCCAAAAAGGAGCCGGGGCGGAGGGGGGGGGGTGTCACAGAAATCGAGCTGAGTATCGGCCCTTCTCTCGCTAGCCCCACCCAGCCTACCGGTTCTTTGGTCTTGCCCTTCCAAGACAAATCTTTTGCTCTAGTCCTATTCTTCTTTTCAGCCAGCTGTTTCCTTCCTCTGGACCTTTGGCCAAGTCAAGTACCTGGGACACCTTCCCTCTTCCCACCTTTCAAACCTGGGATATGATCCAATTGGTATAAATCATTTTCCTTCCTTCTTCCAAATACTCCTGTGTTGTCACCAACACTTTGGAAGCCTGGCTGTGGGCACCCTGCTCGTTCCTAATCCTCACACCTCTGTGCTTAAGAGAGTTTGGCCCCTGCATCATTTCAGCACTTCAAGAAAATGAGTGGCACAGAACAGCAAAGCAAGGAAGTAAACCACGTTACTTACTTGATGAAGTACACAGCACCTTCCTGAGTGTAGCCCATCTCCCAGCCTTTGGGCAGATCTGAAAAGATCCAGTCACACAGTCAGAGACATGCATCATCATCACCACTAATGTTGACCTAACAATTAAAGGTTTACAAATCACCTTGTAGCAAAGCACTTCATAAATATTACTCATTTGATCTTCTCAACATCTCTAGGAGATAGACGCTATTATCATCCCCATTTTCTTGTTGAGGAAACTAAAACAGAAGCTAACAATGATAATAGCTAACATTTATATAGAGCTTACTATGTACCAGGCACTCTGCTAAGGTACTTTACAATTATTAAGTCATTTGATCCTCACAGCAACCCTTAAGTCCTTTTACTATCTCTAGTTTACAGATGGGGAAACTGAGGCAAACAGGCTTAAGTCACAGAGTATCTGAGACTAGATTTGAACTCACATCTTCTGACTCTAAACCAGGTGCTCTATCCACTGAACTACCTAGCTGCCCCCAATAGAACAAAAGTCCCTTGAAGGCAAAGACTGTTTTATTTTTTGTCTTTGTATCCTTACCTCCTAGCGTAACCTCCAGCATATAACAGACACCTAATAAATGCTTGGTGATTGACTAGCTAATCTGTGGATTACTCATGGGTGTAGATCAAAACCCCTTCCCTTTCTTCAAAGGCACAAATAATCACAGGACCATGGATTTGGAGCTGGAAGAGAACTCAGAAGTCAGCTAGTCCAACTTCCTTAATTCACAGATGACAAGACCAAGTTGGTGGAGGTTAATTGGTTTGCCAAGTAGAAAGTGGCAGAGGTGAGTTTTGAACACAGGTCCTCATATTCCTAAACCATTAAACTTCTTCATTGTTATGGCTAAAACAATCCATCGAGGGGTAGAAAAGCCCTCTGCCATTGGGCTGAGTAAGGCTAAGCTCCCCAAACAAAAGACTCCATCTGTTGGCAGACCCATGCTCAAAGACTTAACAATTTGGTAAGAGCTGCCAGAGTTTATGCTCTGTTAGCCTTTAAAAACCCAAAGGTACCTCCATGCTAGAATAAAGCAACAAAGCCTAGGATGTCTCAGGCCTTGCACATAGTGGATGCTTGATAAATGTTTAGTGAATTGATTTACCCACGCACACTCCCACTGGCCCATTACCCAATGGCACTCCAGTGAACATTTACTCCAGAGGGCTTGGGCTGGCATCTTGCCCTAATTAGAGGGAATCCCATTAGTCAGAAACAGAGTTGTCTGTCCCTGGGACTTGTCAAAATGATTTCCTTCTCCTTCCATTTTCCATTGCTAGAGCAGACCTCTGCCTTCCCTTCCACAGAGCTCTCTCTTTCTCAGCATCACCAACCAATGAAGAGCTGACATTCAATATAGGTATCATTCTGCTCCTCTGTGTCCTGAGATATTCCTGAGGCAGCTCCTCTCCCACTTGCTACATGAAAATAAAGGGAAGTAGAGGGAATTCACTTACTGGCTCCCAGGAGTCACAAAGAGTGGATTGGCTGAGCAGGCTTTCTTAACTAAAATCCTGTCTAGGAGGAAGAATGGGAAAGACCTCTGATCCTAAACAGCCAAGCCAATGCATTTATACCCAAGCTGCAAAGACATTGGGCAAATGAGAATACACTTCAGATATGTGCTGGTCTGGCAGGCAGGAAGCAGGCATTAAGAGCCTACTATGGGCTACGCACTGAGGAGGTAAAGAAAGCCAAAGGACAGTCCTTGCCCTCAAAGATCTCACAGTCTAATGGCAGAGACAACACACAAACCATTAAATGTACAGGACATATACAACACAAAGGGAAGACAACTTGAGAGGGGAATCCCTAGCAGCTGGGGGACCTAAAAAGTCTTCCTACCGAAGATAGGATTTAAGCTGAGTCTTGAAGGAAGTGAGAGGAACTAAGAGGCCAAGGTGTAGGCATCCTAGGCATGAGGCACAGCCATAACAAAGGCAAGAGATGGGAGATGGAGTGTTATGTTTGAGGAACTGCAAGTAGACCCATGTAATGGGATCATAGAGTTTGTAAACAGGAATAACGTACAATAAGACTGAAGGTAGGAAGAGAATGGGCGATGGTTAGTTTTACACGTCAAAGATGCAACTTTAATTTGATCCTGAAGGAATAGGGAGTTATTGGAAATCATTAAGTAGAGGGAAAGAGATGACATGGTCAGACTTACCCTTTAGAAAAATCACCTGGGCAACTGTGTGGAAGATGGATTGGAGTGGGAAAAAAGACGATGCAGGAAGGAAAGAAACAAGCATTTATTAAGCACTTACTATGTGCTGAGCCTTTACAAACATTATCTCATTTGATTCTCACAACAATCCTAGGAGGTAGGTGCTATTACTATCCCCATTTTAACAGTTAAGGAAACTGAGGCAGACAGAGGTTAATTGACTTGCATTTGAATTCAGGTCTTCCTGACTCCACTCCAGCCTTCTCTTCACTTCACCACCTAGCTGTCTCTAACTGGCATGGAAACTAGTTAGGTAGCTGTTACAATAATCTGAGACAGTGCTGTCAAACTCCAATAAATATGGGGCCACTAAATCATTCCTAAGGATTATTATGGACTAAATAATTACTTGAAGAATCACATATTAACACTGTCTGAGTTCTATTATATTTTTATTTATTTTGTTAAGCATTTCCAAATTACATTTTAATCTTGTCCAGCTGAACTGGGAGCATTGCCTCTGTAGGCCTGGTGTTTAATATCTCTGGTCTAAGTAAAAAGTGATGAGGGCTTGAATTAAAGTTGTGGCTGCGTGAGTAGAGAAAAGAGAATATATAGGAGAGATGTTATCAAATGACAAGGTTTGGCAATGGATTTGGATACATGGGGTAAATAAAAGTGAACACTGGGAAATGACACTGAGTTTTCCAGCATGGGTGACTGGGAGAATGGTGGCACCTTGGACAATAATAGGGAGGGGAGAGGATTTGGGAGGGGGGGAAGATAACGAGTTCTATTTTGAACAAGTTGAGTTTGAAATGTCCTGATAATCACCTCCCACTATTTCTTCAATGCCTATGGGTCTCCAATACCTAGTTTTTTCTTATGAGTAACCAAAAGTTTGTGGTATCAAACACTTGTATTGTATTTCTCTAGTCAGAAATGAAAGGAAAGGGAAGGAAATAATCTTAATTCATCAGCAAGCCTGCTTATCTTGATAAAGTATCAGAAACCTTTTCAGTTTCACCTGCTTTCCTTGTTGTCCTAAATAAGAATTATAAGCAGAGTTCTAGAAGGGATCATTCCTTGGCTTCACATCTCTTAAGCTTTCTCTAATAGGTTTGTACATGTTCAATTTGCATTTGTGTATTTATCTTATATCTTTTTATCTTCATGCAGGGAGAAATCATGCTTATCAAATATGCTCATTACGTAAACACAAACTGGGGAGGGACAGATAACCATGTTTGATGAAAGAATAAGGATCTAAAATGAATCTCAATTATTCTCAATTGAGAATCTCAATGAATCTCAACTACAGCAATAGGCCAAGCCTAATACAATAAAATTTAGTTGGAATAAATGTAAAGTCTTATCCTAAGATTTAAGAAGTCAACTTCAGAAATACAGGCTGGATTGATAGGGGTAGACATCAATTTTTCAAATTGCTCTTCATTTGGGGATTTCAGGAGAGCACCATTTCAATAAGAGTAAACAGGGAAGGAAGGGCAGCCAAAATATTTAATGCAATAATAAACTATACTGAGAAGCAGAGTGTCTGGTCCTGTTACACTTTGCATTATATTCAGTACTGGAAATTACAAGAAAGGACATTGACAAGCTAAAAAACATTCAGAGGAGGGTGTCCAGGATGAGGAAATGACTAAAGAAAAATCAATCCATCAATTATTAAATAGAACTATGTTCCAGACATTCACATAAGAGTAGGTAGGAGGAAATGGGGATCGTTGAGCCTGGAAAAGAGAAGACTTTTATTGTTCATTCACATCCAACTCTTCATGGCCCTATTTAGGGCTTTCTTGGCAAAAAACTAGAGTGGTTGCCATTTTCCTCCTCAGTTCATTTTACAGATGAGGAAACTGAGGCAAACTAGGTTAAATGACTTGCTCAGGGTGACACAGTTGGTAAAGTATCTGAGACTGGACTTGAACTCAGGAGGATGAATCTTCCTGGTTCAAGCCCACTGCTCTGTTTACTTTGGTGGTACCTCGCTACCCAAGGGGCAGCTAGGTGGTGTAGTGGATAGAGCACCAATGCAGGAGTCAGGAGGACCTGAGTTCAAATCTCACCTCAGACACTTGACACTCACTAGCTGTGTGACCTTGGGCAAGTCACTTAACCCCAATTGCCTCATCCTTGGGTCATTTCCAGTCATCCTGATGAATATCTCATCACTGGATTCAGGGGGCTCTGGAGAAGAAGTGAGACTGGTAACCTGCAGAGCCCTCCCTCAGTCAAAAAACAAAGTCAAGTGCAAGTGATGTCATTATTTCTCTGATGGCATGGTCTTCTTTGGCAACGAAGGACGAACATACCTCAATGCCTTCTTCCCCCATAAAGGGTAGAACAAAGGCAAATGGGCAGGGGTGACAAAGAGGGAGATTTAGGTTGGATGTAAGGTGGAACTTCCTAATGAATATAGCTGTCCAAGATTGGAATTGACCAAGAATAAATTCATAGGATCATAGATGGGACCTTAAAGACTGTATGGTTCAACCCCTTCATCTTCCAAACAAAACTGAGGTCCAGAGAGGTTACACAACTTCTCCAAGATCACACATGGAGTAAGAAAACAGAGTCAGAATTTGAATTCAGATCCTCTACCACCACATCCAGCACTTTTCCTACTGTTTCACATCTACCGGGGACATCACAGATTTAACTCTTGTTGTTTAGGGTTCAGTTAGACTAGATCCGCAGTTCTCAAAGTGTGGTCCTGGGACTCTGAGAGGACCCCAAGACCCTGTCAGGGGGTCCCTGAGATCAATTTTTCACAATATTTTCACAATAATACTAAGGTGTTTTAATTTCTAATATAGTAAATATCAATAGATAGAAGTCACAAAAACAAAAGCTCTTGGTAGGTAGGGGTTGGGGGAGGAACTGTCCTCAATAATTTCTAAGATGATAAAGAAGTCCTGAGACCAAATAAATAATCACTCAGATCCCTCCCAACTCCAAGTTTCTGTGATTCTTTGATTCTGTAGCTTAAACTACCCCATTCTCTTTTCAGAAAGAGATCTCCTTAATGACAAGGACACAGCATCCCCCTCAGACTGGGAACTACCTGAGGGGAGGGCAGGGGTTGTATTTCCTTCTTTATCTGGATTGTTTGATTGCCCAGTTCACCCTCAAGTATAAATAGCAAGTCATCCTCAGGATAAATAGCATTTATTCATTGGGGAGGGAAATGAAAATGGAATGAAATGACAATGACTAGCATTTATGTAGGGGGAGCTAGGTGGCACAGTGGATAGAGCACTAGGCTTGGAACCAGAAAGAATCGTCTTCCTGAGTTCAAATGCAGCCTCAGACACTTAGTAGTGTGACCCTGGGCAAGTTACTTAACCCTGTTTGTTTCAGTTTCCTCATCTATAAAATGAACTGGAGAAGGAAATGGCAAACCATACTAGTATGAAAACCCCAAATAGTGTCACAAGGAGTCAGATGTGACCAAAATTACTCAACAACAAAAGTATTTATATTGGGCTTTACAATTTTCAAGGGATTTTGCATATATTATCACATCTGAGACTCATCAGACACTGTAAAGTAAATTCTACAGGTACAGGTACTCCATTTCGCAGATGATGAAGCTAAGATTCAGAAAGACTAAGTGATTTGTCCATGGACACATAGCTAATAAGGGATTTGAAATCAGTTCCTTCCTAACTTCAAAGTCCATCACTTTTTTCACTACAGCCTATTGAAAGCTCTGTAACTGAAGCATATAACTAAAGCATCCAGGATGAATGACATGAAAGATCCTCCAGGGATAAGAGAAGTCACAGGCAAAGCTAGGTAGCTTCTGTAGCCTTCTTAGAGGTTACTGTCACTGCTGAAGCTAAGAGACAAATGGTAAAAAGGTAGGGGCAGAATTGTTCCTTACCTGGGCTGGAGACTAGTCCACTCTGGATAGAAGATCCTGTGCCTGGATGCACCCAATTAGTTGACTTTTCCTCATCACTGCAAAGAAACCCAAAAGAGACATCAAACTCCAAAGATGGTGGCCTTTCCATACACCAACGCTTGCTTCCTTGCACTCTACTCCCCTTTGCCCCCTAACCCTTAGGTCATATCAACATCAACAATCAGATTCAAATGCCCATGGAAATACAGTCTCCTCTGTCTGGCATTTAAAACCTTTCACAGCCTGAGTCTTATCTATCTAGACAAGCTTTTTCTATAAACACCAATCCCCTGCCTGCATTCTACCCTACAGCCAGACTGACTTCCTTCTACTCCTCGAGAAGACCTCCCATCTCCATGCCCACAATGCCCTCCTTCCTCCCCTCTATGCCTTGGGATCCTTAGTATCCTTCAAAGGTCCAGCTCAGGTACCACTTTATCCATGAGGCCTATATGTGAGACCCTCCTGCCTGCTAGCACCTCTCTCCATGCTTGTATTTGTGATGCATATATGTATATAGATAGATATGCTTATATTTCATATATATATATGCACACATATATATGGGCAGACACGCAAAACAAATGAGTACACATAAGATAGAGACATCTCTATATCTATATCTACATAGACATTATCTTCATATATTATATATAGATCTAGAAAGATACAGATATTTTATATATGAACATACGTATATATTTCCCCCATGTGGGAGTAACCCATGTCTGTATCTTGCATATATTTATATGTGCGCATGTCTCCTTAGATAGAATGTAAGCTCCTTGGGAATAAAGGCTGTTTCTTTCTTTTTTTTTCATCCCCCAAATCTGACATATAAGTGATAAATAAACGATTACTGTTTAATTGACTGAAAACTCAAGTGTCACCAGGTATTGCTTGATCTTCTCAGATGCTAGTGCTTCCACCTAGCCCTAAAATTAACCTGGGTATGAGTATATGTCATACAGTGTATGTATATATATATATGTATATATATGTATATGTATGTATGTATATTATATATGGCACATATTATACATACTATATTATATATGTATGTATATGTATGTATACAGAGTAGCTAGATATCTATTAGTGCTCTATCAATGGAGACAGAGTTGGAATTGGATTGTATATATAATATATAGTATCATATATATAAATATGCACATATAAGAGTGTATACAGTATTATGCAATATAATATATATTTACTGTATTATGTAAACAACACTGTATATGTGTAGACATTATACATACAGAGTATATACTTGTAGTATATATGTTTCTACTGAGGGAGTTAGGTACACAGTAGATAGAGCTCTGGGCCTAGATTGCATACATGACACATGAAGTATATACTTATATTTAATGTATGTATAGTATATGTGTGCACATACATTGTAAATAAATACAGTACCTGCATGTGTATATATTGTATATTGAAGCAATTAGGTCATGTAGTAGAAAGAGTTCTGGGCATGGATTGTATATAAAATACATATTATATATTTATATGTGTGTGTATATACATACATATGTGTGTGCACATACACACACACACACATATATATATATATATATGTTTAGTATCCCCTCCTGGATCCCCGCCTTGTCATGCAGGAGGGACTTGCATAGCTCAATGAAATGAGCTATGCCACAGGGTTACCCAAGGCAGAGAGATCTTAGTGGAGAGTTCTAACAAAAGGTGATCTATTGGAGAAGGAAATAGCAAAGCACTCTTGTATCTTTACCAAAAAGACCCATGGACAGTTGGCCTGTTATTCTATGGTCTATGGGGTCATGAAGATTCAGACATGACTGAATATACAGTATTATATAATGTGTGTGTATAATATATATATATATATATATATATATAGTGTTTACTTGTATGTGCACATGTTTATCTCAAGGGAGTTAGATCACACAGTAGATAGAGCTCTGGGACAGGAGTTAAAAAGACCTAATTTCAAATCTGGCCTCAGAAACTGACTAGCTGTGTGCCCCTAAGCAAATAATTTAAACTGTCTGCCTCAATTTCCCCATCTGTACAAGGTTAATAATAGCAATAGTAATGATGAAATGAGATAGTATTTGTAAAATACTTTGCAAACCTTAAAGGGCTACATAAATGTCAGCTACAGTTATGTTATTATGGTTTTTTCCCTGGATAGAAAGTTACTGAAGGTGAAGAACTATATCCTTAACATGTAGTACAGGGCCTGGCATCTATCTAGCACTAGTTGGCTAACTGGTTGACTAAGGGAACCAAACTTCAGTTTTTTGGATGGATTAAGAGGTAACCATCTTGATTCTTCTCAGAGACTGTGCCATCAGGATTGGGAAGCAAATCCCCCTTGACAATTTTCTAGATTTCAACCACCTCAAAAATCTCAGTCCATTTTGGTGAGGATCCAATCCAGGTAAGTGGAAAATACCCAAGAAGGGCCCTTTGAGAAGTAATCTAGTCCATCTTTCTGCCTCAAAACCAACTTTGACCCCACCCCCTTTCCATGGGAAACTCATCTATGTTTACATACCTTCTACAAAAGGAAATTTCCTAGCAGCTTTGAAGTTGTGTCTAGAGGAGAAGAGGGCAAGTGGCCGCTCCTCAGCATCCTGGAATATTGAAAAGCTGGCTGGTTGGTCTCCCTGCCTCCAGTTTCTCTACTGTCCAAACTATCCTCCACTCACCTGTCAAATTGATCTTCATAAAACCCAGATCTGACCATGTCAAACTGCCCTCCCCCACCCCATACAGTCAATTCCAGTGGCTGACTTATTACCTCCAGGATCAAATAACAAAATATAAAATCCTCTATTTGGATCTTCTTCTTGTTCTTCTTCTCCTTCTCCTCCTCTTTCTTCTTCTTCTTCTTCTTCTTCTTCTTCTTCTTCTTCTTCTTCTTCTTCTTCTTCTTCTCCTTCTTCTTCTTCTTCTTCTTCTCCTCCTCCTCCTCCTCCTCTTTCTCCTTCTTCTTCTCCTCCTCCTTCTTCTTTTTCTCCTTCCTCTCCGCCTTCTTCCTTGTTCCTTCTTCTGGCAATCAGGGTTAAGTGGCTTGCCCAGAGTCACACAGCTAGTATCTGAGGTTGGATTTGAATTTACGTCTTCCTGATTCCTTTCTGATTCTTGAAGAACCAGTATTCTACCCAATGCACCACCTAGCTGCCCTTTCTGTTCAGCTCTTAAAACCCTTCATAACTTTTTCAGTCTTCTTATTAACGGTGTGCTTGAGTGCCTGTGCTCAGACCCCAGTTCCAAGACCATATTTCTCCCTAGTCCCTGGCAGTTTCTCCCCAGCCCAAGGACACTATTCCTAGCAATCACTCATAAATAGGCCCCAATAATACACCTATCTCTCTCCCTGGTATAGTAACAAACTGCACCCGTAGGAATTATTAGTTTGGACTGGTTTTGTAGTGACTCATAAGATATTCAGTACCCCCTGGACTATCTATACCAACTCCCTACCTCATTATATGCATCCTGGACTCTTCATTATGTGTATCCTAGCTTTAAAACATATGTACACTCCCTCTATCTATCTTGTCAAACAAGACATTGATTGGTAGCAGCCTGGACAACCTTCAGTCGGCCCTGACCGCTAGCTAACTTAGTGATGTAGCAGACCTGAAAACCACACCTTTGTGCTTGCTCCATCCTCCCACCCCCAAGGGCTTCCTGGTGAAGTCTGAGTAAAATGCCTATGTCTTAGATCAGAAAAGTGCATGTCTGTTTAAGAACTGACCACTCCTTAATCTAATCCCACCCTGAATCACCTAATTAGCATACTTGGCACATGTTTCACAATAGCTTTTCCTATATAAACTTTAACTGTACCTTTCTAAGGTCGCAGGTTCCTTAAGAACTTTTGCCCGCTGAACAGCGTAACAACAAACCTTTGCCAACTTGACTTAAAGATTGCTTGGGTCCTCAGATTCTTTCCAGATGATCCTGTCCTGCACTTCTGTCCTTAGAGGGGTCCCTGAACCCCTCAAACCGCATCATGATCACTTACTCTCCTTCATACACTTTTCAGTCCAGCGACTCTGGCCTCTTTGCTGTTCCTTGTACAAGATTCTGCCTCATCATCTCTTAACATTTTCATTGACTTTCTCCCATGCCTGGAAACTTTCTCCTTCATCTCTGCCTACAAGATTCCCTGGCTTCCTTCAAGTCTCAGCTAAAGTCTCACCTTCTGAAAGTAACCTCTCAGTCTTAGTGCCCTCCAGCAGTGAAGTGGAACCAGTTGTCCCAGGAGCTCCCTAGGGATGATTGTTAAATTTTCAGTGTGAGCTTTAGCACCCTGGAAATTGGTGAACTCCATAAATCAGGGCTTTGTTTATTTTTTTAATTGATGACATAAACTTAAGAAAGTGATGGAAAAAAATGTTAGCAATGCGGATTAAACATAAAAGTGTGCTGTGGGTATAGTTTTTTCAAAGAGCCAATTGTTAAACATTTGCCTGCGCACTACTAGTGTTCTCCCTTGAGACTACTCTCCATTTATCTTGTATATCAGAGGTGTCAAACACACTACTGCAACACTCCTGAGTGCTTCCACGCAGATTAAAATGTAATTGGAAAATATCTAACAAGACAAATAAAAATACGATAGAATATTGATCATGTTAATACTTGGTTTTCTAAGTCAATATGTGGCCTGCATATGTGTGTATATGTGTGTCAGTGGATAGACACAGCACTGGACCTGGAGTCAGAAAGGTTTGTGTTCAAATCTGACTTCAAATTCTCACTAGCTATGTAACCCTGGGCAAGTTACTTAACCCCTGTTTGCCTTAATCCAAAGAAGAAGGAAATGGCAAACTATTCCAGTAACTTTGCCCAAAAAAGCCCACAGAGCCTCACAAAGAGTCAGATATGATGGAAATGACTGAACAATGGTGTATGACTTAGTGACTCTTGTTTCAGTTTGTTTAACACCACCACTATATAAATCTTGTCTGCATGTTGTCTCCCCCATTAGATCATGAACTTCTTGAGAATAGGGATTGGTTTTTTTCTTTCTCTATATCCCCTATGCTCAGCACAGTACTTGGCACATACTATACAGTAGGTGCTTAATAAACGTTTATTGGCTGGTTGATTGATCTCTAACGTTTTCGAGAGTCAGAGGAGAGTAGCCCTTCACATTCCTAAGGGAAGAGAGTGCCAGTGCTGGTGCCCTGCCAAACACCAGCCTCCCAGAGCCCTAGGACTGCCCCATGTCCACTCTACAGCAAAGCCTATGAGGAATCTCAAGAAGAGGACGGGGCTGAGCAAAGTGGGGAATGTAGATGATCCTGTGTCCTGAGAACATTCCGAGTCAATGGGAAGACAATCCCAACCGGTGTGCTGTGAAGAATCTCAGGTTTGAGATGTTGCTCATGCTCTAGATCCCTGGCCTTGGCTCTGGTGCCAGGAGGAAGAGAGGAAGAGGAGAGGCTCAAGGGCTCTGAGCTGGAGTAGTTCAAACAGACAACCATAATGAGGGATGGGGGTGATGGAGAGAAGGTATGATGAGGAAAAGATGATTAACTGTGTGTTGATAATAACTCACATTTATAGAGTGCTTTCTAGATTTCTTGCCAAAGAAGCTTTTAGCAAGTGACCTCAGAAGCTAGCTCAAGGCCAAGGACTTCAAAATAGTTCATTTCAAAGATGACATAATAATAGCATTATAGAGATGAGGGTGATAATAACAGCAAATACATGAGCTAAAGTTCAAGGCTCAGCCTGGTAGGGCACCACCCTAATTTTCCTTGCCTTATCTCCTCTCCCTCTATGCTCCAGCCTAGGGGTGGGGAACCTACAGACTTGAGGTCACAGGTGGCCCTCTAGGTCCTCAAGTATGGCCGTTTGACTGAATCCAAACAGTGTGAGTCCAGCCTAACTGGACCATCCCTCAACTCCTGAGGATACCAGGTGCTGACGGCCTTCAACTGTGCCTTGCTTGTTCCTGGAATGGCATTCCTGTTTCCTTCACAGGCTATATTTCCATCCACCTTTACAAATGCCAGCTCTTCCATGAAATCTTCTCCTATCCCTCTGGTTTTTAATTGCCTTTCCCCTTTGAATGTACACACATGGTTTGAGTTGTTTTTTTTTCCAATTTCATTCATATACTTCATATATACGTTAGCTACTCGTGCTAATATCTTAGTCTGCTATGAGACTATGTGTAATTATGATGCTTGGTCTCAAGGAAAAGAAGAGAAAATGACTCCCCTCCTCCCCCATTCTTTGTAGATGTTGTTTTCTTTTCTATTCTTTCTATTCTTCTATGTTATGGAAATACTTGTTTTATTTCTTAAGTTCAAAATAAAATTAATTTAATTTAAAAAAGAACTGGGGGAGTATAAGTGTGGAACATGAACATACTACAAAATTGGTTGCTCAAATATTTTTGCAGAAATATCCCCCTTTCCCCGCTTATAGTTCTTTTTTACTCCTCAGTGTTCATGAGGTCAGGGATTATGTCTTCTGAACACAGGATTTTCCTAGGACCCAGATCAGTGCTGTGAACAGGGCGCTATTTACTAGTTGCTAAAGGAATGAATAAATGAATGAAATGTGGAAACCTGATGAACAGAGTCAAATTCTTCATTAGCACAGTCATTGTTGGGGTGATTCATTATTGGGGAAAGAGCAACAGTCAAGGAATTAGAAAACTAGGACAAGCAGGGATGTGACCTTAGTTAAGTAACTTCACCTCCACAGAGAAGATTCCATAGAGGTAGTGTGATTCAGGGGATAGAACACCGGATCTAGAGTCAGAAATCCACGGGTTCAAATCCACCTCTCAGACCCTTTACAAGCTTTGGGACCCTAGGCTATCCAATTAACTTCTCTGAGTCTCAGGTTCCTCATATCTAAAATGGGAATAATAAAGACCCTACCTTTCATGGGTTCTATAAAGCTCAAATGAGATTATATAAAAGTGTACATTTATATACACATAAACATTTTTATATATTATATATTTATAAATGTATTAAAAATATGTATAGATACATGCTTGTATATGTGTATATATATGTGTGCATGTATGTATGTAGATAGACTATATTTTATACAAATATATTTGTATGTATATATATATAAACACAAAGATATATGTATATATATACACATACAAAGAGATAGATAGATAGATATGTATATGCATATCTTTGTCAGATATATCTCACTGAGCCACATGCTCCACCTTCACAATGAGAAAATTGGGCTAGAATCCTTAAAATCACTTCCAGTCCTTTAAGATTTTCAGGTTCACACACAGCTAATGAATGTCTCATGGAACCAAGCACCTGAGATGTCCCTAGATTCATAAGAGTTAAGAAAGTAAAATCGTGTCTTGTCAATAACAGCAATGTTTCTACTTATTCTTTTAAAAACTACACACGATGGAGGTTTATGACCCTTCACCCAGGCAAGGGAGGAGTGGCATGTTGATTAGCCCCATTTTACAGAAATTAAAAAGGACTTTGTCCCTAAAGAGGCTAAGGAGGGTCTCCTGATATACTTTTCCTTGTAGTCTAAGCATCCTGCTTTCCTTAAATGTTTTAGAAAAGTCTAAATAGCCCAGCAATGACCTCTACTCCTGCTAGGAAATAGAATTGGAAGGAAGGCATATTAGACTGGGCCTTGGAGGACCAGGGTCTTTAGACCAAGCTTCTCCTCTTCCTCTAAGCTTTCAGTTCTTCCACTGTGACAGAGAGGAAAGGGCCTTTCTTATCCTTCTCTTCTAAAGACCTTTTAGGTGGGTGCATGAATGAGTGATTCTTTTTATAGGACTTTGAACCGTTGGAAAAAAGGCGGGAGAGACATTCAAACAAATATTGTGATAAACTTAGCCACACTTTATCACCACCCTCCCCGGTCTCTGGATCTCTTTCTTATCCCTACTCTTATTCCCCAACCCAGCCAACTAAAAGATACTTGGAGGAGCATGGGGCAGGGAGGATTTTTAAGAGGAAAAGAAAAATTAAGAAACCAACAAACATACTTGATGAAAAAGATTCTGCCACCACAGTCAACTCCGTAAGTCCAGCAGCCAGGCAGATCCAGCCAATCAATCTCATCAGCCATCTCAATACTCAGTAAGCCTTTCCCACTTCTTCAGACGGTAATTTCGCTTCAGCCTTCTCTCCTCCTGGGATTCTCTCTCTCTCCAGGAGCCTCCACTCTCCACCTCCTCCCAGGAAGACGATGTAGTGAAGTCAGGCCAGCCTGACTGTAAGTTCCAATCCGCCTCCTGGGTCCCCGGGACAGCCAGTACAGGTGAGCTTGGCCTCTCCCCCAAGGAGTACTGGCTGAAAGCAGACTGGGAATCAACAGTGGGGTAGAGATCTTGACACAACAGAGGCCAGCTCAGCATCCAGGCTTGTGAGTCTCAGAAGCCACACCAGACACCATCTGCCTTCTCCTGGAGTCTGAGTCCATGGCTTTCCTTCAGACTGCCTCCTTAACTTTAATTACTGACAATTAGTTTGGGGTGAGTAATTATGACGTTTATCTCTGCCTATACAGTTACCCAGAGCAGATATCCCTCGGAAACCGAGGCTCTCTAGCTTCTCGGGTCTGGTTCACAAGATGAAGGACAGAAGTCTTCTGGAGGATTCCGAACAGAAAGGAACTGTCTGTCATGTATGGGAAATGGGTGTTGCCTTCTAAGCTCAAAGTTACCCAGTCAGCCAGCCCTTAAATTTACAGGTGCCTGGGAGAAAGGAAGGCGGAGTCAAGCCAACACCTAGGAGCGATAGTCACAAGCAGACTGAACACCCCAGAAGCCTGGCTGATCTCCCGTGTTGGGGCGCAGGGGGAACCAGTTTGACTGAAAGAGACTTGAATCATAGGGTGTGAAAAACATGTCCGGTCAGTTACGGAAATGGGGAATGTGGTCAAAGTCTGGTTCAGCATGGTAGGAGGTCAGGTGAAGATCAAAGGTTAAATAAGTGCTGAAGAGAAAGGTGTCCCTACACACATCCATGCCCGTTCCACCAGAGATCCCTTACCATGACGTCACTCTGACCAGCCAAGTTAATTCTTCACTTTTTGTTCAATCATTCTCCTCTGGGAGCCTGCCATGACTAAGCAGAATCAGGACACTCATAACTCATAACTTACCCTGATATTCCACTTTAAAGTTTGCAAAGCACATTCCTCCCAAAAACCCAAAGGCAGGAAGTCCGAGTTTTATGATTGCATTATACAGATGAGGAAGTTGAGGCCTTTGCCATGTGAACAGCCAGCAAGGGTTGGTGATGGGGGTTTTGCCTTACTCCAAGTTCAGTGTTCTTTCGATTAAAATACACTGTTTTCCCTTATGAGATTTTACCTACATCAATCATCACCCATAGTCCTCTTCCCTCCAATAACACCCTCATTTGCCCCAAGGATGGGAAATAAAAGGCAAAGAGTGAGATCTAGGAACTCTAGTTTATGAATGTTATGATATGAATGTTTCAACATTATTTCTTCTTTTAGCATCTCTCTAAGAAAATAGGGGCTATTTTGGCAGTCTCCTAGTAAATCAGGCACACTGGACAATTATAGATAGACGTTGACCTATAGGCACATGGGGTATCATATAGAAAATGTGTGATCAGGAAAGGAGGTGAATGGTCAGATGGCAAGAGGGAGGGATAACAGAGGGGTAAGCCCTATTGCTACCTTGGATCCTGTGACACATAAAAGGGTGTAGACCCTGGGGAAGGCTTTTAGCACCTAGGGTAGATCCTCCATGGCTAACTAAGGGAGAACATGAGCAAGAACTGCATCAGAGGAGAAAGCTTGGATAGGATGTAATCTATACCAATAGAGGGAATATTCATGTCAGTGAGATAACAGATCCCCAAAAGCATAAGTTTTGGAATGTGATGATGCTCGTAGAATCCAGACAGAGCTTTGCTGTGTCTGGGTCTGTGTCAAACCTAGGTACTACCATCTGCTTGGAGCCTGTACCTGAAAGCGAAGAGCATTCACTTCTTGCTTCCACTTGATTTGCCTAAAGGTAGGATAAGCAAAATTATAGATGATGGGAAAGGAATCCACTGGTCATGGACCTGATTTTTTCACATAACAATAAGTCAATGAGCTGTGGAGTGTTAGAACTGGGAGTCCAATGCAAGGTGATACACTGATGTTCCACTTGGGCCGACATGCTTTCAATATTACACTTCAAAAATGAAAAAAAAAAACTAGCAACTCTAACACTCTTAGGACTTAAAGCACTTTGGAGAACGATCTCAATTCTGGCTATAATCTGTTTTCTGAATTCCATTCAGGGGTGAAACTTTACAAGTTAATGCTGAATATAATCCAAAGGAAATTTAGGGGATCTTAGGGAATAGGAATGGTGAGTGTTTTCAATGCTGTCACTTAGAAAAGAGCCTAACTTCTGCCTGCCTTTTTCAGTTTTCCCCACCACAATAGGAGAGCTAAATTTTCTATTGTCTCACAGTGCAGAAGAAGATATTGATCCAACTGGTCTCCTTGCTACCAGTCTCTACCTCTCCCATCTATCCTCTACACAGAAGTCAAGTTGATATTGCTAACTCATAGGTCCAACTGAATCCCCGTCTTTCTGGAGAAGCTTAGGTGGTTCCCGATTGCTCCCAAGATAAAATGTAAACATTTTTGTTTACATAAAGTCCATCGGAAATCTGGTTCCAACTTATCTTTTCAGACTGATTTCGCATTCCCCAATGGACTTTATGTTCTACTTGTTGCTTGAACATGAAATTTTGTCTCCTGTCTTCATGCTCTCCCTCTTCTGCTCATCCACCAAAATCTCTTTCTCCTTACAAGGCTCAACTCAGACATTGTCTTCTACAAGAGGCCTTTTTGGATTTCCTGGTCATAAATGTTCTGGACCACCATCCCAACAATTACTTTGAACTTATTTCATCCATAAATCTCATTTGTATGAGAAACATCATAGTGTAATGGATGGAGGGACCACCTCCAAACAGCAAAGACCCAAGGTCTCGTCCTTCCACTGGCACATGATGTCCATGTGATCCTGAGCAACTCATCAACCTCTTAGGGTTGAAGGCAACTTCCTCGGAGTTGAATTTACAGAGTTTATACCAGGCTGTATCAGTAGGGGGAGTTTCCTTCCTCATCTGGGGATGAACTCCCAGGTCCAATCCTGTATTTTGCATTTACTTAGCAGCGTGTGTGCTGTTCATCCCAGGAGAACAGAAGTTCCTTGGAGGATGGTGCCTCAAAATTTTCCTTTTAATCTTTGCATCGCTAGGACCCTGCATAATGCCTAGCAGGTACTTTAATAAATGTTTGCTGAATTGAGGAAAGACCTAATGAATTCTAAACTCCATGATCATGGGAAGTGGGTCAATTTTTGTCTTTGTACCCTTAGCACCCAGCACAATGCCTTTACAAAGCAAGCTTAATAAAAACTTTGAATTAAACTGAACAGAAAAGGGGCCTGGTTCTTTTCCCCTCAGAATCTATGAGTTCTTTCTGGCTGAGTATAATCAGAAGCAGTATTTGCGGGGTGGGAATAAAAGAGTTTTTAAGCCCTTGGCTTCTCAATTGGAAAAACTAAAAAAAATAAGGGGAATAGATTCCTATCCTGTCATGAGGGAGAGAGAACACTTGTGAAACTTATCCTGCTGATAAGACATGGAACAAATGGGATAGGCCTTTCCACCACTGAGGACCTGAACCATCCAGTGTCCCTGCCAAGATGTCCCCAGGGAAAATACCAGCACCCCGCAAGATCCCAGATTAACCTGAGCAACCAGTAAGGGCTGTCTCTTGGGAGACATTGGGAAATGAAATGACTTGTGTTTTTAAAAATGTATCTGCTTTCCTCTCTGAGGGATTTTTCTTAACAAGGCCTGGATTGCCTTGATTTTATATCACTTCAGTTTAAGCTCTTGATAGACGAAGCACTGTGCTAGGTGTCTATGGCTTTTGGAAAATCTTGAGATGAGAAAAGACCAACTGTTTGGGGCAGTGATAATAGCACAGAGAAAAGCTCGTTTGAAAAATGTTCAGAGCAATACCCACTAGCATCTTCTAGGATATTTTCCATTTTCAGTCATTATCAGCAATAATTATACTAATAAATTTGGGGTAGTGCTATGTTTCACCCCCAAAACCTAACCAGGGATAGGGAACCTGTGGCCTCAAGGACACATGTGGCCTTGTAGGTCCTCAAGTGTAGCCCTTTGACTGAAGATTTAGTAAAGAGAAACCATAAGCAGTTGAAGTACTGAGCTTGTTTTCAGCTAAAGACAATTGCATGGGCTATTTGCTGCTGTATGGTTTCCTTATTTAGCAAAAAAATGTGTTAAAAGATCAATGAACTTTTATTAGCCATGTAACTGATAAATAAACCACTGAATCTCCCTAAGAATCAGACTGTAAGGTCCTTATCTGTAAGGTGGGAATGAGAGGCACTGTAGCACCATGGATAAATGGAGGCACTAAACATTCCACTGGCATCTTAAATTCAGCATATCCTAAACAGGATTCATTATCTTGTCCCTCAAATCCAGTCCTCTGCCTAACTCCTCTGGCTTTCCCTAATACAATGGGAAACTGATTTGTGAGATCCTCTAAGCGCAGAAGAGGAGGAATTGGTCTCCCTGCCTCCAAGTCTTCACCTCTTGAATCCATCCTCTCTACAGTTTCTAAGTTGATACACGTAAAACACAGTCTTATGATGCTGCTTCATGGAAGACAAACACCTCCGCCCAACACTGAGAGCCCTCCACAGTCTGGATCTCATTACACTTTTCTAACTTTATTTCATCTAACATATTTATAGTATTATTTCATCTTGCATCTTATATTTTGCATCTTACATATTCACGTGATTTTGCACTAAAAGTGGCCTGCATGACAATCCATCGCTATTCCATTTTGCCTTTACAAAAGTGATCCCTCACTTTCCAGAACAAGTTACACTTTCTCTCATACCCACACCCCACCAACTCACTGGTCCTGATGAAAGAATATTCCTTGCTTCCCATAGCTACTTCCAGAGCCTCCCTCTACTATCACTTAGTAACCTCTCCTCCTTTGAGGTTCACAGATTTGGAATCTAGATCCCGGCCTGTTATCTATTGATCTCCAGGCCATTTTCCTTCCTTCTCCAATGAATTAAGTGCTTGTTTCACAGTCTTTTTTTCCACTTCAACCCCTGCCTGCATACTAATTCATCTATATTAAACTCCTTCAAATACCATAACTTCCAGTTTCCTTAATCTACTCAATTCCTATGACCTTCTCCCCATCTCAGCTACATACAGAGATGGTCATAGCCCTTTATTTTACCATCTCCTACAAACGTTCCACTTTCTTGTTCGTGAACTCCAAAATTCCTTTGTCTGATCATAATCTCTTGTCATTTCACCTTTCCTCCTGCCATATAATCCTTAATCCTGTTCTTCATCCCCACCATGTCCTTCAATTCCTCTGTCTCTCATCTATTTCCCAGACTGTCAGTCTGTTCACTGGCCACTTTCCTTACTTCCCTATCTTAATTCCTCTAGTGAAGCAGTTCAACTCCATATGGTCTCCTCTTGGATAACCTCTCTCCTCTTTTTTTACTAAATTACATTTTATTTATTTTATTCCAAACTTAAGAAATAAAATAAGCATTTCCATAACACAGGAAAATAGAAAAAAAAAGAAGATGGTTATACATGAGACTGCAAATCTATTGTGTACAACTTATAATTCCTTTCAAATAACTTTTTTTTCTTTTTCTTCTTCCCTCCCTCACCCAAGCCCTAGAGATGGCTATCATCAGACACAAATGTATATATGTATGTATGTATGTATATATATATATATATATATACATCTACATCTATCTATACACACAAATACATATATATGTATATATGCATATATACATATACATATATATATATCTACATCTATCTATACACACACAAATACATATATATATGTAAAGTCATTCTATACAGGCTTTCACTTATCAGTCCTTTCTCTGGATGCAGACAGCATCTTCCTTCTTATGGCCTTCATAGTTACTTTGGGTATTTATTGTAGTCAAAATAGCTAGTTACTCAAACTCTTCTTAAAACAATATTGCTATTACTGTATACATGCTGTCTTGGTTCTGCTCATTTAACTCTTTATTATTTCATGCAAGTCTATCCACATTTTTCTAAGAGCATTGAGTTCATTTCTTATAGCACGGTAGTATTCCATCCCAATCACTGCCTCCTCCTCTTTACATGGCCACCAACGAAGCCTCATCACCCCTTGCCTGGACTTTTGCAAGAGCCTCTAATTGGGATCCATGCCTCAAGTCTCCTCTTTCTCTAGTCTACTCTCCACATAGCCACCAAAGTGATATATTCCTACAGCACAAGTCTAATCCCATCACTCCCCTGTTTAGTAAACTCCTGTGATTCTCTCTTACTGGAGTACCAAGTACAAACACCTCTGATATTTAAAGCTTTCCCCAGCCTTGCTTCTGCCTGCCTTTCCAGGCTCATTACACATTTGTCTCTTTCATGGACTGTGGTGGAACCACACTGGCCTGTCTGACAGTGCTTTAGGGTTACCCCTTTGCTGGGGCTCTCCGACTCCTCTGCTTTTGAATCCCTGGTTTCCTTCAGTTTCCAGTTTAAGTACAACCTCCTACATCAGGCTTTTCTAGATCCTCCCAACTGCTAGTTCCTTTTCTTTATCTTGTGTGTGTTTTGTACATATTTTACATATATTTAGATTCGTGCCTTTTGTTCCCCTATTACCACTACCATAGAATATAAGTTCCTTGAGGACAAGGCCCGCTGCATTTTTGCATTTATATTTCCAGGGCGTACCACAGTACCTAACACATAGAAAGCCCTTAATAAATGTTTGTTGACTGAGAGTAAGGACTTAATAAATATTTGTTGAATTTGAGAGAGTACCTATATTGGCGAGTACCTACACTGACGAATCTCACTTCCTCTTTCTTTAGTGGTACTTCTAGACATTTGTCATAGCACCAGAAAATTTCTGTCTCAACAACAGATGACTGTGACATACTTGACCTGTCACTAAAAGGTAGGTTCCTTGAAGGCAGAGACCAGGTCTCACTTATTTATACACGGCCTAAAACACTTAGCTCAGTAGCGTGCCCATACTAGACAGCTCAGTGGGTGTTTGCTAATTTTAATTAAATAGGTCCATAGAGCTCCTGGTATTTAATGGTATTTGATCAGAGTAATCTGAGAACTAGAAGAGTTTTGAGAATAACAGTGATGTTTATAAGTGTTGTTGGCTTAATATTTGTTCGACACCCATGAATCACACTGCCATCACTGTTTTTCCAGTAGGTACTAGGTAACAAAAAGAAAGAAGCAAAGGCTAGCTCTGTTAGCACTAGGTATACATGGGGGCTTTGACTTTGGACTCTATGCAAATGATGAAAAAATTAAGAACATTCTCCCTCCTCACCTCCTTCCTTGGCACCCCTGATTTCCCATAGATTCGTTTTAATTTAAGCACCACCTGCTGGATAAGACTATCCCACCATCTGCTGCTGTGGTTCCTCTCCCCTGAAACAAGGTGACCTCTGAGTTTCAGCTATGACCCATGCCCAGCTAAAATGATCATCAACAGGACTCATTCATTCAACCCTGAGTCTGATGATTCCGCTGACAGACCAGAGGGAAACATAGGACCTCTGAGAGAGAACCACCAGCTGATAGGCTTCTATATCCACCAGGGTTCCAAACAGAGTCAGGGCTCTTAGCACACTGTAGATGGGAAGTAACATACAGCCAAGCTTCACTTGGTTCATTGGAATTCAAAATATGAGTTTTAATGTTGCCATGACCTAGAATGATGGACTAGTACTTTTGTAGAGATGGGAAGTAGAGGAAAACTTTGGAAAGTCATCAGTGTGTGAGATAAAATTCAAACAAAATGCAAGTTTATTATCTACTATCATCAATTACTTTCATCCTGTTTGGTTTTGGACTTATCTTGGCTGATTTGACCTCTTTCTTCTGTTGCTGTTGGTTGGTTTTCAGTCCTGTCTGACTCTTTCATGACTCCATTTGGGATTTTCTTGACAAAGACACTGGAGTAGTTTGCCATTTCCTTCTCCAGCTCATTTTACAGATGAGGAAATTGAGGCAAACAGGGTTAAGTGACTTTCCTAGGGTCATACAGCTAGTAAAAGTGTCTGAAGCTAGATATGAACTCAGTAACAGGAATCTTCTTGACTCCAGACCTAGCACTCTACCCACTGAGCCACCTTGTTGCCTCCTCAACAAACAGGGTTAAGTGACTTGCCCAAGGTCATACAGCTAGGAAGTATCTGAGGTCAAATTTGATTTCAGGTCTTCTCAACTCTAGGCCCTGACTGCACTATCCACTGTGCCACCTAGCAGCCCCAGAATAGCAGAGCAATTAGAAGATTCTTCAAATAAAATTACCCCAGGCTAAGCCAATGTCCAAATATTGATTCCTAAGGGAAATGACTCTCAAGTTAAGCACAGAACAACCCTGATATTTTTGTCTATACTCTGATAGCATCTCTTCTATTCTAATCTAGTCCTCTTGTGGCTGTTCCTGGTGAAATATTGACAGCGTAGATTACGTTAAAATGTTCATTATGTGAAAAGTCAACAGTCCAAAAGTGCAGCCCTAGGTTCAATGCTTGACCAGGCATCAGTGCTTTGGTGAGAGCAATGCTTTCTTCTAAGACAAGGAATCAATGATTAGGAAGAGGGGAATCTCTCCTTCCTCCCTAGGTAGTAGGCAGAGTGCAGACATTCCTGGAGTTGTGTAATGCAGAGCAAAAGAGCTGAAAACAATCATCCAATAGTGATTAAACTACTTCGATATAAAGTGTAAGAAAGCAGATTAATATTAGTGGCTCCAAGAGGTTACACTGAAGAAACTAAAATATGTTTTGTTAAACATGTAGTCAAATAAGGCTTTTAGTCTGAGCAAAGATGTTTTTGCAAATTTGGATTACAGAATGCTACATTAAGTATTATTGTAAAAACATTCTAAATAATGCTTGTAATACAGATTACATTTCCATTTGGATAACATATACTATGACAAAGAAAAATTAACATTTCATTTTAGGTATATTAAAAAAATATATTTTTTAAAAAGTGATTACTGTGTGCTGGGCACTGTGCTAAGTTTACTGAATACAAAAATTAGTAGAAAGATAGTCTCTACCCTCAAGGGACTTACATCCTAATGGGAGAAGATAACACACTTTTAAAAACGAAATTGACAAAGGGTTGGGGAAGTGGGCATCAAAATAGAGACAAAGATTGGGCTCAGGAGCATGGAAGAGAAAGTTCAAAGTGAATTATGGGGAAAAAAATGAGATATGGCGGGCCTTTGTGTCCTCCTTGAATGATCCTAGGAAGAGCTATCCAATCAAAAGGAGGAGCTGCAGAGGAAAAGGGTACTCCCAATCATTGGCAAAATTCCAGAACTAGAGTGAGGACAAAGAACTCAGATATGGCAAAGGGAGAAGGAAGAACCATTTAGTAACTTACCTCCTAATGCCAGGTGCTGTGCCAAGTGCTTTACAAATATTATTTCATTTGATTCTCACAAGATTCTTGGGAGAAAGGTTATTATCCCCATTTCTTGCTTGGGGTCACATAGCTAGTTAAGTGTCCAAGGTCACATTTGAACTCAGATCTTCCTAACTCAAGGTCTGGCACCCTATACTCTGTCCCACCTAGCTACTTAAAGGAGATAAGGAATACAGCCAACTGAGCAACGAAGCACAAAGTCAGTTTAATAACTGCTGGTTGGGTGACTGGTTGATTGATTGATAGCACTGGCAAAGAGAGATTTGTAGTTTGTTGTTTTTTAAACAAAACTGTGGTGCCAATGATACCCCCTTAAACTAGATGGGACATCTGTCCAGAAAACTAGGTTTCAAGAAACCTAGAAGCCCTGGGTTTCCTTCTGTGTTGAATCAAGTTTAGTCTCTTTCCAGGTCTAAGTAAGGACAGAAAAAGAATGTGAGAAAGAAAAGTGCTGGAGCTAATGGGAGGGCTGGGGTTAGGGTGGGTTCTGTCTGAGCAGGAAACAGCCTGTATTTTTCTGTCAAAAAGGGTGGAGACAAAGGTCTGGGAATGGACCTGGAGAGATTACCACCTCAGTTAATGATCCCTTATCATCTGGTGGAGGTTAGCCTGGAAAGAATTTCCTCCTCTCCTTTCTCTTACATATTGCCACACTTACAATTCCATCTGCCCTTTACTTCTCTTGGGGAAAACTCTAAGTCAAGTTGTTTAGGGGACTTTTTCATGTCTGAGGGTTTTCCTGACATTGGAATAAGAAGCCAGGATCATCAGTCATCTTCCCAGAAAGAAGAAAGGTAAGAGCAAACTGATGATGGAGAAGGGTGAAGAGAAAACAGACACAAGGGGGGATACTCTGCTCTGCTCTTTACAAATCCATGGCTGGTTCTTTCCCTGTCCCTTGACCTGGCATCCTGGCTTCGGCAACATTCTATTTATTGGATCCTTAAAAGCTTTCGTCTATCCCTGTCATGGGCAGCTGCACTTTAGAAAGTACTGGATAAAGTATGCATTACTTGCAGGCTCCACTAGGAGGTTTTGGGTACAGTGAAGACATCAACATCACAGGTGAAATTTTTTGTATTTTTTGTATTTGCTCCTAGGACAGGAGCATGGTATTCGACAACTCTCATCCTAACCCCAGCTCTGATACTAACTCAGTAATCTTGATTTAAGTTCTGATTTAACCTTAAGATTAACCCCTCTACCTCACTCTGGGCCTCAGTTTCTTTATCTAAATGTAAAGGTATGTAGACTTGCTGCTCTCAAATACCTTGCTTTGGGATTGGAAACTCTTGATTGGTTCCAATAAGTGCCTCAGAATCAAAAGGGATGAACTTTTATCTGTACGGTCTATTTAAAAAATGAGACATAAAACGTCTTGGGCAAGGTGTGTTTTTTCTCCCTTGGGATTCCAGACTTGAATGTAACAAATGAGAAAGGAAGCTAGAAAAGGAATTTCTTTCCCTTCGTTCCCCACAAAAGAAGATGGTAGTTTACAAGAGAAGTAGGCCACTCATAATATATATGCTTGCCCTGCTGACCTCAGGTTTCTGGACTCTATATTTTTGACCACTGTTCTTGTTTTCTTTTCTGAATACAAGTCAGAAAGACCAGAGTTCATAAGAATGAACTTCCCATTCCTGCCAACAGAGGAGTAGGCTGAGGCCGAAAGACTAAAGACATGCCCTGAGAAGGCAAGAGACACTGACCTTATCAGCTCCACTGTGGTCACAGATTGCTCAGACAGGACAGGTCTGCATGTGAGAGGGAATGCTTATTCAATAGCCCCCCAAAAGTATGTTTAATTTGGGGTGAGAGGGAGAGTACAGAGTGGAATAGGCAAGTTGAGTGCTTTGCTTTTTGATTTGTTTTATGCATTTTCTGCAATGACTTAAATAAAGTCTGAATGCCTTGTTGGAGACCCTGTTACTTACATTTGGGAAAACATAGACCTAAGCCATATATAGGTTTCACACGGGACATAAAATCTTGGGTTGGGGGCATGAGCCAGAGAGATGATGATTCCTTTGGATTGGGCCAACTGGATCAAATCTCCACCATGTGAACCCAAAGTTCTTAGTAGAACAGGGTATCCAGCCTCTTTTTTTTTGCCATATATAACTTTGGTATTAGGACTAGAAGCCCAAAGTAGCAAGCAGCCACTCACGGGCTATCTGATTGCTATTACTGGATCATTTTGTCACTTACGTTGCTTAAAGGCATTGAAGCTTTAGATAGGTACTTCCTCAAGATTGAATAGCAAATGAGTGATGCAAACCAATGGGAAGGAATCGGGGACTCTCTTAATCTCTACTGGGCTCTCTCTTCATTCTCTCCTTTCCCCCATTTCTGTCTTTCTCCACTCTCCCTCCCTCTTTCTCCACCCTTCCTCCCTTTTTGTCTCTCCTCTCCCTCCCTCCTTCTCTCTCTCTGTCTCTCTCCCTCCATCCCTTCCTCTATCTCATTCTCTCTCTCCCCCCTGTTTCTCTCTCTCTCTTTTACCCTGCTAGTTGGAGTAGGTAGAAAAGTAGAATGTCTATCCTAGCAAATGAATCTAGGAAAGGAGAAAAATTAAGCAAAGATAAAGTTATAGAGTCATAGCATATAACAAATGTACAAGCCAACACATAATTTAAATTCAAGAAAAATGAATTGAAAACTCATTGATACTCATAGCAAAGAGAAAAGAGGAGCTAAGCAGATAATGGGTGTGGAATGAATGAAAGATAGGGCAGTTATTGAGGCAGCTGGTGGTGGAGGGTGCAATTAAGATGTGAGTTCAAATCTTACTAGCTGGGTGAGCCTGGGCAAGTCATTTAACCTTTTTTAACCTCAGTTTACTCATCTACAAAATGAGGCAAACAATAGTGCCTCTTAAGGTCCCCGTAAGGATAAAAATAAGATAATATTTTATAGCATTGTACAAACTTTTAAGTGCTGTATATAAACACTAGCTTATTATGTGCTAAACACTGTGCTAAATCCTGGAGATACAAAGAGGAAAAAAATTGAGACTGCCTGCTCTCAAGGAACTTATACTCTAATTGGAAGAAACAACGCCTATAAGAGAGTACAGCTTCATCCAGAATGGAAGGGACCAGAAGTCCTGAGGGTATAACAACATAGGGGATGGCAAGATCCAGAGGTCTTTAGGGTGGGTACAGCTAGTCAGACAACAGTGCCTGGAGTCTAAAGAACATGTTTTTGGGGGTGGAGGGATTGGTGGGGGAGGGGACTGTAAACCTAGGAAAGAATAAAGCATTGTTCCCTTGCCCTCATACCTCACAAAATACAAGATGGAAATGAGAGGCACTGTATTGTACAGGAAACAGATCTGGGAATCGGGAGACTAGATTGCCACTGCCAGCTGTGTGCCCCTTGGGCACGTCACTTAACATCTCTCTGTTCAACAAACAATTAGTAAAATTCTACTACATGGAAGCTGTGCGTTAGATTCTAGAAGTGATTACAAGCATAAGTAATATAAATAATACACAGTCTCTGTCCTCAAAGATCTTGCACCCATTATCTGCTTAGTTCCTCTTTTCTTTGGGGGATGATCTTTGAGGGGGATGAGATATGCATACAATATATGCAATAACTACACTTTGTGTCCCCTGATAGAATGGGAGCTCTCAGGGAAGGAAGATTTTCATTTTTGTCTCTCTCTAGCACCTGGCACATAGTAGGTACTTAATAAATGCTTAATGATTGATTGGCAAGAGAGGTTACAAAGCAGGTGCTATAAGAGTCTCAAGGAAGAAAAGATCATTTTCAGCTTGGAGAGTTGGAATGGTAATTGGGAGTTGGCTGAGACATCTGAGCTGGGCCTTGATGGATCAGGAGGATTTTAATGTAGGAGATAGTCTCGTCCTCCTTGACCTCTCAGCAGCATTACCATTGAGTCCCCTCCTCTCCTGAGTACTCTCCCCACTCTGGCTTTTCATGACCCTGCTTCTTCTGTTTTTTCTCTTACATTTGGGATGACTACGTCTAAGTTTCATTTGCTGGACTATTATCCATATCACAAACCAAATTCAGGGCATTTCCCAAGGTTGTGTGCCAGGTTTTCTCCTCTCCATTAAAAAATATATATATATGTATGCACCTATGTGTGTATGTATGTGAGTGACTAGCCCAGGGTCACATGGCTAGTATCTGGGGCCAAGTTTGAATTCAGGTCTTTGTGACTCCGGACAAAGTGTTCTATCCACTGAGCCATTTAGCTGCCTGTCCCATGGGCATATTAAATTCTATATCCAAGACAAAACTTGTTATCTTTCTCCCAAAATCCAACTCTCTTCAAACTTCTCTGTTGAGGACACCATTCTCCTTCCGGTCACCTAGGTTCAAAACTTAGCCATTCTCAACTCCTCACCCAACACATCCAATAAGATGGCAGGTCTTATCAGTTGTAGCATCTGTTGCCTTTCTTACTTTCCCTTACCCAGCTACCATCTCTCTCTCTCTTTTTTTTTAAGTAACTTTGGAGACAGCAGATTCAGTTTAATGGAGAGGTCAATAGCCAGATTACAAAGGGTTAAGGACTGAATGAGAGGAAAGGAAGTAAAGGCAGCAAGTACAGAAAGAAAGCTTTTTCAAAAAAAAGTTCCACTGAGAAAGGAAAGAGAAATACAACAAAAACTTGATGGGATAGGAGGGTCTAAGGAGGGTTTTTTAGAGATGAGAGAGACTTGACATGTTTGAAGGTAATAGGAAAGAAGTCACTAGTTAGAGAGGCTGAAGATTCCAGAGATCTTGGGGATTACAGAGGACGCAGTCTTCTGGTGAAAATGGACAGTTGATGAGATCAAGTGCACTATAGAGGAATTGGCCTGGTAAGATGGGTCACCTCATGGCTGGAGACTGGGCAAAGGAGACAATAGGAGATAAGTTCAAAGTATTTGGAGGGGAAGAGAATGAGAGAAGAGGGAGTCCGTGTCAAATGCTCTCAACTTCCTTGGTACAATAAAGGGCAATGTCCGCAGCTGAGGGGAGTAGAGAGGTATGAGAGGCTTTGGGGGGAAAGAGGTTGAACAGCTTCTGTGGAGAGTGAGATGAGGAATCAATTAGAAAGAAATAATAGGACTGCCTGGTTGCCTGCAGTAAGGGCCCAATTGTGGTTGAATAGCATGAATTTGTAGTGTGCCCAGTAAGTACTTTTTCCAATTGTGTTCAGAAGGGTCACGAGTAGAAGCAGAGGAAGCAGGGAAAAGGCTGATGACTGATGGAGGTAAGGACCAAGGGGTAGTCTGGTTTACCCTCCAAAACCACAGTTCACAGTACCCATGGGGTGTTACAAAAGGCATTGCACTGAGCCTGGGTCACCCGACCAGTGGTTGCAACTACTCCTTCTTCAGGGTGGCTGGTGGATATGGGGTCAGCCTGCAGAGGGCAATTCATGAGAAATCAAGATATCACCCTCAAAAGCCATTGGTCTGTGAGAACAAAGGACCAACAACACACAACAGGACACTAAGTCAGGCCTGAGTCTGGATTAGTTAAGCATTTACTACCATCAGAGCACTGTGCTAAGGCTGAGGGAGTTGCAAGGATGGTGGGAGAGAGAAGATTGTCTTTGTCCTTTTAAAGTCCATAGTCTAGTATAAAATGAGAGGATTAGGATATAAGGTCCCTTTGCTCCTCTAACACAAAGAGTTGAAAAATCAATCCCCTAAGATGGGGCAGAGAGGAAAATCTCATACACTACTACTAACTGACTTGGAGAATGGGAGCAGACAGGAGTGAATGAGCGAATCTAAGGATATGTAAGCTACCTTCTAAGGAAAATATACTAGAGACAAAGGGATAACTTGTAGTATCACCTCACTTGGGTTACATTTGATGTCGGTGGCAATTTGGGACAGTACAAAGAAGACTGAATTTCAAATCAGAGAAGTTGGGTTCAAATCTTAACCTTGTTACTTACTATCTGTTATGTCCTTAGACATGTCACTTAACATCTCAGGGACACAGTCTCCTCATCTGAAAATGAGAGCCTTGGCCTTGGTGGTCTCTAAGGTCACCTCCAGCTATCAAAATCCTACTGGAACCAATTGGAACCAGAAATGACAACTCTTAGCAAGATTCATAGGTTAGCTCCTGTAGGCTAATTCAACCTCAGTACACTAAAATCTTCTTAACTTGGGAAATTAACTTCATAATATGCACCTGCTTCCCACACTGCCAGTTCTACAGAAGATCCTTTCTTCAAGTAATTCAACCTTTCTTTAGGGATAAAATTTCCCTGCTCCCAGGAAATTTGAGCTATTAACTTTGCTACCTTAGCTCCTGGGCTATGAACTAGCTTGGGGACTGGGAGGGGTCCTGTTCTCACTTGGAGCATCAGAAAACATAATCATAATTCATATAAAAGAACTACCCAGCCCTGGAGAAACTAAAAAGGAAGGGTCACCATTTCCCACTTTGACCATCAAAGCAGGTGCAGGTTCATACAAAAAGCATGTACACCTTATGCAAATGTCTGACACCCTACTACTCTGCTCACCAGACAATGACCCCTGGAGACCCCTTACTTATAATTATTTATTTCAGTTCATTTCATCTGAAACCAATACTTCTATCCCTAAGGGCTGCCATCTCTGTTGATATCTGTGTCTATAACGCAAGGAAGAGGCAAACATCATGTTAAAAGTGCAATGCACAGGAATGCAATGAAAAAAAAGAATGAAAGAACACAAGGTCGGCCAAGCAAGGTAAGGAACCGACTGGAAAGACCATAGAGCAGAAACTAGGAAAAAACATTGCCACCAACCCTTATATTTCATTCATGGACCCTTATATCAAAACACCTTGGATCCTTTTCCCCTCTTCTTTATCTCAAGAGAAATCTCTCCTTTTGTATTCAAATGAAACCTAGTTTTCCCACCTAGAACATGCTGCCCCTGGGCGAGGGACTTAAGAAGCAGTCATTAAGGGTGGGGTAGCTTCCAGAACTTGCAGATGCTCAGATAACCACTGGGGAATTGGTGATACAGAATCCCATCAGAGCTGTAAACACCTGTCTACGTTAACAAGCGTCCATCAGAACCCAAGGATTGTAAATAGCACCACCCTGTGGAAACAGGCAAAATGATAATACGTGGTTAAAAACAGGACATTCTGTGGTATGGAAGGAACAGCACAAAGGGCTGGCAGTCAGAAGACCTGAGTTGGAATTCCACCTCGGATCATTTTCTGGCTTTATTATCATGGGCCACTTAATCTAAGGCTCATGTTCATTATCTGGTATCATACTTGCACTATCTACCACCTCACAGGGTTTCTGTGAAGAAAGTATTTATAGATAAGAAGTTTTCAAAGTGTGGTCTAGGGACCCCTGGCGGTCCCCAAGACCCCTTCAGAGGCTCCACAAGACCAATACTATTCATAAGAATATTAAGATCTTTCAATTTCTAATATGGTTAATACCAATAAATATAATCCACATAAAAAAACTCTTCAGGGTTCCTCAATAATTCTTCAGAGTGTATAAAAGGTTAGGGGAGGAGGGTAAAGTGAGAAGAAGCATTAGAGTTGAGCAATCCTCTAACATGTCCTTGATGTATAACAGACTGAATTCTGAGTGGGAAAGTCAAGAAGACACAGTGAATCATTTTTCCACCCGAAGCAGCTTAGGGAGACATATGGAGAGGTCTTCAGACTCTGGGAAAGGGTGGGGTAGCTTGGCCAGATCTTGCCAGAAGTGCATAGCAGACTGTGGTTGGGAGCACTGCAGCACCCAGGGATTGAGAGAAGACAGAGGCAGGACACAAGAATGAGACTAAGGAGATCCCCATGAAAGCACTGGGAGCAGGAATAGGTGCCATAGGACAGTATAGTCACCCACCTTCTCCCAGTGAGCCAGTGACTGCATCAAGAAACAGTCAGCTGAAACTTTCAACTAGAAACAAGTCAATAGGCTCAAGTCAGAATGAGGAACTTATAAAACTCAGATCAGGAGGGTAGTGAATAGACTCTTCCACTCAGGTCACACCACTTTAGGAGCACTAAAAGCTTGCCCCCAGACAGAGCTATGACAGCATCAGGATATGAGGACAGAAGATGAAGCCAGAAATCCTAACCCACCCTCAAGAGGTACACAGAGCTCAGCACTAATATAAAGTCTCAAGTCAAGAAGAAGACTGGAAAAATTAACAAAATAAAAAGAACCCAACCATAAAGAGTTATTATGGTGACAGAGAAGTTTAAAACACAAGCACAAAGGATGAAAACAATTTGAAAATATCTATATGCAAAGCCTCAAAAAAAAAATGCAACTTGGTTACAAGTCCAGCAAAACCTAGAAGAGCAAGAGCTGAAGAAGTAGCTAAAAAATTATTTTAAAAATATATGACAGCAATAGAGGACAGAATGGGAAAAGAGATGAGATGGAGAAGACATGAAAAGAGAATTAACAGTTTGGAAAAAGAGGTACTATTTACTGAAAAGTACTACTTACTGGAGAAAGTAAATCCCTGAAAATCAGAAGTGGTGAAATGAAAGCTAATGATTCGATTATGAATTAAGAAATGATAAAACAAAGTCAAAAGACTAAGAAAACCATAAAAGAATTTGCTGATTGGAAAAAAGTGACCTGGAAAATATCAAAGAGAGATAATTTAAGAATCATTAGATTACCTGAAAGTCATGAATAAAAAAAAAAAGAGCCTAGACTTCATATTTTAAGAAATAATAAAAGAAAACTGTCCAGATATCTTGAAATCAGAGGACAAAGTAGAAATTAAAAGGATGCAACAATAACCTCCTAAGAGAAAATCTAAAATGAAAACTCCCAGGAATGTTATAATCAAAATTCAGAGTTTCCAGGTAAAGGAAAAATACCACAAGCAGCCAGAAAGAAAAAATTCAAGTACCAATGGGTCACAAAGTGGATCATATAAGATGAGAGTGTTAAATATGGTATTCCAGAAGGCAAAGGATTTTGGCTTACAATCAAGAATAACTTACCTAGCAAAACTGAGCTTAATCCTGTAGCAGGGGAAAATACACCTTTAATGAAATAAAAGACTACCAAATTTTCCTTATGAAAAGACCAGACCTGAGTAGAAAATTTGACATACAAACACAGGAGTCACAAGAAGCACAAAAATATGAGTGAGACATTATAAGGAATTAAATAAGGTTAAGCTATTTACATTCTTTTATGGGGAGGTGATACATGTAATTCCCTCAGAGCTTTATCACCAGAGATCATAGAGGCAGTTTAATTAGATAGAGGTCATGGCCTGGATGTGATTCTACTGTGTTTGGATGATCTTAAAAGAAAAATGGAATGACTGTGAAAGAGGAAAGCCCTGGGAGAGGAAAGGAAGGAAGAATAAGAATATCTCACATAAATGGGGAGTTCAATGAAAGGGAAGTGCAGAGGAAGGAAAAAAACTTGAATCTGAATGGTTAAAGGAGGGAAGAATATACATAAACACATTGTTGGGTACAAAAATACATCTTATCCAACAGGCAAAGAGGAAAAAAAGGTGCCATGGGAAAAGTGGGGAGGGGAATAAGGGGGAAGGTCGATTAAAGGAGGCATTAGTCAAAGCAAAATAGACTCTTAAAGAGGGGACAAGGGGAAAAAAGGATAAGTATAAAAGAATAGAATGGAGGAAAACACATAGTTAGCAATCATAACTCTGAATGGGAATGGGATAAACTCATCCATAAAATGGAAGACTACGGCAGAATGGATAAGAAACCAGAATCCAACTATATCTTGTTTGTAAGAAACACTTAAAATAGAAAGGCATAGACAGCTAGAACAAGGGACTAATGCAGAATCTTACTATATTTCAGCTTAAGTAAAACAAAAAAGGCAGGGATAGCGATCACAATCTCAGACAAAGTAAAAAGAAATAAACTAGATTGTGTTAAAAAGTTCCAAAGACAATGAGTCATTATCAATACTGAATATATATGAACCAAATGGGATAGCATCTAAATTCTTAAAGGAAAAGTTAAATGAGGTACATGAGGAAATGTACAGTAAAACTATAATAGTGAGGGAACCTCAATTTACCCCACTCACATCTAGATAAATCTAAATACAAATAAACAAGAAAGAAGTTAAGGAGATGAATAGAAATTTAGAAAAACTGGATATCAAAGATCTCTCAAGAATACCGAATAAGAACAGAACGGATTATGTCTATTTCTTAACTGTGCATAACACCTTCACAAAAATTGTCCATATATTATTGCATAAAAATCTCACAAATATGGAAAAGCAGAAAATTTAAATGCATCTTTTACCAATCACAGAATGCAATAAACATTATATTTGATAAAGGGCTTTTGAGGAAAAGATTACAAATTAATTGAAAACTAAAAAACAATCCTAAAAAGTGACTGGGTCAAAAAAACAAATTATAGATACAATAAATAATTTCATTAAAGATGATGACAACAATGAGACAACATACCAAAATTTATGGGATGCAGCCAAAGTAGTAATTAGGGGAAATTTTATATCTCTAAACGTTTTCATTAATAAGAAAGAGCAGATCAACGAAAGAGACATGCAACTAAAAAAATTAGAAATCCAACAAATAAGAAATTTCCAATTAGAAGCCAAAATAGAAATTCTGAAAATCAAAGGAGAGATAAAGAAAAGTGGAAGCTAAAAAAAAAGCACTGAATTAAAAAATAAAAACTAGAAACTTGTTTTTTTTTAAAGTAAAACAGATAAGCAATTAGCTATTTAATTTAAAAAATGAAAGGAAAAAATATTACCAATACAAAAATTTTAAAGGTGAATTCACAACCAATGAAGAAATAAAAACAATTATTAGGAGCTATTTCAGCCAATTATATGCTAATAAAGCTGATAATCTAAACTAAATGGATGAATATTTATAAAAATATAAATTGGCCAGATTAACAGAACAGGAAATAGAATACTTCAATAATCCTCTGTTGGAAAAAAGAAATTGAACAAGCATAAACAAAATTCCAAAGGAAAAAAAAGACTTCAGGACTAGGTTTATTTCTAAGTCAATTCTAACAAACATTTAAAGAATAATTAATTCTAATACTACATAAACTGTATGAAAAAATAGGTAAAGAAGGGATCCTACCAAATTCCTTCTATGACACAAATATGGTCTTACTAACTAAACTGGGGAAGAGTCAAAAGAGAGAAAGCAAATTATAAACCCATTTCTCTCATGAAAATTACTGCAAAAATGTTAAATAAGATATTAGCAAGGAGACTACAGCAATGTATCAGAAGGATCATAAACTATGGCCACGACGGATTTATACCAGGAATGCAACACTGGTTCAATATTAAGAAAATTGTAAGTATAATTGAAAGGATTAATAACAAAATAAACAAATTTTGATAGATTCAGAAAAGGCTTTTAAAAATATATAATACCCCATTCCTACTTAAAAAACAAACATGAAAGCACAAGAATACAAGAAGCTTGATAAGTAGGATCTATCCTAGAAACCAAGAGCAAGCATTATTTTTTTTTCTTTTTGGAGAATAAGCTAGGAGGCTTTTCCAAAAATATCAAGGCTGAAGCAAGGATATCCATTACCACCGTTACTATTAAATATTGTACTAGAAAAAGAAACTGAAAGAATAAACATAGGGAAAAGAGGAAACAAAATCATTACTTTTTGCAGATAATAGATGGTTTAATCTGAGAATCCTAGAGAGTCAACTAAAAAATTAATTGAAAGAATTATCTTCAGCAAAGTTGCAGAATATAAAATAAAGCCACACAAGTTATCAGCATTTCTGTTTATTACGAACAAAACCAACAGGAAGGGACTGAAAAAAATTCCATTTAAAATATATACAGATAGTAAAAAAGACTTGAAAATCCATCTGCCTAGACACAGGAAGTATATGAACATAAGTACAAAACATACATCACACAAATAAGGACAGATCTAAATAATTGAAGAAATACTGATTGCTCATGGGTAGACCAAGCCAAAATAATTAAAATGACAACACTACCTAAATTAATTTACTTATTCCATTACCATAACAATCATATTATCTAAGAATTACTTTACATAGAAACAAAAATTAACAAAATTCATCTGAAGGAATCAAAGATCATGACTATGAAGGGAATCAATGAAAAAAACAAGAAGGAAGGGGGTCTAGCAGGACCAGATCTCAAACCGTACTACAAAGCTGAAATCATCAAAACTGTTATTTGATAAGAAATAGAGAGGTTGACCAACGGAACAGGTTAGGCATACAATATACAGGAAACAAATTTATGAATTCCAACTATTGGGGCAAGAATTCACTTTTGACAAAAGTATGAGTCGGAAAAACTGAAAAGTAGTCTGGCAGAATCTGGATAAAAACCAATATCTCATATTGTATACCAAGATAAATTCAAAATGGGTGCATAATTATAGAATGACATCATATGCAATTTAGTGGAACGTGGAAGAAATCACCATCAGATTTATGGTTAGGGAATAAGTTCATGACCACACAAGAGATAGAGAAGATCACAGGAGGTAAAATAGATAATTCTGATTATATAAAATTAAAAGTTTTTGCACAAACAAAACCAATGCAGTTAAAATTAGAAAAAAAAAATCTTTGCAGCAAGTTTCTCTGGGAAAAGTCTCGTTTCTAAGATATATAGGGAAATGAGTCAAATTCACAAGAAAAAGTGCCATTCCACAATTGATAAATGGTCAGAGTATTAGTAAGCAGTTTTCATAAGAAGAAATCCAAGCTATCGATAGTTATATTAAAAATGCTCCAAATCACTAATAATTGAAGAAATATAAATTAAAACAACTCCGAGGTACCACCTCATACCCTTCTGATTGATGGTATGAAAACAAAAGAGAAATCAAAAATGCTGGAGGGCCTGTGGAGAACACAAGTACACTAATGTACTGTTAGTGGAGTTGTGAACTAGTTCAGCCATTCTACAATGCTATTTGGAACTATACCAGAAAAAACTACTGAACTATGCATACCCTTTGACCCAGATATACAACTACTTGGAATAAACCTCAGAGAGATCAAAGAAAGAAGAAAAGAACCCACACGGACAAAAATAGAGCAGTTCTTTTTGTGGTGGCAAAGAACTGGAAACAGGATGTTCATCAAATTGGGGAATAACTGAACATGTTATAGCATGTGAATATGACAGAATACTACCATGCTATAAGGAATTTTGAAGGGTAGTGTTTCAGCAAAACCTGGCAAGACATATGAAATGATGCAAAGTAAATTAAGTAGAGCCAGGAGAATACTTTATATATACTATCAACAATATTGTGAAGATAATCCACTTCTAAAGACTTAAAACTATAACTCTGATCAACACAGTGACCAGCCATTCCAAAGGACTCACAATGAAACATGCTATCCACCTCCAGAGAGAGAACCAACAGACTCAGAGTACAAACTGAAGCATATTTTCTTCTCTTTCATGCTTTTTATTTTGGACATAGCTAACATGGATATTTGTTTTGCATGATTATACACATATGTAATAGCTTTTGTTTTTTCAGTTTTATTAATGTGGGGGGCATAGAAAGGAAAGGGAGAGAATTTGAAACTGAAAATAAAATAAAACAGAATTTAAAAAAAATAAAGAACCTTAAGGAGAAAAAAAGGAATATAAAGGGACCCTGAGATCAAAAAGTTTAAGAATCACTACTGTAGAAAAAAAAAGTTGTTACTATCTCTCTGTTGCTAGAACTAGCCTTAGGTTAGCCTCTAGCCTAGAGATTAGATTAAGTTAAATTAAGCATTTATTAAACCCTTACTACATGCCAGGCAATATGCTAAGTACTGGGCATGATGCAAATACAAGAAAAGAAGATGTTTCTTAATCTTAAGGAGTTTACAAGGCCGCCCATACCACTTTTGAACATGTTGTTCTAGTCATTTGAAAGGTCTTTGATATAAAGAATTAAAACACAGCACTCTGTAACTTCTCAGAATTATCTACTTCTTCAACATGAAAATTCTTAAAATATCTGAAGGCACACACACACACACAACACACACACACACACACACATACACACACACACACACACACATCTCCTCCCTTCTGCAAACCAAAGATCCTCAGTTCCTTTAGCTATTCAATCTATAAAACCTAGACTCCTTCACTAAGACCTGTAGCAAATGGGCCCTCACTCACTGGATCTCTGGGGTTTCATTCTCCATAGACTTCACAAACCTGACTTCCCATTAACATCCCAGGTGAGATTAAGGAGTCAGTTGGTGGTAAAACAGTGATGTAACTCCAACTGCCTAGTCGGTAATCCCTAATCCCCTGGGGGAAGAAGGGGTGCCTCCCATTCATTGTATCAAAGGATTTCTTTTTCAACTCAGCAGCCAACATTCCTGCCATTGAAAAGATAAAGCTGACATCATTCAGTCTTGCCAGAGGAATCTTCAAAGTATTGGGAGAAGAGCAGGGGAGAAATTATCTTAATTTACTGAATTCTATAGTATCAAGCTGCCCCTGTGTTTATGTCATAATTGACTCCCACAAACATGAATCCCCCTGGATCAAACCCAGGGAGAAAAAAAGCTGTCTGATCTCTTTGTTTTGTATTGACCACAAAGCAGTAAGTTAAATTCATAATAGCAGAATTGTAATTACTAGGGATGATGTAGGAGGAAGAAAGATTCCAGACAGCCGATGGGGCAATGAAGTATTAGTAGATAGAAGGGAAAAGAAAACTGTGACCTTAAGAAGCATACTGTTTAATTTTTCAAATACATGAAAAAAACTCAGAAGAGGATACAAATACGTGACTATTTTGTTAATACATTGTCAAATTAAATATATACTTTTAAAAAGTACCTAATAGCTCAGTTTCATATATAATTCTTTTTTGTTCTTTTTATAGTGAAATGTTTGCTGGTTGATGATTAAGTGCATCATAGAAGAAATATTTGGTAATCTTTGAACAGAACAATATTGAATAGGTATGTGGCCATCTTAAGGCTGCCCTAAATATAGTATTCCCTAATATGGACCTGCTTCTCTATATAAATGCAAACAAAACTTTAGATTCACATGATTTCACCCAAAGAACTAAGACCCAAAGAATTAAGCAAAGAACTAGAAAGCACCTTAGAAGACACTGAATGCAACTCCCACCCTATCCACCCACAGTCACACAATTTATAGATTCAGAAAGTGTAAGTGGCTTTCGTGAAAGGTCCCAAAGTAGCCAGCCACATTTTTATAGCACTTTTATTTGTGTCTAAGACTTCAAGGATGTTATTCCTGTTGAATGCTAGTTCCTTGAGGGTCATTTTTACCTGTGTCCCTAGGTTCTAGCACAGGATATGTGGTCCTCAATGAACAAATGCTTATTCATCGGTTAATGCATCCTACATAAGAAAGCAGAGTAGCCAAGCCTGGAATGCTCCAGGTCTTTCAACTCCACATCTAGTGAACTTTCCATTAGTCAACTGAGCCCATTATTTGTTTGGAACTGTGGAAGATACAAGAGAATGGAAAATGTGTACACGGTAGCTAAAATCAGGAGAAACTAGCCCAGTATGAGTGATCCAGGGGAATAAACATCTAGAAATGCCTAAACTGGCCACCAGGTGGCAATGAATATTGGAGTATTCCATACACTTGAATTACACAGAATATCTTCTGCTTTGCCATAATGTTGTTCAGTCATTGGGTAACCCCATTTAGGGCTTTCTTGGCAAAGATAATGGAGTGATTTTCCATTTCTGTCTCCGGCTCATTTTACAGATGAGGAAACTGAGCCAAACAGAGGTAAGTGACTTGCCCAGGGTCATAGCAAGTAAGTCTTTGAGGCTGGATTGAAACTCAAATCTTCCTGAATCCAGGCCTGGCATTCTATGTACTACATCACTGCCCACTGCTTCACTATGACAATCTTTACAAATATTTTATAGTGACCCCTACACACACACACACACACACATACATACCTTCTCCAAATAAGAGAATATCCCTATCTCCTCGTTCTTTCAGCTATTCTTTCTGTGACATCTAAACCTCTTCAGTGGCACATCGCCATCAACCCTCCAATTTGTCAACCTCCCTCTTGAAACATGGTGCTCAGAACTAAAAACAGTGTTCTTCAAAGAAACAAAGCTCTCAAGGTCAAATGGTTCACACCTGGGAGTTGTACTAGGACTCTTGGCAGCATTTCATCCTCCACAAAACAGAGAAATAACAAAGATAAAGACTATTCTGGATCTGATTTTAATAGGAAGGAATTGCCTGCTGGGGTGGAAATAATGGGAACTCTGAAAGACAGTGATTACTCCCTCCAGGAGTTTGTGATAGAAAAAAGAAAAGCCAGGCAGAGCTCATCAACCCTTGATTTTGGGAGTTTTCATAGGATTCAAGGAATGACAGGACCAAAATTCAAGGTGGGGGAGTCAGCCCTGAGAAGTTAGAAATTCTGAAGACACAAAGGGGAATAGTTTCAATAAAGAATAATAGGAATTGTCTGGAGCCTAATATATATATATGAGTGCTCAGAGAATTCATAACCATCTTAGGTTTATTAAAAGATATTTACAGAAAATGGAAGTAAAGGCAGGTAATAACTAGCACAAAAGCATGCCATGCCACTATAAGCATAGTATCAGGAATCCTGAGGCTTAAAATGCAGGGGAAAGCTAAGTCCTGAGGGGTGATGTAGCCAGTATGGCTCTGGGAAAGTGGGCTAGAGAATAGTAATGCCTTGCATTAATACAAAACTAAGTGCCAAGCACTGTGCTAAGTGCTTTATGATTATGTTCTCATTTGGTCTTCACAACAATCATGAGAGGTTGGTGCTATTATTATTCCCAGATGTGGAAACTGAGGCAAAAGGAGATTAAGTGACTAGCCCAGGGTCACACAGCTAATAAGAGTCTAAGTGGATTTCAGGTCTTCTTGACTCCAGGCCCACTGTTACTACCTAGCCCAGGGAGAGAACTACAACTGTGAAAAAAAAAGGAAAGACCTTGTAGGCTGGAGCTGCGTCTTAAAGGGAGTAAGGAATTCTAAAAGACAGAGGCAGGATAGAACATTACAGCCTGTGTAGAGTCATGGAGATAAAAATAATGCCATATGCTCATTTTTTCATTTTCTTTTTTTCCCCCAACATGGTTAATGTGGAAATGTTTTACATAATTTCACATGTATAATTGAATTGTATCATTTGTCTTCTCAATGGGTAGGGAGGGAAAATTTTTTAAATGCATGTTATAAATTAATAAATTTTTTAAAAATAAAGAATGTCACGTACAAGGAACAGCAAGTAGGCAGGTTTAGCTGAAATGCAACATTCTAGAATAAACTATTACAAAGATAAATTGTTCAGTCATGTCTGACTCTGTGACCCCATTTGGGGTTTTCTCAGCAAAGATACTAGGATGGTGTGACACTTCCTTCTGCAGTTCATTTTACAGATGGGGAAACTGAGGCAAACAGGGTTTAGTGACTTGCCCAGGATCACAGAGCTAAGAAGTGTTTGAAGTCAGATCTGAACTCAGGTGTTCTGACTCGAGACCCAGTGTTCTCTCTACTTCACCACTGAGCAACCCTTTAAGAAGGCATGTATATAAAGAGCCAGTTTCAGGAACAGGAATGCCAGATTAGCTTCTTTCCCTTTTTTCTACAAAGTTACTAAACTAAAGCTACTTAATGTAATTACTCAAGGGAATAACTTTGGGTGGAGAATAGTATGTATGCTTAATAAATGCTCATTGATTGTTTACTTAGATTTTAGCAAAATGGTTGGACGGAATCTCTTGGGCCATTCTGAATAAGATGGAGAAGTACAATTAGATGGACTGAGCACTACTGGTTCAAGGGCCCAGCTCAAAGAGTAGAATTTAATAGTTTGATGTCAACTTGGCAGGTCTGAATATAATAAGTAAATATAATAGGGATGAGAATACAAAAAGCTTACAACTTGATTTTAAAACAATGACTTTACAATATGGGGGAGATATGATTAAATAGCAGTTTGTTTGAAAACGATCTGGGGATTTTAGTGGACTTCAAGCTCAATGGTGGGTAACAGTGTGATATGGTAGCCAAGAAAGGAAAGATCTTGGGTTGCTGTAAGAAAAGCTGTTTCCAGGAGTAAGGAGTTGAGAGTTTGTTTGTCCTTGACTTTTGAAGAAGACCAGCAACATCATGGGTGATACGACTTGGAGAGTTGCACAAAGTCACCAGCCTCACTCTGTCTTCCAGAGTCCCCAAAGTCCAGTGTAGTGGATGACTTTGGCGTCTTCAATGTTGTCTGACCAAACTTCAGCCATCTTCATAGCCGCTCAAACAAATTCTCATCTATGCATTCTGGAAAGTCTTCACACACTTGGAGCAGATATCCCTAACTCAATAACAGGTTTGAGGCCTCTTGGTTACTCTCAACCAGATTTAGCCCATCTGCTGAGCCAGGGTGTGGCTGCTGCACATGCTACATGCTTGGAGCCACAAGTGAGATTTGGGTGAATCAGGTGGACACCGAAGGTGGATGAGCAGCACTGAAAAGGGTTCATCAAGCCCTCATACCAGAGGTGTTAGACCTCCCTGAATACCCTACACATCCCAGATGATAAGTGACATGAACTCAAATGCTTATGAAAGGCACAGCTATCTACTATCAGACTACATTTTTTTGCATTGGGTTCACTTCTGACAACCAGAGTTTAGAAAAGGCAGTGATATGCTACCACTCAGGAGGAAGGCAACCAGAATTGTTTAGAGCCCTGGAGTCCCTATCTTCCCAGGAGCACAAATGAACTTCAGGTGTTAAATCAGAGAAGCGAGGGCAGAGAAAGGAGAGATATGATAGCTTTGTTTAAGTATTCATATTTGAAGGATTATGTGAAAGAGGCAGTCAAGAGTATGGTAGATAAAAGAGTGCTGGGCCATCAGTCACTTCCCAGTCAAGTCATTTAACCTCTGCCTCAGTTTTTCCATCTCTAAAAAGAAGATCGTAACAGTACCTACCATAGAGTTGCTGATCAAGTGAGAGATTTGTAAAAGTGCTTAGCACAGTATCTGGAATGTAGCTGGTGCCGAGTAAATACTTATTCTCTTCCCTCCCTACAGTATTTTATCCTCAGAAGGCAGAAACCAGGAACAAACTTCAAAGAAGTCCATTTAAAACTGATATCAAAGAAAACTCCTTAACAATTAGACACATCCATTAAAGGGAACTAGTGGTTTCATAGTCCGTGCTGGAGGGGTTGTGGGAAGTATGACCATGTAACTTGTGCATTGTGGATAAAGCTGTGAATTAGAAAAACCATTCTGGAAAGCAATTTGGAATTATGCCAATAAAGTGACTAAAATGTCTACATATCCTTTATGCAGAGATTCTATTATTAAACTTGTACCCCTGAAAGTCCACTGATAAATAGGAAAAGACACTGCCCAGAATGGGAGGTCTACAAGTTTACAGGTTTTCAAACCTCTTCAGTGTGACCAAATATGCTGATATTTTTTAAAAAACTATTTGTTATATAAGATGGCTCTCTGGGAGGGGAAAGGAGGATACTGGGGAAAACCATGGTGATATAAAAACATCAATCAAAACTGACTTTTAAAAAATGCAATTAATTGCCTCAAGAAGTAGTGGGTTCCCTCACTAGGGAGCTTCAGAGGCTGGATTACCACTTGTTAAATATGCTGGGGGTGAGGATTTTTTGACATTAGATGCAACCTAGATTCTGTGATATACGACCTTGGGACTATTCATAACTAAGAGATTTCATTGGAAAAAAACAATGTTTGATATAGGCACATACTTCCTTACTCCACTAATTCCAATTCAGGTCTAACCAGAAGTTACAGTTTGTCTAAGAGTCTATGCTTTGATGATGTGTTTTTTTTTTTAAACTATATTCTTTTTATTCAACAAAATGAAAATGAAACCTCTGAAGTCCAAAGCTCATTATAGCCTGGAAGACCCCTATGTTCCCAAAGACTTGTCCAGTGGAGCACAAGTTCGGGCATATGCTACCAAGTCAGAAGACCTGAGTTGGTCTGGTAACTGAATGTGTGGACAGTGAGGCTGATCCTTCTGATGACAAAGTGCAGATAAGATAATCACCAGATTAGCCACTACAGTATATTCTTTTTCTAGTTGTGGTAACCAACAAAAATGAAGATGCTATGATCTGTGATTATAATTCACGTTTTTATTAGGCACTTACTATGTGATAAGCACTGAGAATGCAAATAGAAACAAAGTCTTCAATTTTCTCAGCTTGAAAAGGAGAGAATTGGACTATACAAGGTGGTCATCTCTTCTAGCTCTTAATAGGCTATGATCCATTCTCCTTTGCCTGACCCTCAAGGAGCTTCTAACACATTTCACAGGAAGATAAAAAAAGAGGAGAGAAAAGAAAATGTGGAAAAGTCCATCGAGCCAGGACCTGAGCCAAAATAGAAGTGAGCGGGGTTAGTAGGGACACATCCTCAAATGGAGGTTCTGGAGTTCTCACCAATTGGAAAAGGACACAAAGTAGAAGAATCTCTAGCATAAAAAGACAGCTGAGGCAGAGATGATAAAGTCTGAAGAGTCAAAAACTGGACATCTGCTTCCTGAGACTTCTTCCTCTGACCTTCAGGAAAGGTCTCTGTAAATATCAAGTCTGGTTTCAAAATGGGAAGCTTCAGTAAAATGAGGTACTCATAGTTCTTGGGTTGTACAGGTCCCTTTGAGCAGGGAACAGATCTCTGTACCTCCACTGAACTGGACAGCTGATGAACAAACCGACAAACTTGAAATGAGCAGTACTCAAACTGGTAAAAACATATAGGATCCTGAAATAAGAAGAATGGAGTAGTTTTATAGTTGATTCATGATAGCGTGGTAAACACAGTGAGAACAGATCATAAGCTTTGTTAGAACTAGCTCTACATTTGAGTTCCTGTACCTAAAACAGTCTCAATACACTTAGCATGTTTTAAAAGCAAGTGGGAAAAGGCAAAAGAAAGAGAAATCCCCTGAAACTCAATTTACCCAGAATTTACTGGGTAATTTCATCAGTATGCTATTTCACTTTAACTTGTCTATTTGGAGGCCCATCTCCAAAATCTCTGGTAAGATCTAAGATTGGTTGAATTTGGTCATGGGAAAAGAAAACCTAAAACCTACTAAACGTTTCTACAGCACATGTCCAGTTAGAGGACCTAGATTCAAATCCAGCTCTCTGACTTTACAGAAGTTATTGACTTCTAAGGACACTTTCATTTCCTCAGCTTTAAAAGGATGGAATTGAACTAGAGTCTACAAGGTCCCTTCCAATCCTAATTTTTATGATCCTTTCTTCATTACCTATAAAGAAGTTTTTGATCTTCTACTTATTTTATTAATCCTTTTTCTCTTCTGTCCCTTCCTCTTGGTAGGAACCCCTTGAGTTTGTTAACTTAAAATATCCTAGAAAACTTGCCAAATAAAAGAACTCCACAAGAGATGTTCCAATTTAAAATAGTATATAACTTTAAGACTCCATGTTTCCATTGTGCATTCCAAAAGGAGCCACAAATTTTATACAGACCAAAGAATCCATCACCTGCTAATCAACCTCCTGGTAATTACTTTCTTCATTTTTTAAGGCTGGTTCTTGGATGACTGATGGCTCAGATTGGAAAGAGGTTGTACTCTGCTAGCAGAGCCTTAGAGAATTCAGACTACCTCACCTCCATGATACCATAAGGCAACAAGAATATGAAATACATTACGACTAAATAAGTTGAAATGCAACAATCTTAAAAAATTATTACAAACTATTTAATTGATGCAAATATTTTATTACAATTTTTACAAGATTAATTTTGAACAGTTTATACACTGAAATATAATTTTAGTTATAAAACCCCAACAAACAAGTTACATTTTCATCAGCCTGGATCTGTAAAGTCAATCTAGAAGTTTGCCAGTCTCCTAAACTTTTACTTTTGCAAAATTATATAAAAATAAAATCTGATAATTAGTTACAGTTTTGATTTAAAGATGAAAATGAAGAGGTGCTCTTTATAATATTTCAACACTCAGAAACAAGCACATTTCTGTACAAAGTCTCCCACATAACTACACACTGCCACTTAAAGCACCATTACAATTTTAAAGTTTTCATAGCTAGAACAGTATCACCACATTTAGATGATAACTAGAATGAAATTGACAGGACTCTGATTTTCTTCAAACTCTAATTTGGTTCCCCTCTCCTCAAAACCCTCAAGCCCAATACTTACAAAAAAATTAAAAAACCCCAAAAACAGGTTTTTTGGGGGAAAAATCCTTAACAAAAAAATTTATTCACAGTTGTAGTGGTCCATGTCCCTGTCCACCACCCCAACCCAGAGGCAGAGAGGTTAAATACAAAAAGGGTCCAAATGAATGTTGTTTTAAAGTCCAATCAAAGCAGATGTTTTTATAGCTTCTATGTACACAAAATTTACACAAGGATTTTATCGGCACCATCTGTGAAGAAAGACATTATGCTTTCAATTCAAAAACTTCTCTCCAACAAAAAATTTAAATAGGGCAAATGATGCATGCTTTTCTAAGTTGTGAAATGTTATTTGCAATTTTAAATAGCTTAAGGTATTATTTAGCAGATCATACAAGGTTCGGTAAATACCTTAGCAAAAGCACTCATCTGTGTGGTAGTTTTAGTCTTTCCAAATTTTAAAGGAGGTCTATTTTGAAAGAGGAGAATAAAGAATAAGGACTTTCTTAAATACTAAAAGTTTAAGTGTCTTTATGGTAATGCACTCAGTGTGGATTTTAGAGTAAACTACACATAAATGGAATAGTGGCCAGGTAGAGGATAAGCTGAGGTAGTAAACCTTCAAGGCCTTGCCTAATGCACTAGTTTCGGATCTAAAGAATTCTGACATGGAATCAAGTTAGATTTGGGGATTTTTTTCTCCTACCCATGTCTTCCATTACCTATAACAGAAGTATGAGTAAAAAATGAGACTGTCCTTTAAATGTTCAGTTAATGTTCCCTCAATAAAGCAAACGCACAGACCCTCAAAACAGAAACAAGCTCAAACAATAACCGAACAAGCCTAGAAACAAAGGTAACCTTTGGGCTAAGTTAGTACTAACATTGCCTAGTTGTCGGTCTACAGTACTATTCTTTTCCAAAAGGAATTGGGCTTTACCAATCTATTCGCCACTTCTTTGACACAAACTTGGAAGGACTGAAGTCTGTATTCCAGTATTTGGAATTGGGAAATTTAAAACTGCCAGTTTCCCAAGTTCACAGTGTTACCCTGACAAGTTTTCAAAGTGACAGTGCTGAGGCATGGTATTAATAACACTGTTTTGTTTTGTTTTTTTTTAAAGAAGATAAGCAATCAAACCAAATTGCTCCATGAATTCTTTTACCCTCTGCCCAGCAAAATTCAGCCAGGCTTAAGTTTAAAAAATAAAGTAAGTTTGTGTGACAGTATTAATGGTTTTTAGAGATTCTGGATGTTAAAGTTTTATGCCAATCAATTACAGCCTTTTAAAAATTAAAACTTAATATACATTGAGGAAATGTGAAAAATGTGAAGAACTTTTCTCAGAAGGACTGGGTTCATATTACTGTCTATACTTTTCATGTGTCAAAAGCTACAATTTGTGGGTAAAGATAAAGTTTTCTAAAAGTAGGTTAATAGTATTTTTACAATCACTCCTGGCCACTGTGATCTTTGAGGCCAGGGTTTTGTCTAAAATAAATTAAAATTTACCACTAATATTTCCTTTAACAAAACACAAAGTGCAAGATAAATTTATTTGAATTTCGTCATAGTATATATAAATAAGCAAGACTGATTTCTTAGCCTTAAGGCAAGAGGGCAATTACTTAAGTAGGTGGGAAAAAATACAACAGAAAATGCAGAGATCCTATTTTCTATCTGTTGGAGTGAAAAAGAAAAGTACAAAGAGCACAAAGACTTTAGACAGGCATACATACTTTAAATTATAATTGAAAGTGGGCTTTGAACCCTATAAATATTGTTTCCCTTCAAAATTTAAAAAGTGCAAAATTCAACTTAATAGGTCCCATCTTCTTCCCCAAAAGCAAAAAGATGTTCAAAACACATTCAACTTATTTAAAAGGATTAACTTCTTCAAGAAAATAAGAATTAAAAAAAGCCACACACCCCACACTCCTAGCTGTAATTAAGGTCTTGTTTCAAAAATAAAACCAGACACACACTTCCAAGTAGGTTTGTTGCACACAGGTAACATTAAGTTGGGGGTACCACATCCAAATTTCATTCCCTCTCAGAAACTAAAGGGGCAGCTGGAGCTGCCACCTTCAGCTCTTAAAAGGAAGAAACCTCTTACATTAAGAGGTAGTGTGTATTAGTGGGGCAAGAGGGCCATCATCTTCTAATCACTAGAAAACATTAAATCTTTTGTAGTATGTTTCTTGGAGTTTGTTAAAAATTTTCTGTCTGTGCTCAAATGTCAAGCAGTATCCAATAGCATCTTCTGTTTCTTGAATTCGCTTCTGGAACCGACATCCATCTCTTGCTAATTCTTCCCAGGGTCCTTTGCGGTCTTCATCACTACTTATGTAATACTCAGTAACTTCTTCAAGAAAGGTTACCTACACAGACAAAATAATTTTATTACTTTTTTGATACTCTTAACTCTGAACACAGTTATCAAGGCAGCACTGCAGTTTGTCCTTATCTATTCTATGATACTACTGATTATCATACTCAAACTGACCTCTGTAACAGGTTTATTAGAAGTACAAGGGAATAAGGACTAGGGACTCAACTTACTCACTAGCATAGGGTATTCCCTTTACCAATGCAGGCTGGCACCTTCTCTGTAATCTTGGGAACTTGCACTGATGGGTTAACAGTAACTTGCCCAAGGTCACAAAGTTTTTGTATGTCACAAATGAGACTGAACCTCTTGACTCTGAGGCCCTCTCTATCCTACTACACCATGATGGCTTGTATGACATTAAAAAATCCTAACTGAACAATATCTATATGAGGACTGGATTTTTAAAAGTAGGACTTTTTGCGCTTAGTTTAGCTTTAATAGATAACAAGAGACATTAGTCCAAGTGGGATATTCACATTTTCAAACTTACTTACAGCTTCTGCCAACGGCAAAATTTTCTAAATTATGTATCACAAACATTTGCCTGGAATGTTAGAGGTTTTAAGCTGACTCAAAGGATTTTGTCATATTTTTCAGAACCTATTAAAGCTGTTTTTCTTAATTATATGTATATATGTATGTATGTACGTATGTATGTATCAATGTATGGAAGCTCAGAATAAAGTTTGAAGCAATATGCTTAAACACCAATTAAGTTTAGTTTTTCCTATAAAGTTGCTTAGGATCATAATTTAACGTGGAAAATAAAAAAGAAAATTTGTTAAAATACTCCCTGAAAACTTAAAAATATGCCAATGCCTTTTAGTAAAGCTTCCTCTGCCAGTGCAGAACTGACCTAAAAGTTAACTTAATAAGAAAGTAGAAGAGTATTATTTTATCAAACAGTGAAAAAAGAACATTGAGCATTGATTCCAAAGTCATAGGTTTAAATCCTGCCACTGCTATTTAGTATCAGCATGAGTGGTTTCCAGTTTCCTCAACAGTAAAAAGTGGGCTGAATCATTTTAAGTCCTTCACAACTCTAAATCCTATGAAAATTCCTATATACAATAGAACCAATGGTAACAAGGATGTACAGTGCTTTTAAGTTAGAAATGCCAAATAATCACTATCTTTCTCAGAAATAATTATTTTTTTGACTAACTTTTTGTTGTTTAGTGGACCATACTTGTCCCAGGGGTTTTCTATGCAAGGATTATTGTGGTGGTTTGCCATTTCTTTCTCCAGTGGATTGAAGCAAACTGGTTAAGTGACTTACCCAGGGTCACATTTAGCTAGTAAGTGTCTGAGGCCAGATGTGAACTCCTAAACTAACTCTAGAAGTCTTTACAATTGACAAAAGTTGTAAAATTATAAGTTTGACCAAAGAAAAGGTATGAAAAACCACCTCCCCCATTCCTTTGCATGGATGGAACCATGCATAATGCCATGATTTTTTTAGGTGTAGACTGGTTTTTCTTAATCTTTTCCTTTTGTCCTCTTTTTAAAAATTCCTTATTGTAAAAGATGACTCTCTGGCAGTTGAAGGGACACAAGAAAAATATAATTAATGCAAAATTCAAAGATATCAATAAAAATCTATGAAAATGACAGGTTTCTAAAATTACTCCAGTAGTTCAGATGAAGATTTCAATAATGGCTTATTAGTTAATGTGTTCAAAGCAGATATATGGGGGAGATTATAATCAAGCTACAAAATGTATTTTTTTATATTCCCATTAAACTGGTATATCCAAAGTTACTGTAATTTATTTTATAAAGGGTAAAATGTAACAAGGGTAAGCAATGGAATCCTTTATAACTCTTGCTTAACTGATAATGCAGCACTCGGCCTAAGAGGTTAGACTCCAATATGTAAATATCTACCCTAAAGCATGTTCAATAGTTACATCAGCCAATCCCATTGTGGTTCACTGCTTTCATTCCTTTTACATCAGGCCAAGAAATGCCCCTGAGGATAATTACCAGGTATCGTAATATAATACTAGATATTGCATTCAGATCATTATTCACTTCTTGGGTCACTAGGAAAAATGTTACCATGGGCTTCAAGCTACTAACTCTATTTTCACTATCTGTGCATCCCTAGCCAAACTACTTAACATCTCTGGGCTTCAATCCCTTCATCAATGTGGGGGAGTTAAAACTAAATAGATATCATTAAACGCGTCTTCTCATATTATTATCTAAAATGACTTTAAGAAATACAAATGAATACAACTATAGCATAGTAAGCTACCACTGAATTCAGAATGTGGATACAGAAAATGTCCCACAAAACAGCAAAGGTCAAAGTTCACTTCCTTTTTTACAGAATTACAAGGGGTGATTACAAGAGGGAAAGGGTTCAAGATAATATGTAGGTACAATCCCAAGGGATTCAAACACCCCTCCCTTTTCACCCCTATCCTTCCTCCACCCCACTCCCAAAGAATGACAAAAATCAACATGTAATTCATTGTCAAATTCACAACTTTTAAAACTAAAGTCTTTTTTTTTCTATCAAGGAATTCTAGAGTTGTAAGGAGCTTTCTTTAATGATCACCTAAAACCAATCACTTCAATTTACAGATGAGGAAACTTGAGACCTAGAATTTAAATGACAGGACCAAGATCAAAAGCCAACAACTGGAACAAAGGCAACTTCTCATCAGGTCTGTGGAGTCTAAGTAAAAATGAATATTTTAATATTAGTAACTGATGGCATCTTGAGGGAATGTCCCTCAAAAAACCCAGAAAAATGAAGGCCTCATGATAAGAGTGTTGAATTTCCTGAACCAAGAATTTACTGTTCACTCTTGAAACTCCAAGGTGGAGTAGAATGAGACCAAAACCCTAATATGGTCAAAAGGACATCTTTGAAGAGCCTCAGCCTCAATGCTTTCTCTTCCTGGAAAAAGGGTGGAGACATACCGGTTTTAGTCATTAAAGCGATATGAAAATTTAAAACAAGCTCACACAAAAAACCTCACAATCAGCACCAGAATAGTCTTTACCTTTGGAGATAACAGAATCAAAGAAGGAAATCCATAAAGACATGACTACCTGGTTTCTTTCTAATGAGTTGGTAAAATGATAATTTCATATTTAAAGTAATCAATCTAGTCAGAACCAAGCTCTTACATATTAGTAATCGTGGGAGAACACTGAATTTTGTTTTTATATTGAAAAAATCAAATATAAATATATAGGTGGTCCATAAAGCCTCATACTTTACTACCACCATCCTTGGACCGTCTGTTCGACAACAGATGTTATAGTCTCCTACAGTAATAATGAAAATATCCGTTTTATTAAAACAATATCTTTACAAATCTATTTGGTTCTCAAAATGAGAAAAAAATTCACAATACCTGAAAAAACGAGATTTTTGTAAACAAACCTAATTTAATGTTTTTGTTCTCTGAAAACAGGAATTATCTCATGAGTTAAGGAAGGAATTTACACTTTATCATACTAAAATGACCTTTTTGACATTTGACTGTGAATGAAGCAGAAAATATTACTTGTGTGTAATTATACTGTTGTTATAATAATGGACATACCACACTAAAAATAGTAGTTTGTTATTAATTTATCTGTCATATTAGGATCTGTACTTTGGAATAAATCATCTAAAATGAGAAAAAATGTAAAGGGGCCATTTAACCATTTCTTCTTAATCCAAACATTAGAAAAACATTCCCAAAAATGTATTTCATTACCGTCATCCCTAAACGTCTTAATGAAAATAGACATCGTTAATCATACAAATAAAAAAACGTACCTTTTTTCTTCTGGTCGATGCGTGTCTGTCTCTGGAAAGAATCCCACACTGGACAATGTCTGTGATTCCAGTTTCTGGGCTCCCTAACAGCTGTACCTTACAAGTAAACTGTACATCACTCCGGGAGATGGCTACCATGGACTCAGTTCGTCTGTTGGAGTCACAGTTGTCTTTCCCTTTTTTCCCTGCTGTCTGAAAAGGTGCTTTAAAATTAAAAGGGTTGTAGGGGTCATCGGAGTTACTGAAAGAGTTCCAGAGTTTCAAGTTCTCTGCTTCATCTGCACTGGATTCCCAATCATCTTCTCCGGAGCTATGGTCGGGAGAACCAGGTGGTGGGCTTTCAGTCCAGGAAGAATCCTCTCCATCAGACTTTTCAGAAGAGTTATCCTCTGAATCGTAATGGTCTCCACTAATAGTTCGAGCAGCAGTCTGAATTGTCGCTGTAAAGTTCTGAGGGTTATATGGATCTATACTGTAGAAAGAGTTCCAAAGGTGAAGGCATTCGGAAGGTTGTTTACCAGGGTCTGATTCTGAAAGAGAACCATCACTATCAAAACCATCATCTTCACCCTGCTCATCCCAATCCTCACCCTCAGATTCAGTACTTGTCTCCAGGTCACTGGAAGCACCCCCCAAAATATAATCTATCAATTTGTTACTACACGCTGGTCTTGCAGAAATAAGAAAGTCATGTCCTATATCTGAGCTGTTAACCACACTTGGCTGAACATTCACACTATCTACAATTGGATCACAAATCGGCCAGTTTTCTTTGGAATCCTGACTTTCCAAAAGAGAGGGAATCTCTTTCAGCAACAACCCTACTGCGTCCTCAATTGGGTCCTCTTTGCCTCCTACAAGGGCCTGTGTGGAGGGAACAGACGGTACAGGGCTGTCTCTGCAACATTCCGATTTCAAGGCTTGGCTCAGGTCAATGCGAAGCAGGTTGTGCTCCTCCTCCAGACTGTGATAGCCATGGTCTTGGTCAGGGGTGGGGAGTGCTTGGCCTTTGCCGGCCTGCTGCAAAAATTCCAGGCGTTTCATTCGAAGGTGGTGGATTTCTGGCAGACCCTCTCGGGAGAGGGGTGATGCGTGCGGGCACTCCCGCCGCGGGGATCCGGGGCTCTCGGCGTTCAGCGGCTGGGGCTGGTGACTCCGGTCAGCGGCCACAAAGCAGCTCTCCAGGGTCAGCGTCTGCAAGTCGCCGCTCTCGCTCGTCTCGAAGCCGTTCTGACAGGCAAGCTCCACGTGAGACAGGCAGTTCAGGCCACTGGGGTTCAACACGTAGGAGACCACGTTCAAACTGTTCAAGCGCCGAAGGTGGAGGGCGCCGCCGGCCGAGGCGCAGAGCTCCGAGTCCGGGAACAGCTGGCCTTGGAGGCTGCCCTGCACCAGCTCGGCCCCCCACAGTTGCGGCTGGAGGAGAAGGGGGCGCGCCGCGGGGTCCTCGCCCCGGGGCCCGCACGGCCAGTGGAGGCCCTCCTCCAGCCACTTCAGGGGGGCGGGGGCGGGGTCGTCGGCGCAGCCGGAGGCCTTGTGGGCGGCCGCGGCTGCAGGGTCCACTCCTCTCGGGCTCCTCTTCGGCGCGGCCAGCTCCAGCCATCTGCCGGGGATCATGGCCCCCAGGAGCTGGCCCCACAGCAGCACCTTCTGTAGCAGGCTGGGCAGCGGCGCCAGGAGCTGGGTCAGCAGCGACAGCCAGGCCCGGGCCCGGGCTTCGGCCGGGGGGCGCCCCGGCTCGCCGCCTTTCGGGCCCGCGGCGGGGGCCGGACGGGGGGAGCTCGAGGCCTGCGGGGCCCGGCGGGGCGGCCAGAACCACGAGCCCCGCTCTCGGGGCACCGGGGCTGCGGGCTCCATGGCCTTCTCGGGGCGGTCGCTAGGGGTGGCGGGGCGGGGGTTGGGCGCGAGCCGGCCGACGCTCACACGACCTCGGCCCGGCCGAGCGGAGGGGCCGGGGCTGCGGGCCGATGGCGATCCGCGGCACGGCAGGGGCGCCACGGGGGGAAGCGGCGGTGACGGCGGCGGGCGGAGAGCCAGAGAGCGGAAGGCCGAGCGCAGGCGGGGGCCGGGGAGGCGGCGTCCATGGCGAAGAGGCCGGTGGGGAGCCCGGGAGGGGCCGGGAAGGAGCTGCCTCAGGCAGGCGAGAGCCCCGTCACCATAGAGAGGACCCCTCGGGCGGCTGCGGCTACGAGACGGGCGGAGACGCTGCCCCTCGGCGGCGGCAGGCAGCTGGGGGCCCGACACCCAAAATGGCCGCAGCACCGGCGTCGACACGGGCCAGTCCTTAGCGAGCAGGGACGGATCACAACAGGGCGCGCCGGCCGCCCGTCCTCGCCTCTTGGCCGCCAGCCGACGGACGTCAGCCGCGAGCGCGCGGGGAGGCGGGGCTTTGCTCGCCCTCATCCGGGGCTCCTCGCGTCGGTCCCACCCTCCCCCTCCCCCACTCCTTCCAGGCCTCCTTTCACCCACCCCGCCGCGGCGATCTGACTGGTGCGCAGGAGTTGCATCAGCCGGGCTGGGAGCGCGCGTGCGCAGTGGAGTCTCTCGGGGCTCCCAGGAGGCCAGCCCTCCCACCCCCGAGGCTGATGACGCGCGGTGGGAGGTGGTGCAATCCCGGGAAGTCCGAAGTTCTAACTCCACACGAGCGAGCTTATAGGGGGCGGGGCTTCTGTATGGGGGTGGGCGCCCCCCGGAGAGTCAGAGGCATTCGCTAAAGGCGCTCTTGTGACCTGGCGTGGGCACCTGCTCAGCCTTGGAGATCTGAAATGAGGCCCGCTTACCTGCGGAGCCCCTCGCGGGGAGCTGACCCCCTGCAGCGAGGGGAAACTGAGGGCGCGGAGGAGGGGAGGAGACTTCCCCCCACCCCCGGGGCTCGCCTGCGCCCTCCGATACCAGTCAGTCCTGTTCGGTCAGCTTCCAGGCCAGGGTTCTAAGTGCCCGGACAGGTCCCCCAGGGCGGTGCGGGGGCGGGGAACCAGAGCGCCGTTGGGCTGGGGCATTTAGCTGCCGACTTGTGTTTACCTTCGTGAGCAGCTTTGCGTTTCCTCCGAAGTTAGTATCGGGGACAGGTGTTGGGTACCGGACAAGAACCGGACGCCAGCTCCCTCTTCTTAGCGTGAGTGATCGATGACTTCACAAGGGACGGAAGGGTGAAGTGTGCCCCTGGCTCTCAGCCGTGTAGAAGCGTCGGGCATCACCCATACATGGGTTCATTTGTTTTGCTCGTCTCTTGTTACAGGGAAGGGTTATTATAATGGAGAAGTCATTGGAAAGGGACCACTGGTATAAAAGGAATGTTAATTAAGATGTGATTAAGGAAATAAACTTTTTAAAAAGAAAAATAATGATTGAGCTTCACAGGTGGAAAGGTTGTAGAGCTCGTTTAACAGGGGAAGAAAGGGGTGCTAGCAGAGGTAAGAGACTTGGCTAAGGTCACACAGAAGGACTCCTTATCTAGGCAGAGAGCTACCCACAAGTGGCACCTCTGGAAGCATCTCAGTTATCCCTTGATGCTGATGCCTCAAGGTGGGGATAGTAAATAAGACAAAATAATAATCTGCTGAGATCACAGCACCTTCCTGATGACCAGAACTCTGAGGGTGGTGATTTATCACATAACCCTGAGGAAAGTCCTTTTCCATCCATATAATAATAGTCACATGCCTCAGTTTCCCAAGCCATCCACCATAGATAATTGTCCCTGCTTCTCAGGATCATTCTGAATGTAATGAGATCATAGATTACTCAGAGACCAGAGGCAACTAACTCATTTGTAGTTGAAAGAATAATGGATCTGTAGTCAGCTCTGCCACCTACAGTAGGGATAACCATAGGCAAATCGTTTAACTGCTTATGTGCCTCAGTTTCCTAATCTGTAAATTGAGCGCGTTGGACTAGTGTGTATCTCAAAATTCCTTTCCAGGTCTTAATTTATGATCCTGCAGTGTTTCTATGATCAGCCTAAATCAGGAAGATAGGATTCAATAATCTCTCAGGTTCCTTTCAATTTAAAAACCCTATGAGTCTATAAAACAAGTACGTTTACTACAGAAAACGTGAAAGAAAAATAAAGTGCCAACATACCAACAACATACCTCTTTAAACCTATCAGTTTGTAGGGTGGGGCCAGGGTAGCTCTGTACACATGGATGAGGAGGAAGGCTACCATGGACCCGGAAGTAGTTTCAAAAGAGACTAGCTGCCAAGTTTAGCCAAGATTAAACTAATGAATAATAAAAAGGCACTCAAAAGAGTTAAAGCCTTCATGAATTATGACCCTCACACACAGTAATTTTGCTGAGGCTCTGTGGGAGGTGGAAAGAATTAAAGAAAGAAGTAAGCAAGAGATGTTTGCTGTCTAAAGATTCATAGAAAGTCTGTTATATAAAGGAATGTGGCCTGAAACGTGCTTGCCAAGCAGACCACATGGGGCAAGCACATCCCAGTGCTTGTGCTCAAATCAGTAATCTGATGGAAGGGGCTTGAGGAAGTACACAAAACTCCACTCCCCTCCCCTATTTAGAATATCATTAAGAAGTTTTGAGACTCATCTGAATGAGAAACTTTATCAGTCTTTGTTTAACTATGAATTCCAAAATAATGTTTTCTTTTCATATTTCTACTAAAGGCCTAATTGCAAAGCATTTTATCTTCTCCGTCCCTCGTCCCTCCTCCCTCCCCCTCTTCTCTTCTCCCTTTGGAACAAATAAGTATAGTCAAATAAAACAACTCCCATATTGGTCAGGTTCCAAAAATGTGTCCGAGGTAGATTTTTGACCATCATCTTCCTTCTGGGGGATTGCTTCCAAGATTGATTGATTGGATTTGTGGAGCAAAAGCCCTAAGTAGTTTCTAAAGGGAGTGGCCTAACTAGCTCAGGAAGGAATTTTATGGTTGAATCAGTTCAGTTGTGTCCAATTCTTCCTGACCCCATTTTTGGGGGGTTTTCTTGGCAAAGATACTGGAGTGGTCTGCCATTTCCTTCTCCAGCTCATTTTACAGATGAAAAAACTGAGGCAGAGTCAAGTGACTTGCCCAGGGTCACACAGCTAGCAAGTGTCTGAAGCTGGATTTAAAATCCTGGAAGATGATTCTTCCTGACTCCAGGCCTGGAATGAATACTCCCTGAAACTGATTAGGGATCAATCAGACTAAGAGGAAGAATGTCTTAATTCAAATAACATAATTAGCTTTGAATTTTAAGAGAAAAAAAAATTAAGTTAAAGAGGGATTTAATGATTTTAGGAAAATTTTTCTCCAAGCAGTTCTGAAAGGTTTTTTATTATTGTTCTAAGCAAACATTAAACTTCAAACTCTACTATGTTACTACTATTCCACTGAACAGCTGTGCTGATTTTTTTTTTCATCTTAAAGAAATACTATCATATGGGATGACTCTTTGGGAAGGGAGGAGAGAGGGATACATAGGATAACTATGGTAATTTAAGAAACAAAAAAAATCAATAAATTTTTATTTTTAAAGTTACTATTGTTCTGTTCAAGCAAATCAAAAATTCTCACTCTGTACCCTTAATCTTCTTGACTATAGAATTTTGTTCTTGAACCCTATAAACTCAAAGCAGAAAATGACTTGAGTCAGAGAGATTTTTCAAAAGCAGGATCTACTCTGTAAAATCTTTGAACTTCTCTAAGCAGAAATATCAAATTTAAGTAAATTTATTTCTGACACACTTGTGACCAGAGTTAATACTGAGTTTTTCTTTGACAGGTCCAAAGAGACTCCCCGCCCCCCCCCTCCCAAAAAAAAAGCTCCCCCTCCATGGCACACAGTAGCTGAAACTTCCTTGAATAGTCATTCTTTACTCTGAACTCACCAGGTCCTAATCAACCACACCACTCATGAACTACCCTGAGCCATCCAGTATGGTACAATGGAAAGAATGTTGAATCTGAAATCAGGAGATCTTCTATTTATTTCCCCTAAATCTACAGTTTCCTCATCTGTAAAATAAGGGGTTCGGACTAAGTATTGTTTAACATTCTGATCAAGATCATAACTGAGGCCAGTCATAACTTAGAGAGCATTGACAGCATTTGCAATTCTTCAGCAGCAAAGGAACAACTGAGCTTATAGTAGATAGATGGAAAAAATTATTAGTTAAAATAGGAAGCTACTCCTGGCCCACTATGTTTGCTCTCTCGCTCTCTCTCTCTCTCTCTCTCCTGTCTGTCATACACACACACACACACACACACATACACACATATATATATATATGGATATCTACCTCCTATATAAAGGAGTTGACCTCCCCATCTTCTTCTACCCGACTCCCACTATTTCTCATATTTATGTATGCATGTATGTATGTGTGTATATACATATGCGTTAACTTGTAAAGGAGATATATATGTATATATGTGTGTATATATACATAATATGTATGCGTGTATGTATATATCCTTTACAAGCCTATTCATTGTGCTATTGAATCATATATTGAGAGTTAAAGCTGGAAAGGACTTTAGACATCCAGTCTGACCCTGTTCTTTTACTGATGAGGAAACTGAGGCCCAGAGAGATTAGGTCACTTAGCAGATAGATGGCAAGCATAGTTCAAATGTATCCCCACTAGAATGGGAGCTCCTTGAGAGTATGGATTGCCTTTTCCATTTATATCCTCAGCATTTAGCACAGTTCTTTGTATGATAAATGCCTTATTTATTCTTTGTCTAAGGTCACACAGTGGCAGAGGGGGACTTGGAACCCACAACCTGACTTCAAATCCAATGCTTTCTACTAAATCATCCAGCCTTGTCATTGTTCAACTGTCTCAGTTGTATCTGACTCTTCCTGACCCCCTTTGGGGTTTTTTTTGGCAAAGATACTGGAGTGCTTTGCCATTTCCTTCTCTATTTCGTTTTTCAGATGAGGAAAGTGAGGCAAAGAGGGTTAAGTTACTTGCCCAGGGTCACACCACTAGTGTGTCTGAGGTCAGATTTGAACTCTAGAAGATGAGTCTTCCTGACTCCAAGCCTGGTCCTCTGTGCACTACGGCGCCACCTTGCGGCCCTTGCCATGCTCTTGCACCTCATCCTCAGCCACTTCTTTCTTGGAGCTCATTTCTTGGTCCATATTTGTAAAATTCTATAAGGAAAGACATTCTACAAATTGCCTTTAGTTAGACTTACACAGAGATTCAAGTTCCCTTTTCAGAAGCACTGGGCATTGCGCCTTTGAAGTTCCCAAGTCCAGAGCAGGGGCGACACCTTAAGGCCAATGTCACATCCTGCAGCTAGTTAATTTTCACCATTCACCAAAAACCCCAAGGAATTCCCGTCAAATCCCCGCCTCTTCCAGTTTGTTTGACTCACTACTGGAAAATTTATAAAATGTGTGAGTAAATTCCCCACTTTCCTGTTTCCTTCATTATGGTCATCATCATCATCACATGTAATCTGAGGAAAAATAACTATTTTCCTTTCCCCTATACAGTGTCAGTAAAAGGTCTATCGTATCCTGCCCCCCACCATTATCTTATTTTAGCCTTGATTATACTTTTTATTTCATTATGTGTATGTGTAGCATCTCCCTCCAACAAGACCATTAAAGTCCTTGAGGGCAAAATCTGCTACATTTTTGTCACTATATCCCTCACAATATAAACTTAATCAATGCTTGCTGAGCTGAATTTAAAACACACTAGATTTGGAATTTGAAGACCAAGGATTGAATTCTATTTTGCTACTTACAAGCTAAATGAATCATGACAAGTCACTTAATTTAGGCATTTCTGGGCTTCAGTTTTCACCTTGGAGTCACTATATAATCTCTTCCAGCCCTAATTCATATCAAGTGCGCAGTCTCAGACAGGGACAGCATTCCCTTTCTCTATTGCAGAGGAAGTTTAGGGCAGAGACCATGGCATACTGGGATCTACTGAAAGAAATAAGAATGTTTAGCTCAGAGAAGAGATTAAGATAAAGACCTTTCGTAGAAGAGAGGGCAGTGTTAGGAAAAACAAATGGGAACTGCCATTTGTTCATAGGAAAGTTCAGGATGCCGGTGAGGTCCCTGAGGGGACAGTGAGTTTCTTATCAGTAGAGATCTTTAAGCAGAGGGTGCATGACCACTTGTTCAGGATGTGGTAGGAGATGCCCAATCAGGTCCAGACTGGAGTACATGACCTTGGAGGCTCCTTACGAAAGGCTGTGGTTTTGCATACTAAACTTTCTTGCAAAGGCAAGGATGTCCCTATGGAGACTGACCCAATATTCCATATAATCTTATACTTAATTCTGCAATGTAGCAACAGACAAGCAGCTGCTGTCTGGGAACAAGCTAAGACAAAATGCGAGGGTCTCATCATCAGAAGGTTGACTTTACTGTGGGGAATTCTTTGGCCATGGTGACTCATAAAACAGGTTACATAAAAGGTAGTAAAAGATTCAGTGAAGGTTTAGAGAAATTTGTGTATAACTGAGGTTTGAAAACTGCGTCCTGGGATTTGTAGTTAAGAAAGATAGTCCCTCAGAACTTTAAATCCCAGAATGCCAATCATTTCTCATGGATTAGACCCATAATGGATTGTGGGAAACCAGAGTCACCTCTCATTTTCCAATTGCCTTCATATAGGACAATGGCCTTCCCACTTATCCCTTGGTACCAGTATCATGGATGGAACCCTGAGCTAGACGCCCCATAGTTCTGACCCAGTAAAATAATTTTCATGTGAGTAACTGAAGCATTGGGAACCAAAGGCAATTTTTCAGCAGGCTAGCCCCTACCTAAATAACAAATGAAAACATCCCAAGCAGGAGTAGATCCTCTTAGAAGTCTAATGAGATAAGATGTTTAGCCTATACCAGATGTTTTGAACCCAAACCTCTCAGCACCTCTTAGCCTTAAAAACCATCAATTCTGTTCCTTGAATGTTATTTATTAAAAAATACAGTTCCAGAGAAAGTGAGAAACACATGGGGCCATGGGGAAGTGGGTACAGTACGGAAACCTCTTTTCACCAAGGCTGCTGGGGTATACAAAATAAAATAAGCTCCAAGCAATGGCCTTAAAACACTCCTGGTCCATTCATCTGAGAAGGCCCCACATGCAAGTTTAACAGGGGGTAACAACAAGAGCCCAGCTTCCTTCTCTGCTCTTTTTAATATAAAAGAAAAATAGAGACTTTGGGGCTAATGTTGTTGTATCCAACTGGAGCTGTTCTCTCCAATCCTTGGGAGAGCATATCCACAAAGCATTATGGATCAGATCCTAGAAAACGGAGTGGTGAAGGTCCTGGTGAGGAAAACGAAGAGTGACTTCTGGCCTCATTTCTTTCCACTTTCTATCACGGGGTTAGAAGAAGCAGCAGTTTAATTTAACTACCCTAGTTCACTTTTTAATATAATGTTCAAAGTCTCTCCTTTGCCACAGCAGACCCTGAAAAATGAAGCCCTGAAGTGGTGTCTAACATCCAGAGGTGAAAGACTAAGGGCTACAAGAAAACTTTTTCCCCTTCCCAACTCCTGAAGTAGGTGATAGGGAATGACCACACCTTCCACTCCAATTCCTTGTCAACTAAATCAAGAAAAGTGGTAGAAGGCACAAAGCAGCTAACAGCTCCATCTCATTTAACTCCAGTTATAGACATCCTTGGAGCTCCGGATTGGACAAATGGGTGGGACTGCGGGAAGAAAGAAACCATTATATAAAAAGAATAGCCAAATAAGAAAGAAGACTAATTCAAGAAAGACTAAAAGGAAAAGGAAAAGTGAGGAAGGAATGCTTCTCAGAAATGACCTGAAAGGCAAAGCTGATTTATTTCCTCTCTGCCCCAGACTCTATCTGGTTCAAGATCCAGACCACACAGGTGAAGCCTGCTTGTTTCAAGAAGTAATACAGCATTTTGTCTCACCAGAGGAAATACAGAGGGGTAGGTGAAAGCAAATCCCTGGTAGCCTCCTGAAGAGGACCCAGTGGATGGGAGGGGGAAGGGGTAGAAGACAAGGGTGACTGGATCAGATCCTACTGAAGTGAGGAAGTGAGTGAATCACTCTTCCAGAAGAGCATGGTCCCCTGAACACAGGTCACCCCTGGCAGGACCCCAGAAATGGAAGGCCCTTCCTTACACATGTACAAATTATACAGCTCTCCTTTGGAAGCAAAATCTCTTAACAGGCACAGAGGAGCAGGCATCTGTCCTAGCACATGCTCCCCTCCCTCTCCCTCTCTCCCCAAGCCTGCCCCCAGAGGGGAGGAGGACTCTAGGAGGGGCCTAATGGACCCCTTCCTTTCCCCCTCAAAAAATAATTCCTATGAATAGAAAAAAAAACCCTACGGAAAAGTCCATAAGAACCTTATCCATAATACAAAAGAATACCAAACATTCTTCCCCACCCCAACTCTCTAAGGCTTATGCCAGTTCTCATAATGCCTCCCTGTCCAGTTAGGACAAAATTACTATTTCATTTTTTAAAAATAAAAATTAAGATATCCACCTCCCCTCTTTAAAAAAAAGTTTCTCCAATGTTCCCACCCTGTCCCCACCCCAACCCCAACCAGGCATTGCTCCCTTGACACAAGGTAAACTTAAAACTGTTGCACCCTTGCAGCCATGATGGAATTGCCCATCACAACTCGAGTTCAATCTGAGGATGGAGGGATGGGGAAAGATTGCTCTCTCTCCCTCCCCTCGTTGGAGGCTAGATCCACCTGGATAGGGGATAAAATGCTCCTAGGGCCATGACTTTGCCCATTTTCAAGAAAGGAAGTGACTCATGTTCTGCCATCATTCCAATGGCCCTGGGCCAGAGCTCTACTGGGCTCACACAATTCCATGGCTTTGGGATCCTAGTTCAAACCAGCCCATCTTCTCCTGGGTCAGGTCTAGCTCCCGAAGACGGATGTGAACCTCCCCAAGGAGGACATTTTCCCAGAATCCTTGCTCACTCAATACACTCAACTGCAAGTCCCGCTGCTGGAGGTCTCCTTTAGGGATCCCATCATACACCAGCTGCAAAGGCAAGAAAAAGAAAGCGAAAAAAGACCAGTAAAAGAGAAAAAGAGAGCTTTGAGGGCCCAGAAGATTCCTAGGGAGACAGGGCATGAGGGGACTGTAGTCTCACACCCACAGATATACAAAGATACAAAGAAATCTCCTTCTCCCTCTCTAGGGAGCCCATACGCTGCTTTGACAACTCTGATTCTGCTAGATTCCCCTACGCACCATCTCATTGTAGGTTGGGTTGCAGGTTTTCCTGGCGACTTTAGTTTTTCTCTTGGTGGTTTTCTGGGGGTCAGGGAGGAGGTAAATCTTCACATAGGGATCAGGGTCATTCCCATCCTGGAGCAGCTGCTGCAGATAAGATAAAAAGTGTGACAGATAGCCCTCCTTACTTCTAAAACTTTATCTATCATATACCAACTATCCTTTCTAGCCAGAACAGTCCCCTACAGGCAATGTGATTAATGCCACATCCCCTGTTTATGGTTCTCAATACCTGGAATATATCTTCCTATAAATCTTCTCTTATTAAAATCCTATTTTGATTCCTCACTGTGGCCCTGGATTCCAAAATCCAGGCTCTGGCAGATCCTATCAAGCTGGAAGGGCTTGAAATACAGGCTTGGTGATAGATCATACCTCTGCTGTCTAAGGAACAGCTTAGTAAAGCTTAGAGAAGGCTGGCTATCAGGTGATTATTTTTTTTTTTTGGCTGCAGCACACCATAAAGACCGTAAACAAGATCAGTAATTTCCAAATGCTTTACATTTCATACTACTCTCAGTAAAATTTTTGAGCATTTGCCCCCAATATGTGTATATTTACTTAGTTATAAATTATGTGCAAGTTCTACTGTACCAATTATATATCATGTACTATATATTATGTATATATAACTATAGTAACCATATATTATGATACATAATCATACAAAGAGAAATTTCAAAAGGATGATATAAAGATGAATTAATATGTGATTGTAGAGTTCATAGGGAGCCAGTAGAATTTACTGAGTAGGGAAATGACATGGTCACATTTGCACAATGGGAAAATCACTTTGGCAGGGTAAATCCATGTAGAGGGTAGATTGGAAAGGAGACTAGAGACTGGTAGACTAATTAAGAGAATATTTGAAAAGTCAAAGTGAGAGTTGATGGAAAGGGGAAAGGTTTGAAAGATATGGAAGGAAAACTGAAAAGATTTGGCAACAGATTTAAATATATAGGATGAGGAAGAATGCGGAGCTGAAGATTGACACCAAGGCTTTGAAAACCTGGGTCAATGGATAGCTTTTGACAGGAGTAAGAAAATGTGGAAGATGAGTGTATCTGCTTATCCTGTATGACTCCCTCCATACCCCCCCCAACAAAAAAGAAGTAGGAGTACTCCCTGGTCACTGCCCTCCATGTACCAAATCTGCTTTCCAAGAGGAGCCTGCTGCAGTCACCAAGTGATCTGCAGGACAGGTGGGGCAGAATTTGCTCAATGGCACCAGCTCAGCCATGGTGGGTAGCAGTGATTTTAAGTTCTACCTTGAGGATATTCCAGACTGGGAAGGAGGGGTAAATAGGAGCTTTCATATCAGAAGGAAGAGGCTGGAGTAGTAGGGGATAAAGATAAGTGAGGCTGAGTTGGAGATAATTCTTATTTTGGGGTATCTCAGCAAGGATGGATTTGACCTGTCTTCTTCTTGGCTCTCAATTGATTGCTCACATACCCCCTTGGGACCTGGCCACAATGCCACTGGGGGATACCATGGTGCCCCAGACCATACTTCAGACTAAGGGCCCTTTCCAGCTCTAAGTCATATTATCCTATGATTTAAGGTATATATGTATGTATGTATGTGTATACATATATATGTATATAAGCATATGTATATACACACATATACATATATATATAATATGTACATATATACACATGAATATACATGGGGTATGTGTATATGTATGTATATATACACATACATACACATACACACATATATAATTGATTGAGATAAGATAGCAATCCCTATACTTAGATCATAGGATCATATGCCTTAGAGCTAGAAAGATATATAAACAGAGTGATAGCTCAAGGAAAGGAGGATGTGCACCAATTGAATTACTGAAGTTTTATCTTCCCCATCCTTCAACACCTAATGCAAGTGCTAGCTCCTGTATAAACCTTCCCAGCAAGTTCCCATTGATCTCCACCTTCCCTGGGTTCCTATCACAAGATTCTGTATTTAATGACATACTCTTTCATGAAATTCTCTACTTGTTTCACACGTGTGTGCCTCGTATCCACAGTCATACTGTGAGCTCCTTGATAGGATTTATGGTTCTCTGTGTTCCCTACATGCCTAACACTGTAGATACTCAGCAAGTTTTCATTCACTGTTCAGTCATGTCCAACTCCTCCTAATCCCATTTGAGTTTTTCTTGGCAGAGATACTAGAGTGGTTTGCTATTTCCTTCCCCAACTCATTTTACAGGTGGGGAAACTAAGGCAGACAGGCTTAAATGACTTACCCAGGGTCACACAACTTGTAAGTGTCTGAGGCTAGATTTGAACTCAGGAAGATGAGTCTTCCTAACTTTAGGCTTGGCACTCTAATCCACTACAATGCCTAGCTGCCCTACTCAGTCAATACTGGATTTGATATGGAGGTCATTCATGATAAGAGGCAGGGAGAATTGAGGAAAAGGTTAAGCCAGCCAGTATAAATACAGGAAAAGCAAAGATCATTGGTCCATATTTGGCTGACCTTAGCACTTACCAGGCCCCGGATATGCATCACCATGATGAACAGCTTATTGTTTTTGTAGGAGATGGATAACTTCACCTCTCCCCCTACCTTCCCCACTGGCCGGGCCCATGTGCCATCTACAGAAATCCAAGGGAAAAGAAAAGGTAATATGAGTTCTAATCACTTCCCTGAATATGGTCAATTAAGTCTGCCTCCTGCCCCACCTTCACCAGTTTCTCATTGTCTAATCTGACCCTGACTATATTAGGAGTCTCCTAGATGAACTAAGTCTGAGTGGTATCTTGGAAAACAGCATGGTATAACGGGAAGCACATTGAATTAGAAGCTTGAAAATCTGGGCTCCAAACCCTACTGTGCTACTTAGTGCCTGCATTTCTGGGCCTCAGTTTCCTCCTCTGTCACTAGATGGTCCTAAGAATAGGATGGATATGGAAATGAGGACAGAGAACAGTAACTGTGCTCCCATCCCCTTGTTAGGACCCCGAGAAGGATCTACACAAAAACATGCTGCAGCAATAAGAAAAGTCAAAAGGGACTAAGGACAAGAGATTGGGGATGGCATGATCAGGAGAGGAAGCAGGGACAGAAAAGACCTTAACAGGCCAGAAGGGAAGACTCTGGGGAAGGAGTAGTAGGGGTATAGTCCTGGAGCAGACACCGTACCTGAGGATTTGGGAGCCGGGCTGATGCCAGCAGCCTTATCATCCCTCGGCAAGGGGTGGAAGAAGGTGTACACCAAATCACACTGGAAGGAAAGCACAACCCACTCAAGTTCAAGGGCGGCGAGCACCAGGTCTTCCTGGCTCTCTGATCTCCCTCCTGAAATCCCAAAGCCCTGTTCCCTACTTGCTACCTAACCTAAGTCTGGTCTTCTGCCCCAGCCAGGCAAACCCATTCGCTGGCCCTCCCTTATTTCTGCAGGCTCATACTCCACATGATCCCTTCTGCCTTCCCCCACACCCACTCATGTGGAAGTCATCTGCCCTTTACTTTGCTACATCTTACTCTGTCTTTCCATACAACCAGCCCCAAACTTCCTTCTCCTCCAGGAAATATTCTATGACTAACTGCTTCTGACTCGGATCAATCTGATTCTTCTGGGATACCTAAGGAATACAGGTTGAGTCCATAGCTAACAGCGTATGTTTCTGTCAGTTGCATTTACATCTTTGGTCTCTATTAGACTGGGAGCCTCCAGAGGGCAGACACTGTCTCATATTCTTCTTCCTCTTTATCTCTCTACATAGCACAATGAGGGCCAGGGCTTTACACACAGAGGGTGTTTATGTAGGCTACTGAGTAACTAATGATTATAAGGAAAAGGCCAAAGGTCATTGAGACATTCAGGTTCTTTGACAGAAGTATCTCCAGGTTCCTTTGCACTCTCTTCCCACCAACATAATCCCTTCTTTTCCAACCATTCCCACACCACCCCTGTCTTATGAATGGGGGTGCCCACCTCTGCCACCTCTGGAGATGAATGGATCAGGTGCCAGATATAGCCATTCAGCAGTTCCTTCCTCCGCTCAGCCACAGCCTCACCTCTAGAGCGGCCAATCACAAATCTGCTGGGAAAGCTGGGGTGGGAATGAGGGATGTCCACGGGAGGGAAGGAAGAGTAGGGTGACAAACAAACAAAAGAGGAGTTACTCTTCAAATTATCGAAAGCTGGCAATATTTCCATTGATCAGACCCATGCTTCTCCCTGACCTCCCCTTAACCTGAACAACTATAAGAGACTTAAGTCTAAGTCTTCCCCCATCCCATAAAGTGCCCCATTTCTCTAGGGTCAGAGGACATAAGCATATTCCAGTCTAGCTCCTTGAAGTCTCAATATAGCATCAGACCAGCTGCTGCCTTGGAATGAACCTAGCAAAGAATGGAAAGACGCATTACTGACAGACTGAATTGCTTTTGGAAAAATAATCAGAAAGAAGGCATACTGTCATCTCCTGAAAAGAGGAATGGACCCAGGTTCTAGAATGAGGCACTTTTTATTTTACATAGCCAATGTAGGAATTTGTTTTGCTTAATCATAGATATGAGATTACCCTATTTTACAAATAAAAAAAAAGATTCAGTTTTGCATAGGCTCATTTCTCATTTTCATGAGGCCCACCCGGTTTGCTTCAGGAAAGACAGGGCTTGATTTTACGACCTAGAGCTGGATTGGTCAGTTCTAGGGGGTTTATGGGGAGGTCACAGCTATTTAGCCAGCAAGGGAAATCTCCACAAAATGGCGAAGGTATGACTCTACAAAAAAACAGGAAAAAAATATACAAGGTATGTCTCAAAGGTCTTAGTGAAGTTTAAAACTTTAATAACTTAGGCCTTAACATTAAATTAGGTAACTTTAATAACTTTAAACTTTAATTACTTAAAATAAATAACTAATAACTTGAAATTTTATAACTTAAAACTGCACTGAACTATTGGGACACCTTCTCTATGATGGTACATTTTGTAGTAGCAAAAAAAGTGGAAACAAAACAGATGCCCCTTGATTGGGGAATAGGATAGCAGTGGAATCTCACAGTAGAGGAAGAAATGATGACTACGATGAATACGAAGTACCACAGGGTGATGCACCAACTAATCCAAGTGATACAGGCAGATACAGAAAACAATATGTTTCATGATCACAGGAATGTAAATTAAAAAGCACAACAAAATAAATGACTGGCATAGAATGCTGGAAAATCATAATGACCAAATGAGGCATCTTTTTTTTTTAAATGAAAGGACATTTAGAAGATAATCGGAAAGAGGCACAGACTGACAAGACAGCTTTGAAAGTCAGAGGATGATCTTTCTCTATACACTTAAAAATAAAAGCAGGCTATATGTAATAGAGAACATTAGTTTCATAGTATAATCCTCATTTTCTGTTCTACTGTGTATAAATACAAAAGCTCATCCCATTTGGTGATTCAGAAGAAAAAATTAAAATTAACTTTTTAAACAGATAAAAAAATTGCATAGGGTAGGTGCAGAGGAGTGGCAGTAACAATGAAAACTGTAATGCCCAAGCTTGGCCCCAAAGAAGAAATATGAAGGGAGGAAATAAACCTTTATATCATGCCTGCTATGTGCCAGGCACTGCACTAAGCTCTTTTTACAAATATTATCTCATTTGATCCTTACAACCACCCTGGGAGGTCAGTACTATTATGATACCTCATTTTACAGATGAAGAAAATAGTGCAGGTAAAGGTTAAGTGACTTGCCCAGGGTCACACAGCTAGTAAGTGTCTGGGGCTTGATTTGAATTCAGGGTCTGACTCCAGACCCAGCACTAGGCAGCCCTGAGGTGTTGCTTAGCTTTGCTAAATTCCTTTTTTCCCCCCTTTCTTCTTTATTCTCTGTTATAAGGGATAGTTTTTGGAAGGAGAAATATTAAGGAATATAGGTAATAGGAGAGCACAGATTATTTGGCCTTTCTTTGTATTCCTGAGACTTAGCATAGAGCCCAGTACATAGTAGGCCCTTCCTAAATATTTATTGACTGACAAAATACAGTAATCAACATTTGTTTTTTAATCTAAAGCTCCTCTGTCAAGGAGGGGTTGCTTCTGCCCTATGCCTTGCTCCCCTACCACCACCACATCATTGCCCCAGTGTGCATTAACAAAGGGCTATCAGGCAGTAGCTGGATACCTGGGCAGATGGAAAGAAGGGAAGAGAAGGCGTAGCTTGCTGTGTAGTTCCTGGAACTCCTCAAAGGTCCGCTGGATGTAGACAGCTTCATGGGCATTCTCACGCATCACCTTCACAACATAGATCTGCAAAGGCCCAGAGTCTTGTTCTGTGCCCTCCCCACCCTCTGTACCCAGAGGATTTCTGTTTGTTTGGGGAAGCAGGGCGAGGAACAGGAATAGGAAAGATGAGAAAGGAACCTGGAACTCTGAGAATGTTTTAGTGATCCTCCTTAAACAGCAACCTGGGATCTACTGGGCTCTTCAGATGGAGAGAAAATATTATGTAGCCTAGTGGCAAAAAATAAGTGTATTTTCTTGGGTACACTTCAAAAAATAAATACTCAAGCTGAAAGAAAGGGTCATCTGGTCCATTTCTCACATCAGCCAAGTCAGTCAGGTGAGCATAAAAGGAAAGGGTGTTGATATCCCTCTAACATATATTCCATTTGTGTCGCTATCCAATCAGGGAGAAGACTGTTCCACTAAGCTGAAACCTGTGGGTAATGAGTCAGAAGGACACTTACATAGCCCTTGTGGGGGTGAAAGACCTTCTCATGGCGACAAAGGAAGACATCGCTGATGCGTCCAGAGCTCTTGAGGGTGTAAGTACGGGGGGCAAAAGAGAGTGTCAACCGGTCATCAGAGCCTGTGAACTTCATCTGTGCCAAGTTGTGGATAAAGAAGTTGAGCTTTGTGGCTACACTACCCAGGCTGGACTCTATTAACCTGTTGTAGGATGGCAAGGAAATAGAGAAAATGACCCTCCAAGGTCCTTCCATATCTCCTCTGCATAGGATAGCTGTCCTCCCCTGGACTTCATGGCATAGCACTTGGTTGGCAATTGTCATCTATTTACAAAAAAATTTTGGTTTCTGGTATTAGTTTTAGTCTACATATATGATTTCACTTATATGGGGAACTCGTGGTGAGGAAATCCATTCTACCAATATAGATTGTCAAGTTCTCTACAACTTAAAGAGATGCTTGGGTCACTAAGAGATTATGTTACCAACCCAAGGTTATGCTTCCAGTATGTATCAGGCAGGACTTGAACCCAGCCCTCAATCTAATATGCCACAATGATTTTCCTATTATTCTGTACTGTAGTTATTAGTGAGTAGCTTCCATAAATGTAACAAAGACAGTGTCTTCACCCACCCCAGCACCACATTCTGTACATAGTAAGTCCCTGATTGATGCTTCTGGAATTGAACTGTCTAGGTGAAAACATGAATCAATACAAACTATAATATAGAATCACAGACTTAGCATTGAAAGGGATCATCTGGTCCAACATTTCTTCCTCTCCCCCATTTGACACATAAAGAAATTGAGGCCAAGAGAGGTAAATTCATCCTTACTGATTTCATTGCAAAAAATATTCAAAACATGTCTCATTGATGATCCAGTATCTTCATAATAAAGAACAGCGCCTCCCAAACAAATTCAGATGGAAAAACTGAGGTCCAGAAAAGAATTCACATGCCCGTCATCCAACACACACAGAGCCTCAAGAGCAAAACTGAGTCCATAATTAAAGTCAGAATCTCCCTCTACACTAGCAACCCAACTGTGCCATTTCTAGTTCCCAACCCCTGGCCCTGCTCCTTCCAGACTCAAGGGGAGCACAGCTGCATCACTCAGGGCATTACCTAGTAAAGTAAGTGGTGGCATTGGCCTCTGTGTCCTGGGGCCTCAAGGCATCATACACATACTTGAGGTCCTCGAGGTCTGAGAGCTCAGGGATTCCACAAGACAGCATCTGGGGAAGAGGGAAAGAAGAAGTTACATATGTAACTTGGTGACTTCCAAGGCATCCTGGGGCATATCAACTCCCTTGACCATCCTAGGGGTGATGATGGGAGCAATCATCTGTACACCAATCAGCCTGAGGACCCAAGAGGCTGAGCCAAGATGAGGTGCCCAGAGGTGCCCAGAAAACTGATGATTCAATTCAGGAAGCATTTATGAGAGGCATGTTACATGCCAGGCATGGTGCTCAGGGCTAGGGACAGACAAAAAACAAAAGTCCCTGTCCTCAAGTTGCTTATATTCTACTGGAGAATAATAACAATAACTGATGCACATAGCAATTCAAGGCACATTATTAACTTAATCAGACACCCCACAGCAAGTCTTTAAGGGTTGGGGTGAGGTTTAAAGAGCAGGATCAAGCTGGAGGGAGGAAGGGACTAGAGGAGAACAAGTCCTCTCACCAGGCCCAGAAGGTTGAGGAAGAGGTGGGTATGCTTTCTAATGAGATTATAAGCTTGACAGCAAAGGTCCACAAAGTCATGGAAGCGGCTGGATGGTTTGTCACCCCCATTGATGACATACGCCATATCCGAGGTAAAAACAAAGGGGGCACGGTCCCTGGGCCAAGAGAAACACACAGGGAGAGGCAAGGTTAAAATGAAAGATGAATCCCATCCTCCTGGATCTGATCAATGTATTAACTTATCTACCCAACCAAGATAAATGGAAGTCTCTAAATCTTTTCTACTTTTTGTCCTATGTTATTAGTATTGGGAACCACTAGTTAGGAACTTTATTTCCTAATGCACATTAGCACTTTATCTGAAATTTTCAGTCCCAGAGAGTTTCCCACACTCAAAGAATAAGTGAATCTCTTTATTATTTTTATTATTTAAGACTAGGTTGTGCCCAAGCTGGACAGATCACAGACCAGATCCCACTATTAACTGACATGAGAATTTTGACCTTCTCCCTTTCTGACCCATTCCAGTTCTCCTCTCCTCCAATAGTTTGGTGACCCTCTTCCTAGGCTCGCCATACTGGTGCTAGACTTGGCATCGGATTGGCTTTAGCCTCCTGCAGCTCAGCACTCCCAAGCTCAAGTGATTTACCAGCCTCAGCCTCCTCAATGGTAAGGAGTACAGGTGTGTGCTCTCACACTTGGCTAATTCAAATTCTTGAGAGAACTCTAGGGAAAAAGGCCCCATGACTTCCTTTGGTCACCTGTTCCAACATCAAATCATCCAGAGAGTCAGTTTCCATTTAGTTAGACTCAGTCCTTTCAGCTGCAATTTAAGGTCAATTCTCATTATGTACTGAAAATAGCTGATCTTCACTTTCCTTCATGAACTTTCTCTGTCACAAGGAGCATTATTAAGTTGATCCCAAGACTTCTCTTCCCTAGACTAACAAATTCTAGGGTCCTGTCATCCATTTCCCAGCACTGAAACATTTCAACTGGCCTCCATGCCCATAAATAAATAAATAAATGCTTCCCACTGGAGGCCCACTCACCGCTTGATGTTGCCAAACATTTGGGCATGGCCCAAGAAGCGACCAAAGTCAATGTGGAACATGTGGCCCGTGGTCTTCAGCATGATGTTGTCATTGTGCCGATCACAGATGCCCAGAACGTAGGTGGCCACGCAGCAGCCAGCACAAGAGTAAATGAAATTCTCCACAGCCTAGAGGAAGAAGAAAAACACAGAACTGGCTAAGGGGCAACAGGGGCCATAGGTTCGTCCTGCCTGAATGAATTTACATGAGAGCCAGATGGACAAGGACAAACTTTATGCTTTCTATCTCTGCAACCACTAATGCTTGATCATGTGCTACCTTGCTTCCCCTTCTGTATCATAGTTGTTTGTATGACAGATCCTCAGTATTAAGAGGAGAGTTCATGAATACTCTACACACATCATGAATACCCCCATGGCAGGTTTACAGTCCAAGTTACAGAGGTCAGAGATTTCATTTATTGGGACCCTAGAAACATCTTTGGCCATATAGAAATACAAGTAACTGGAAATCAAGGAGTTTCCTTCTAAGGCCAAAATATCCTTAAATGACTCCCAGTGCTTAGAAGACTAGCTGACACATAGTAGGCACTCAGTACATACTTATTGAATTAAAATGAACAGAATTAAATGCTCATTTGATATTTAGCTAAGTCCTGAGCTGGTTACAACAATTTAACTAAGGTATGAACTAATGGAGTGGGTGTTTGAGGAGCTTGACATAAATCTCTGATGGAATTTTCTCTAATTAGAGTATGAAAGGGGGAAATATTTTGAGCAAGGAGCTTTTAAATACTTATCATTTCTGGTTAATCCCCTTGAATTCTTCTGTCCATCCCTATTCTCCCCAAGGAACAAAATATATGTAACTAGCATTGTAGCCACACACCCACATTCACTCTCACGCTCACTTCCGTAAGGTCTGTAGCCTATGAGACTGAGTAAAAATAAGCTGTTTGGTTTTGTCTCATTTTCTGTTTGACCAGCAGGAATGTGAAAAAACCTATTCTTCCGGTTCTCTGACTAAGCGTAGTCTTCAGCAATTCACTTCCCCATTTCAGTTTCCTCATCAATGAAAGGCGTAGGTTGAGGCAGATGATATCAAAGGTCTCTCCCAACTAGGCAGCACAGCATAAAGGAAAGAGAATACTGACTTTGGAGTCAGATGATGTGGGCTCAGATATTGGCTCTGCAGATCACTACCTGTACAGATTTGGGCAAGTCACTTAACCTTTTTGGGATTCAGTTTCTTTATTTGTAAAATGAGGACTTTAGAACAAGTAACTTAATACAGCCCTTTCATCTCAAAACATATGTCCTATATCCGACAACATTTTTATGATTCAAGATTTAACCAAAGTCCTCTCTCCCCTGTGAAATTTTCCTTAATCATTGCAACCCTCTCCCACCTTAAAGTCCTTACTGTTCTACTTTCCATTCGTATACTGCCTTCTTTTTGTATTTGTTTCTCATCTTTTAAATAGTGTGTTAGCAACTAGACAGTCTCACACTTCCTTGAATGCCCCACCCTTTATGTAGTGGATAGACTTGGAGTTAGAAAAACCTGCCTGGGTTCAAATCCTGCCCCAGATACTTACTAGTTGTGTGACCCCAAGACCTAACCTCATTCAGTCTCAGTTTCCACATCTGTAAAATGGGGATTTTACCCCATTTTAGCACTTACCTCACAAGATTGTTGGGAGGACTACATGAGATAACATATGTAAAGTGTTTGGCAAACCTCAAAGCATTAAGTATAAATAATAAAAACAATAGCTAATATGTACAAAGTGGTATAGGAGTTATGAGGAGAAAGAAGGAAATCATTTCTATTTGGACAAAACAGGGAAGGCATTCTTCATAGAGGTAATTTCTACAAGGAGAGAGATTAAAAGGTAGGAAGGTATTTCAGGCAAAAGAAACCACAGAAACAAAGGCACAAGAACAGATAAAGCCCAAATTCTTGGAGGGAAATAGTTTGACTTGACTGATCCTTAGAATGGGAGGAATATGAAATAAAGCCAGAAATAGAGACTGGAGCCAGATTGTAAAGGAAAGGTAATGGATACCAGAGTAGGGAGTCTAGAGAATGTATCTGAAGTTAGAAGGAACTTTCAGGCCATTTAGACAAACCCTCTCATTTTTGAGAGGAGGAAGCTGAGCCCCGTGGAGATGAATTAATTTGTTCAAAGTCACATAGAGAATGTCAGAGGCATAAGACCTGAATCCAGTTACTCAGATTCCAAATAGATTGCCCCTTCCCCTGTACTATAGTACTTCCCAGACTTTATCTGTTGAAATTCAAATTAAATACTTATGACCAATTATGTATAAATAAATCTCTTTGTTTACAGGTCATGGAGATGTTTTTTTGAGGAAAGGCAGAATGCTATCAGAGTTCTGTTTTAGGAAGTTTAATCAGCCAAAAGTTTATCAGATGAATCAGAAGAGGGAGGGACTGTAGATGGGAGAAATGAGTCAGGGAGGCAAGCTGAGAGTCAGGAAGGCATGGATGAGGGTAGTGACAAGAACAGAAAAGAGGCCAGTTGGGAAAGACCCAGCAGAGGCAGAATGCACAAGATGAGGACTACATGAACGTGGGCCTTGGGGGAAAAGGAAGACTAGACAAAGGTTTCCAACACGGGATAATAGGGATGCCCCTCACAGGCCCAGAGAAGCTCCAGACCAAAGGCAGAAGCCAGGTCTGCGGATCTACATCCCAAAAGTGACATTTATTAGTCGGGTGAGCTTGGTCAAATCATTCCTTTCTTTGAGTCTCAGTTTCCTCATCTATAAAATGGGGATACAACCCTGGTCATATCTACCTTGAAGGGTTGGCACAAGGCTTTGACAACCATAAAGCCTTCTATAAATGGGAACTTTTACTGGGTAAATCATATTATAGCTCTCTGGGCCACAATTTCCCCATCTATAAAAAGAGGGGGCTGAACTAGAATCATCTCTAAGATCCTTTCCAGCTCTAACCTTCTACCAATCAAAAAAGCATTTATTAAACACCTACTATGTGCCAGATCCTGAGGGCTAGAAAGACAAAAAAAGACAAAATCCCTGCTCTGAAGAAGCTTACATTCTGCATATAGATAAATGTTCTCTATAAGCACCCATAAAGGACCCATAAATCCCATGATCCCATTTTCATTTTTTTTAAGAGTGGCAATGGGTGGGGTTAAATGGAGAGAAGAAATGGAGGAAAAGAAGTTGGGGATAATCACAGTAACACTGTTTTTTGTCTTAGTGCTAATGGGGAGATCTGTCTCCCTGGGACTTGCCTTTTTGAAAAAAAAAAAAACAGAAGAAAAGAACTTTACAACTTCACACACAATTCCCTTTTTTCTGCTTTTTGTTTTTGTTTTTGGTATGTTGAAATGTTCAGTTGTTCATAACTACGTTTAGAATATAAAAAAAACACATTTAAACTTTGAAAAAAAAAGGAAAAAGATCAAAAAGAAAAGTGACCTCTTCCTTCTCTTGTGCCCTTTGGCAGTCTCAGAACTCCTCATTCAATCCATAGGCCTTCAGATACTGAATTTATTTAACAGGTGATCATGGCCTGGACTGCACGGGAGGCTGTTTTTTTCCCATTTAAATCTATCTATTTTAAATAAATTTGTGTGGATGCCATTGGTTTCTATATTACCTACATTTCCTAATGTATCTTTCCCCCTTCTCCACATGAGCCCATGTAAATATCGCAAGGCCTACCACAGCTAGAAAACTGTGAGTGCGGGGATTGTAAGGACAGACTCTCGGGCCTATTCTTCTCTTGTAGGCTACAAGGCTCTCAGGGCTTTTGTGAGGAAAGTGTGTTTTTTCAACCTGAAAGTGCCGAATGGCACTGCACCTGGCATGATATGAGTGAACAGAAAGAGGGCAATAATTATTCTATTTGTTGGCTTCAGTTGGTTCTTTTTAGCAGAGGAATGGGAACTCAGGGTGCCACAGCAGGGTAGAGTGCAGAGGTTCTTAACCTGGGGTTCACAAACTTGTTTTTTAAATATTTCAATAAATATCAATTCATTTTGAAATTATTTATGAATTATTTCTTCTAAATTTATTATTTATTTATGAAATATCACTTTATTTAAATTTAATTGACTTCCTCTGTAGGCCTAAGAATTTAATTTTTTTTTTAAATTAAAGACATTCTGAAAAGAGGCCCATAGGTTTCACTAGACTGCCAAAGGGGACCATGACACACAAAAGCAAGGCTATGAATCTAGAGTGGGCGAATCATGAGTTTGTAAACTCCTTGACAGCAGGATCTGTCTTAGGCCTCTTTTTATATCCCCAGCCCTTAGCACATAGTTGGTATTTAATAAATGTTGATTGATTGATTAATTAAAATAATACTGGGCAGCAGGAGAATTGGGTTTAAGTCCTGACTCCGCCATCAACAAGCTATGCAGCTTTGGACAGGTCACTTTCTGAAATCTGAGCCAGTTTCCTCATTTGTCAAACGAAAACATAAAACTAACTAAATGGCTAAAAGGACCCTTTCCATCCCAGGAACTCAAGTCATTGCTACTCCTTCTCATCTGATAAAGTACAAGTGACCTCACAGGGGAATTCCAGGACAAAAAAATGGTCCTGGTAGAAGAAAAATGGCCACCAAACATGACTCTGTAGAAATATTAATTGGACTTTCCAAGTGCTCCCGCCTGCCCCGCAGTGAGAAAAGAAAGAGATCACCGGACAAAGATAATAACCTGAGAATTTCCCTGGCTTATGTTGAGATTATCTGGTCCTCCCTGAAGATGATGGTTCAAACCAACCAAGAGGAAACGTTTCCCTGGTCATTCCTTTCCTTTACCCCGAGACTTGTTAACTCTTTTAAAGGATTAAGCTGTTCTTTTTTTTTTTACATCTAAGACTTAAAGCAACATGGTTATGGCTCTCTCAGGAACTTCCCTTGTACCACAGACCTTTCGAACTAAGTGGATCTAAGAGATCATCTAGTTCAAACACCTCATTTTACAAATGAAGAAGCTTAAACTACAAAGAGTTAAGCTGATTCGCCAAGAGGTCACATGGTAATCAATGGTGGCAGTGGGATTTGTTCCTAGGCCTTTTGACTTCACCTCCAGGGCTCTTTCCACTATATCATGCTTCCTCTCCCATGCTCCTACCTTCTCATACTCATCTTCCCCAGGGTTGTGCTTCTGCAGCCAGTCAGCCAACGGTCTGTCCTTGAAGGATCCCGTCACCCCATGTTCCACTTGAATCTTCCGCAAGGTTTCAGCATTGGGGATCATCTCCACCATGCCTGAGAGAGAAGGGATCTAGGTCACTCAAAGAGATGGGACTCCAGGGTTGTTAAGAAAAGATACATCCTGACACCCACTGAGTCACTGACTTTTCAATCAGAATCCTTTCCTAGATTAAGGGCAACTGAGGAAAGGACCAGCTATAATTTCAGGGAACTAGGGCTAAGGATAATCTTGGAAAGGATTAAGCCCCCACCATATGCCATCTTTTCTTCTAGCTTTCAGAGCTTCTCCTCTAGGTATATGCCTTAAAATGGAACACAATCACCCTCTTGACACTCTGGTTTTTTGAGAGGAGCAGAAGTTGGTGCACAGAGGGGAGGGGTCCTCACTTCTTGCTAGTGGCCCACCTCTCCCTAGGAACCAGACTGACCTCGACCCCGACCAGTGGAGAAACATCGAAAGATGACCATGCGCATATCCAGTCCCTCTTGGATCCAGATCTTGTTCATGACACGGATCATTTGCAGGGTTAGCATGTCCTGACGCAGATCATCCCCACACTGTGAGAAGCGGGAAGGGTGGTGACCCCATGTGGTCAGAGCAGGACTCTAGATACCTTCCTCACAGATCCTGGCACCCTCCATCCATTAGTTATACAAATCTTCAGGGTGTGTTCCCCTGCTTCTCATCTGACACTTCTGATTTTGCCTCATTCATTTTTTTTTTCTGTGTTAGAACAAAGATGAGATTCCTCCTCCACCTCCATTTTCTGAATCTTACCCTTCATTTTTGCTTTGGAAGGGGTGGAACTGGATCTGTGATTTCATTAAGATAGGGAACTCCCAGTGAGGAAATCCCCTCTGGCAACATGGATCAGCATCTGCTTTGCAACTTAAGTTATTTGTCCAGGGTCACAGAGCCAATATAACTAGTATGTGTGTGTTCCTCCTTCATTGTTGAAGAAGACCATGCCATCACAGAAATGATGACATGACTTACACTTGACTTTGTTTTGAGTGAGGGAGGGCTGTGCACATCACCAGCCTCACTTCTCCTCCAGAGCCATCTGAATACAATGGCCAGATATTCATCAGGATAACTGGAGATGACCCAGGATGAGACAATTGGGGTTAAGTGACTTGCCCAAGGTCACACAGCTAGTGAGTGTCAAGTGTCTGAGGTGACATTTGAACTCAGGTCCTCCTGACTCCTGCCCTGGTGCTCTATCCACTGCACCACCTAGCTGCCCCTATATAACTATATATAACTAGTAAGTGTCTGCTTGAATGCAAGTCTTGCTGATTCAGAGTTAGCCCTCCAACCATTATACCACACTGCCTCTCAATCCTACTCATTTGTGAATCTAATTCATGTTCCAGTTCAGTCCACAATGAATACCTTTCCTTCTGAAATCCTATGTGTGGAGGCAGTTTAGCGGCCCAGTGTGCAGATCCCTGGGCCTGGAATCAGGATGATGACTTTAAATCCAGCCACTGACTGGATTGTTAGCTGTATGATGCTGGGTGAGTCCTTTAGTCTCTGTCTGCTTCAGTTTCCTCAACTACGAGACGGGGATGATAACAGTGCCAACCTCAGAATTGTGATCGTTAAATGAGATATTGGTGAAGTGTGTTCCCTTCTCTCCTCTCCCCATGTTACTTGTTGACCTCACCCATCTGACATTAGAGGGGTTTGTCCTCTATACTGTTAGTTATCCTCACAACATATATCCATATATATATATATATATATATCCATGTCTATGTATTTTTTGGTCTCTCCAGTTGAGCTGTAATAAATTTCTTGAGTGTAAGAACTGTTTCTCATATTCCCCTCAGAAACAGGTGCTCATAAAATGTCTCAGTTCAACCTGGTGTCCCCCCAGTGACACCTACTGATCTTAGCTATATATAGGGGAAATCAGATGCAAAGAAAAGAAAGTGAAGAGAGGCTCCATACCTTGGTTTGGGGAGCAAGGGGAATCGTGGACTTATAAGAGGGAGTTTCTCAATATCCCCATTCCATAAAATCAGGTATATGTCTGGATTCTTGAGGAGCCTCTGGGGCTTAAGATGGGTTTCTAGAACTGGTTATAAGGTGCTACAATGTGTTTCACCAAGGTTAGTACTTGCAAGAGCAATCCTGACCCCTTGGTCCCTCATGGTTTCTTTTTTCCTGACCCAACCCTAAGATTGTGTTCTCACCTTGAAAATGACACGGATGTTCTCACCCAGTGGGTCCACATTCTGGAAAGCGAGCTTGAGGGGGACCGCATTAGAGTTGAAATAGGAACAATCCTGCCACAGGGAAGGAGACAGACCAGAATTAGAATTGTTTTAGAAGAGACGATGACTACCTCTTCCCATCTCTGACAGGTCATGTCATCTCTCCTTCCTGAACTCCTTCGCCAGCCCAAGTCTTCCTGTCACTTTTGCTTTCAAAATGTCTCTCAAATTTATCCTTCCTTTCCATTCCAATGGTCACCTTCCTAACCTAAGCCCTCTGGCTTCACCCCTGGCCTACTTCTTAGTTTCCTGATGAGCCTCGCAGTCTTGTGTCTCCACCTCCAATCAATCCCATAAGTCACCACCAGATTCATTTTCCTAATACACAATTTTGATCTTCTTACGCACTTACTCAATACCTTTCAACGGCAACCCATGTCTTCCAAATAAAGACCAAACTCCTTAACTTGGCATTCGAGGCCGACAGCAATCTGCCCTATGAAATGTACTTTGCCAACTTTACCTAACGGAAGCCCCCTATCTACCTGCTGAACAAGACAACTGCTCTGAGGCAGTTAGGTGATATAGTAGATAAAGTTGTGAGGGAACTTGGCATCAGGAAGACTTCAATCCCAACTCTGAGATCTAGTAGATATGTGGCCATAATCAAGGTCTCAACCTCTCTGATTCTCAGTTTTCTCATCTGTAAAACGGGGATAAGAATAACCCCTACCTCACAGGGTTGTTATGAGGATAAAATGAGATAACCTATGTGAAGCACTCTGCAAACCTTAAAATAGTATATAAATGTTCTCATCATTATCATCACTACCAGTCCTCCCTTCCACCGAAACATTTTATACTTTCCCACTTCCATAATTCTGCTCATCACATTCCCTCCTCCAGGGATGTCTTCTCCCTTTACTGAAATTCTACCCCATCTCTCAAAGTCACTTTCAAACAGCACCTCTTTGATAAAACCTTCCTTCCTTTCTCCAGACATGACTTTTCCCTTTCCTAGACTCCTATAACCCTTTGTACTACTCATAGGGTGATGAACTATAATAAAAGCAGTATGCCTGCCATCTCCCCTCTAAACTGTGAGTCACTTAAGGGCAAGCACCTTATATATATATCTTGTAACACAAACAGCACCTGGGTATAGTTAGTGCTCAGCATTTGTTTACTGAATGGCCCACAAGAAGGCAGTGGCAGAGTCACAGGGTCAGCCAGCATCCATAACACCTGCCTACTTGCTTGGACTCTGGTCCATCCTAACCCAGAGTTCTTGGGTCCTCTGAGATGCTCAGAGAGCTAGGTCCCCAACCTGGGACATCTGTCAGGGAGAAACCAGAGCATGTGTCTGGGGTTGCAAAGGTACAGGAAAACCAGAATTCTTGGTCTCTTCTCATTTCTCCTAAGAACTAGGTAAATGAGGAGCCTCACCCCTGAAATCCACTAGTCCCACTCACCCGTGGCACGATGCCTTTAACCAGAAGGCTGGGGCTCAGAGGCAGCCGGCAAGAGCCATTGAGCTTAAAAAATTTCTTTACTTCCTCCAGTCCTGTTCGAAGGATCCCCTGTTGGAAAGAGAAAAGGAGAATGAAAAGGCAGGAAGGGAAAATCCACCAATCTCCCTGAGGCAGGGTATAGTTTAGGGTAATTAGGGGTGATGGTGTCAGACATTCAGAAGTGTCTGAGAAAACTGGGTGGAGAAAGTGCTGACCCAGGAAGCCCTAGGTTCAAATCCTGACTAACACCCAATGTATGGGTGACTACAGACAAGGTGACCTCAGTTTCCTCATCTATAAAATGAAGATAACAATAGTAACCTATCTCACAGGGTGGTTGATGGGCTCCATTGAAATAATGGATGTAAGGTACTTGCAAACCTTCAAGTATTACATGTGCTAGCTATTATCATCATTCTCTCCTTCTAAGGGACGTTTAAGAACACGGGAAAGGCTGTGGATCGTGGTACATGCCTGGAATCCCTGCTACTGGGGAGGCTGGCAGCTCTAAGCTGCAAAGCCTTATTAAGCCCAGTATCAATATGGTGAGGTCCTGAGGGCTCAAAGCTTCTGAGTACCCATGCAGGAGAAGGAGGAGGAGGAGGAGGAAAAGGAGATTAAGAAGAAGGGGAAGGTAGAGAAGAAGAAAGACTTTCCCTATCTCCCCAGGGCTGGTCTGTTGGTGGACAGAGCACTGGGCAATAAGACCGTAAGGGAAGTTCATATGGAAGTCCTTCAGACCAAGTCTACTAAGTACCTCCCTTCTCACCCCATCCTTCAAATCTGAAAGCCCTGACATGCAGGGACTAACTAAAGAATTGGAGATGTTAGCCTGGAGAACAGAAGGCAGGAGGCAGGAGGAGGAGGTGGGGCAGTGACCAAAGCATTCTCTTCCAGTAATTAAACTGTTGTCACTTGGAAGAGGAATGAGACTTGTTTTGCCAGAGGTCACAACTAGGAGCAGTTGGAAGAATGTGTAGATTTGGGTTTAATATAAGGAAATAATTACAACTGTCCATAAGTGGAATGGGCAGTCTTCCAAGGGAAGATGTTCTCTCTCTTCACTGGAAGTCAAGAAATCACTGGCTGGAGTTGGAGGGGGTCAAGGTGGATTCCTGTTCTGACAGAGACTAGACCACATGGTCCCTGAGGAGCTTGCCAATCCTTCCATAAGATGTTATGAGTCTAGGAAATGTAGTTCTGGTTTGAAAGTAGGGACTAGAGAGGTCTAAAGAGTTCCATGATGAGTACCAGCAGCCCAGGCCCTGGAAGCCAGGTTATGGTGGCTGCGTAGGGGCAAGGGTGGGAAGGAAAGAGAGGCAGCCTTTACCCACATACCTGTCGTGCAGATGGAGCTGCCTCTCGAACCTGCTGGGCCAGTTTAGCCAAGGTGTTGACAAGCCAGCATTGCCTATTGAATTCCTCCCGAAGCCCCTTCCCACAGCAGCATAGCAGAGCTGCCAGCAGATACTGGTATCGGATGCTGAACTGTGAGTCCTTCAAGCCGTCTTTCAGCAGCCTAAAGGGAAAAATGGCAGCAGGTGGGAAACAGCACCCAGAAGTACCTGCCCCTCCCCTCCATTCACTACCTTATCCAATCCAAAAAACATTTGTCAAGTGCCTACTATATGTTAGGCACTAGAATAATTGCTGGGGATACAATTAGTTAAAAAAAAAAAAGGCAGGGCTTGTCCAAGAGGAGCTTACAATCTAAAATGGAAGACATATTACCTCTAAAGGGGGAGGGATGTTATCTCTACCTTCATATCCACACTTTATTCTCATGGTATTTGGCAGAGAGGGTGGGGCAGACTTCATATTTCAGGGATGAGGAACTGCTGTGGGGAAAGTCCTTCTACTCAAATATATTAAGCATATCACCTGTAACTTATCATTTTAGAGGCATCAAGAAATTAAATGACCTGTCCATGTTGACACAGCTAGTACGTGTCAAAGGTTAGGCTTGAATTTGACTCTAAGATTGGCCCTCCCACTATGCCTGGTCATTCTCAGTATCCTAGCTAGAGGTCTATGCCCATGCAAACCCAAAACCAAGCTAAGCTTCATGCTTGCCTCATATTTACATAGAACTCAAAGTACCCTCATATCCATCACTCTATCATCTCTGGATAGCAAGAATGGTTTTCTCTGTTACAAGCAAGAGAAACAGAGTCCAGAGACGGTGAGTGATTTGTCAAGATTGCCTAACCCAGTCAATAACAAAACTGGGGACCAGGAACTATTTCTTCTGACTCCCAGTCCATACATGCTTAGAACTATACATAAAATGAGAATCATAGACCCTTAAAACTGTAAGGGACCCTAAAGATTACATATGCACATTCCCCTTCATTTTTCTGGGGGCAAACTGAGGCCCAAAGAGGTCATATGTGTGCACACCCAGAGAGAGACACATCTGCTTCCCACCCATCTGCATCATGCTTTTACCAGAAGAAATAGTGAGTGACTCTCAGGTCACAGACAGCTCGTTTCAGAAGGAAGCGCACCAGAGGGCTATCAAGATAACACTCGTATTTAAGGGCCTGTTCCAGGGAAAGAAAAAGAAAGAGGTTTCGTTAGCTTCCCACCACTGTCTATACCATTCACCCTGCCCCCAATGTCTCCCTTAGTCAGTGGGGTCTTACCATAAGGTAAATATATCATTAAGTCTATGATATGGGGAAACATAATTTGGTTTGTCTTGACTGCACTTTTCTAAGTGCCTCCTTCATACTGGGGTCAATGAGTCCGACCGGTGAGCGACCTCACAGATTCCTCAGAGATCCAACCCCCTCATTTTAGAGTCGAAGAAACTAAGACCCCAACAGGCTAAGTTAGCAAGTGAAAGAGCCAAAATGTGTCCCCAGCTTCTCTCACTCCTGATCTATACTACCATAATGCCTTACAGTGAGTGGAGTACAGGTGTTAGCATTATTTTCCCCACTTTCAGGGTCTCAGAAGAGACATCATATACCCAGCAGGAGGAGAGGTGGGTTTGAATCTGATCAGAAGAGAAGGAAGGGCAGAGAAACCCACTTCTGCCACCCAAACACTTTCCTCTACTTACCTGCACCAACTGGGGCAGGTAATCCAGGAGTTCTGCATCAGAGATTGAGTCGATCCATTGTACAGCCATACGGCGCACCTCTTGGTCTGGGAAACTAGAAAATAGAGACCTAATACTTACAGGGGACAGCTCAGTCCTTGTCTCTGCCTTTACAGACCAGCCATGCTCATGCCTATCCTTGGCTGTACTAGAAATGTAATGAGGGGAGATCTCAGAGACCTGCTTTGGATAAAACCATTGACAGAGGAATTTGAATAACTCCTCCAAGACACTGTAAGTGGAAAATGATGCAGACACCTGCACCCCATCATCTTACCTTAGAATGTTAGAGCTGCGAGGACCCTCACAGGTCATTCAGTCCAAGCCCTCTCTTTACTAGAAAGAAACTGAGATCTAGAGAAATAAAGTGACTTGCCTAATGTCACATGGTAGTTAAGTGTCAGAGCTGGGACTAGAAATCAGGTCTCCTGACTCTTCACCTAGTCTTCATTTTTATTACACCATGCTGCTTTTCCTATAATTACAGAAGGTTTTGGGTATAGGAGGACCAGGCAGCCACACAGAGATATTTGGTGAACGTGGAAAGGCTCTCTTTCTCCTCACTTTGAAAATACTCTGCATGTCAGAGCATCTAAATATTCATTAACCTCAGATATTCTCAGAGTCAGAGTTATAATTAGGCTTGGTCTACTAGGGATCATGCTTCCTCCCCAGAGTCTGGAGAAGACAGTTGTCCCCATGACTCCAAATTCTCCACCTGCCTGCACATCACCCAACTCCCTCACTATGACACCCAGCCTCTTCCAACTCTACCCCTGAGACTTAAGCAGGGGTTTTTGAGGAACAAACCACCCTTTCAACCCTCTGCTCTGACCAATGCATCCACAATCAGACTGTCCTCTGCAGCCTGTGGGATTTCTTCAGTGCCCCCACTTTCAAATGCCATCATCCTCTGTACACCCTGCCCAGGTGAAAGAATTCCTAGTTATGACTAATTGGATTGTCATTGCTGTGTCCTAGAATTATCTTTGAAAACATAAATACCCTGTAAGAAACAGATATGAACAATGAAGAGAAACATGGGAAGCTGGACCAAGAAAACAATATACACAATGATTACAACAGTGTAAATGAAAGAACAAAATAAAAACAAAACTGAACGCAAGGTATTATAGTAATCAAGTTCAGTCTGAAAGTGAGAAGAGAAAGTACACCTGCCTTCCTTCTTTGTTGAATAGGGGAATATGTATGTCAAATATTGCATATATTCTTAAGCTCAGTTAATATGCTAGTTAATTTTGCCTAAATGCTATTTTTTCTCTTTTTTATTCTTTATTACAATAAATTGCTTGATAGGTAGAGGAAAAAGTAGAGATATATCTGGAAACGATAGGGATATCAAAACATGAAACTAATAAAAACACTTTCAGATATAATTACCCATGGGGAGAGAGCCCTAATTATACAAATCATTCTACCTGTCTGGAATAATTTCCTCACCATGAGATTCCAGAACTCTATGACTTCTAAGGTCCCTTTCAGATGAATAACCAGCTTAGCCTGCATTTTAGCTTTAGGAAGATGAAGAAATACAAGAGAATACAAGCTCTTTGAGGGCAGGAACTGGCTCATTTTTGTATCCCCTTACTGGCACCTCATAGATACTTAATAAATGCCTGTTATATGAATGAATGAGGGCACAGACAGTATACTTGTCAAAAGTGCAACTGACACATAGGTGAGAGGGAAAGCTAACACCCAGGATGGTAAGTCAGATTGCAACAAGGTCTGTACAGGCTAGAACACTGAGCTAGCAAACTCTAATGAAGTGAAACTGAATGATAATAACCTCCCGCTTGGGTTCCAAAAGATAACGTCATAAGTACAAGATGGGGGAAGGCATGGTGAGAAAACAATTTGTCTCAAAAAGAGGATGATTTTGGTGAAGTTAAGACAAATAGGAGTTAATAGTGTCATATCATAGCCCCAAAGCCAGTGCAGTCTTGGGCTGTATTAAGACAGGCATAGTTTCCACGTACGTCAGCCCTTACAGCATGTAAGATCCTGGATGTAAGAAGGGACAATTTCAGGTTGTAGCTTTGTATCCTTAGCCCTAACACAGTGCCTGGCACATAGCAGGCACAGTGGTTGGATAAAGATGTGATAACCCAGTTGTATTTTACAATTCTGGGCATCACATTTTAGGAAGGAGACTGATAGGCAAGAGAATATCCAGAAGATATGAAGGGCCTCAAGGTTGTGTCTTCTGAATTGAAGGAACTGGGGTTTTTTAGCCTGGAGAAGACTCAGGGGAGATCCGATAGCTACCTTCAAGGGCTCTCATGTGGAAGAAAGATTCCACTTGTTCTTTCAGTTGAGAGGATAGAAGGATGAGCAATGGGTAGAAGAAGTAAAGAGGCAAATTGAGGCTCAAAGAAAACTTCCTAAGAAATAGAGGTAAAGGAGAATGGATTGCCTTAGGACAAAGCAGCCTTCCCCTCACTGCCAGTCTTCAAGCAAAGGCTAGATGTACCTTTATTGGTTGCAGGGGTCCCTTTTTGGGGTATGGGTCAGACTAGATGGCTGCTAAGGTCCCTTCCACCACTGAAACTCTGACTCTATGATTAGTCATCAGATGCTAGCAAGCCTGTAACTTCAAAAGGCTCTGAGGGAACAAAACCAGGGACAGAGAAGAAGGAGGAGGAAAAGGAGGAGGAGGAGGGATAATTCCTTAGAGTGGTGTATTTGCTAGTACAGACAGGCTTGGAGGAGGAGATGCCAACCATCTGCAGGGGATCAAGGGAGCTAAGAGGCTAGAGGAGTTTCCTGGGATAAGGAAAGTAACCTGCTTCAGAACTAGCCTTGCCCTTGGGTCACTCCAAGGAGGCAGCATCATGGGAGCCCTGGGATCCAGAAGCCTATCCAGTTGGGGAAGGTAATACAGGTCATACTCACGTGGCATGCAAGAGTCCCAGGGCATCCTGGTGGTTCATGTGTGTCCATTGCTTTAGGAGGGCATAGATGTCAGGCAGGCAAGCCCACTCCCAGCTGGGAGCACTGGCAAGCACTAGGGGCAGGGAGCTCACCTCCGAGTGGCAATAGTAGCGCTTCTCCCACACCCTCTTCCGGTCAGCATCTGTGAGCCTGTGGTAGGAAGGGCAGGGCAACAAGAAGGCTAAGTCCCCTGGAGGGATGAAGATCTAGCCGAGAAGTTTTGTTCTTATTTTTTACATGATTTCAAGACAGACTGACTTTAATCTTATTCCCATTCTAGCTCAGGGAAATCTGAGACTTAGGTACCCAGCTCCAAGCAACAAGACATAGCCAAAGGAATCAACAGTAAGCCTGGAAAACATGCCTTCTTAAGGAATATTTGGTAACATTTCCCACAGAGCCACCAGAGGGCAGCAGTCACCCCTTCGGTCAGGGTGCGTGCACATGTATGGTGTATAAGGCTATTTAATACGATGGACATCTTCCTGAACCATCTCTCCCTCTCTCTCTCTGGATGGGTTGACACCAGGTGTCTAATGGGGGAAGTGAAAACTGTCTGAGCTAATGAAGTGAGGCATCAGCTGCTTCAGCGAGGTTGAGGGAGAGGGTCTGTAGTCACCCTGTGTACAGGCTGAGCTGAGAAGCCAGGAAGACCAGACTAGAGCCAACCTTGCCCCAGTGCTGGCAGGCAAGGAGCCCCTTTCTGGGAGAGAGATAAAAGACCAGCAGAATCCACATCCCATTAGTCTCTTCCTCTTTTCCAAGCCCCATCCCACCCTATGGGTCGAAAAAATGCCCCATGGCTGAAACCAGCCTCAGTTTTTCTGCTCTAGCACCAGATCCTTTAATGAGAGAGTGGTAATGTTTGTGTGTTTGGAGGAGAACAAAGAAAAGAGAAAGAGAAACAGTTATCGTGGGTGTAGGTGGTAATCCCGAGTGGAGGTAGGAATGTAACACCCGGGATGGGAGTCTACCTTGGAGAGTCTCCAAATTTACGAGCTTCTCTGAGGAAAGTAAATCTAATCTGAAAGAACTCTGGGCTAGTGACTAAGGGAAGGGATGGAGGGTATTTTGATCTAAGTTTCTATCCCGGCTTTCTTTGCTCTTTGCAGAACTGTGTTGTTTAGACATCTCAGTCCTTGTCTAACTCTTCATGACCCCATCTGGGGTTTTCTTGGCAAAGACACTGTAGTGGTTTGCCATTTCCTTCTTCAGTTCATTTTACAGATGAGGAAACTAAGGCAAACAGGGTTAAGTGATTTGCCCAGGGTCACACAGCTAGGAAATGTCCGAGGTCAGATTTGAACTCAGGAAGATGAGTCTTTCTGGCTCCAGGCCCAGTGCTCTATCTACAGCTGTACCCAAAGATAAAATCTGGGGAATCTGTTTTCTAGTTGAAACACTCTCTCCCACTCAAAGTAATCCCTGCCTAGCCCCCACCCACTAAATTCAACTCAACAAGCATTTAAGGCACCCCCTCAATTCTCTTGTACATACATAAGAAGGAAGGTTAGAACCTTGAGCTGGAATTCGGTGTGGGAGGAGGCTGGGGCTGGTAATGTGGAGAGGGCTCAGTGCCTGGCTGGGTAATGGCAGGTGGGGTTCAATGTCAGAGGCCTCACCAGTATAATGACTCCTTCTGCATGATGCCCTTGAGCCTTTGCTGGTCTTCCGCTCCAAGGCTTTTAAACTCGTACTGAGGGCTGAACTCTGCTCCAGGAGGGCTGGTGAACTTAATATCGAAGGCTGAGGTGGGGAAGTCAATCTGGAGGATTGGAGTGAGAGAGGGGCAGGTAAAGGAACAGAGAGATGATAGCCAAGATGAGCGTGAACTAGGTGGCAGTGATTCATCGAAGCCTGGGTACTCTAACTTCTCACTCTCCTCCTGCTATCTTACCTGGCTTTCTTCAAGTCCCAGCTAAGATTCTACCTTCTACATGCAGCCTTTCCCAATCCCCTTTAACTCTAGTAGCCTTCCCTCTTTTGATGATCTCCAATTTAGCCTGGATAGAGCTTGTCTGTAAATTGCATGTTGTCTCCCCCATTAGATTGTGAGCTCCTTAAGAACATGGGCTATCTTTTACCCTGCTTTGTACCCTCAATGATTAGCACAGTGCCTGACCCATAGGAGGTACTTAACCAATATTTACTATCCCAGGGCCAGTAGATAATCAATATTTGATGGTGAATAATATAATCAATTTATGCTTCAGGGTATAAAGGAGAGGGAAGAGAGGAGCCCACCTGACCACAACCACTTCTTGAGGACTGTGCATGGTCCTTCTCCTGCCCCCATGAATATGGCAATCCACTAATTCAGTGGAGTGAGCAGAGTGAGAGTGAGGAGATGGAGAATGTCCTACATGGCTCCTCAGGGGTGGAATTTGGATTTAGGGCATCTCTTAGGGTCAATCAGCTAGTCCTTCAACAAGCATTTATTAAGTGCTTACTCTGTGTCAGAGACTTCATTAAATAACGGGATACCAAGAAAGGCAAAAACATCTTCCCTTCCCTCCAGGAATGTACATTATAGGGAAAGACAACTGGAAATATCTACACACATGCACAATATATTCAAGGTAATTATAAGGGAAGGCTCTGGTGGGCGCAGGGCAAAAGGTGGTAGGAAAGACTCATTTACAAAGAACACTGAGAGACTGAGTAGGAATCAGATTGTCTCTAGGGAGTCTCAGACCCCAGCTTCTGAGGACCTTAAAACTAACCTCCAAGAGGATAGGACTAGCCCTAAATGCCTCCCTCATCCCCAACAACCTTTTCCTGGCTAATATCATCACAATGCTACCCACTACCCTGCCCCACCCCTACACTCCAAGAGTACTAGTTTCATAGGGGTCCCCATATACAGCAGGATCCCCAATATGAGAGTTGCCTCTGGAAGATCCAGAATGAATGGAGGAGGTAGGAACTGAGGACCAAGGCTCACCTGAAGGATGACACTGTCAGGTTGGTGGAAATTAGGTGCACTCCAGCGGGCACTGGGATTGTCTTGAGTTGCTGGCCACAAACCCAGAAGCTTCCGGCCACAGGTCAGCACCCTAAGTAGAAGCAATGGTGATGGGTGAGCCCATGAAAGAGATTGAACCAAGAAAACCCAGAAGTCACATAGATCCCACTAATCATCTGCTTTCTACCACCTTTGAACTCCGATTGCCCCACTGGAGGCATCTCTTTGCTCTCCAAGAAATCATGGACTTTTCTTCCATCATTCCAAAAATAATCTCCCCCATGTCTTAGACTAAATTCATCTAGGTCTGACTGCCCTAATGGTTCCAGCATCAATGGTCCTTTCCTTTTCCCCAAAAAGATATGGATCTTTACTCTGCCTGGATACAACTGTTTGTATTCTAGGGGTGTGTGTAGGGGGTGTGTGTGTGAATCTCTGGATTCTGTGTTTTATTTTGTCTAAGGCAGTGCTCTATACAGAGACAGGAAGAAAAGAGAAGGTGAAGTAAGCTTAAAGTATCAAACAGATCCATAACTAGATCCACCTCCAAAAATCCAAAGGCTAGGTAGCCTCAGCTCTATTGCCTCTGGCCCAGTGAGGTACACATACTGTCTAAAGTTGAAGAGAGGGGTGGTGACCCAGCCCAAGGCTTCAGGGACCCGTCGTTGCTTATTGGTCTCAGAAGAGCTGCCGGGTGGTGGGATGGGCACAGCATACAAAGTGGCGCTCAGCAACGTCTCCCGAGGCAATCGGTTGATCTGAACAGGGAAGCAGATCCTAAAGGGAAGGGATGTTCACCTTAGGGGGTGATGCCACACACAGGATTTATTTTCCTCCATAAAGCATCCAAAGAAGTACTTTAGTACTTTAGACTTTTGCTTTGTTCCTATTCTTTAAGGGTGGAGACAGGAGCTCTGGGAGAAGTCATCCTCTAGAATTGGCAGAATCCTCAAAACATTAGACAAAATGCAGAATTTTCCCAGAACCACAGAGTATTCTCCCTGTGAACTCCAAAACAATGGTGGGGGGGGGTAGGGGGTGCAGAATCACACCAACTTTTACAATGCCAACTATGAACCAACAAGGTTCCAGCAATCTAATCCACAGCGGGTCTTAGGGTAGATACACATCCCACTTTCAGGATTCCTCAGTAATGTCACCAAGAACCCTAATCAAGCAGTACAACATTCTCTATTCCATCTTGAATCCCTTCCTTATTCCCCACCACTTAAGAAGAACTAGGAAGAAGCAGTATGTCTTCTGTCTCCAATGACTCACAGCTCACCAGAACTTGTCCTCATAGCCCCCTAACTCTTTTTTTCTAGCCACATTTTCTCATACTCTAAATTCTGAAAGTGAAAGAGCCCCCTTAAGGTCCCAGGGTTCTTCCTAAGCCCCACCCAGGGATGGAAACAAAAGACAGACATCCAGATGTGTGTGTGGCCCATCCCCCAGATCCAGATCAGGGGCCATCAGTAGTACCTCCTCACCCCCAACCCCCAACCCCAACTCACTAGGAGGAAAGAGGAGGGGAGGACCTACTTTACCTTCCAAGTCCGTCTCTGGGCCAAAGTCCACACAGTCACACCCTCTCGGCCTGGGGCCAGACTGATTCATAGCCAGAGGGCACTGGCAGGATTACCCTTTAGCTAACAGTCCCATAACAAATGGCCTTTCCCCAAAGCAAGCACCACAGGGAAGCCCCATTCCCCTATCTCCTCTAGGGAGACTCCATGTGGACCAGCAATCTGCTCCCTCCAGGGACTATGATAACACCACTCTGTCCCAGCTTCCTTTACCCCAGGAGGCCTGTACAGCTATAATTAGGCTCCTCTCCACTGGCCAGGGAACATGCCAGCCTGGGGCTTGGCTGGGTGCAGCAACACTGGTTGCTGGAACTATTTTGAGAGTTGGTTGATCCCCCATTTTGGTAACAGGAGGCAAGGTCAGGTGATCCAGCATCAAAGGAAATCAAAGACTGGTCTGCCTCTTCTCCCCCAACTGTCTCTCCATCCAGGGGCCAGTTCCTGCTCCTTCTTCCAGCTTAATGAAGGAGAAGGGAGAGCATCTCAACTTGAGCTCATGCTTTGTGGTCAGCCACCTGCGACTTCTCTATTACTCTCTTTTTCAGCTTCAATTCAGTTTCAAGAGCTAGGAAAATGTCAGATGCTATTATTGTCATTACTACACCAATAGGTTCTTAAATTGAGATCTTTGAATGTTTTTTTTCCTTTTGATAACAGATTTCAATATAATTGGCTTCCTTTTAAATCCTATGTATTTTATGCATTTAAAAACCAGACTGCTAAAGCAGTCCAGGACATGGAAAAGGTTAAGAACCCCCAAACTTATCTGGGCAAAACCCACATTTCTCAACAATACACCTATCTTTCACCAGCTCATTGTCTGTCCTATAAACCCCACTGATTTTGCCAACACCAAGAGTGTTCAGAGGGATGCCAATCTATACCCCTCCTTTAAGGCCATGTGCAAACTGAAAGGGCCAGGTTCTAGCAGAGGACAGTGGCCTGGGTACTCTAGTTTTTAGGGGGTATCAGGAACTGGACCCAAACACCTCCTCCCCACTTGATTGACATAATGGACACTGCCTGGGGACTGGGGAGGCAGAGGGGAGCTTACTGCTGATCCCATACGATGAGGTGGAAGAGGTACTTGTAGAAGTGAGCCTTGCGGGTCTGCAGGGGACTACAGAGTTCCTTGCCACCATGGCTGAGGGAGCAGGAGAGGTAGAAGTCTTCGTAGCTACAAAAGGACACAGACAGCGCAGATGAGGGTCCCATGCTTCCCTGCCCAAACCACCAACCTCCCTTACTTTCCCCCACCACCGCCTTCACCCTCATCTAGTCTGAAAGCCTCATGTGGGAATGAATCAATGAAGGAGGCCTCCAGGCCTACCTGGAATTCCAGTAGCACTTTCTCTAGTTAAACTCCTTTCTAAACCTACCGGGAAAGCATAGAAATCCCAAAATGAGGTAAAGGAGGGCAAGGGGGTAAGGAGAGAAAATCAGAAAGTCTTTTTCTGAAGGCTGCTCTGGGAAAAGCGACCTTTAACCTTTTACTTCTCCTCAGCTCCAAGTTGGAGCTCGGGGCCCCAGAGTTTTCTTTCATTCAGGCCCAGTCAGCAAGTGCTCTCTTCAGTCTTGTCTCCTAGTCCTCAGACCTCTAAATCTGCTCTTTCTCTGTTCCCCTAAACTAACCAGGCATGCCCTGTCTGCATATGGGGGAGGGGGAGAGAGGAAGAGCGCCATATGCCGCCATGAATGCCGACACATGGGGGTCCCTGTGGCTCATGACAGGTGCCTAGTGACAGGAGAGGTCAGAGAAGGCCCCGATTTCCCAGGCTGCCTCCTTTGTTCCCAGCCAATCGCCCAGAGGAATACATTAAGTATGGAACAAAGGGAAGGGCTAGGGGTGGGGATGAAGGGGAGGGGAGGGGAGGGGTGGAGTCCACTGACTACTACACAGCCCAGTACACTGACTACTACACAGCCTAGTTCAACTTCCCCACATCTCTTCTGGTCCCCCACTCACCCACCCTGGCTCCAGAAGATTACCCATGGAATAGCTCCCTCCTCCCACCCCTACGGGCCTAGAGACCCCAGACAAAGGGTCATCTCCTGCCTCCCCTTCCCCCTCCCCATTGTGTCTCTGATGGGAAGTATAGCCATGGGCCATGGGGCATGCTCTCTATCTGGGAACTTGCCATCTGTCACAGTCTCTCCCTCAGGTCCAGAACGGGGAGGGGACTGGGATGCCTGCACAGGCTAGAGAGAAAGGAGATGGCAGAGTCTGGACTCTGAGGCTCTGTTTCCTAATTCTGCGGCACCCCTTCTACTGTGGCCATCCCTCTAGGGTCCAAAGTTTCCCCATAATTACCTACAATTCAGGTGTATTTAGCATTTGGTGATTTACAGAACACACTCCCCTAAACTGAATTTGGAGTCAGGAGACCTATGTCAGAATCCTACCTTTGCTACTAACCTTTGTGACATTAAGCAAACTACATGTGTCAAGAGACTGTGCTCTAGCATAATCTGAGTCTATTTCCTCCTGTGTAAAATGAGGTGATTACACTAGATGATCCCTGCAGTCTTTCCAATGTTAAATTTAGAATCCTGAGAGATAAAACATTACACCTTATCCTCATTTTACAGAAGACGAAATGGGAAGTCAAAGAGGTTTATGTGACTTGCCCATGGTCACATAGCTACTCAGTGTCTGAGAGGCAGAATTCGGGATTACCAATTCCCAGACTCCAAGCCCAGGGCTCTTTTTCCACTGCCCCGTGTAGTCTATGGGAGATCTTTTAGCATAGCAGTAAGGTGGGCACCTTCAGGCAGGGGAAACTGAGGAGATGGAAAGTGGTTCTGTCAACTCATTTTATATTGGAAAACAATCCTACCAACATTCATAAGACCTTTGAACCAAGGCTAGAAGAGACCTCCCTCAGAGGCTGGCTACTCTAACCCTCTTGTAAAAACAAATGAGGAAAACCAAGGTGTCTACAATGAGTAAGTGACTTGTCCAAGGTCATACAAGTAGGAAGCATTAGAGCTTGCATTTAAATTGAGGTCCTCAGATTCTAGACCCACTGCTCTTTTCACCATACTACATTGCCTTCTTCTCATTGAGGTTGCCCAGCCCTGACTCACCTGGTAGCCCAGGTGATAGGAATTCTGTGAGTGGCATAAACTGTGAAGGCCAAGGGCCCAGATAGGAGGCAGGCCTCCTGGACCAGCTCATGCTTCTGGTTCCCAGACACTACTGTCTGAAAGTCAGCATTGAATGTATTGCAATAGAGTTCCACAAGGTCCAAGATGGCAGCCGTCAATGCCTCTACTACCTTCTCTGTGAAAGGGGGAGAAAAGAAATGAGTCCCAACCCACTTCTCCCCACACACATACCCCAAGGACCTCATTAACATGACATGAGTTGGATTAGATGATCTAGGAAACCCAGAGAGGAATAGGGTATAGGTTGGTTTTGTGCATGTATAAGTGGGCCTAATTCTCTGCAGAGGGGAGGGAAGAAATAGTACATTGTTCCTGAATCCTGCCTAAAGCACAACAGTAGAATCCTGGAGAGTAATGCTAAAATGGAAACTTGGGGGTGAGGGTGGAGATGGGGGTGTTATAAGCCAAGCCAAACTGCTCAGGAAACAACTATCACCTCTCAAGTGTGAGTTTTCCCATCTGGAACTCAGGCAATAACCACTCAGCCTCACCATCCTCTACCCCACCCTATCAATACCTCCCAGGAATACCACAAGGAAAAATGAGTAAAAATTATGAGGACAGAGTTTATGGAGAAAAATGTGCTGACCAGCTGTGCTCAGACTTCATACTGGAAAATATGTATACACCAGCACGGCTACACACACACACACACACACACACACACACACACACAGACGCAATACTGAAATAAACTAGAGGGGAAAAGGCAAGCTAGGTAAGAGTGCTTTCCTCTAAGGGGGAGATGGAAAGAACTTGCAGCCAGCAATATTACCTCGGTTTTCCCTCACAGCCAGGATATTTGGATCCTGTTGGGGAAGAGAGAAGGCTCATTTCAGTGCTGTGGCCTTTTCTGCCATAGCTAAGAGGCAAACCCTGCCCAGGCACCCCGCCGCTGCCACCAGATGTGATCATCTGAAGAACAGTGATTGCTCATGAAGAAGAAAAAAACAGGAGTCTGGAGAGATTTAAAAGATGGACAGACACACTTGGGGTGAGGGATTAGGGAAGGGAGCGAATCTTTCAAAGATGATCATCAAAGTTCCAAAAAGTGACCATCGCGTTTCCAGGACAGAGAGTACAGTCAGGCCCCCTGGCCTTGAGAAGGCACAGACACCTACATGCCTGAGCACAGTATGTGATCCAGACAGAAATGCACAGCAAGCTGGCCAAGGCCTACAGCATAGGAGATGTGGCTGTTACCCACTCTGAAGTGAGGGTTTACTGTGCCGGATGGAACATACACAGTAAAAAGGGAAGGAAAAGGGGTAGGAGGGGGAAACGAGTAAATCAATCACTGAAAGACTTGTAGGACAGGGAGGGTGAGAGGAGCTTGTGGCTCTGGGGAAACACTTCATCACAGTACAAAAATGTCAAGCATTCCTTTCTTCAAGGACAGGCTCTGTTTCCTGCTTTAGTAACCTGCCCTGACTCCGCAGAAGCCCTACTAGAAAGCTGCAAGGCAGTACCCAACTCTCTAGCCAATGTAGGATTTGGTCACACTGGACCAGCCTTGGGGTGCATGAGGAGTGGAGTGGTGAACAGTCCTGTTCTAACCTTCCAACATGAATATAGTAATTTGCTGCCCCTCAAAAATTCCTGGGACATGGAAATGAAGTGTTTTCAGGGGGTCTGGGGCAGAAGTACTTTTGAAAGTAGACATCTAGTCATCCTGGGAGTTTGCCCAGTTCCCATTATCCCCCCATTGCTCCTCTTCCATGCCTTTACCTTCTGAATTTTGGGTTGCATTCGAGAGGGGCAAGGTGGCAGCTGGTTGAGGGCATTGGTGATCTCTGGGGACTCCACATCAGCCAAGGCATTGCAGATGGCTTTGACAGACTGGACCACCCTGTCAGCCTTCAGTGGGAAATCCCCCTACAAGAAGTAACACAGGGAAGCTGGCAGACATGAGGGCCAGACAACTCCCCTTTCTTGCTCATTCTACCCCATTCCCTTAGTTTCAAGAGAGAAGCTGACTTGAGAAGGAGACAGGCAACTTTCAGGCCATCAGACCATACTAGCGAACCATACAAATTATTTCCAAATGTCATTTAGCCAAATAAATCCTCTCCAGCCCACCACTTTCAAATTGCCCATGCCTACTTACCCCAAAACCCACTTTAGGGTGACCCCACCCAACATTCTTCAGCTCAGAGAAAGCAACTGTCAGTTTATAATAAGCAAATGCATTTAGGGTCTCCCTCTCACACACATACACACACCCTCCCCAGCTCTTTGAGGTGACAAATTTCCAGGGAAATCAGATAGGAGGGGAACATGAATTGGACCAACTTATTAAGGTCATTCAAAGCCTTCTAATAATCTCCCATTTATATACCCCTTCAAGGTTTACGCAGTGTTTTCAATCATTTAAACCAGAAGTATCTACCAATGACTGGGAACTACACTAAAGCCCTAAGAATACAGAGACAAAAATGAAATAGTCCCTGTGGTCAAGGAGCTTACATTCAAATAGGGGAGATTATATGTAAATGTGTGTGTGTATCTATCTGTAATGTGTGTGTATATATGTATGCATAAAAGTATATGTTTATTATATGTATTAATTTATGTATGTGCATGTGTATCTGTATATATGTATGTATAGATATGTGGGTATATGTACGTTGGTGTTCAGTCATTTCAGTCATGTCCAACTCTTTGGGACCTCATTTGGGGTTTTCCTGGTGGAAATACTGGAGTGGTTTGCCATTTCCTTCTCCAGTTCCTTTTACAGATGAGGAAACTGAGGCAAACAGGGTTAAGTGACAGGGTCACACAGCTAGTAAGTGTCTGAGGCTAGATTTGTACTCAGGTCTTCCTGAGTCTAGGTCCTTGCCACTGAGCTGCCCGTATATGCACATGTATATACACGTGCATGTGCACACATATACATGAAACGTATTTGTATGTCTATATGTGTGTGTCTATATATATTGTGTTGTATATGCACACAATAAAGTAAGGGAAAGGGGGGTATGTATATTTATATCTATACATATATATATCTATACATATATCTACACTGTACTACGATAGATGTATACATATATTATGTGTACATATCACAAACTCTATAAAATGCACCACGGATGGTTTGGAAGGGAGAGCACTAGCAGCTATGGAAATCAGGAAAGGCTTTAAGTAGAAGATGGCACATATTATCTTTCATTTCAGGGCATTTCCGTGCCATAGTCGATAGAGTGCTAGGCTTATAGTCAAGAGGACCTCAGTTCAAAGCCAACCTCAGACGCAGACTAGCTGTGTGACCCTAGGCCAGTCACTTAACCCTGTTTGACTCAGTTTTCTCATCTGTAAAATGAGCTGGAGAAGAAAATGGCTAAGAAAACCCCAAATGGGGTCACAGAGAGCCAGAGAGACTTAAGAACAAATCTTTCATTTTACAGATGAGGAAATCAAAGCACAGAGAAAGCGATTCACCTATGTTCACACATCTAATTAAGTATTCAAATCTTCTGATTGAAGATGTAGCACCTATTCCATTAGATAACTTTGCCTCTCCAACTTCATTCAACTTTATTACCCGCAACACTCAGCATGTACTCTAGACAAGCTGGTTGCTTGTCTAAGTCACTGGCTTCATGGGCAAAGCAAACACATTCTGTGATTCTTCTTCCTGAGTTCACACATTTCCTTAGGATGTTAAAGCTTAAAGTGCTTTCCCTCAACACTTCCCTAAGATCAATAGTGCAAATATTTTTATTCCCATTGTACAGATAAGGAAAATGAGAATTAGACATATGCATCGACCTGCTGAAGATATGAGGTCAAATTAATTATGCCTGACATAATATCTGGGGCAGCTATTGTTGGGCAATGGATAGAGTGCTAGGCTTGGAATAAGAAAGACTTGGGTTTAAATCCTGCCTCAGTTTCCTCTCTGTAAAATGGGCATAATAATGAAACCTCACAGGGTTTCTGTGAGGATCATGTGAGGTAATTCACAGAATTTGATTTGCAAGTCTAAAAGTACTATATCAATGTTATTATTACTGTATTTCTGAATGTAAAAAAGGTTTACAAATCTTAAAGCAGTAAACAAATTCTAGCTATTGTTGCTATTATATGTCTATTTCATTTTATAAATGAAGAAAGTAAGGGATAGGCATTCCATGGTTGCCTGATGACTAAAAGATAGTAATGTCATTTCTTTAAGGTCACCTTCTTACTGCCCAGGAGGATCATCAGTGAGGACCAAAATTGTAGGCAGGCAGAATTCTGGTCATGTCTACGCCAACTCAGAATTCTAGCTACTCTAACTGTAAAGAAGGTCCCCAACTCTGAATTGAAGGATCTATGCCCCATTCTGCTCCCCCTGAAGGATAACTCCAGATCCCATGGAATCTATAGCATTCAAATGACCTAGGAGCACAGACTGGGAGGGGAGATTTTCCCCTACCTCCATCCAAAACCTTACACAGACGCACCTCAGCCAGCAGGAAAGCATCCACTTCATTATGGAAGGTGTCAAAGAGAAGACTCAGAGCCTGCCTGGGGATTTGGGGAAAGGGGATGGAGAGAAGTAGCAAAGATCAGGGCAGACATGGTAAGCACAAGGATCTATTACTCCCTCTTCCCAAGAGAGTTCTACAGTTCCCAGGACCAGGGCAAGGACAGTTGGGAGAATTTGTATCACACAATCATTCTTCTGGCTTGAAAATTTTGCCCTACCTCCCCTGAGTCCCATGAAGATGGAAGGAAGACACACCACCTCCCCATCTCCCAATCCCATTAATGAGCTAGAGAAGGGAGTAACAAAGCAAGAGGAACCAGTGGGCAAAGAAACTGGAGAAGAGTATGGGACGAACAGAAGCCACAAGGAGTGAGTGCCAGATATAATCAATCTTGGAGAGGGCCTCTTTACCCCACAATTCAGTTCAGTACTAATACCAGAGCTTCCTCTGGTTTGGAGGGAACTGACTGTAAGATCCAAAAGGATCGGGGCCAGGTCTTATCTATTTCCTCCAGTGCCTAACACAGTCCTTTGCACATCATACATGATGAATGGGGAAGCTTCATCTCCTAGGTCTCAGCTCTTCCTAGGAGTCAGCCCTCTCTCACCTGCTGATGGTCTGTTTGACAGGCCTCTCTTGAAGGTGGATATAGTGGTTCAAGGTAGATGGGCTTTGGTCATCATTCACCTGGGTGGAATAGGCAGGGTCCCCATCTTTAAATGGTAACCCTACTCCACTCTCCCTCCACATGACTCCCCATCACCCCTGTACCCCTACCCCCAACTCTGCACTCTCATCCACCACCTCCCCTCCCCTCCATCCCCTCCCAACTGCACACTCACAGTCCGTGCCAAGTCGGTCCGAACTTCCTTGCGTTTCAGGAGCTGTAGCCGGATGTCAGTGTCAAACTTCCGGCACTGCTGAATGTACTCATGGCTGCCCAGGGCATGTTTGCTGGTGAGGTAGAGGAAAGGAACAGTAGTAGTCACGTTACAAATATTATCTCATTTTATCCTCATAACAGATCACCATTTTACAGTTGGGGAAACTAATGAGCACAGCAGTTAAGTGACTTGCCCAAGGTCACACAGTTACAGAGTGTCTCGGGTCACATTTGAATTTAGATCATCCTAAACTCCAAGCTCAACACATCTATCTACAATGCCACCTAGCTGCCACAATGCCAACCATCTCAAAACCATCAATAAGAACATGGGGCAGGTCTCCTCAGCAAAGAGACCTCAATGGCAGAGAGAGCTGTATAACCTAATCTTGGGGAAAGAAACAAGGAGCCAGGGAAGGGAGCTTCTGTTTACTGCCATCTTGGTCCCTAAGGAAATGTCATAGAAGCTTGGAAAAAGGGACATGGAGGTCTTCCCTTCAGTGTACTTGAACAGGAAACGATTAAGCAGCTACTAAGTGCTACCTACTATGGTGGGCACTAAGAAAACAAAGACAATAACAGTTTTCCCTTAGGGAGCTTCTATTCTGAGTGGTGGGGTGGGGGAGTGGAGAGATAAAAAAAATACACAGAGAATTAAATAGAAAAATTCATAAAAATAAATACAAAATAATTTTTGAGTAAGGGAGAGGGCTAATCACTGAGAGCCAGGTCTTTGTGTATAAACATAAACATTCACATTCACTTGATTCTCACAACCCTGCTAAAATGCACTGAAACCTTGGTTTTTACAACCCTGAAACCTCCTTTCCTAGGTGTTTATTATCTGCATATTTAGCCTCTGTTCATTCATTCAGCTGGGTAGAAATAGGAGGCTAAGAAAAGCTGAGGGCAAGTGAGTAATGGAGGGGAAGTCTGGCTGATCCCTGAGCCCTGTGGTACTTGGGAAGGCAGGGAGAAGAAAACAGAGAGACTGATGGGAGTCTTAGTGCTCAACACCACGATGCCCCCAAACTCCCATGACCGGGTCACAGGCTTCCCAGCCTGACTACTGTAAACACAGTACAGGAGCTGAGGGGCCAAAAAAAGCAACATTACCAAGTTACCGGCTTGTCTTCCCTGCCCTAAACCCTACGCCCAATCAAAAAGCATGTTACTCTCTGGGGGATCCTGCCCAATTCATGACTAATGGAGCAAATACAGCAGACTTCCTCCAAAACTCCCACCTCCATCTCTTTCCTGCTTTACTTACAGTAGCCTCCTTCCCTCCAGTGACGGAGGTTATCTGGGTTTGCAGCAGCAGCTGTGACTATGACGGGTGCCTGGGAAATCAGGCTCTGACATCTCCCTCCTCACCACACCCCACTCCTGCCTGCCTTCCCTCTTGGTGGAAGGAGGTGACAGGTCTGTGGCAAAGTAGAAAGGTGGGGGAAGGGGAAGTATCAAGAAATAACCCCAGCTTAGTTGATCTCAACAGCTGGATAACAGAAAGTGGAAGGGGATTTCCTTCAACACATCTGGAAATCTTGACTAGAAGTGGAGTGGGAAAGGGCTTGGGATTTCCTTCCTCAACACATCTGGAAACTTTGTCTAAAGGTGGGGGTGGGGAATGGCCTAGAAAGAACTTCTATGGAAGAGCAGGGAGAGAAATAATATGGGTAGGTCCAAGGTCAGAAGCCCACAGACTTAGCTAGGATCTTGAAGTTCATTTGATCCAAGTTACTGTAATCTTGGAAGACCCCGAATTATTCCTAAATCCTGCCTAGAGTCAAAGCCAGGTAGGGAGGCAGGCTGTGGCCAGAGGGAGGGAGTGTCCTTGGAGGGAGGAAGGAAGGAAGGAAGGTGGGGAGAAGAGGGAGGTGGGGAGCAGGAAACTCAGCCCTCCTCCCCCATGGCCAGACTCCAAGTTCTTATCTTGGAGCTCCGTGCATCCTGGACGGCAGCTGCTAAGGGGGAGGGCTAGGACTTAGGGCTACGTGACGATTGGCTCTTCAGTCTGCTCCCCATTCTTCCCTGTAGACCAGCCAAATACCTACAATCCCTGGAATAAGTTCTTCTGAGGAAAAAGGAACTGAAGGAGCCAGAGGCAGCAACCTAGGTACTGTTCCGCCCAGTGGCCTGGCCTGTGTCCTGAACAAATGCTCAGCCTTCTCGGTAGGCATTGTTTCACTTCAGACCCAACATCTCAGCAGGGAAGGCAGAAAAATGCCAGTGGTAGAGGCCACCTTGGGAAGAGACCTGGGAGTAGTCCACAGACTGATTCCATCCAACGAAGGTCTGACCACCTTCCCTAGACCTACCCATTCCTCTTTTCTATGTTGATTCCAGGCTTTTTGGCTCCCAGGGGTTGAGGGAGGGACAGTGCCTTCCTAGCAAGGGAAAGGCTGTACCCCATGGGAGTGGCAGTCAGTCTGGTGCCTTCCCAGGAGAGAATGGGAGTACTAACCTCCTTTCGTGTTTCTCCAATTTAAAAACACCTGATACTTCTGACCCCCTTTTAATATCCCCCTCACTTTAAGGATGGAAACAAGAGACCCAGGTAGTAGATTACAACAGTCATGGGTCCTAGTCACCCATCCTGGATGCCAGTCACAAAGGCAATCTTTGCTGTTACTAGCTCTTTCAGTGAGAAAGAGAGACAAATGGAAGTAGGGTTACTTCAGGCCCTACAAATGCTGCCTGCTCCCAAATCTTGCTCTCTCCCAGTCTGCCCATCTTGAATGACAGGATATAAAAATGAAATTACTTACAGGAAAAAATAGTCTTGGGGGAGGGGTAGATTTGCATATAGGCTGAGACTGTAAACTCCCCAACCTTCCTCTTTCCCCTCCCCCATCTACCTCTCCTCAGTCCTCCTTTCTTAGTGCCCTTTTTTTCTGAAATTACTCTCAATTTATCCTGTATACATCTTGTTAGTACCTAGCTGTTTGCATAATGCCTCCCCCATTAGACTATGATCTGCTTGGTTTTTGCCTTTCTTTGCATCCCCAGCACCTACCACAGTGCCTGGCACACAGTAAATGCTAGTTGACAGACTAACTTCCCTCCCCATCCCCAATCTGTCTCCCTGATCAGTGCCTGGCACAAGGTAAGCATTTAATAAATTGCTGCTGAGTGACTGATTGCCCTCCCTGGCTTCCCTGCTCCCTGGCCAAGGAAAACCAAAGCCCCAAGAGGACCAGGGAATGGAATTGTTTCCTTAGGTCCAAATCAGATTGTCTAGCCTAGGGAGGCTGCTTCGGAAAATATATGATATTGTATAATCAATATCCTGCTGTTTGCCTTCTCAAGGGTGGAGGAGGGGTGAGAGGAAGAAAGAATTTGGAACTCAAAATTTTAAAAAAATGAATGCTAAATTTTTTACATAAAATTGGGAAACATTTAATGAAATAAATTTTTTTTAAAGAAAGTATATGATAAAACTTTACTAGCGATAGACACTAATAATAAAGATACCCCATCTATAACAACAATGATAGTAATAATGATGATGATGAGTAGTTTTTCGGTCATGTCTGACTCTCTGTGACCCCATTTGGGGTTTTCTTGGCAAAGATGCTGAAGTGGTTTGCCATTTCCTTCTCCAGATCATTTTACTGATAAGGAAACTGAGGCAAACAGGGTGAAGTGACTTGCCCAGGGTCACACAGCTAAATAAGTATCTGAGGCCAGATTTGAACTCAGCAAGATGAGTCTTCCTGACTTTAGGCCCCATACTCTGTCCATTGCACCAATAATAATAGCTAGTATTTATACAGAGTTTTAAGGTTTGCAAAGCACTTTACATATGTTATCTCATTTGACCTTTACAACAACCCTGAGAGGTAGGTGCTGTTATTATCCCTGTTTTGCAGATGAAGAAACTGAGGCTGCACATGGTTGCACTCTTTGTTTGGCCTCACATAGCTATTAAGTGTCTAAAATAAGAGCTGAATTGAGATCTTTCTGACTCCGAGTCTAACACTTTATGTGTTGTATTTCCTAGCTCTATAAGGGAAGGAGAAGGTTTTCAGAGGTGGAAAAAGAAGTATAATAATGTAAAGAAGAAAAAATTTTCCCCCTATTCCATATAGACACTTAGACCTAATCCCTTGGGAGTCCTTGGCCTTAATACTGGCTGAAAAGACTCCATAGCCAATTCAGGGCAGGGATTTACTTATCCCCAAATAAGAGACGTTGTTACCACACCCACTGCTTCTCTATTTCCATGGGTTTGGGAACACAAGGCTTAAGATTTGCCCAGCCCAGGTTTCCAGTTCCTTCAGATTAAGCCAACATAACCAGCCAGCTCTGCCTGAGGCCAGAGAGCCTGCAGTGAGTGCAACGTGGCTCAAAGGGCCTAGAGAATGGGGAAGCCCTTAGCACAGTGCCTGGAACACAGTAGGCACTTAATAAATGTTTATCAACTGAAGCTAGCTCACTTGCCCTGACTATTTGCTGCCACTGAGGTCCCCCACAGCTCCTGAACACCCACATTCCCTGACCCCTTCTTCAACCAAGCAGGACAGCAGATAGATCACTCACTTCTGAAGGAATTCTTCCAGCCCACACAGCTTGAGCACAAAGTCACCCACATCCACGTCCCTTAATTCATCATGTGTGTAGCATAGGGTCTGATAAATGAGTAAGTCCACTGTGGAGGAACCTAAAGGGAATGGAAAAGGAGAGAACAGGGTCACATGGGTCTTCATTTTTCTGCCCTGCCAGCCAACCTCATCTACTTCCATCTTCCCAATTCAAAAGGTCCCTTCCTGGTCACTACTCTCTTGGATGTGTTGGCTTTCATTATTATAATGTAAGTTTCTTTAGGACAAGCATATCTTTCTTGGCTGTCATTTACATTTACATAATAAATTACATAATAAATGATATCTACATAGTAAACATTAAAATAAATGTCTTTTCACTCACTCCTTCATTCCAACCTAGTTTCCTCCAGTTAATTGTTTCTAACCAGTAAAAAGAGGCAGCCAAATAGAGTTTGGTTCTGCCGCTTATAGACCTTAGAGGTAACTGTAATGTTAATTAGAGTTAAAGATCTTCCCTGCCCATTAATAGGCCTCACCTGGAGCCCATTAAGGGAAGCTTGATTAGGGGAAACATTTTGTAGGAAGACCCACACCTTACTGGGTCTTGATGTATATATACTTTGAGGTGAGGTTTTGCTTTGGGGCTTATTCTTTGAAAGAAGGTTTATGGGCCAGATAAGACTCTGCGTATGGAGTAAGGAGCCCCCCACCACCCCACCCTCACTCCCTGGCTTTGAAAACTCAGATGTTGGTGCTTCTTTCTGGTTACTGCATATGTATGTAATGATCAGACAATTGGATCGTGTGTTGATCTCTGATGTATGTATTGCTTATGGTCAGAGAGTTAAAAGCCCTGTCTGTTGGTCTTTATTTCTCTGCTTGTATTTTCTCTGTTGGTAAATGTAATTAAAGAAGATTGTTGACCCCTCAAAAGTTGCTTTCCTTTTAGAAAAGCAGATCTAAGAACCTGTGCCAGCAGGCCATCCTGGATGTGTCAGGGTACTTGCTGCTACAATAACCTACTCCAGCCTCCTTATTAAGCAAATGGAAAAATTGCCCATGGTAGTGAAATGCTTTGCCTAAGCATGTCTGTCCTGAAATCAACTGGGGAATGGCTGAGCAAGTTGTGGTTATATGACTGTGAGGAAATGCTATTGTGTCATAAGAAATGGCAAGCAACATATGAACTGATACAAAGTAACATGAGAAGAACCAGGAGAACATTGTGTCCACTGATAGCAATAGTATAACTGATCAATTGTGAAATTAGCTCCTCTGATTAAGACAGTGATCCAAGATAATTCCAAAGGACTCATGATGAAAAATGCTAACCACCTCCAGAGAAGGAACTAACGAATTCTGAGTACAGACTGAAGCATCATATTTTCACCTTATTTTTCTTTTTTTTGAAACATGGCTAATATGGTAATATGTTTTGCATGATTTCACATATAATTGTATAATTAGTTGCATAATTGAAATCACATTATTTGCCTTCTCAATGGGTAGGTGAAGGATGGGGGGAAGGAAGAGATTTTGGAACTTAAATTGTTTTCAAAAATGAATGTTAAAAATATATAATAATTTTATTTTTTTAAAATTACATCCAATGAATGGAAATGCTAATCAGCTGCATTAAAAAAAAAATTTGTACAGCAACAAAACACTAAAGTTACAACCAGAAGCCAGTTGTCCTGACTTCAAGGTCAATGTTCTTTCTACTGCACCTTTGCTGCCTTACCTTATCTTTTCAACTCAGAATCATAGAATTCAGAGCTGGAAGTAATCTTAGAGGTTATCTGGGCCAGCCTCGTTATTTTATAGAAGAGGAAACTGAGGCCTGTAGCAATCAAATTACTTGTACAAAATCACCCAGCTAGGCAAGACAGAACTTGAACCCAGAACACCTAGCTTAATGCTCTAGCTCTCTGCTGCGGCACCAGGTTGTGGAGTCCTGTTGGGGACTCAAACCTGACTACCTTTTTGACCTTGAACAAGTCCCTTAACTTCCCTGGGCCTTAGTTTCCTCATCTGTAAAATAAGGGGATTGGACTAGATGACTCTGAGGTCCATGATGCCTCTCAGTCTAAAATCCTTTGTTCTAAAGTCAGTCACCAGGGTTCTTTGGACACTCTTTTCTTTTTAATTAAATCTTTTCTTCCCCCAAATCAATGAAAATCTGCTTTCTTTTCCTCTGACAATACCCAATTGTTTTCGGAATTCTGAACCCAAAAACTGCTCTTACAAACATGCGTAACCAACCAAAACAAATTTCCACATTAGGAAGTCTCAGTCAGCAGAGACCATGACCTTCCTGTCAGGAGGTGGGCAGTGTATTTTGTCATAAGTCCTCTGGAATTGTGGTTGGTCTTTAGACCCTCTTTTTCCACCCTAGCAAGGTTGGAAGGTTGGGGGTGGGGTGGGGGGGATGCACCCTCTGATAAGAAGTGGGTAAGAGGGCAGAGGAGCTGCAGCAACCTGGCCTAGGGCTCTCTCCCTCCAGTTTCTCTTATGCTCCCTTTCTTTCCATCAGACATCTCACCCTAAGCAGATTCTGGTCCTTATCTCTATGCCTGCACCTCAAGGCTCCTCTTCAGATCATCAGCATCACATAAAATGATAAGGACCTGCCAAACCCATCTGACGCCCTCACTAGAGGTCATGGCCATCAAACGATTGACTTACAATCACAGGTAAAGGTGAGTGGCTCCCGTAAGCCTTCACAAACCACGGTCACCTTGAGGCTCACACCAGCACCCAGGTGCTCTGGACTTGGGTTGACAGCACTCCAGACGTAGCCAGTGAGGGAATAGTCCTGGATGTCGGAGCCAGACCGAAGACTAGAGATAAGAGGGAAGAGGAAATACCTTTCCCTGTGACATTTCAAGACACAAATAGGGACCCTGTGGGGAGGGTATGCCCCATCCCCCACAAGATAACACCTACATCCCCCAGCATAATTATCAGGACCCTAGACTCGAGGAACCTAATAGACACTCACATTCTCAGGTTACCTAAGCCAGGGTTTTTCAAACTGCTTTGCATAAACATCTAAGGATTCACAAGGAGGAAAAATAATGTATATAATTATGGATACAATCAAAAAATGGATAGGGACTATACCTGTGATTTCACTGCTATAGGATGGGGAAATTCCCTCAGATAATATAGTACAGCACCATCTTTGACTCTTAAAGTCAGAGAATTGAGAAATTCTCTACAACATTGAGATTTAAAGTGATCAGCCCATCTGTGCCAGAGACAGGACTTGACTCTATGTCTCGCTCCCTCTGAGGTAAGCACTCAATCCACCACACTATTCTGCTTTTCATAGAAGAGGAGAAAGTCTACATAAATACAAGCTGCTGCTCTTTGTGAAGTTACTGGCTTCCTACAAGATTTAGTTTCCACTAGCTGCTAATGCTTCCCTTGTAAGCCTACCTTCCATCTAGCCTTTGTGTATCTTCTGTGTGCCAATTTACGGATGGACATGTTGTTCCTCTCATTATAATGTAGGCTCTTTGAGGACAGAGACTGATTTTTGTCTGCATTTCCCTAGCACCAAGCACAAATGCCTGGCCTGTGGGAAGGCCTTAATAAAATGTTTGCTGATTGCTAGAGGCTTTCTTTTTTCATATCAAGTTTGTATACCCATATATTACTTGAGGATTCAGTGCTCTCACCTTCAACTCCATAGTTGTCCCCATATGCCATCAGGGATCATGCCAGAAAAGGGCCTAGATTCAAAGTTCCACGCATGTGTGACTATTATCTTTTCTTTTTAATTTTAGGCAATTGGAGTTAAGTGACTTGCCCCAGGGTCACACAGCTAAGTAATGTCTGAGGTCATATTTGAACTCAGTTTCTCCTGACTTCAGGGCTGGTACTCTATCCACTGTACCATGCCTCTATTATCTTTTAAGATAAGATAAGATATCTTTTAAGATCAACTTCACAGTCTGAAATGCCTAGTCAAAAGAAGATACTCTTCTGTGGATTGAGGTTTCAGGGGAGATCTGGATATAGGTACCCCACCCCCACCAAACCCCATCCCTGATCCCATCCTTGTACTCTTACACATCTAGCATGTGGCAAAACGCAGCGACTTCCTCATCCCTCTCCTCCGAGACTTCAAACAGCTCATAGCCATTGGCATTAGACCGGGGCCGGGGGTTCACCTTGGGGAAAGATTGCCTGGATTTAATGGCCTTTCATCCATATGTTCTCCCTCTCCCTCCCATTCCCATGCCATTTCCACTCCTGGATCTTCTCTTTCTGATAATGGGCCTAACAAAATCACATAGACTCAAGGCGGGCCCAGACCCTATTATAGAACAAACCAAATTGAGGATAAAGGATGTAAGCTCTGGGGCAGCAGAATGGACAAGACACCTGCCCAGTTTGAGTTCAAAAGTGGCACGCTTGGATAATAATCCTAACAGCATTTATGTAGCCTCTTCAGGATTTCTCATCCTGATTCCAACAACAACCCTGTCAGGTAGATGCTATCATTACTCTCATTTTATAGATGAGGAAACAGACAGAGAGGAGGAATAACTTGCTTAGGGTCACAGAGGGACTCTAAGGCAGAACTGAGCTTTGATCTCCCTGATTCCTCATCCAAAGCTTTCTCTACAGAGTTACCTGATTGGCCACAGCCTAACAGGATGAGGAGATTCCCATGACCCTAGGTTACCAGCTCCGGCTTCCTGAGTGCTGTCACCAGGAGGCATTGCTACGGGTGGGGTAGAACCAGGCACAGCATCCATTTGATTGCTTGATGATCCCTGGACAAATGAAGTCCACCCCTCACCTCAGACAACTGGACATCCACCCAAACCTACTTTGGAGATGCCTGATCCTAGATAAAAGCCAACAGCGAAGGATGGGCAGAACAGCCCTTTGTAAACACAGTACTAAAACCTAGAATTCATGGATCACTGACTCAGATACACAGGCATTTTTTTTTTTTTTTGATAGATACTATTTGCGGAAGAAAGCAAAAAACAGCTGTTCAGGGCTGAAGTGAACCAAGTGGAAACCTCTGGCTCCGCTCCAGGTCCTGAGTCCTCCGGTTCCAAATCTCTCCCACCTCAGCCGAGCCTCTTCCTAATTCCTGCTTTTAACACCAAGAACGGGGAGGAAAGTAGGATGGGAAGAAAGGAGGGGGTTAGAGGACCACAGCCTCTGCCCCCACTACACAGCTGCTTTCAGACTTAGGGTGAGAGAGGATGCAGGTTGTTAATAAGCTCAAAATATACCCTGTAGCATAGTCCTAGGACAGAAAATGGAGTGAGATGGGGGTGCCAGTGTAGGGTGATATGCAACATGGCACCCATCCAGAAGGCTGTGCCTTGGGTCAAAGCCTGCGGATCACAATGGCTGTGGAACAAGCCTCCAGCTAGGACCGTCTGGGCAAGGGGAGCATTCTTGATGTCATTTTTTTCACTTCCCCTGACACAAGATATTCTCGCTGCCTTTTCTCTCTACTTCCCCTCACAGAGAGATGAGCAGTTAAAGAATCAGGAGGAGTTCCTGCTTCTAATAGTCAGGTCACTTCCTCCAGGATATCTCCTCTCTCTCATTACCCATCCTCCCCAGGCAGAGGGAGATGGGGGAGGCAACAGCAGGAGCCCGGGGTGTGCCAGGCCCCGGCTCTGCCAAGTTTGTGCATGTGTCCTAGTCAAAACAATAGCCCCACTGTCAGCAATTAGCCCACAGAATAGCACCCGAGAGAAAGGAAGGGAGGGAGGGAGAGAGAGGGGGAGAGAAAGCAGGAGAACAGAGTGGCTGCTGAAGGCCATTTTCATGCCCTTTCAGAACCACTCGCTGGCACCAAGGGAAAACAACAACAAAACCCACTTACGTTAGCTGGGCTGGCAGGCCCTGGTGGCATCACCCGCTGCTGACTGGGAGAGCCTGTGAGGAGGAGGCTGGTAGCAGGGGCACCTGGCTGACGTTTGGAAGCAGTCATTCCTATCACTGGCTCTACTGGTCTGGGACAGGGACAGTGCCCCCGACTAGAAGCCCGACGGAACCGGGGAGGTGGAACTGGAGGGTGTTTGGCAGCCCCTCTTCCATCAGGCTTAGCCCCTGAACTGACTGGAGGCAGGGAAGATGGAGGCTGCATTCCACTCTGCCCTGGGCTCTTCAAGGAGACTCAGAGCTCTCTCCTCAGCTCCGGTGACACCCTGGAGCCAGGCGCGGAGGGAGGGAGGGAGGTAGGAGGCAACACCCCTTTGCTAGGATAGCCGAAGCCGGCAAACAGGCCCAGCTCACCCAGCTGAGGAAGCAGGATCCAGGAGCAGAAATCACCCAGCCCCTAAAAATAGCGGGAACAGCCACACCTCCCCGATCAGGGGGCTTTAAAAAGCTCCCAGCTCTAGTGCTGAGCAAAGTCGGTTTTACTTTTCTGGGGGCATCCCCTGAGGGAGGGAGAGTGACATCATAAGATTTTGGATGGCTCTTGATTACCAGATACAGTGGGATAGCCATTTCAGTGTCCCCAACCAAGGAGCACAATTCTCTTTTTGATCAAGATAAAATTGAAGGAAAGAGCATGGGAGAAATCTAGGCTATTTGACAAGTCTGTCATCTATAGGGGTTTCCTGAATTCCCAGTGGGGACATGAATTGGCAGGTGGGATAGAGGCAATTATAGAAAACATCAAGTCATGACATTTTATGACCTCAGTCTTTCATGTGGACAAATGGGAAGCTGACTCTCAGACTTGGGAACTTCCAATTGGGAACCAGATCCCTACCTGCCTGCAGAGGAGCCCCCTGACATTTTGTCTGGAGTCAGGAACCAACGTGCTCTGGACACAACAAAAAGTTGTACTATTATCTGCACAAGGGATAATGGGGATGAGGATGTCTTCTTAGGGGCATCATTTTCATAACCACAGCTAACATTTACATAGAATTTTAACACCAGCAAACACCAGATTCGATACCAGATTTGAATACCACCTCCCCCCCCCAAAAAAAACAAAACCATGGGGCAAGTGCTATTATTATCCCAACAGATGAAAAAATAGTTTCAAAAGAGGGTAAGTGACTTGCCTAGGGTCACCTAAGCTAGTAAATATCTGAACCTGGATTTGAACCCAATCCTCTCAACTTGAAACAAAGAACTTTATCATCCCTATCTCTTGGTCTAAGAGCCCCTACCCAACAATAATAATGACGACAAATAATTCTATCTTATGCTCATCTAAAATTTTTCACTTTTTCCAAATTCTTTCTGACACATTATTTCATTAGAATTCTACAACAAATCTGTACAGCCAACAAGGGAAATATTATTATTTTCTTTACAGAGTTGTGTGGAAAGTGCTTCATAATTAGGAAAGTATGATATAAATGCTAGTTATTATTATTATTTTTTATCATAATTATATTTATTTTCCCTACATAATAGATGAGGAAACTGAGATAAAATGATTTGCTAAGTCACATAGCTAGTTTGGGGTGGTGTTTGGGACTCATTTTTAACTCCTTTTTGGCCAAGATGGCCTTAGCTCTGCCCTAGGGAGGGATTGTGGCTGTATTCTACCCTTCTTCATTTTCCTCTTCCAGTCATACCAACATCTTCAATTCTGTGTCATCCAACCCATATTTAATCCTTCTATATTAGTGCTTTGGGACCAGACTATGACACCAGAACCCATAAGCTTGAGATTCAGGACACTGAAAATGGGGACATTCTAAGCCTATGAAAAAGAGTAGAGAAAGGAGAAAGAAAGATGGAAAGAGGAAAAGGGAAAAAGGAAAAGATATAGGGGAGATTCTCACCGGATCAGCAGAAATCCTACGGTTTTTACTGGGCGCCATGTTCTTTCGGTTGGCGTAACGTAAGGCATATGTGCGGGGAGGGACCTGAGGGGGCATGGTCTTGCTCCGAGCTACAGGCTTCCCAGGGGTGTCCTTGCCAAATCCCAGGAGCCCTCGGCCATCTTTCCAGCCCCTCTTGGGGTCCTGAAGTAACTCAGTGTCATAGGTAGACTTCAGGTTGAGGCGAGTTATTGCATCATTGATGCCGTCATAGTCCACAGACCCCAGGAGGTCTTCCTGGCCCCTACTCTCAGGTTCTTCTTCTTCCTCTAGGATTCGGCGACCCAGTAGCTTGCTGGGGGATTGCTGGTTTGAGGAAAAAGTGTTTATGTCATTGGGTTCAAAAGGCTTAGGAGAAAGGGAATAGGTTTTGCTGGGAGGCTGGGGGGGAGTATCCCAGATAGAAACTCGAGGAGGAATTGGGGGTGGGGACAGCTTCTTGGGGGAGCTATTCCTGTCCTCTGGCCCTGGAGGCAGAGAGAACCCTCCATTTGAACCATCAAAAATATAGAGATAGTCTCCAGAGAGGGGGCCCTTCAGCCAAGGATCTGGTCCTGGCTGGAGGCCCTCAGAGGTAGAGTGGTTAGGGGCTCCATCATGTGGGGAGAAGGAGTTGTAGTTGAGGGTGGGATCAGAGCCCGAGAGCCCGCGAAGAAGTTTAAGGTCATTCCTCCCACCCACTGGCTTGCCATAGAAGTCCAGGACAGGCCCGTCCCAACTGATTAGAGAGGAGTCCGTGTTCTGCTTGGCCCGCTCATTCTCCTCTTTATCATGCCGCAGCCGGGACAGGGCATCATACTCCATCTGAAGAGCCTCAGCCATTGCCAGCTCCTTTCGGCTAATGCCCACAGACTCCAGGGACTTCCAGTGCTCCCCATTTCCTTGGGTTGAAGACATGGTGGAGCTAGATGGAGAAGAGGTAAGTGGATCTGTTACTTCCTGCCAACGTCAGGGCTTAAGGATTGTGGCATGGTGCCCAGGCACCTGTCAGGGGGAAAACACAAAGACTCTAGTCAATCACCAGGAAGCTTATTGTGATGAATTAACTGCATATTAATTGCTACATAAAGAGAATTTAACAGATCCAATCTCCATTTCCTCAGTGCTCATGAATAAGTCAGTCAGGGAAAGAGATCTCCATCCCCATCCCATAAACACACACATATACCATCACATACACACATGGCAACTAGGAGGCACAATGGATAGGGCACTGGACCTGAAATCAGGAAGCCTTGAGTTCAAATCCTGTCTTAGATACTTGATAGCTCTGTAAACCTAGGTAAGTCACTGAACTCCTTAACTTAACTTTAAAACAAAGATAATAATAATGCCAACATCCTACAGCTATTGTGAGGATCAAATGAAATGTTTGTAAAGCACTTTGCAAACCTTAAAGGGATATATGTTAGTTATTACTTTTATTACTATATACCCCAAGAAGAGATAGCCTCTATCATCTACTAAAAGAGAACACTATAAAAGTTAGAACTCTTCCTTCTAGAAAGACGAAGGATGAGAGGGAGTATGATTGAGGTGTTAATAGTCAAGGGGATATAAAGAAAGTTAACCTGGATTCATTCACCAAACCTCAGAACACTAGACCTGGGAGCACCCTTGGTGTTGGAAAGAGGTAGTTTAATGCATATTAAAGTAAGTATAATACAATGTTACTATAAGAGGACTAATTATTACATGGATTTCAATATAAAATAGGTCATCTCTTCCAACAATGACATATAATAAAAATCTGATCAAATACAGCATGAATTTAAAATACAGTAGAAGTATGTATACATGTGTCTGTAAAAAAATGTTAGTCATCCTTTAGCACTTATCATGGGAAGTTATTCCTAGGATCATAGAACTAATTACCCAGCCACATACTGGAGTTTTGGAAAATGCTAAACTCCAGCTTGCCACTCATTAGAGTTCAGGAGAATGCAGGCTCCAACCTGCCATTCACTATCGTTCCGGAGAATCCAGGCTCCAACTTGTCATTCATTAGAGTTCGGGAGAATGTAAATTCTCTGAGAGCAAGGACAGTTTCAATTTCATCTTTGTATCCCTAGCACCTAACAGAGTGTCTTACATGGAGTAGGAGTTTAATAAGTGCTGCATTTCACTGTAATGCTTCACCCAACAGGGAATAAACATATGAAATGTGTTAGTCTTTTCATCTCCTCCCCCTGGTACATATCTGAAACATAGATTGGGTAAATCCATGGTTGAGAGATCCATTGGCTCCATAATGAGTTATTAGATGGAAGTTAAGGCTTCACAGGACACCCAGGAGGAACAATTGACTCATGATCAGAAGATTTGGAGTCGAGTGCCTGCTCAGACACACTACAAGTGTGACCCTGGACAAGTCAATTTGAGTTTTCTCAGTTTCAGTTTCTTAATTAATAAAATGAGGATAACACTCATACTATCTACATCCTGGAGTTATACCCTTTAAGTCCTACATAAAAAGTATTTAAGGTTGACATGAAGAACAGCCACACCCTCCCACGACCTGTGGAAACAAAATAAATCTATTAAGGGGTTAGCATTTATTGGTGCTGGTTATATGGAGGCATCATTGAATCAAGACACCGGTTTAAATGTTTACATCAGACCTTATGAGCTGAGTGATCTTGGATAAGTCACTTAAATTCTTTGGATCTTAGATTTTCACCTGTAAAATGAGAGGATTGGACTAGATGACCTTAAAGGTCTTTTCCAGTTGTAAGTCTATGATGCTACGATATATGTTATACATAATATACACATACAAATATAATACAATTTCTTCACCAAAAGTCTATGAGATAGAGTGGTTGAGCGGGGCGGGATCTACCTTATGGGATACAAGTGGAGAGTATATATACTATTATCCCACTTTCCTGATAGAGAAATTGAAGTTCTGAGAGACTTAGTGGTTCACAGTTGTTCTTTTCAATTCAACCTCAGTTGTCATCCTTGGCAGTTTTAACATCCAGACTGATGATGTTCATCACCCTCTTCATCTCCAATACCTCCACCTCTACTCTACTTCAGTCACCTCCAGGAAGACTCTATAATACTCTTACCTCTAATATGTTGATTTCTGATTTCAATCCTCTGTCCTCCCACCTTTCCATTGCCTCACTCCTCCTGCACCTGTTCTTAACCTGCACCACAGCCTCTGATCTTCAGTCTTCCCAGGCGTCTAGTCCATAACTCTAGTCTCACTTTACACCCTTCAGTGTTGACCCTACTGTCGGTCAATTGAGCAAGGGACCACTGTTCACCTTGAATCCACTGACCCTTTGCCCAATATTCATTTACATCCTACTAATCTTCAATTCCAGGCCTCCTCCTTCTCTCTCTTCTAGCATTCTCTACTTCTAAATCTCTGAGGATTACTAGAAGAATTCACAAAGCTATGCAGACCGGTCTAATATTATTTTGTGTTACTTGCCTCATCAGGAATCTCACCATTGCACAGTAATCATTTAATTCATCTTTGATTAACTCCCTATGACACCAGAGCTCTCCAAACCTTCTCCTCTCTGAAGCACTCAGCTCCACCTTCACCTCACCTCTCTCACTAGATGACCATATTTCCTATTTTACTGAGATTGACAACATCCATCATCAGTTCCCTCAGCTCTTCATTGTTTCTTTGTCTCAAAGGATAAGGAGACCTTCACAAGGAGAAGGTCCAGTCCTACTCATGCCCTTAATCCCATTTCCTCTTAGCTCCTTTGGAATCTCCTTTAATATTTTCTTCTCCCAGGCTTGTACATAGTAGACACTTAGTAAGTGTTTGTTGAACTGAACTGTTAATAAGCAGCAAAACTGGGACTCAAATCTAGGTCTTCTGATTCCAAGTTCCTTGCTCCCCTCCAACTACCCCTCATGGACAGTAGGATTGGCCCAGTGTGCCAGTGCTGATACTCAAAAGCCTATATATGCCAGTTCTCTTGGCAGGACCCCACCCTCATCTCCCCTGGCTTCTCCAATTCTCCCTCTCTTCACATTTACTCACTACTCCATTGAGGATAGAAAGGGTTCTTTCCAAATACCAGGCAATTACTCGGTTTGAGGAGAGATGGGCCAAAATTCTACAGAGAAGCCCTGACATCAGCCCTGTCAATGTAAACCTGGTAGTCTGGCTACTAGGGAGTAAATGCCAGTGCCTGACACAGAGCCAGTGGTCAATAAACATTCATTTAATAAGCTTATTAATCCTTGACCTTGGAGAGTGGACCTGGGCCTTCAAGCAGGGCACACTGCTTTCCTGTACTGGCCTGGACTGGGATCACCTCAAGTGTAAGATTCTTGAAGTAAGCTTAGCCAAGAACTCATGTGAGAATTTCCAGGGTAGGAAATGCAGCCAGAAGATAATCTAAATTCCAATGCCCTTCATTTCCACTGAGGAAATGAACTTTTGCTGGAGCAAGAAAGGATTTCAGTTAGCACTTGAAACCTGACAGTAATAAATGTTAGGCACTGAGGCAGGCCATTGAGTGTACAAACATTTATATGGTACATACTCTGTGCCAGGCACCATGCTAAATAAACACAGGTTCTTCACAAAGTACATTCTCTTAAAAATAGCTAAGCAAAAGCATTCAGTCGTGTGATGACAATACAAGTTACTTCAAGTGCTTGTAGCTTACCCATAGTTAACAGAAAGGAAGGATGTGGGCTCTAACCTCAGTAGAATGGTACCGGCAAAGTCCACTGTATTTAACCTGTATTACTATAATACTGCATTATTTAAATTACTGTGAGGATGTTGAAATTTCAAGGTGGTAGGAACCAAATACAAGAAGCTGAAGGGAACAACTTCTGATACTTGGAAAATGATATTGAGTAGGAAGTCCCGGATATGATGTATCCCCAGGTATTAAATTGCCATTAGCTAAGGTTAGGCCGAGACCCTAAGCTAGAGATAAAGTAGGCTTATGCTTCACCTGCTTGATGAACCAGACTTACCCACACCAAAGGCTTCTAGTCTATGGCAATCACTGCCCCATTTCTTGAAATTAGTTTGTTTTCACTTCGTATGTGCTTTTACTCACAAAGGGTAGAATTTAAGTTCTCTGAACTCAGGGACGATTGTTATTTTTTGATTGTCTCCCCAGTGCCTAGCAACAACAGTACCTAACACATAGAAGAATCTTCAATCTACGTTGATTGACTGAGAGAGGATCAGATGTTATTCAGTAAAAGAATTCTCTTCCTCCTATACCTTGGTAACTGGAGAGCTTTAAGCCTCTCTTAGTTAGCAAAAGAGAACCCAGGCAAGTAATTTTGCCTTTCTCAACATCAGTTCCCTCATCTGAAGAAGAGGATGATAATATTGTACTACAGTGACACTGAGTCGGCACGAGGTAAGTGCTTTGCCCAGGGTGGGAAACCTATGGCCTTGAGGCCACATTGGCCCTCTGATTGAATCCAAACTTCACAGAATAAATCCCTTTAATGAAAGGATTTGTTCTATGACTCAGTTGAAAAGGCCACACCCTGGACCAGAGGGCCCATATGGCCTTGAGGCCCCCACTTCCATACCCCTGGTTCTGCCAACTTTGTAGAGCCACATACAAGTCACCTAAATACATAATTCATTAGACAGTTTTTTTAACCTTGATCAGATCTCAGTGGAATTAAAGGATAGAGAAACTGAAGACACTTGAATAAAGAGATTCAGTGATTCATTTGATCTCACAACAACTCTGGAAGGTCAATGCTATAATTATCCCCATTTTACAGAAAAGGAAACTGAGACTAATGATGAAATCTCCAGGGTCACACAGCTAGTAAGTATCTGAGGCCAAATTTGAGTTCAGGTTTTCCTGACTCTTTTGCTGACACTCTAACCTCCATATCACCTAACTGCCTAGGAACTTTCAAAATTTTCCTCCAGTATAGTCTGGTGACAATAAGAGAAAACTTTGTTGATTAAAGGATGTCTAGGTTCAGCTTCAGAAGCAGCTCCCAGTTTCTGTCAGGGCTGTTTCTTTATGGTATCCCCTTTTTGGTGTATGGAAGGAAGGGGAAGTTCTTAAACAAAGGTCAGGATTTCACTTGGTTGGGATAGTTTTTTGTTTTTGTTTTTTGGAGGGAATTGGGGTTAAGTGACTTGTCCAGGGTCACACAGCTTGTCTGAGGCAGGATTTGAATTCAGGCATTCCTGACTCCAGGGCCAGTGTTCTATGTGCTGTGCCAAGTTTGTTGGGATAGTTTTAATCAGATACAGAGGGAGAAAAAAAGATGATTTCTCAAGCTCTCTTCCTATATGACATAGATATAAAAGATCATATCATAAAACAAATTAGAGATGCAAAGAAGGAAGTACTTTTTGAAATTGTGGAGAGAGGAGTAGTTATAACCCAACAAGGACTAGAGAGGGTCACAAGAGATAATACGGACACATTATAAAATGTTTTTGCACAAATAAAATCAATGCCATTAGAGTTAAAAAGGGAAACTGGTGACTGGGAAAAAATTTTTACAGCAAATTCTTCTGACAAAGGTCCAGCATTCAAGATATGTAAGTGATTGTTTCAAACACATGAGAACATGAGGCATTGCCCAATAAATAAATGGCCAAAAGATATAAAAAGACAGTTCTGTAAAGAAGTCCAAGGTATCAACAACCGTTTTAAAAAGAAATCCAAATCAAGAGTCCTTCCTACTCTGATAAGAGGATGCAACCTGTCCAGAGAATTCTGGAGCAAAGAATTCAGGAATAACTGGTGTTATTCCAATGCTCACCCTTCTATAGTACAGGGTTTGGGGGCCAGGTTATAATTGCTGCTCTCCCTTCAACCAGGCCAAAGATAATTGATCTTCTTTTATAACATTAACTAGTACCCAGACCGCAGGTAGCAAATCTCTGTGATAATGGTGGGGGCTGGAGGTAAGGGAGAGGAGAAGAGACATCAGAAAGCATGGATGGGAACAAGCATCTTGAGAATTAAGAGTAAACACGGTTGGTAGAGATCCTATCTATAGCTCTGGGCTAGGTCTAATCATACCTTCTACGTCAATTCTAGGGCATGCTGGGTGGGCTCTGAGACAGACCAAGACATAACTCTAGATCCACATAAACACCCATGAACAATCCCACTTACCACAACGAAAACATGAATGGAAGAAGATTCTGGGCCCAGTTCTGAAGGCAATAGTCTCCAAATTGCTTCTCCTGCAGTCTCAATCAACCTCTCTGCCTGCAGACACTCAGACCACTCACTGGTGAATACCAGACCCTCTGCTCCTCCTGTGTCTCAGGTAGTCTGATCTAGCTTAGCGTAGACCTGTTGCCATGGTCTGGGAATACTGATGCCACCACTTCATTCAGCTGAGTCTGACAGCTCCTCCTACCCACCTCCCCTGCCCACATTACATCCCCCCCATGCCAAAGGAACCTCCAAATACTGCCCCTCTTCCATCTTCCTACCCTACCATTCTCCATTCTCCCTATAAGAAAGGACACAGGAAGATGTTCCAGAGTTCCAGTGACCTTGTTGCACATGCCCTTGCCTAACCCTGCAACCAGGGTGAAGTTCAGGGGGTATGGGGAGAATATATGCAGAAGCAAACAAGCAGATGAGCCAGTAGGCTCTCCTCCCTAAGCTTCCTCCCAGGCTGGAATTCAGACGAAGGACAGACAAGTCTATACTGCTCTAACCAAAACCCCCTGATTCCAGGCCAGGTCATCAGAACCACAGCAGCCACAGGGCTCTAAGCCCAACCAAATGACAGATCTCCTGCCCTCAGGCCACACCAGTAGCTGCTCCTCAGCCATCCTCAGCCAAGCCTTCTCTGGAGTTGAAAGACGGATATGGAAAGAAGGTAAGTGGAGTGGTTAGACAGTAGGGACGGTTGAACAGACAGTAGAGTGGAAACATCAGGAAAGCTATCCTGTGTAACTTGGAAGGGAAAGAAATGGAACTACTGCTGTCAAAGAATCCAGACCCCTCCCCTCTCTGACCTCCTCCCCCCAGCTCTCTCTTTCTAGAGGAAGGGTTGCATGAATACTATAGGAATTAGTCTCGTGTTTCTCAGGATAGCTCAGGCCAGTGTCTGGACCTGAACATCCTTTAGGCCTCTGGATCAGCAGACAATAGACACTTTCCCTTACCCCCAGAGGGTCAAAGCCATACCTTTGGATTCAACAAGTAGGTGCCAGTAATACAGAATTTGGGGGTCAGGTTATGGTTGCTGTTCCCCCTTCAACCAGGCTTGAGATGAATGATCTTCTGTCGTAACATTAACTAGCACTCAGAACTCAGATAGCACATCTCTGTGATAATGGTGGGGGGTGGGGCAGTGGAGAGAAGATGTCAGAGAGCATGGCTTGGAACAGGACCATTTTAAACCATATCCTTCAGGGTTACGAAGGTTATAAAGCCAGGCAGCAATGAGAATGGAGGGCCCAATGGTGGTTTAAAGCAGTCAGAGATCTCAGGAGGGCTATTAGATTTATCAGACTAATGTCAACCTCAATGAAAGAATGGAGGGAGGGAGGGGGCCTCAGAAACCAGGCCCCACAGTTACAATACAGCCAGCTGGTATAAGTTGAGGGTGGGTTCATGGTTGAGTGGGTTGGTGCCAAGATCTGTGTTTATCACCAGACACCAACACAGTCTACATAGCAGCTAGCACTTAAGAGTGAAGTGAGAGAAGCAGGGAAGTGGAGGAAATAGGGAGAGGGTAAAGGCACACCATGGTACTGAGTGAGATGGTGGAAGGGAAGAGGTAGGTCCACCCTTAGAATGCTATCTGATCTGCATGGCTGGTATCAATGCCAAAGTCCTTGTGCCAAGGAAAGAAGGACTCCTCAGGTAACTCTCCTGGAACTATGGAATCATATCAGAGAAATATCATGATATAGCGGAGAGAGAAGTATGCTTGAGATCAAAGTGGTCAGGGTTCAAGTGCTGGCTGTGTGACATTGGGTAGGTCACTGACCCTCTCAGGATCATCTCTAAAAATTGGCATGGTAACACTTGTACTATCAGTTGTATAAAATACTTTGTAAACCTTAAAACTCCATGGAATATGGAGTCATTATTACCATTATCAGGGCTGGAAGAGATTGATGCACTGCTAAACAGATGGTGATATTAGAAATCATCTTCTTTATGACCACAAGACCAAAAATCTATCTGTCTCTTCTTATCCACCAACCAGATGCAGATTCAGAATGGTAATTCTATCTCCCTCCCATCCCCAGGGTAGAAGGTAGACGGCTGGGGAGTTAGATCTAACCTCTGGCTATCTATAAAAGGGTGTAAAAAGCAAAAAAGGAGAAGATCACATGTACAAAGTGCAGCGAGAACCCCAGGCTTCAGGGATTTTGTCCCTTAGTAATTTTCCTAATCAATATTTTAAATAATTGTTGTAGAATGAGATTGTTTCCTAAATTAGTCTGGGACATGATGCCCTTCGTATCACTTAAAAACTATATTCTTCCCAGATCCAATGCAAGATGAAGGTAATGTCAAGATGTCAGAGACCATGGCAGGCCACACGTGCAGAATATCACATACACTATTAATTATGGTCACAGGGTCTGTTGGTTTTACTTAATTATTTTTTTTTGTTACAAGGGAAGGTTATAGAGCAAAGTATATTGGGAAGTGACTGGTGTGAAAGAAAAAAATTGTTAATAAAATAAGATGTGCTCTATTTTAGTTTTCACAGTAGTCTAATAAGGACCTTCTCAGAGTCTGCAAAATAGAAATGACTTCTGGGATCGTGAAAGCGATACTGTCCACAAATATCATTCATGTCTGCTTTCTTTTCTCAGGTCATCTCTGGATTTACTTTGTGATCCAATGGAACCCAGAGGTCTTTTCTTCTAAACCTGTTACTATCTGTAAACCTATATAGTTAGTTTTGTTATCTCTATGCACAACCTGAACCAGTAAAAGTTTGGGGTAGTTAGGCCATCCCTGCCTTTGAGATTGTGGAACGAAAAAGACTAGTTAGCTATTAGAAACAGGAGGCAGTATGAGGGGAAGTAGGGGTGAGGGTGGGTGGAAATAGAAAGTTCCCTCTTCCAGCCAATACTTTAGATCTAAAGCCAGGACCAGATTGTTGAATGAAACCATTGGCAAAGACAAGAAGTCTTGGCAGGAAGTAGAAAGTTCTAAAACCGGGCTGTCTCCAGCACCTAACAGCTACATCATGTTTCTGTCTTACCCATACCTCCTGATGTTCAGAACCCAACCCCTGCTTTGCACTCTGGTGTCAAACCTGCAGCTCCTTCTAGAAGCACTGACCCCTTTCCCTGCTCCCCACCTGCAAAGGCAGGGGAGACAGAAACTGTTAGTCTTCCAACCTAGAAAGAACCACAGTGCTTTCTCCTTTGCAACCCCACCAAAAATGTAGAAATTCTAAGTTCCCAGAGACATTCTTATCACAGGAGGGATGAGAGTTCTGAGGGAAGCCCTTCCAGGAGTTAGAAGGATTCAGTGGTGAAACGGGCATGGGGAGGGAGGTCAACTCCAGCAGAAGCCTTCCTCTCCATGTTTTTTCTCCCCATCTCTTTCCCTCTAATCTTCATCACTGAATTCAACCATCTTCCCAACAATGCCAGCCTTCAAGATTTTCTCTCTCCCTTGCCCCCCATCACTCTTACCAGAACCTCAAATCAAGTTTTCCTAGCTCCTGCCCAAACTTTTCTCAGCAATTCAGCTTCCCAGGGCAGGAGCGAGATGACCCCTCTATCATGACCATCTTGGTAGCCACCATGTCTCTATTCTGCCTGAGGATTTACCAGATGGGAAAATTAGGGCACCAAAATCAGTGTGTCAGGCTAACTTCTGTCCCTACGTTCCTCACAGGGCTGAAATCTCAAGCTAACACATCTCTTCCTTCAGGGAGGAAGATGTTGATGAAATAAGGCATGAACTCAACATAGTTCCAGCCTTTTGGTGGGGTTTGAGAGGGGAAGATAGAGGGGAGGGAAGAGAAAGAAGAAAAAAGCAGAAGAAAGGAAATTAGCAATCATTTCCTAAAGACCTACTATGTGCCAGAGACCTTATATGAGTATGAATGGATCCTCACAACCATCCTCCCCACCCTTCAAGGTAGGTGCTATTATTATCCCCATTTTACAGTTGAGGAAACTGAAGCAGAAAGAGATTAAATGACTTGCCCAGAGTTACATAACTCGTAAGTGTCTAAAATTTGAAGTCAAGACTTCCTGACTTGAGGCCCAATGTTTTATCCACTTCATCACCTACCTACTACCTCTGATGAGGATGAAAAGCTGAGATAGATGAGGGGAGAGAAAAAAAAAAGAAGGGAGAGGGACAAGAGGAGAGAAAGGAAAGAGAAAAGAGAGATGAGGAGAGGCATAAGACAGGAGAAAAGAAAAGACAGAGAGAGGGAGAAGAAAATGAGAGAGAGAGAGGATATACAGAGAGGATAAAGAGAGAGAGAAGACAGAGAGAAGGTGACAGAAAGAGGACACAGAGAAAAGAAAGGGGAGGAGGGGTGAGAGAGAGAAGGAAAGGAGGGAGAGACAGGCAGAAAGATAGAGAAGAGGAAAGATGAGAGAGAGAGAGAGGGAGAGACAGAGAGAGAAACAGAGAGAGAGAGAGAGAGAGAAACAGAGAGAGGGAGAGAAAAAGGGAGAGACAGAGACAGAGAGAAATGGAACCACCAACGTAAGCTCTCTGCTGGTAGAGGATAATGAAAAACATCAATGACAATATTCACAAAAATAAGCAAGTATTTTGTCTGGGGTCAGCTTCTGACTCCCCACGTCCAATCCATTAAATTCTAATAATCTACTGGACAGTTGTGCCATACTTCTTCTTTCAAAGATCTCATTTTCCTTATCATAAGGAAGACTTCCCTCTCACCCCACCCCTCACCCCCCACCTCCCACCTCCCTCCATGGATCATGTTCAGGCCAACCAAGGGCTGAGGAGGTGAAGGGAGGTCATGCCGAGGAAGGGCTGCTGTGATGGACCCCCACACCCTCCTGGTCACCAGAGCTCCATCCATTCCCAACTCTCACTGCTGAGCTCCAATATGGTAACAGGGCTGGTAGGACTTAGCTAAGGACTGAGAGAACTAGGAAGAGGCATAGCACAGTGCCCCCCCCTTATCTCTTTTCCCTCTTCCCTCCTCCCCATCTCCCTACCATGCACAGATGGATTACAGACCTGGGCTGAGAGGGGCCTGGGGAATTGGTCCCCAAAAGATCCTCTCACAGCAGGCAGGGCAGCAAGTGAGAGGGAGGGGCCAGCAGTCACCCCATATGGTGGCAATAAAGTAGTTGGAAAGGGGGGGATGGAGCCAGCAGGCCCAGGACAGTCTGTGTGGAAGCCAGGCCACCTGCTCTGCTGTAAGGAGGGGCCAAGGAACCCAAGCAGAAAATGGCTGAGCCATCCATCCGTGGGAACACTCTGCTGGCCATAGCCCTACCCCCACTACCCACTCCTGGCCTGGGCCAGAAGCACCCCAGATTATATTCCCACAGCCTCTCTCTTCCCAAGGTGGGAAAGTCCCCTTGGGACACACACACACACACACTCTCACACACATTCTGACTCTCCACCTATTCCTCTAAGCAAGGAGGAAATAACTCAGGCAGTACCAACGCCACATTCCTGGGAACACAGGCCTTAGTATAAACAGAGCCGGGGCCCAGGAAGGTCACCAGCATCTGGGAGAAAGGATAAGAAAATGGGGCTTGAGATGGATGCCTTGGTCTCTCGGCTCTCAAGGCTGCAGTTCCAGACAATCCCCAAACCCTTCTTCTTAAAGGCAGCTAGTTGAGTCCCTTGAGGCGAACTAGGATGGGAAGCAGCCACCCAAATCGGAGGCCCGATCCCTTGGTTCTGCACCCCGGGAGTGGGGCCAGATGAAGGGATAGGGAACCCGGAGAGACAGGAAGCTGGGCTAGCTCCACTCAGCTCTGCACACGACAAAGTCTAATCCACAGTGCAAACTCTAGGCAAGACTCTGATATCTCCAGAGTTTACTTCCCAAAGCCCCACCCCTTCTCTGTGCCCTCCGCTCCCATAAAAGATCACCGACTGTCAGCACTAGAAGGAACTTTAGGAATCACTGTCTCATCTAACTTCCTTATTTTACAGATGAGGAAACAAAGCCCTGGGAAGCCGTGGTCCAGTGTCTAGCCAATCAGTCGGTCAGTAAACATGGATTAAGCATCTACTAAGTGTTAAGTGCTGGGAAGACAAAAAAGCACCATGCCTGGAATGTAGTAGGTGCTTAACAAATATTTGTATAACTGAAACAAAGTGCTCATGGAGTTTGCAAGCATTCACAGGGCACTTTGAAGTTTATAAAAGGCTTTTCTTATAGCAACGCTGTAAAATAGGTAGTGTACATGTTATTATTCCCCTTTTACAGATGAGGAAGCTGAGGCCTTAGAAAGAAGGGACTTGAACAAGGTCACAAGGCAAGTTTGCCAGCAGGACTAGAATTTATCGTATAGAGAACATATGACCTCTCCCAGAAGTATTTAAATTTTAATAGAAGAGCCAGGAGAGGGAAATATTTGATCCAAAGGAATAAATCACTAATGGTGAGAATTTCAGGGGTCCTCGAGGGAAGGCACTGAAAATGGGTATAGTCTTCTGAGGCTCCCAAAGTCACACCCACATACCTTTAAGAGTAATCTCGCCAGTAGATGCTACCGGATAGCCTGGTCTATCACTCCACCCAGTATTAAGAGCTACAGCAGGCGGGAGAGAGGACCTAGCAGCCTTCCCCCTCCCCTTTTCCTTCCTAGGCCACGCCCAATTGTAGCCACTGGCCAGGTCTTGGGTTCAGAGCCTTCAGGGAGCTCTGCAGGAATGCCTCAGGAGGGTGGGGAGGAGAGGACTCATGACTCAGAAGCTCACACATCCCAGAGACTGCAGATCCCTTTAAGATGTTCCTGCCGGGATTTGGGGTCCTGACCTTGGTACAATTCTTAGCTCAGACTGGCTCTTGCTTGCACCTGTGAACCAGAACACACAACTCCTCAAAAGGGATCCTCCACTTTTCCTGCTGCCCTTGCTGAAAGGATTTCCTGCCCTAGGGTCAGTTCAGGACATGCTGCAAAATCCAGGGATGAACAAAGAATCTACTCTCATTCCTGGCCCTGGGATCTCAGCCTAACTCTGACCCCTCCACCCTACCTCCAAGGACAGAGAGAATCAGGGCGCTTCCTGTGCTATGAAAGGGGCCACACCAAACTTCACTGTATAAGAGGCATCAAAAGTAAAGCCTAGACATGGTGGAAAGGCCACTAGGTAGTAGACTGAGCAGCCCCAGACCCAAGGATCATAATGGAAGTCACTGCGATAGAGAAAAGGGCACTGGGCTTAGAGGTAGGATATCTGGGTTTGATTCCTTCACCAGTATTTTTATATTCAAACGTAAGTTCCCTGAGGGCAGGGACCTTGCCTCTATATATCTCCTTCTGCTTCCAATACAAGGAAGAACACACCCAGAGAATATCCATTCTATCAGGTGTATCCGAAGGGCAAGAGCATCCAGCTTAGAGACCTTTCCATTAGGCATGACCCAGGTTCTTTGTGATTGGGTTCGTAATGCCCTTTGGGTTTGGCAGCCAGTGGGGCATGGACCGAAAGCACCAGTTAGCATATGTGTGGGATATAGTTTAAGAGTGCAGAAGTGTGACCATGTTTGTAGTCACAAACAAGATCATTGGCTGACACCACATTAAAAAAAATTAAAGTTCCACTAAATTGATACCTTCCAGAGGATATGCCAAGACAAGTCATCACCCCATGATGTCACTGGTCCTCTTCAAAAACCAAGGACAAACAACAACCTTTATCACAACTCCAGGTACAGAGCCAAGGACAGCTTACCTCCTCTTTGGGGAAGAACCCACAGAAATGGAGAACCACTGTTGCTATCACTGCCACTCTTGCTCAAATTCATATAGTGCTCGGCCCAGGGTTTACAAAGTGTTCTCAGAAACCTGAGAGGTAGATGGGTCAGTCTATAAACATTAATCAAGCACCTATTATGTGCCAGCACTAAGGTGGAGAATGACAGTCTCTCCTCATCCCCAGCCATCTTCCTAAGTACAGCTTGAAATGTGGCACTTTCCTACCCAACAGGTTAAGTCTCAGAGTGACTTTCCCAAGGTCACACAGCTACCAACTACTGGACCCAGAATTTGAACCTGCCTCCCCTAGCTCCAATTCTAGTGTTTCTTCCACAACACGACAAGCTCTCTAGAGCTAAAAAGGAAGTTCCAGAAAGCCTCTTGCCTCACAGACTAGTAAAGTCAGAAGATTCTAGACTCAGAGCTGGAAGGTCCCTTGGAAGTCATCTAGTCCAACCTTTTGTTTAGGGGCCACAGAGTTGCCTGGCTTCATACAGCTACTAAAGGACAGAACCAGAATAGAACTCAAGGCAACCAGCTTCCAGCTCTTCTCTTTTCCAGGCAGGACTAAAAAGAAGCTGAGGTTTTTTGGTTTTTTGGGGTTTTTTCTGCTCTTAAAGATCTCCCAGGGTTCATGCTTCAATAACCTTGGTGGCAACTGGGTAGTGGAAAGAAATATTGAACTGGTAATCAGAAAATCCTTGTACTTGTTGTTGATAAGCAAGTGCTGTTTCTGAAATTCAGTAGCTGAGTAACCTTGGGCCAGTCTCCTCACCTGTCACAGCTTTAATTTTGTCATTTACTAAACAGGAATGACATTACAAAGATCTGAAGGAGAGGGGAAATATACATACATACATACACACCCTAATGTATTATGTAATCTAGAATGTGTTATATATTGTATATGTTATATATAATCTATGTTTCACACATTTACAACATGTGTATTACATATAATGACTATATTTTTGCATATATTTTCACATCTGTATGTTATATAATTCATGTTTCACACATTTATAATGTGCACATTGTATATAATGTATATATTTCATGTACATATTTAAAATACACATGCACATTGTATATAATACTATTTACAATATATATTTCACATGTATTTATAATGTGTATGTTGTATATAATGTATGTTTCACACATATTCATAACACATGCATATGTTCTATATAACATACATGTTTCACACACATTTATAACATGCACATTGTATATAATGCATATATTTCACATATTATAACACATGTATACATTGTATATATAATTTATAACATATATTTCACATATATTTATAGTGTATGTTATATAATGGATATACATATAAAGTGTATGTTATATAATGTGTATGTAACATATACATACACATATAAAGTGTATGTTATATAATGGATATACATAATGGACACACATTTATAACATGCATATTGAATATAATACATATATTTCACATAACATGTGTACATTGTATATATAATAATATCTTTCACATGTATTTATAATGTATATGTTGTATATAATGTATACATTTCACACATTCATAACATGTTTGTGTTCTATATAATGTACATGTTTCACACATGTATAATGAGCACATTGTATGTAATATATTTCACATGCATATTTATGACATGTGCACATTGCATATATTATGTACAATATATTTTATGCATATTTATATAATGTATATGTTATATATAATGCATACATTTTGCATATTAAACACATGTAAGTTCTATGCAATGTACATGTTTCACACATATTTATGACATGTGCTTTGTATATAATATATATTTTCCACACATTTGCAACATAAGCACATTGCATATTATATAATTCCCACACATATTATATATGTGTATATTGCATGTAATGTATTTTACATATATATTTATAACATGTATATGTCACATATAATGTGTATATTTCACATTTTCATGAATTGCAAAGCACTACATAAATGTCAGTTATTATTCCCGCCTTCATAGCTCTTAGTCACCTGTTTCACACACCCACTGTCACTAACCTAATTTAGGTCCTCACTCACTCTTGGTTAAGCAATGGTAATGGCTCCTACCAGGTTTCCCTGCCCTCCTACACACCAGTATGCCAGAACAGTCTTCCTAAAGCAAGCTTCAAACATGTCACTCCCTTCCCTGCTCAATAACTTTTAGTAGCTCTTCAATTTGTTCAGAATGTAGTCCAGATGCCTTAGCCTGGCATTCAAGGTCCTCCACCATCTGACTACAATGTATCTTTCCAACTTCATCTCATACTGTTTCCCTTATATCCTTGCCAAACTGAATTATTTGCTCACCCTGAAAAATACTCTGTTTTCCTACCTCCATGCCTTTGTTCATGCTGTTCCCTCTGCCTGAGATGCCCTCCAGTGATCATATTCACTTGGTAAAAACTATCCATCCTCATAGGATTAGGAGCTGAAAGTGACCACTCCTTATTTTACAGATGGGGAAACTGAGACCTGAAAAGGATGTCTGATCCAACATCCCCTTGGCAGCACAGCCAGGACGAGAATCCAGATTGCCTGAACCTAAAGCCAGTATTTTTTCCATTATGCCACCCTTGAACTTGAGCTCAATGTTCACTTCTCCATGGAGAAGCACCCTGATCCTCCCACTTAGATGTGAGCTTTCTTATGCATTTAGAGCACCACACTAGGCCTGGAGTCAGGAAGACTAGAGTTCAAAATTGGTCTCAGACACTTACTAGCTGTGTGACTCTAGGCAAGTCACTTAACCTCTGTTTGCCTCAGTTTCCTCATCTGTGAAATGGAAATAATACTAGCATCTACCTTTCAGGTGTTGTAAGGCTCAAATGAGATTTGTAATATTAAATTGTAAGACAAAATAATTATGAACACTTAGTGTCTGGCACATAGAAAGTGATATACAAATATTATCATCATCATATTATTTCTGAATTACTACGATCTTTTGCTTTTTCCTCTCCTATAGCACTTGGACATTCTACCTTACAGTAAGGATTGGTTCACATCTCCTTTCCTACATTACAGGCATCTTGAGGGCAGAACTCTACTATACCTGGCACAGAGAAAGTGCTTAACAAATATTTAATGGATTAGTGTACAATAACTCTCATTACCACTAAGTTCTTCCTCATGTCTAGTCCAAATCTCATAACACTATAATTTAAATTCTGTTAGTTTTCCTAAATTATTTCTAATCTCTTTTTTCAAAATTATTTGTAATTAGACATGGATCTCTGAGAAGAGGAGCAGGGAGTGATACAGTGAGAAATATAGGTACTAGAAAGACAAAAGATGTCAATAAAACTTAGTTTTTAAAAATTCAAGCCCATATGGGCCTTTTAGGCCTGTTTTCATTTCAAATACGGGCCCTGGAAATTCAATCGTCTTTGAATGTATCACCCAGTATTTCAGCCACAGATCAGTTGAAAGGAAAAGCTCACTACAGTGAAAAGAATAGTGGGTGTGGCTCTTACAATCTAGATTCACCTTTGACCTCTGCCCCTAACTGTGGAACTTCAAGCAAGCCACACCACTTTTCTGGGCCTGAGAAGATTCATCTATAAAATGGATGAACTCAATTTTGTGTCACATAGACATTTAGCCTGGTGCCTGACACACAGTAAGCACTTAATTAACGTTTAGTGGTAGACTACTGACTGAGTGGCAAGCGCCTATTCCCGGCTGCAGTTTCTGTCTTAGATTCAGACCTGCATTACTACCCAGATTCTGTAAGGCCAATGTGGAATGTGTTTGGGGTTCCCTCCCTTCCCCCATGCATTTCATGGATTACAATCATCTGCCCCTCCTTCTCTTGGACTCTGTAGAGCCCATGATTACGGAGGTGTAGTAGAGTACAAGACATAGCCAGTGGGCAGGGAAGCTTCCCTTTCTCCAAAGGCTACGCCAAGGGGTTAAGGAGGGAAATGAAAAAGTCTTAATAGAAGATGACTCCACCAACCAAAGCCTCCCATCCTCCAATCCCAATGGTCCTAACTCGTGGAGGCAAGATGAACTACAAAGCAGTCACATATACTGAGTGAGAATCACGGGAATAACCCAGGAGTGCAGAGACTTGTAGGTGGCTTACAACCTATCCAGCCAGTGAGTCACAGAGGTCAGAGGTTCAAGAATAAATGCTATGGAACAGAAGGCTGACCACAACCCAGTCTACAATTATCAAAAAGGAACAGGGCAATGCAATTAATACAGAACTGGCTTTGTAGAGAAGGTTTAGGTTGAGCCACATTGTAAGGAAGCAGAGGAACATGGATTCATGAAGGCCCAAGGACATGGAGGAGTGACAAAGTGAAGAAGATAAATGATTCTGGTCTCCCTTTAAACTAAGCAGAGGACAGGTAGCTAAGTCACCTTGGGCCTGAGGGAGATGCCCTTTTCTGTAGACAGAGAACTGGAAAGAAGGTAGAGACATCTGGAGGCTCCAACCCATGTCTTGCTTCTTCTCCAATATGGCTACTGGATGTGTTGTCTCTTCTCCTTGCTCATTAGCCCTCTGTTCTTACAACCCTTAAGGTTTAGTGCTTCCTCAGTTACCTGAGTCCACTATACGTGGAGTCAGGAAGGCCTGGATTTGACTGTGTGACCCTGTGCATGTCATTTTATTTCTCTTGCCTTTACTTTCCCCAGCTATAAAATGGGATTAATAATAAAACCTCAACCCCCACAGGTTTGTTGTAAGGATCAAAGGTGATAATACGTGTAATATACATATAAATGTCAGTAATTATTATTGCTATTACTTTGGGAAAGTAGACCCCCATTTCTAGTTTCTAGAAGGAGAAAACATTCCTCAGGGAGATCATCTCAGGTGCTGAGAGACCCAAGTCACCAGTCTCTGACCTTGTCAACACAGACCAACCCAAGGATTTGTACCTTTTATCAGCCAACACAATTTAGAACCCACTTTCGATTGTTCAGACTCCCTAGTAATAAAGGAGATGTTTAAATAATCCCCAAACCTCATTTTGGAATTCCAGTCAGACTCCCCAACCAAATCTCTTACCAGAGCTGCTCAGAAGGGGTAAAATGCTCTGACTTTATTTCTCCTCCTCTCCTTGCACTTTAGGGCTGGGAAGCCAAGGACTTCACTGATTCACCTGAAGGCTCAGCTGTTCCTGAACAATAGACAGTTAGCCATTTTAGGTGTTTACCAGAACCACGATGCTGAGTACAGTATAAATCAAGTTCCCGAGGTATGATTTCTGATCCTGATCCAACCATCTTTGGTTATCTCATTGAATACAAATGACTTCATAGTCCTTGCCCTCCTTCAAGCTTCTCCCTGGAACCACCTCCTCCTTCAGGCCATCCCTGATATCCCCAGGGGTTCTTTCCTCAAATTACCTTATGGTTATTTATCTGGGTATACAATGTAACCCCTAGTTGAATACAAGCTCCTTGAGAGCAGAAAACATTTTGATCTTATTTTCCCAGAATTTAGCAAAGATATTGGCATGTAGTGAGCATTCAATAACCCAATAAACATTTATTAAGCACCTATCATGTGCAAACATTGGGTTAAGCATTGGGGATACAACTAATTTCTTTTTTAAAAGTGGGCATGCATGCTTAGTAAACATTTGTTGAACTCTCTGAGTCACTGAATCTGAGTGGATGACAGAGCCCATATCCCATGTGGCATAGTGGATCCAGCGATGGACTTCAAGTCAGGAAGACTTGAGTTCAAGTCCTACCTCAGACACTTACTAGCTGTGTGACCCTCGTTAAATTACTTAAAACTCCCTCAGCCTCCTTTTCCTCATCTGTACAACGAGGATGATAATTAGGGCACCTATCTCACAAGACTGTTGGGAGGATGATAGAGACAATAATTGTTAAGTGCTTTGCGAATTGTAAAAGACCATATCAATGCTACAACCCTTTTCTGTCTTGGGTTGGCAGTTCTCTCCTTGGCTCATTTGTCAGTAGGTCCCCTCAGCTGTCCAGAGGGTGTTAGTTAGCCCTTCTGAAATATACCCCCAGCTCCCATCAGAAAGTCCATTGTCTCCCCCAGCTTCCATTCTGTCAGTCCCAGACCATTAGGAAGAGATATGGCCAAAGGGTGCCCCTCCGGACCTGGAGTCACCTCTTTCCCTTTGCCCACCCAACTATCAGAGAGGAATGGCATCAGGCTTTTCTACAACATCACTTCTGTTGCATATTCACTATCCCACCAGTTGAGTACCAATCCCACTCCTCTCCTTTCCCTCCACCTCAAAGGCCTTGCCCATGTTACCCATAAGAGCCTAGATTCAGAGTTGGAAAGAACTTTAGGGGTCATCAGGAATACACCACAAGGTTCCAGATGGTCCATGCCACTCACAAACCCTGGGCTGGGAAAAATCAAAGGGGCTATGTAAGGAGGGGAAGAGGATGAGACAAGGTTCTAATGAGTTCTCTCTTGCTCCCTGTTCTCCCTCTATAATTTCTCTTTCCTTGATGGCCCTGCACAGGACTGATGCACTGCAGGTTTCTCCTAGGGAACACTTGTCTGCATCAGAGATCTGCAAAGCATTGTGCCAAATAGAGGGGATTTCACTGAATGAACCAAAGGCATGTACACGTGGGCGTGTGCCTACATACACGCAATTCTCAGTTTCTCTCCTGCCAAGACAAATGGAAGAATCTATCTAGGCAATGGCAAAGACCAGTCACAGCCAAGGGTGATGAGTTCCCATCCAAAAGGGCAAGGCAGAGAGAGGTACGACCTTGTCCTGAAGAAGTTATTCTAGACCCTTGGTAGAATCTGAAGCCACCCTCGGCCTTTAGAAGTAATTCCCAGCTGAGGTATGGACAAGTATTCGTTTAGATACAAGTGGAGGGCTCAGGCAAAGGTTCAGTCAGACATACACACTCCAGCAGCATACTGAGAGTCATGAAAATCAATCTCAGGCTCACCTAAGGGCCAAAGGAAAACCAATGTCAGCCCTAGCATTAGACTCCAGACCAGAAAGAATCCAGAGCTGCAGTCTCCTCAGACATTGGCTGCCCAGCAAAGCTATAAAATTTGCCTTCATTTAATTTTTCCATGAATATTACCAAGAATGGGAAGGCAAGGTTCCAGAAGGGCTAAATATTTGGAAGGTCTGGCACCTCTTCATCTCTACTTTGTGATCATTGGCTGGAGGTGTGTTTGGGGGGCGGGTGGCAGTATTTTGGGCCCAGTTACTACTTTCCAGGCCTGTTTCTCCTGCTATCACTCCAAGGTCTCACAGAGCAACCGGTAAGACTTTGGCCCAGGGCTGGTCCAGGGTGAAAATTCAACGCAGATTCCCAAAACTGGCTTAGCCACCTCCTGGCTGGTCAGGGAGTTTAAGGGAGGATAGAAAATGGGGACAGGGCAGCATCGCGGTTCCAATTCTAGGGCTCCCTCTTGAAAAATGTCTCCACAGGAGGGGATCAGTCCAAAGTGCAGAACACCCAGGCAGAGCTTGGGGAAAAGAAAACAGTTCGCCTAGGGACAATAGAGATTCCATCCCAGGCTGGGCTGGTGGGGATGAGAAGGGGCATTCAATGAAAGCCCCAAAGTGGAAGGAGGAGGAAGAAGGGGGGAAGCGAAGGAACGAAAGGAGGAAGGTTTCTTTGCAGCAAGGGAGCTCCCTGACCTGGCACCTCGACTGTGTTTGCACAAACTAACCGTGATGCCTTTGGTAACGAACTCTTCCCACATCCAGGGATCCTGCCAAGCTCCCGGTCTCCCCACCCCACTTCAGCCACGCTTTTCCACTGCTGGCTCTCCACCGAGGTTCCTCCCTAGCACCCAAACCACCCCTAGGAGAAGCTGGAGAGGAGAGCCCAGGCCTGAGCGTGAGCCAAGGGGCCACTTTCCCATCCAGCCTAACTCGAGCCTAAGAGGGCTCTCCGGCTCTCTTCCTCCTCTTACTGTTGAAGGGTGCTGCTGCAGCGCCCTTATAAGGCAGAAGCCAGGCTACACCCTCCCCCCCACCAAAAAAAAAGTCATAAAAATTCCTGTCCTTCCCCGGACTGGACACTGACTTTTCCCCGACTGGGAGAGAAAACAGCCATCCCTCGGGACAGGTTTTACTATTTACTTCTCATCTTAAACGCAAACAAAACCTCCAGGTTTGAGTGAGTTCAGCTTGGAGTCAAGGGCTGGGTACTTTGGGGTTAGGGATCGCCCCCACCCCCACCCGTCCCCTCCATAGAAGCATGCTCACCCTACAACCTGCTCGGCCCCACAGGCTCCTCTCCTTTCTCCTCCCCGCAGCATCCAAGCTGAGGCTTCAGTCCAGGAACCTTCCCTATTCCTCCCATTGTTACACCTCCATGTTGGGAAGAGCCCCTGACCGGGTCAGTGCTCCCCTCGGCCGTCATTCTCAGACATGGGCTGGGAGCACCCACAGCCGGCGGAGGCTTACCTGGCTTGGCTCGGGTGCAAGATCCAGCGGGTTCCCGATTGCTTGGTGCGTGTGGCTGGTGGTGTCTCGCCCGGGCTTCGCTGATGTCTCCTCTATGCAAGCTGTTTCGTGCACAAGCCTCAAGGTGTTGCTAACCCCGAGCCTCCCTCCCTTCTTTCCTTCTCCAGCCCAGGGGGTCCATAAACGAGCATTCAAAAGCCTATGTGTCCTTGATGCAGTAGGAGAGGTTGCCAAGGGCTAAGTGCTGGGCTTGCATGCAGAAAGAGAGAGAGAGAGAGAGAGAGAGAGAGAGAGAGAGAGAGAGAGAGAGAGAGAGAGAGAGAGAGAGAGAGGCTATCAAGCTTGCTAACACAGTACAGCAACCATGGGTAGGACAATAGCAAAAGAAGGAAAAAGGGAATGAGCCATCTCCCGGAAACGAGGGGCACTGCACCAGCAAGTCCAGCCTCAATCTCTCGGAGACCCTTGACAGGCTCCCAGTCTCCTGGCCAGAGCCAAGTCACTGAGCCTGAAGAGAGATGGAGGGAGGAGCCCGGATCCCACCGCTCTGACCTCTCTCCACCCTCTCCTCCCGGGCCTTCCCATCCAGCCAAGGGGAGGAGGAGGGGAGGAGAGGGGGAGAAGTGGACAGAGATGAGATCCTGCTACTGATACCCAGGCAGAAAGCCCAAAATTTCTACTAACTTTTCCCTCCCGGAACTTCATTTATTTGGGACCATAGGAAAGCCAAAAAAAAAAAGTGTTTAGACATAGAGAAAAAGGCAACAATTTTGGGGTGTCCAGATTAAGGAGTGTGATGTTACCAGGGTACATCCCCTTCAGGATTTCCAAGCACTTTGCCACATTCATCTCCTTTGTCTACCCAATACTCCTTGCATGTAAAAGGGTTTGTGTGGTTGTACCGTGGAAGCCTGAGAGGTTCAGGGACAGGAAGGGAAGACACAACACCTGGAGAGTGGGGAATTCCCAGTAAACTCATGGAGAAAGAAAGGGGAATCCCCAATATGAAGACAGGCCAAGGAACCATTGTCTTTTCATATACCATATACCAATATATTTCATCTTAAGTATAATTTTTTTGAGGATATCAGGGCTTTAAGAAGTATTTTCCTATATTAGAATATAATGTGCCTAAGTATACAGGGTTGCTGTTTTTTCCTATATTATGCTCCAATAGATTTAAAATGGCATTTTTATTTCCCCAAATATCCTCAATTCCTCACTTTCCCCATTTCCCTTACCCTACCTCCAGTGGCCCCATGTCCCTGGCCTTCCTTTTCCTCTTAATTAATTCTCCAACTATTTACTGAATACCTACTACATGTAAGACATAAGTGCATAAGACAAAGATGAGTCAGACAGAATCCCTGCTCTCAAGGAGCGCAAGCTCTAGTTTGGAGGAGGGATATAAACACCACTAATTATGATATAAGTTAGAAGGCTTTGTGTGCATAGGATCAAGTAGATTGTAGAAGATAAGTGTGAGAGATTAGAGAGGGAGGAAGGGAGAGAGCACTGCTAGCTGGAGGGAATCAGAGAAGGATGTTTTCATGAAGCAAGATACAGAATACAAGATACCAGAGTGGATTGGAGAGTGGAGAGAATGGAGGAAAGGAGACCAGTTAAAATAAAAGGCTATTGCAATGGTGCAGGCAAGGGGTAAGGAGAGCCTGAACTAGGGTGGTGCCAGAGAGGACAGAAAGGAGGCTCTTGATGTGAAACATATTTCCCAAGTACTATTGACCAGACTTGGCAGCTATTTGATGGGGGAGTAGGAAGGGGATCAGGAGGGAAAGAGGTGAGTCCAAGAGGACTAAAACTTCAGGCCTAAGGGGCTAGGAAAATGGTGATGCCATAAATAGAAATGGGAAGGGGAAAACTGATTCAAAAGAAAGAAAAGTTTTAGGAGAGAAGTGATGAATCCAGTACTTGATGTATTATTCCTGAGCTGTCACTGGGAACATGGGGAGAGGTTAGCAACTTAAATACAGTGGAAGCCACCTGCAAGGAAGTGAGAGCTGAAGACATAGGAATGTCTGAGATGCCCTTGGTAGAGTATAGAAAAAAAGAAAAGAGGGCTGGGGGCAGAACTTGGGGGAGGCTCACACTTAGAGGATGGAAGGAAGGAGTGAAACTAAAGGACCCAGAAAAGAACACTCGGAGAGATCAATGAGTCAGCCATCAGGCATTTACTAAGTGTTTATTATGTGCCAGATACTATGTCCAATGCTAGTGATACAAAGGAAAGCAAAAATAAGATGCTTACATTCTCGTGGTGGACACAACATATAATTATCTAGATACATACAAGCTATACACAGACTAGATGAAGGTAATCAGAAATGGGAAGGAGTTAGCCACTGGAGGAACCAGGAAAGATCTCATATCAAAGGTAAGATTTGAGTTGAGTCCTAAAGAAGCCAGGAAACTCTAGAGGTGGAGGGGAAGAGAGACAATATGCAAAGCCTGGGGAATAGCCAGTACAAAGGCATGGAGTTGGGAAATGAGAGATGGAAGTCATGTTCAAGGAACTGCAAATGGGGCCAGGTAGAATCAAGACCAACAGCTTGGGGTGAACAGAGGGATGAAAGAGACAGTCTCCTCCTAAGCCCTTGAAGTAAAGAATTTGCCCAGTTCAGAGGGCAGCATCCTGCTACCTTTCTGGGAAGAAATGGTATGGCGAATAGACCTTGGACCTTGGACTCAGGAAGACCTCAGTTTCAATCCTGCCTTTATTAGTTTCCTCATCTATAAAATGGAGATAATAACCCTACCTCCCCAGGGTGAGGGTTAAATAAATCAACACATGCAAGTGATTTGCCACTCTGTAGAAATGCTGGCTATAAATAACGAATGGGGGGCATTGGCCATTGGAATCAATAATTACTTGTTCTTCCTCTATTGTGCAAAGGAATCTTCTACCTTGGATGGCCACTTCACTCCTGTACTTTTCTCACTAGAAGTGCTCTCTGCCGCGAGACCTCTCCTTCTGACTGGTTCCTCCAGAATCTCCATTTTAAGGAGAATGCTCAGGTTAATTTTGTCTTCTTTCCCCTCTATGGCTTACTCCTGAGTCTCTGAACTTTCACTCCTATGTCCTTGCCTGTTTCTCGCCCTCTCCCTTTCAACTTCCATTTACGTACGGAGAGAAGGGACTGTCTTTCTGCTTGTATTTGTATTTCCAGCTTGGCACATAGTAAAGGCTCTGTAGATGCTTGTTCACTTGACTATGAAAGAATGACATCAGGATGATAGCTTAAAGGGGTAACAAAACGAAGGGGAGATCATTGGTGGGAAGAAGGAAAGAGATTGACAATAAGGAAATGGGGGGTGACCAATGTGTAAGATACCAGAGAAGAGAACTCAAAAGGGACCAGTGCCGTAAATGGAGGGATAAGCCTTGGCAGGAAGAGGTGCGTTTCATCCTATGAGACTGGAGGAAAAGAGAGGTAAACATTCCAAAGACAGAGGAGTTTGGGGATATAAAGGCAGAAGCCCACAACTAATGGCCTTAATCTTCCTTGGAAAGTAGGAGGTAAGGTTAATTACTATGAGATGGATGGAAGAGGTGTTAGAGGAGCTTGAGAACCAAGGAACATCTCCTGAGGGAAATAACTAGGGAGTCAAAATCAATTACTAAAAGGGGTAAGTGGAAGTTGGAAGAACCCAGTTAAAGCCTAAGAGGCATGAATTTCCAGTGGGCCTTGTTAGCAAGGTTCTGTGACTTCCTTCAATTACACTCGGTGGTTTGGGAACAAATAATAGTAAAAGAATAACCATAACTAGTATTTACAAAATGCTTTAAAGTTTACGAAGCTCTGTACAACTATTATCTTTTTGTCCTCACAACAACACTGGGAGGTAGGTGCTATCATTATTATTCCTATTTTACAGATGAGAAAATTGAGGCAGAAAAAAGGTTGTGATTTGCCCCCCTGGGTCACATAGCTAGTAAGTAAATGCATACACACACACACACACACACACATATACATAGCAGGGTTTGAACTGTCTTCCTGACTCTAGGTTCAGACCTTTATCCACTGTACCACTGAAAACAGAAAGTACAAATAGGGGGATGACCCAGGATTGAAGATGTTTAGCAGGACAGCGAAGCAAGGTAGTTAAGGGAATCAAAGGTGGAGTCATGAATGTTGGATGTGGTTTACAGTTTGGTTTGCACTATAAAGGGAGGTAAGAAAGGCCAGATCATGGATGAGAAACTGGGACAGCAGTATATGGGCCTGAGATCTCCATGAGGGCAAAGAGCTAATTTGGGGAAGAGTAAGGTAGTGGGAGTTATGGAAAGACAGGATGTTAACATCCTTCAGGGTCCTAACTCAAAGAAGTAACTAATGGTGAGAATTTCAGGCAGCCACTGCAGGAGATATTTTGGGCTAGGTTGGTTTTTCCTGGTGTTCCTCCAAGAAGATTGTGCCACTTAAATCTACCTGCCTCTCATGGTAACTGCCCCCGAGACTCTGAATCAGAAAGGAGCATCTAAGAAAAACATCTAACCCAGAGAGAGGCATCGTAGTAGACAGGGAAAATTCTGAGACCATGAAGTCCAAACTTGTCATTTTACAAAGGAGAAAACTAAGGTCCAGAGAAAGTGAAGAGATCTGCCTAACATCACATCAACAGGTTTCAAAACCAAGCCTTCTGACTCTAAATCTCGTGTTTTCTCAATCCCTCTTAATTCAAGTACTTTCTCTTTCTGTTATTTCCTAGTTATCTTGCATATGACTTGTTTATGCATATCCATTTGCATGTAGTCGCCCCCATTAGACTGTAAGATCCTTGAAGGAAGGGGTTGTCTATCCTCAGGGTTTAGCATGGTGACAGACACATAGAGTTGCATAATAAATTACTGACATTGATAGACTGACTTTCTGGTACTGTTACTTCGGATATAGCCTTAGACAGGTAACCAACCCCTCTCTGCCCTTTAGTTTCTTCACTTGTAAATGGGGATTTAAAAAAATGACACAACTCATCTCTCAAAGATCATTGTGAAGAAAACACTACACTAAAGTCAATGCTGTTCTAAAGGTTGTTATAAGCCCTTCCAGGAAGAGGGATGAATTGGAAATCACAGAATCCAGCCTCAAATTCTGGTCTTATCACTTACTACCTATGTAACTCTGAGTAAGTTTCTTAGCTCTTTCTAGACCTTGGTTTCCTCATTTGTAAGATGAAGGGATTCTTCTAAACATGATCCTAAGGAATGCACATTTTACAGGATTCAGAATCTTTTGAGTTCAACCTGCCCCCTCGTGGTAAACTGCAGTTCATACACCTCTGTAAAGTGAATCCACAAGGACACACCATTTAGAATTCATTTTTGCTGAGCTCAACATTTAGCAAGTGTCCAAGGCATAGCTCAAGCAGAAGTCAGTTACTGGATCTGTCCCTGCCTTTGTAGAGAACTTGACACAGATAGAGATAACTATATCATGAAATGATATAGTTGAGCATTTCAGAGAGGCACAAGGCAAAATGAGGTCTTGAGGCAGATGAAAGGCATTCCAGAAGGAAATGGCAGAGGGAATATTTGAATTGAGCTTTGAGAAGTGGCAGGCTTTGAGTTGGGTGTGAATTCTAAATGTCAGAAGGAGGCAAGGGAACTCTACAAGTATGAAGAAGCTTGAGCCAAGGCAGGGAAGGGAAAGGAGGAGAGGGCAGGGACATGCAGAGCTTTTTCTGAAAATAGAGATCAAGTCAGTTACTTCATAGTCTAAATGGAGAGAAGTGTATGAAATAACAGTCAATTGAATAGGGTACTACCAAATAGTGGAGATCTTTGAGGTCAGGCAAAGAACATGAATTTGATCTGCAAGAGCTAGACCTGGTTTATTTTGGGGTTTTTTATTGGTCTACTCCATGTAAAATTCCTAACACCTAACTGACCACAAAGATGACAAAAATGAGACTTTGTCAAACTGAAGACTTTTGGGCAGAGGAGTGGAATGCATGAGAAAGATTAGTTTATCAATGGCAGGAAGGATGACCTGCTGCTACACATATCATGCTACTCTACACTTGCTGGATGTTATCCCTCCAGCCCTAGCTTCCTGCAGATTTGAAGGTGTGGCTTTCTTCTGTGGCTCCTAAGGAGTAGGGTCATTCAGAAACAGTTACAAGGTCATGTCTCCATAATGGTTGTTCCTTTGGATGATGGCTGAGAGTATGGGGGAGGTGTAGATGAGAAGAGCTGATATTCCCTGGGCTTCCCCTACTAAAGTCTAAACCCCTGTGGACATGCAACCTGGCAATTGCTTGGTGCTACAGACATTTCTGTTGAGGACCCAGAAAAGAAAGCTCTTATCACCAATGTCCTTGACTCTGTCAAAGAGCTCAACAACCAAAATTGATATGATTTTATCAGTGGAAATGATATTAAGAGAGAGGATTTAAAATCTGCTTTGCCATGGGACCTTTCCATCTGACTTGCATCTGAAACCCTGCATGTGTGTTGTCTCTTCCGTTAGAATGTGAACTCCTTGAAAGCAGGAACTGTCTTACTTTTCCACCTGTATCATCCATGCTTAGCACAACGCTTTGCACATAGTATGAACTTAAGTATTTCATTCATTCATTCACTCTTTCCTAAGTGATCAAAAGATCTGGACAAAGTTAACAAACAATTGCAAACTATTTAAAGTCATGAGAAAGATTGTTTGAAATCACTAACAACAAGAGAAATGCAAATTAAAAAAAACAAACAACTTTGAGGCTTTACCTCAAATTGACAAAGATGAGAAAAATGAGGACAATCGGTGTTAGAAGGACTATAGAGAAAGACAAGTACACTAATACACCATTGTTGGAAATCTAGAAGCACTCTAGAAAGCAATTTGGAATTATGCTGAGAAAGTAACTAAACTATACCTTTTTTTTTTTTTTGGCTTCCAGCTGGTTTATTTTTTTTTAAATTTTTTTAAATTTTTTTATTATTATTATTTTTTAATGTTCTACAATCAATTTCTTAAAATTAAGATTTCCCCCCAACCCCCACTACTCCCCTCCCTCCCCATGATATATATACCTTTTGACCCATAGATCACATTGTTGGGTACCCCCAAAGGGCTAAAAACAGAAAGGTCTGAAAATGCCACAAAGTACTCATCACAGTATTTTTTGTGGTAGAAAATAAATGGAAATAAAGTATGTATCCATTGACCAGGGAATGATTAAACAAGTTGTGGTTATGAATATAATGGAATGTTAGTGCTCCATAAGAAATTCTGATATTGCAAAAGAAAATAAGCATAACTAGGAAAAACACATACACACGTTAAAATAACATATAAATATAATAAATACTTTAACATATACATTATCAGAAATATATTAATATATTTTAACACAATAGAGATATACATATATTTTAAATAAATATCTACACACAAAATGACAATGTAAACTGAAAGAAAAACAATGAAAAGAAACTAAATGTAGTGTCATTATAATGCTCCAACTTGGCCCTAGAAAAAAGAAGAAAAAAATATACCTCCCTCTTTCCTTTGCAGAGGTAGGGAGCTAGGAATATAGAACATTACATATAGTGTCAAACTTGCTTGACTTACTGGTTATTTTTGTTTTCTGTTATTTAATGGGGATCTGGCACAGTGCAGCAGCAAGAGGGCCTGCTGCACAGGTTCTCAGATCTGCTTTTATAAAAAGAAAGCAACTTCTGAGAGTTTGCAATCTACTTTAATTACATTCACCAACAGAGAAAATACAAACAGAGAAATAAAGACCAACAGACAGGGCTTCTGACTGTCTGACCATAGGCAACACATACATCACAGATCAACAGACGGAACTGTCTGATCATTACATGCATACGTAGTTACCAGAGAGAAGCACTAACATCTGGGTTTTCAAAGCGTGGGGTGGAGGGGGAGTCAGAAGCTCCTTACTAGCTACCCAGAGTCTCATCTGAACTCCAAACTTCTTCCAAAAAGCCCGCAAAGCAAAAGCTCACCTCAGGGTATACATACACTTTTCAGCACCCTGGTCTTTTTATGATTCTCATGACCCAGTACCTCATTAATTAAGAAAAAGCATGGGCCTTCCTACAAAACAAACCTCCCTAATCAAGCTCCCCTTAACGGGCTCCAGTTGAGGCCCACACAGGCAGGAAGATCTTTAATTCTAATTAACAATTACACACAGGCATAGACCACCTGACAGTGTTTTTGTGCTTGAAAAACCCAGGAAGTCTACTTCTTAGAGAATCATGATGATGATTAGGCTTTTTTTTAACCCCTAACAAGAGGTCCAAAATATCTTTCTCATTTTTGTTCTCTTTCTCCTGCCTCATAGATCCACTCTTAGAAAGCTACAATAACTAGACCCTGTGGTTCTCTGGGAGACCATCCAGTGGGTTCATGGTTGTAGTCTATCAGATCTCATCCTCCTCAGGACAGAGTTCTTCTTCACTTTAAGTTCACCAGCTCCATTAACTACACCTCAGTCTTCATTGAATGGTCCCTAAAAACCAAGATATCCTGTGCTGGCAGTACCTTAACCCGATTCAACCACAGCATGAGCCAGGAAGCCATCCCATCTTGTCCCTACTACACCAAGTGGTAAGGGAAGTCTATTACTAATGTCTGTAACATTCTGTTACTTCAAGCTTGATTTTGAAATGAAATGAGGTACTTACAAGTAATTGAACAATTAACAAAAATATTTCTTTGACCTAACAACAAGATTATGCAATAAGGATATAATAGCATTCAATTAACTCATTTTGTCTCCATATTAAAACACGTCTGATCAGTAGGGTAGAGAATAGTAAACTGTGCAGTTTTCAGATACTCAACAAGTTGGAGGAGACCCAACTCTACCTGAGTGGGACTTTTTCTGCCCTCAGGTGACAAGGAAGCTGTATCATAGTAGGCAAGGGTCAATCAGTTCCCAGGGACAGCTGTGTTGTCTTTTAGGGAAAACTAATTTTTATTTCGAGGAAATAGGGAGTTAGAACTGGGAACCTTGGTCCTACCATAGCATGTAAAGAAAGTACCTTGGTGAGAAAGACTAAAGCATAGATGATATAGTAGATGGTGAGCTGGGTTTGAAGTCAGGAAGACCTGAATTCAAATCCAACATCAGACACTTAGCTGTATGACCCTGGGCAAGTAACTTAACTGCTGCCTGCCTCAGTTTCCTCAATTGTTAAAAATGGGGATAATAATAGCACTTACCTCCCAGAATTGTTTTGGGAATCAAATAAGATAATATTTGTAAAGCGCTTAGCACAATTCCTGACACAAAGGAGACCCCATATAAATGTTATTTTCAACAAATTCTACATGCTGAAGAAGAAGCTCTGACTACAGAGGTTTTCAAAAATATCCTTAAATGTCCTCTAAAAAAATTCAGAAAAGCCTGTCACATTCAGTTGAATCCTCTTTTTCTTTTAGCTTAAGCGACTTCTTAGTTTAACAGCACCTGAGACCATTCCAACCTAGATGTTTTGAAAGATTGAAATATAATCTCAGATATCCAGGAGTCAGAGACCAGTCTGGGTTTTGCCTAGCTAGTATAGCATGCCTTTGGGGGTGACCTTCAGGAGCCCACTGCCCATGCTAGTGTTAGCTGAGATATGTTTATTCAGTAGTAGTCCCACCTGTGCACATGAACATGTCCATAGCATTGGTGGGACCGATGGTTATGTAGAAACTGAGCTATATTTTGAACCTATTTCCCTTGATCTCTTGAGTGTATAGATTATAGATTATGTCTCTAAGGTTCTGGGAGAGATGTTTATATGTTTGTTATTATTGTATCTTTAATATTCCTTTGTAAACATTATTTTATATTAAGTAATTAAGTGGAATTGGGGGTGCTAGTCTTGATCCTTGATAAGTAATCAAACAAAGCTAATGCTGGCTGGAATTTATGGCAGTAGAGAAAGAAACATACCCACCAACCCTGGAACCCTGAGGGAAATGACGACCGCCTGGCTCTGGGAGAGAGGCCAAGGACCCATGTAAAACAAGGGATGGCTCTCTGGGTAGCCAAAGGAGAAAAATACATTTGAAAAATGAGGGTGATGTAAAAATGAAAGTTATCAGTAATTTTTATTTTTTATGTGAAGGGCATAAGCAGCATCATACATCACCTAGGCAAATTGTGCTCCTATCAATGATGGATGAGCTAAAAATCTCTTATCCTCCAAGGCCACTATTTGCTGTTTCCTCAAAGTGCTGTTGATGTCAATGCCTGGGCTGTATGTGGGTCAGGAATTGTTGATATCTCTGAAGAAGGGGAAGAAACACTTCCATTCATATAGAATTGTCTCCTCTTTGAGATATTTTGAAATTCTATCCCTTAAAGGGCAATTGGATCACTTCCAACATGGAATTCTCCTCTTTCTGACCATCTTTAAAGATATTAGTGCTGTTTCCAAAATATATTATGTTGGATAGTGAGGCAACAGCATGCTGGTGTCCTGGTTCCATTATTGTCACCTACAAAATCAGTTACTGTAAAACACTTGCAGATCTCTGCCATTTCCTGTCTCTTGTCCACCTTCCTGTTTCTTAAACATGCTGATCTGACTTAGTTTTTATAAGTTCATGTTCTCAGCTTATTTTTCTTATTTTGTGAGGTCGTATTATTTGTGGTCTTTCATTTTACTTCTACATTATGGTTTTATGAAGGGTGTCTGAGGTCCTTAAAAAAATTCACATTTACTAAATTCCCCATCAGTCAGTCAACATTTATTAAGTGCATACTATGTTCTAGCACAGTGCTAAACTCTAGGATAACAAAGAAAGGCGAAAGCACATTCCTTGTCCTCACATAGTTGGAAAAGCAGTTGGAGAAAACAATCTACTTTGATAATGCTGACATTCTAATGGAAGATATAACATGCAAAAAACTATGTGTATACAAGACATATACAGAGAGCTGTGGGCTCTTATACCTAGCATATGCTGGACTAGATGACCTCCCTGCCTCCAGAGGTTGCATCCCATCTTTTCTGTAAAGTTTGACATGGATGATGATATGGCTGCTCTCTTTGTTGACATGGCTCCAGAACATGCAAAGTTGACTTTGCAGGAGTCAGTGGCCTTTGGCTCTCTTCTCCTCCATTGTTGGGTGCCCTAGACATTAGGGTATGATGGTGGGTATGGGTCAGAAAGACAGCTGTGGGGGGTATGAGGTCCAGAGCAAAAGAAGTGCTCTGACTCTGGAATACCCACTGAGCATAGTACTGTTGCTAGTTGGGATGATACAGAAGAGATCCAGAGCCATATTTTTACAAGGACCCCCCCCCCCCATTAACTCTTGAAGAGTACCTTGCATTGCTCACAGAAGCTACCCTGAGCCCCAAAGCCAAAACAGAAAAGATGATGCCGATCACATTTGAGACCTTCCACACCCCCACCCTTGGATGTTGTCATCCAAGCTCCTAATGTCCCTGTATGCCCCTGATTGCGCTATTGGAAATGTAAATGGACTCTGGTGTGATCCACACTGTGCCTAATTTATGCAAGTCTTGCCTTTCCCCATACCAACCTCCATCTAGATCTGTCTAGCCATGACCTGATGGACTACCTCATGAAGATCCTAAGAGAGGTTGCAACCCTATTACCACAGCTGAGAGAGAAATTGTACATGACATCAAGAAGAAGCTTCATTACATTGTCCTAGACTTTTAATAGAAAAAGGCTGTTGCTGCACTTAGTTCTCTGGAAAGGAGCTATGAGCTCACTGATAGTCAAGTTTTCACCATTGGCAATGAGACATTCAAACTGTCTTCCAGCTGTCTTTCTTTGCTCCACAGACAAATACTGTCCCCCCACCCACACTAGGGGAACATAATGTCCCCCAGCTTAATACCCCCTGGTGTTCCTCCCTGCTTTCCAGCTTTCTCTTAAGTGTGATCTTTCCTTATTAGATTATAACTTCCTTGAGGGCAGGAACTGTCTTTTTCTATCCCCAGTACTTAGCATAGTACCTGGTACATAGTAGGTCCTCAATAAATGTGTTTTGAATTGAATCTTAGGTATGGAATCCTGTGGTTTCCATGAAACTACCTTTAACTCATTGATGGAGTGGGATGCAAAAAAGTGCATTCTAATGAAAACACTAATCATTGCCCCAGTTAAACAAAAGTACTCTGAATTGGAGGGGTTTTTTGGACCTCCCAACCACCTTCTAACATGTAGATAACAAGCAAGAGGATGATGAAACTGAGTCCTCTATTGGCCACCACAAATGCTTCTCAGTGAATTGTTGCTGATTTTTCTCTTTTTTGTGAAAGGGTTTTATGTGATGATTATCACCCAAAAGAGGTGAGATTGGAATATTTGTCTTTGTTTCTTTCTTTTTTTGGTCCTTGACTCATAATTTAAAAGCTGGAATGTTGAAGGTGATTAGCAGTTTAAGTAAATTAGAGGCAAACACCCCCAAAGTTCTACAGTTCACCTAACTGAACATTCGAAAAAAAAAAAAAAGTCATTCCAAATATTACATAATACATATTACAGGGAGTTCTTTGCATCTATGAAGGCTGCTGTGTTCTATAAAAATGAGTTAATTACATCAATCCAGAAGATGGAGGGGGAGGGACAGGTAGTAGTGTTACTTTCAGGTAAATTATGTAATCCAAAAAAGAAAAAAACATTTTTCAAAACAGATTCTGCCTTAATACTTGTTCCTTTCTTTAAAAAAAAAATTGTCAGAGCCATAATGACCCTCTCCTTCCTCTCACTGCCCCCAACATTATTGTAAATGATGGTTTCTTATGGTTTCCCCCAGTTTAATGAGCTTGGAGCTGGTATTTGAGGGAGCTTTACCTGTATACTGACTTAAGACTTAAAATAAAAGTGCACACATTAAAGAAAAACGCATACATTCGTGCACACACACACACACACACACACACAGAGAAAGAGAGAGAGACAGAGACAGAGAGATAAAGATAGACAGACAGAGAGAGAGACAGAGAAGGACAGAGAGAGAAGGGGAATGAAATCTCAGAGTGTAAGTTCTAGCAGTAGGGGTGGGGTAGAGGGATGGCACAGAGAAAATCTTCTTTCAGAAGGTCTGATCTGAGATGAGTCTGGAGAGAATCTAGTAACTCTTTCTTTTTTGTTTGTTTTTACATTTTCACTGATATATTAAGTCTGATGCTTAAGACTCTCCACAATCCATTCCCCACCTATCATTCCAGTTCAATTTCATATTACCTCTCCTTCTCCTCCCCCTCCCACTCTATTCTAGCCAAGTTGACCCTCTGGCTCTTCACAATACAGAGCCTTCCGTCACCTCCTTCTATTGAAAGCCTTTGTAAAGATGGTCCACCACCATGCTTGAAATCCACTTCCATTTTACCTTTTCCTCTTAGAAAGATTAATTTCATTCAAGGAAATCTTCCCTATCTCTTTGTACTGCATCACTCCTCAAATGATCATGAATTTACTCATACATGTAACCAGGGACTGGCCAATGAGAATCAGTTCTTAATGAGCATGTACATCTTCCTCTGCCTAATGTAATCTCTCATGTAGGTGTTGGACCATGTATTTGGAGCATGTACAGGTATTTTATGACTGTTTCCTATCTATTAACCATGTAATGAAGAAAAAGTCCTCTTCAATTGGCTGAGCCAGAACTGAGCATATATACAAAAGACTCCAAATGGGTCAATCAGTGATATAGGGGAGATACTAAATGTAAATGGTAAAAGATATTGGGGAGAAAGTGCCTGAATGAGGGCTCAGTCCAATAGCATGAGAAGAGAAACCCCAACCTTTCCTCAGGAAAACCCCTAGAAACCTGAAGGGGAAGATGTAGCCTCACCTTGTTCTCAGGGATCTGATTCATTAGTCTGAGTCAGAATTGGGTTAAGGTCAGCGTCTATAAAGATTACATGTAAGGTCTTGTCATGGATAAATATCAGGCCCTTCATATTTGCACAAATTCCTGGAGAGATTTTCCACTCAGAATTTCTATTATTGAATTCTCTAATTTTCTGAATCCACTAGAAAATATTTGGCACATTTTCTTTTCTTTCATTTTAGATTGTAATTGTAAAGTCACTTTTTACTATGTGTTTTTTTTACAAGTCAGACTGGTTCCTTTTGAGATGACTTTTACATAGTTAAACGTTTAAAGGAAGGGGAAAGGGGAATAAACATTTATACAACACCTACTATGTGTCAAGCACAGTGCTAATCTAAGTATTCTGCAAATATTATCTCATTTGATATTTAAGCATTGATAACTGCTATATTATTGAATCCTTTAAAAAATTGATTTTGAGGCTAATATGGGAAACAAGTCTTCTTCAGAATATTTTTGTCAATAATAAAAGTGAATATACAGAGGAAAAATTGAGTATACAGAGAAAATTGAGATTGCTCTTGTCACTGCCCTGTTAAATTTAACATGGCAATTTAAAAAACTACAGCTAGGAGGAGTTCACAATTTCATTTACCATCCTCTTTTTTGTTGTTCTTCAGTGTATAATGAACTGTTTGGGTTTATTGATAATCATTGAGTTCACAATAAAAAATAATAGAGTTAGAAGATGCTACATGTAGTGAGCTCTAAGTAACATTA